>CM075187.1:2729045-3314045 GCA_037577475.1 Chaunax sp. Z400
AACGTACAGAACATTCCAGAAGAAGCATGCTCTCCTCTTCTTCGCCAGAGCGGTGATACGAAGGCTTTTGCATGTGAGGGTGTAAGGAGCGGTTACATTACAGCTATGCTATTGTCTAATTGTGTGCTCTTATCATTAGTGACAACCATGACCTCTGTTATTGGCATATCTGCATTCTGCCTGCACTGCAGAGCCTCCACCACGCTCCTCGCAGCGTTTTCGCTCCCGAGAGCGTCAGGGCCCATGCCTCATAAATACAAACACAATCTCTCCTACACCTCCTGACTGCAGGACAGGACTCCGCACATATCTGCCCGTGGAGCGCAGCCCATTTGCATACATATTAAAGTGACGCCTCAGAAAAAAAGGAAGAGAGAGAAAGAGTGGGGGAAGAGGGAAGGAAGGGAGGGGGGGTGAGAGCGGCTATATGCAAACAAGGCTTTCATCTAATATGCAAGAACCGGCATTGCTCTGGCATAAATCTGCATCTGAGCTCCGGCAGAGAGAGAGGAGCTCATTTGACAGTAAATGGGCTGGGGATGGCTGTCAGATGCACAGGGGAACGTTAGCCCACAGAGAGCCGGGCCCATTGATCAGTATAGCATGTCACATATAGGGAGAACTAAAAGGCACCACAGTAAAACCTATGGATGGTATCAGAGAAGTTGAGGGATTTGAGATGTGAAATGCTTAAAGGAAAAGTTCAAAATTTTGTGCAATATACTTGATCGTTGGTTGGTTTTTGTGCAGATTTCACAAAAAGATACAATGGGTGTTCATTTGTCAACTCCAGAGTCTCTGCTAGGCATGTTTTGTCATCTCTGCACATTTAGTTTTCTGTTTTCAGTCTTTGTGGTAAGCTAAGCTAACTGTCTGCATTACATTTGCAGAACCACAGCCCTTCTACATGCAGCCTGTTCACTCCCTAGTTACTCCGTTCTACCAAAACCAGCTGCGTTCACCTAGAGGGCGCTCTAGAAGGAGTCCTAAAGGAGCTAAAGGACGACAAGAATTATTTTCACCTACTTCTAGACAAAAAAGGCCACATTTTATTATAGTTTGTGCAAATATAGTATTGATTATATATCAGAAGGGAAATGAAAATATACAGTACAAATGTTCTTTCTTTTTTTTTCTTCTTTTTTTTACAAGGAAGGCGTTTTTGCCCACAAACAGCTAGCATTTTGCTAATGACTGCTGATTGGTCAGTTAAGGATTCATGACTGCTTGCGATCCAGATGTTTTTGAAATGAAATCGAATGAATATCTAGAGGAGGACCTTCGTTTTAGCATTATTTAGATCTTGCTAATGTAACAGCAGAGATATTCCACCGACTATTAATCCTGTAAAGTAGCTTGTGGTGTTACCAGAGAGTGCTACCAATGCTGCTACTTAATTAACAGTATTTCACAACAATTGAGGCAGCAAAACAATATCTGATGGACTGATATTTATCGTGTCAACGCATTATATCAGAAACATAATGAAAGTTGATAGAAAAACTTTTTTTCCCCATAAACGTTTAATTTTGGGGTTTCTGCTCCATAGAGCCTCATTTATTTGGGTCTACCTCATGAGGTAGCGAGGTAGCCCCCTACATGCCCGTAAGTTCTGAGAGTGGCATATCTCTACTACTGTTAGAGCATCTCTGGCTGAACTTCAGCATGTTAGCACTGACAATGTGAGCATTTTAACATTCTTACATTAGTACTTCGCTAAAAAGCTAACATAGCTGTAACTCTTAATCTTGTTTTAACTATTGACGCAGCTCGGCTAGCTGATAACCCCCTGTTTCTAGACTTAATGCTAACCTAAGCTAACAGTTCTTGGCAGTCTGATCCCATGAATTTGACAAAAAAGTCTGTGTTTTCCCTGAACAGGATGATTTTAAAAACCCTCCTTGATCATTTTTGCACAACCCAAAGTCAAACATATGATGGCCGTCCGAAAGCTAAAAACCAAAAGGTGCTCTAGTCAAACTTTACTGAGTGTCTTCAGAAACTTGGAGCGCTGCCATGAGCTCTGGGTTTCCCCTAACGCTGAACATTTCATGTCGGACACCCTTGAACTCTCTTTCCTGTTTTCCTGCCTGAGCATGTTGCGTTGAAGCACGCCATTCTGTCTGCACAGGTGATCTTACGCACGGGAAATGGAAACTCTGCGTGTGTGTGAGACAGCGTTGGGATGGGGATGGAGGATGGGGATGGAGGATGGGGGGGGGGGGGGGGGGGGGCGGCGTTGAAACAGGATACGATGGTAATAACACAAAGCACAAAAAGTGTCACATGATATGAAGCACAGCGTTGATTTATTTGGCTTCAGAAAGAATCTGTTGCATGTGGTTTGGAGGAGAGAATGTTTTCCCTCTCTGCCCTCAGAGCGCTCGAACACAACACATGGAAACATTTTCGGAGAGGCCACGGGTGTGTGAAAAAAAAAAAGGAAAAAAAAGCTCCAGACATTTTATTTCTTCTCCTTCTTTTCATAGCTTTTTGGGGTTCTTTTCAAACTGATTGAATTACGTACATCTGCTCGCCACATGTAGAAATATCTCTCTAATGAATATTTGTGATGCTCTCAGGGGTCGTGACATCCAATTAGTAGATTTTATTTTGTAAGGACTGTGTGTTCCCTCTTCACTGACTACATATATCAATGAACATCCGATTTACAGCCTCTGTGTCAGTCTATAATAAATATACTTCCACTCACACGAGACAGTTGCAGGTCTGCTCTATTGTCTGTCATAAATATGCTGGAAGGGTTGGTTAAATATTGATAACACCAATTTTCTGCACCCCCCCCCCCCCCCCCCCCCTCACCACACACATCTCACACTCCCACCAAACCCCTCCTTCTCTCTCTCTCTTTCCATCTCGTGGTTATTTCACCCTCGCAGTAACCTTGCTTATGCATATTGCATATGTAAATAAAGCACCCCCGCCTCTGAAGTAATTGTGTGCATCTTCCACAGAGCTGCATATCTCAGCTGTGTTTAGAAGACGCTCTATGGAAAGACTGCTTTGTTTGGCGGTGATTCGTTTCCACCAGCTCAGGAACTATAGATTTATTGATCAGAAAAGTAGTGAAAGTAAAAAGAATTTTACCACTCTTGCTCTTCTTAAGGAGGATTTGGTTGCGGGCGGGGCCGACTGCCTCATTCTGGATTTCTTGCAGATACGACTGAACCGAAAAGTCTCTGAAGTAACGACACCCTGTGTTATTTTCGGTTGAATTCTAGTTTAGAACCACAGCTGGCTGAGATGAGAAGCTGCTGACATTTTTCATAATTACCTCAGATGAAACACTTTAACTATTTCTGTCCATTACGCACAAACCAGACTGGCTTTGATTAAACTTGGTAGATGGGATGGATTCAGGAAGAATCCACCACTAGGAGTGAGACCCATGAATTTCTTTCACCTCCTTTAAAATTTAAAAATAGGGCTTTTTCAGCGTTTTTATCAATTTCGCATAAACTTGACTGATTTTCATAAAAATGTTTGGAAGAGAGGGGAATGAGCCAAAGAAGGAACCACTGAATTTTAGAGTGGTGGATCCACAATTTGTCTTCACTTTCTTTAAAACTGCAAGAACCCTGATTTTGGAGATGCACACATCCAATCTGAATTTGGTTTAAGATTAAACTGAATGCTTTAATCCTTCTAATTTCATCTAATTCAAGTCTTCATGTCTAGTTTCATTTGTGGTCAAATCTTTAACACCATTTCACTTCGGTGGTTAAAATCTGGAAATATTCAGTGGTTTTCCATTTCTGCACAAAATATAAGCCTAAAAATGGTCTGAAACTAAAGGACAGTTTATCTTTGTGTGGTTTATATATGGTAGAAAAGAATATACCTAGCATGTCACTCAGTAGAGCGCATATCTCCAGCACGGTCGAACGGTTCTACACGTCTGTGCGACAGCTAAATAAACATCACACCTTTAAATCAATATTTTCATCCAGCAGATGTGAATTATTATCTGCATCTGCACCACACTATACACACTTATAGACATCAATACCATGAATTTATTATTTACATCATTACTTATTATTTCCTGGAAAATTTGAGGAAATGTTTTTATATTAAGATTTTTTAAATCCTACATCTTTTTGTCCCACCCCTACACAACATTTAATAGAACTCGCTTCTGTAATTTTTTTTGCTTAATTGGGGAAAATGTTGGAAAAATGTGCTCCTTTGCAATTTTAAAGAAAGTTATGAAAAAGATTCCTGGATCCGCCCCTCTATCGATAACGTAAATGTAAAAAAAAAAAGCCTTATTTTGCCATGTTTACCCCTTTATCCTTTAATCGCCTCATCTTTGCACCAAAATTGGTGGACATCCATCTAGTAGTTTTTGCATAATCCTTCTATCAATAAAAGGACCTGTGAAAACATAACCTCTGAGGTGGAGGTAAATAGTTTAACCCTTTAAAATACAGGAAGTCTTTATTTTATTCATTTATCAGACATGCAAAGAAACATTTTCAGTTGGATGCAAGAACAAGATGCAAATTCAGACAGAGCCAATCAGGACAGCATCTTCATACCATATCTATACATTATATATCCTCTACTATATCAACAATAATACTGTATGTAGTGGCCTCCTTCTAAGATGTAATGCTAACCTTTTGTTGACATTTATAATTTACTTATTTGTGTGTTAATTGCCTCGTTTTCACCCGTGTGCTTTTATTGGTTGTTTTCTCAGCAGTTTTACTAAAAGGGAGGTCGTCCACAAAACTCTGTAGAAGGGTGGAGTATGTGCCAGAAAAGAATCCATTAAGTTTAGTTTAGTGTATTGTTTATTTTTGCAGGGACAGTGCATAATTAAAAGTGATTGCACGAGAGTTAGCTTGCAGCTAATTTACATCTGTAGTAAAACAACCACAAAACAGCAAAAACACTTCATAAAACAGCAAAAACACTACATAAAACAGCACCATATATAAAAGTCCATCAGTGTGAGATAATAAATAGAATCAGCAGCCCATAATAAATACAATAAGTACAAGGCAATGATTGGTGGGGACACTTTTGTGCTGATTGTAGGCAAAGCTTAAGGCTGGTTTTAAATACTGCAAAGCTTCCAGAGCCTCTAATGTTTGTGGGAATGGAACCATACTGGTGTGGATCCGGATTAAAGGCTGGATCCAGGATATTTCTTTTTACCTTTTCCCTAATTAGACAAAAACTGCTAAACCAATTCCTGCTACTCTTTGTGGAGGGATGGAGCTCTGACCAGGCAAGCTAAACAGATGTTTAGGATTGTTCGGCCTCTGCAGACGTAGACGTACTGCAGAGAGTCGGTCTAGTTTCTGTTTAATGTCATGAGGCTGTGACTTGTGGTGATGCTGCATCAAAAACTAGATTAAATATATAAATATGTGATATGAATGTGGTTTATAAATCTGAAGGGAGAAAAAGCAGAGACGTGTTAAACTACCTCAGTAGTTTGATTAGTCCCATCCTTCCACTAAGTTGAATGGAAATCCATGTGGTTCTTTATGCATAATTCTGCTAAGAAACAAACAAACTATCTAAAATGCATGGTTGTAAACATACTATAGAGAAACGTGAAAAACCTCCATAAACTACAGCTTCATAAATCACCATAAATAAGAACCTACACCCTCCTGAAAGAATGTCAACAACTAATACAAAAACTTAAGTACAAATGTAGACGGTTTCATTCCTGTCAAAAATAGAACATTCAGTAGAGTTCAAACCTCCACCGAGGCCAAACAGTCCCTTCAATTCAATCAAACTTTATCCACAATCTAACTAATAGCCTGTAACTAATTAAAGTTACTTGATTTATAAACATTTAAACCTGGTTGATCCAGATTTTTATGTCTCACACTCATACAGTAGATACCAACCTCCTAAATATGCCCATTTTTCTCATAAAGATCAATTTATTATCCCCTGAGAAATTAAAGAATCGTAATGTTAAAAATCCAGATCAGCGCCTAAATCTAACGGGGCCTATTCTGGCCCAGGACCAGTCCTCCCACCAAGTTTACTGGAAATCCAGTCAGTAGTTTTTGTGTAATCCAGAGCTACCTCTACAATCTAAATAGTTCTTTATACTTACTATAAATATAGATGTGTGTATATTGTTAAATAGAAACCATCCTAATAATTATAGTTTCATTGTGTCGCTGGTATCAGGACTGGGATGCAGCTGTTTAAGAACAAACCAGTGGTTAATCCATGAATGCCATACGTTTACCCCACATACAGTTTATTATGACTGTCTGAACCTGACGGTGATGTCATCAGGACGGCCTCTGATAACAGGAAGTGTCAGCGCAGCCAGATGTGTGAGGTAAAAGCCCTTTGTAGAGAGATTATCTGTCATCGGGGCTCACATCTGTTTGTGTGTACACACACAGATGGCTGACATCATACTGAACACCTGGATATGACTTTGTTTTCCTGCCAAAGCCCTGAATCAGGAGGACGGCCACTATTACGGTTACCAGGCTCTGATAATGGTGTAAATTGGAGTCTGTCACATGAGTCTGTGGGATGTAGTTTAAATGGCAGAGAGCAGATTGGTATCATGTTTGATGGCACACAGAGGTACGGCACAGAGCTGTGTTTTACGGTAGGGTTCTGTCATTTGTAGTGACACTCGAACACATCCTGCATGATCATTAAATCAGTGCTAATTCACTGACAGAAGGAATATAACTCTTTTTTTTCCACACAGGAAGACACAACAGCTCGGAACAAGGACAACTAAAAATGAACAAATTACCATAAAGAATAGACTATATGTGCACAAGTATGTGAAAGAATAAGAATTAAAGTGCTATGATAAACAATACAACTGTTGAACTGATATAAATGGACGCCTATGTACAGTACAGTTTATGTTTTTTTCTAATAATCAGAAAATGCATTTTTAACTAGAAGCACTCAGAGAACTCAAACCTCCAACCGCCAACACCATTATCATTAAAACTCCAGCAATCAGGAAATAATTTCCAGGCCAAGTCACAGCAAAAGCTTATAATCAATATTCATTAGAGACATTCTGTTAATGACAACCATAATAAACATTTATTCACAGAGAAAACAAGTATCCATGCAAAAAGTAGCAGCACTATCTGACATTAAACTTAAAATTCAGAACATTTATATTTCAATAATTCTTAAAATGTTATTTTAAATAACAAAAAAATGAGAAATATTATTTGACTTGTTTTTTATCGACATCTATATTTTATTACTTATTAAATTAAAAAACACAGACTTGGGTGATCACATGACCTCCGCCCAACCAACCAGTCCTACACGTCTGTACCTGACCCTGACCACGCCCTCCATAAAGTTTAGAGGAAATCAGTTCAGCAGGTTCAGCATCATTATGGAAACCGTTGAACTCAAATATATTTATTTATTTATTGGGACATTGCATCATTGTTTGGACTTAGCAAATCATAAACACAAAAATGTCCATTTTGATATTTTTAAACATAAATACAAACATAGACAAAGAAAGAAAATAGATAAACAAACTTTTTTTTCTTCTTTTTGAACTTTATAGTTTTTTTTATAGGGTTCTTTCATGAACCGTTCCTCATCCTTCCACCATCGTTAATGGAAATCTGTCCAGTAGTTGAAGTCACCTTTACCTCCACCAGGTAGGTTATGTTTTCATCACTGTTTGTCTGTTTGAATTCTTCAAAAACATATTTTCTATTAAACGTTGTACAGATGTGGCTCTTGGATTGGTTAAGAGACGGTTAGATCATGTTTTTTAACTTTCTTCAACCATGTGAGATGAGACACATGCATCGTCTAGAGTTATGGAAGCGTTGCATTATGGGTGGCTGAGTGCGAAAACAAGAGAGATGTGAAGGCAGGTGGCAAAATGTCAAATGGAATAAAAAACAAATACTGTAATAAACGTGTTATTGAGCATCACTGGAGAAAAACAACAACCAACAATCTGTGGGAGACAGAGCCAAAGGTCAGAGCAAATGTCAAACAGATCTAGGATCAGTTTTAAAGACATTGCTGCACTTGGACTCATGATAGTTCATCTGAAGGTTAAATGTAAAGACACATGCAGTATTATCCCTCTTTCACACACATAGTGATGTGAGCAAAGGAGACCCTTTAAGGGAAAGATTATGTCTTTTAATGCTATTAGGAATGATAATTTGGAATAAATGTGCAGAAAAAAATCTACTTAAATTTAGTTAAAACTGCTGAAATATTAGTGGATTAAATCTGAAATCATTAACACAATTAAAATATGCATGTTTACTTTTTTTTTTTTTTTACCTTTAATGAGCTATAAATGTGTATTAATGTTAATTAAGCCTTTGAGTCATATATATACAAAACCCAAACTTATAAATGGCACAAAAAGCTGTGCAGCTACATTTTCAGATACGGTATCTGTCTTTGTTTAAACTCTTCATGAAAGTCTTTTTTTTTTACTTCTTAATCTCTGAAACAAATACTACGTGGTAACTTTATGGTATCTTTAATGGAATAAGATGCTAGCTAATTCCATTCATATAATAGCATTAGTGCAATGCTAATTTTATGAGGATTTTGCTTTTAGATATTTTATTACAGAAAGTGTTTGAAACGTGACCAAAAACAGTCAAACATTCTGTCATTACTTTTTGTGAAAATTAATTATTCCCTGTTTTTCTTGGACCCCATGGAGCCCCCTCAAGGACCCCTAGTGGTCCTCAGACGCCACTTTGAAAACCAGAGTTATAGTGTAGCATACTGTGGGCAGTATACTGCAGTACCATCAGTATTATCGTTGATATGAAGGTCCTAAGTTAAATTTGCTGTTTGCACATATAACAGTATACTATATATACACTATATGTACTGTAGTACATACTGTATGTACTGTAGTATATACAGTATGTACTGTATATATACTATATGTACTGTAATATAGGATTATAGTACACACATGAGTACTGATGTATTTCCTGGTTCATGTTTGTGTTGAGTGACGCTGAACTGGAAATGTTGAATCTTATTGATCCTAATAAGGTTTTAATTCGTCTTCATAACATTTTCTTGATTCTTCATCATCTCTACTATTTTAAGATCTTAAGATCGTGTTGATGTCGTATATTTTATTTAGTCTGTCATTCATGGCTCTGGAAACTGTTTGAGTTACATTTATGTGTACAAAAAAAACTCTATTAATAATAAGTTTGGTATTCTATAATTACTCTTAAGTATGTTCTATTCTTCTATTCTATTATGTAACCCTCTATTATATTACATTTTATTATATCCCATTACTCTTTACTGTTTTCTGTTCTATCCTGTTCTATTACTCTCTACATTATATAATCTAATCTAATCTGTTCTCTTAGTCTCTATTCAATCTCACTCTATTCTATTGTATTATATTCTGTTACGCTCTAATATTTTCTATTCTGCTCAGTGCTGTTATTCTCTCTGGTTACTATATAGTATCTGATTACTTTATAGAATGTTCTATTCTGTTGCTCTGTAGTATGTTCTGTGGTTACTATAGTCTATCTGATCACTACAGAAGTTCTGTTCTTATATTCTCTATTCTTTTATATTCTATTCTTTTATATTCTATTACTCTTTAGGATACAGTTTACTCTTCTGTAGGTCTGTAGTTCTTTAGTTACCATAATCTATTGGATCATTCTATGGATTGTATTCTAATATTCTCTATTCTAACCTCTTGTGTTACTCTGCTCTGTTCCATCCTAGTTACTAAGTACTATTTTTATTGTATTCTGTAATGAAAGTACTCTCTTCCTTCTCTACTCTATTACTCTGTACTATTCTCTTCTATATGTGACCATCTGTGTTTTACTGTGTTCTCTTTATGTCCATTAGTCTGGTCTTTACTCTCTCCTGCTCTCTCCTCTCCTTCTGTTCTCCTCTACTTTCCTGCATGGACAATAATTTAGAGGATTTTTGTCCGCACTCAGATTTAAAAAGCTCAGCTCACACTTAGTGAGACGCAGCACGCCTGCTGCTACGTGCATTCTGAATGAGGCTTGTAGTGATATTTGCGTATAACAGAAGCACCGCCTCCGTCCCATTGGACAATGTGTACGTGAGGGCGTGGCAAGGAAAGATGAGAGTTGCGAATCCATGCCCATACTGGGAAGACATGGAGCGCAATGGACACAGTCCACACGAATCTCAGCTAAAGACGTAAATATTTCTCCAGTTGGGAAACAAACGATTTGAGAGACTGAGGGGAGAGAAAGGGAGGCCCGCGTGAGGATGGAGTGTGCATTTGACGCACAGAATCTGATTTCCATTTCTTTGAGGAAAATCCAAAGCTCCAGGACGCAGAGAGGAGGCATCAAGCTCCACAAGAACTTACTGGTAACGTACGTACTGAGAAACGCCAGGCAGTTTTATATGAGCAAAAACTTGTCGCAAACGCAGAGGACGCATCAGTACGACGATGTAGCTGCAGTCCGCCAGAGGCAAGAATACCTGGAACTGACTGGGAGCTTAACAGAGTTGGCCGATGACTTCTACTGCAACTTTACTGGGGTTGAGTCGGACACTTGGCACTGCGGAGCGCACCAGCCCATCGGCCAGCCTGCAGAGGTGCCGCACCAAGACGCATCTGCCTGCGCAATGGTTACACCAAGTGACTCTGACCTCCTGGTTTCGGAAGCCTGTTGGAGTTGTGCAGATAAATCCTCCTGGGAGTTACCTATCCCGAACGCACAAGCCAACCAGAAGACTGTCCTGGACTTGGACACGCATGTGGTGACTACTGTCACGAATGGATACTTCCACTCAGACTGTTGCGCGCAGTCAAAACAGCCGCAGGGCGCGCAGTGCTACAGCAAAAAGCGAAGGATGGACACAAGTTATCACATTGTTGATCCAGAGTTTTATTTGCCAGACTTTGGGCCGGTGCCATGTAAAAGGATGAGAACTGATGATGATTCATATTCAGACTCGGACCAGTTGGACAGTTCAAACATCTCCAATCTGATCTCAGTGCTGGGCTCAGGTGGACTCTCTGAGTTTGTGAGTTGGCAGCAGACGGACCTTGAGCAAATATTCGCCGCTCAGACAATTAGTTTAAAACATACCCTGTTATCAGGCAGCGGTTGGACCAGAGCAATCGAAGCATTTTGATTTGTATCATTGTTTTTCTTTGTATTTCATTGCTTTCAAATAAACCTTGACACGACTGCAATTCTCTCTGTCCTCTGTCATTGACCGACGCTGATGAAATAGAGAAAATCTGATGACTTTTACTCATCAACACTTCTAGTGCCAATTACTTCACATAGTATAAAACAACTGTATCTTTAATTTAAACCTTATTTTCTGGTGATTCGTTTAGAGTCTGTCTGTCATGGGTTTGAGGTTCCTGATCTCTGGTAAGATGTTGGACGAGCTCCATCATGTGGCAACTAAAGATCTGTGCAGCAGAATATTGTTCTGTAAATACAGCTTACTTATACCAGGGCCTGCTTTTATTAATCAATAAAACTATTGTAATTTAAAAGGTCTGATGTATGTCTTTAAATCACAACGTTAGTCCTGATAAATCTCCTGGAAATACACCTGTTAAATGTGCACTAGAATGTGTTTATAATAGAAATACATACCCTAAGGGTTCATAGTGACCTTGCCGCCATTGATTTAGTAGAATATGTACAATTTATGACCTAAAATAAAATAGTTTGTTAATGGATCTCTGGACTCTATCATTTCGTCTAATAAAATAAGATAATGTTATGAAATGGTGCAGCTTTATTTCTGAAAGGTTTCCCAGTGATGACAGATGTGTTCCAAACTCCACTTTGGACACTCCGGACTTTTTGGAGGAGATGTTTTTGCTCGGTCGGTCCGAGGGGGGCGGACAGCTGAGAATAGACGGAGCTCGTCCTTGAGACATGACTGCCCGAGGGTTTCCCATCTATACTCCCGGGACAGTTGAAGACTTTAGCGCATCTTCCGGAGAACATGTTGGGTGTTTTTGTCAGATCCGCGGTGAGTGTCCTGATGTATTTAGTCTTCATGTATTTTAAACGCTTAATAACAAACGGCATCAGACTGAATGAAGGGGTGGGGCGCTGCACAGGACAGACACTATGTCACAATATTAAGTTAAAATTTAACACGTGTTTCACCGCTGCAGGCTGTTAAAATGTCGCGAAGGCTATTTGTTATGGAAAAGCGTTAAATTAGTGCGTCTTAGCTGCCCCTCCATGCGACATTTTGTTGGCCTAGATTAGCAGGTAGCATAACGTTAGCTTACTGCGCATGCTACATAAAAGGGCATCGAGAAAGAAAACACTAATATGATAGTATTGGTATTTTGTATTGTTTAATTCTAGCTACGCGGCATTAACATTCTCTTTATATGATTGATTATGGCATGTAAGCTAACGCACGCGAAAAACACTGTTTTTATTTTGAAAACATCTACCGGAAATACTTAACATATCTCTCTGATTGGTCAAGAGTAAAGCGAATGATCATTTATTTGACTAATTTCAAACTAAATACCAACTAAAAACTAACTTCAATGACATTCAAACCTTGTACAATATACGACTTAGCTTTAAATGTTTTTCATTAGTCCCTCATTGCGGCATTTTCTTAGCCTAGCTTAGCCGATAGCGTCACGTTAGTTTACTGCGTGTGCTACAAAAGCGGCACCGGGAAAGAAAGTACTAACGTTACAATTGCATTATTTTATTATGTTTAATATTTTGATGTTCACTATTAATCTCTATATCATTTATTGTGGCATGTCAGCTAACACTCGCCAACAACGCCACAACAACGCTTTTATTTTGAAAACATGTACCGGAAATGGTTTAAAATTCATTTAAAGGTAGTTTTTTATACAAGTAATATATTTTTTATTTAAATTTTGCAACATTTATATTACATTCCTTCCAAATTTTAAATTACATTAATATTACATCAGGCAATGACTGAAAATCTGTCTTCATCATTTTAGAATGATGACACAGATATTTGTTGTTTTCAAGTTTGTTTTAGCTCCCATTCCAAACTGTGTCAGCCTTCTATTTATAAGCTGGCAGAACCTTCACCGCTGGGTCCAAACAAATACTATGGCTGCCTTACTCAGTTGTGAATTTATCTTGGAGACCTAGTTACCTTTATGTAAAGTATATATTACATTATAAATAATTAGGGCCTGGCACCACAGATACAAGGAACCTATTGTTTTTGAAGAAACTATTATTCTGCTTTTTGAACACACTTTTGGGGAGGTTAGGATACTCAAAATAACATAAAAATCTTTTTATAACATGAAAATATTTAATAATAATAATAATTTTCGTTGTCGAACATGTCACCAATACACTGCCATAACCTTTAAATATAGTCTTATAATTATTACATCAGATAACAACTGAATATTAGTCTTCACCACTTGCGTGAGGACACAGATATATTTGTTGCTTCCATGTGTTTTTCTTCGCTCCCATTCCAAAGTGTGTCAGCCTTCTATTTATAAGCTGGCAGAACCTTCACCGCTGGGTCCAAACAAATAGTACAGCTGCCTTACTCAGTTGTTTTGGAGTCAGTTTATGTTGGAGACCGGGTTACCTTCCTGTAAAGTATATGACTTTGTAAATCTTAAGACATGTTGTTCACAACACTCAATCCTGTCACTAATAGAGGCTTCGATTGCATTCCCTTAATCATCAACATGTTGTAAAATAAATCCAATTAGTCTTCTAGTTTAATGAATAAAATAAAATGTTGCTCTTTTATAATCTCTAATGTCAGAGGTGACTTTGCTCTTATGTCTTCCAGCTGCGGTCTGGGATGGTGAAGCCATGCAGCCTGGTCAGACCAGTAACACAGATCCCAGAGAGGTCCCTGGTTCACCAGGAGGGTTTACCTAAGCTGCCTGTGCCACCCTTGAAGCAGACATGTGAGCGATACCTGGCTGCTCTGGAGCCCATCGTGAGCGAGGAGGAGCTGGTATACACCAGCAAACTGGTGGAGGAGTTCCTCAAGGGTGGTGTTGGGGAAAGGCTGCAGAAAGGCCTGGAGCGACGGGCACGCAAGACGGACAACTGGGTAGATATCTTGGTTTATTTAGCTGAATGTTTATGGTGTAATCCTGCCTTGAAGACTGTAATTCGAACAATTAATGGAGAAATATGCTGCATTTATGTAGCTGTCAGAATGGTGGATGCAGTCAGCCTATCTGGACTGCCGTATGCCGTTGGCGGTCTACACCAGTCCTGGGGTTGTCCTGCCTCGCATGCACTTCCAGGACCGACAAGGACAGATGAGGTGAGAAATCAGGATCCATTCTGTACTTTAAAAAAATCTCCAGTACTTCTAGTATCTGCAGTAAACTGATTTGCAGACACTGATTGTTGAACTACAAGCACACTCTTTAAACTGTTTCCACAAGATACTCACAGTGTGCCGAAGCTGGAGCTTCAAGCCGACCTTTGCACAGGCTTCCCTCCAAATGGCGGCTATTTAAAGACCTTTGGCTCCTCGTAGCATTGCTCAGCTGTTTTTGACTGCAGCGACATATGGGATATGCAGTGAACACAGTGTGTAGGATAGAGTCGTCTCACAACTTGTCAGCCATTGTCTCCGTTAAGAAATATGGAACAACATTTACTTGAAAAAGTCTCCATTCAGAAGGGATACTTGTATTTCGCGTTGTCTTTGAACCCCTCGTATGCGTTGTAGTTGTAGACAATGTAGTAAAAAGTACTTTTAATTGAGTAAAAGTAAAGATTTTGTGTTAAAATATTACTTTGGTAAATATAAAAGTCATCGTTATGAATAATACTGAAATAGAAGTCTTTAAGTGTCTGATATTAAATGTATTTAAGTATCAAAAGCACAAGTAAAAGTAAATACTCCACATATTTACATTTATGTTAAGTGTAGGCTGTATCCTAGGGGTCGACCAATCAGCTTACGGAATCCAATATTCAGCATTTGTCTGTTTGCTGATGAAGTAAATTAAATTGAAAAGTTTTGTTTTACTTGATTTTATATATTTTATGTATGCTAAATTGATTTAACAATTATAATATGCATAATTATTGATTATGAATCTTATTTTTGCTGTTATCAGGTTTACATACATTTTATGTTTTTATGTTCAGTCTATGTCTTTCTGTGTGAATTATGTACATGTACTTCCCTCGTTGTAAATCATTTTTAGCTGCATTTGTTAAATGGAAAGTGATACACAAATAAAGATTATAATTATTACTTGAGTAAATGTACTTAGTTACATTCCATCCATCAGTGCATTAATCTAAAATAAACCATTAGAATGATCATGTTTGTCCTCTTCTGTGCAGGTTTGCTGCCAAACTGATTGCAGGAGTGTTGGACTTTAAAAAAAAGATTGACACGTGAGTTTGCATGAAACAACTATCACAACAGAGAGCTCATCATCATCATCATGAGGTGCAGCTGGTTTAGCCAAAGCTGCCAAAGGATAATGTGAGGTCCTGTGTCACAGGGAGACCCTGCCTGTGGAGTACCTGAGTGGGAAGCCTCTTTGTATGGACCAGTACTACCAGATCCTGTCCTCCTGTCGCATCCCTGGTCCAAAGAGAGACACTGTCGTAAATCACACCATCGGGAAAACACCTCCCACTCACATCACCGTGGTCCACAACTTCCAGGTACTCTAGATGGCACTGCTGTTCTTCTTGTGCTCATTATCATCGGTGCAATGGATCAAGAAATACTAAATCACCCTTCTGCCCCCAGTTCTTTGTGTTGGATGTGTACAACAGCGACGGCACCCCGCTGACTGTAGACCAGCTCTACATGCAGCTGGAGAAGATCTGGAACTCCTCTTTGCAGACGAACAAGGAGCCTGTTGGCATCCTTACGTCACAGCACCGCAACACCTGGGGAAAAGCCTACAACAACCTGATTAAGGGTGAGTAGCAGTGATGTCATATACTCCAATCAACCATCTGACCCCACCTGCAGAGTTTGATATGGAGTTTAACTCCTGACCGAAACTGATTTTTACCTCTTGGTTTTGACTCAGCAGCTGCTTCCATTAACCCTTATGGTTCCATTAGTCTTTGGCCCCTATACCCGGGTCAGACCAGCTACTAGATGGTTCCATTAGTCTTTGGCCCCTATACTCAGGTCAGACCAGCTACTAGATGGTTCCATTAGTCTTTGGCCCCTATACCCGGGTCAGACCAGCTACTAGATGGTTCCATTAGTCTTTGGCCCCTATACTCAGGTCAGACCAGCTACTAGATGGTTTCATTTGTCTTTGGCCCCTATACCCAGGACGGACCACTGATTTGTATGTCAGGACCGCTGCGGGCCTCCACCAGAGTTTCCTCTGCCTTCGCCCTGCCTAGAATAAATGTAGAAGAATTATCATGAAGAGTATTAGAAGAGATATGTTTTATTCGTCCTCAGACAAAACAAACAAAGAGTCGGTCCGTGCCATCCAGAAAAGTATCTTCACAGTTTGTTTGGACGCGCCGATGCCACGCGTGTCCGACGAGATGTATCTGAGCCGTGTGGCGGCGCAGATGCTGCACGGAGGAGGAGCTCGCTGGAACAGCGGCAACCGCTGGTTCGACAAGACGCTACAGGTCAGTTTGAGACAAATGACTTCACACTTAGAATAACACAGAGAAAGTTTGAAGATTTTAATTCACTTTTAAATCGTCCTCAGTTCATTGTTGGTGAAGACGGGACGTGTGGACTGGTGTACGAACACGCGCCTGCTGAGGGTCCGCCCATTGTGTTTCTCATCGATTATGTTGTTAAATTCATGTAAGTTTTCATTTTCAGACGAGCATTTCTTTTCTCAGATGAACTCTAATTGATTGATATTTTCTCAACAGGCAGAGAACTGAAATGGTTCGCTCTCCTATGGTTCCCCTGGCCATGCCTCAGAAACTACGATTTAACATCACGCCTGAAGTCAAGAGAGACATTGAGAAAGCCAAACAAAACATGAACATGTATGTAGCGTGCAGCTATGATTGTTATCTCAGCTTTGCTGGCAGATGTTTGACTCGCTCTTTTCTACGTTTCATCAGGATGGTGCATGACTTAGATGTGAAGGCGCTTATGTTTTCTTGGTATGGGAAAAATGTACCGAAGCAGCACGAGCTGAGTCCGGATGCTTTCGTGCAGATGGCTCTTCAACTTGCCTACTTCAGGTAAGAAATCCTTTTTTTTCATTTAAGGAAAACTTCGACAAGTTTCAACCAGCTTTGTATCATTCCAACGTAGGGGTATGTTGTGCAAATGGACTCAAAACGTGTCGTCTGGAGGACCGACTCTGAATGTCAGAAATATTTGTGTCTTTCTGCAGCATAGACATCCCAGTTTTATGACGTGATCAATGAAATGTTTTACATCATATAACCTGTGTGCTGTGTGCTGTGTGCTTTGACTTCCAGGATGTATAATACTTGCTGCTCTACGTATGAGAGTGCATCGTTACGGATGTACAAATACGGCCGAACAGATGCAATCCGCACAACAACCGTAGACTCCATGAAATTCGTCCAGGCAATGCAGGATCCAGCTAAACAGGTACTGTTAAACCACTAGAGCTTCACAGTAAATGTGCAGCTTTCGCTCGTCTTACTGAGCATTAAATGTTCCCAACAGAACACAGAGAGGCTGACGCTGCTGCAGAAGACCATTCAGACACATAAGGAGAACACGTACAATGTGAGGACTGGCTTTTTATCCACATCGATAAAATTAGTTTCTTCTGACACCATCGGATTCATCTCAGTTTTGTTTCTCAGGCAATCCACGGACAAGCCATAGACAGACACCTCCTGGGGCTGAAGATGCTGAGTATTGAAGACCTGACCTCCATGCCTGAGATATTCATGGATACCTCGTTTGCTGTGGCGCAGCATTATAATCTCTACACCAGCCAGGTATGATTGTATGTGAGAAAATAAACAGTCTATGAACAAATGATCATCTCTCGTCATGTTTGCTTCTCCTCTCCCTTTCCAGGTTGGCTCCAGGACAGACTGCGTGATGTGTGTTGGTCCGATGGTGCCAGATGGCTATGGAGTGTGCTACAATCCCATGGATGAGCACATCAACATCGCCATCACGGCCTTCAACAGCTGCGAGGAGACGAACGCTGCCAAGTTTGCCCAAGCTGTAGAGGATGCTCTGTTGGACATGAGAGCTCTCCTGGAAGACACGGTTCCAGCCGAGCAGTGATCCGACACAGGAGGCTGGCGTATAGTGTTTGAGTCCCACCGGGATGGATGTGATCTGGAACTGAACCCGAGTCACTGGCAGAATGCCACGCTTGACTGAGACGCACAATGCACTGAGTGTGCTGGAAGTACACACTGCCTTTGTTCTGTGGAAATTCTGTATTTTAATATATTGTGATGTAAAAACTTTAACTGAATATAATTTGCTGATTTTAATAGTTTAAACTTAAAGACTTAAAGATTTTAAATGCTTTGGCTTGTTGTTGTTTTTTTAGGCTTAAAAACAAATCATCTTGATTTCTAATCAGCAGAATAAAAGTTAATTTTATTGTAAACAAAAGAAATGTCAAAAGATACATTTCAAAGCTCCTTAAAGGAGCAGTTCAACCAAAAATAAAAAAATCAATCATTATCTACTCATCCCAAAACATTTTTGGAGGATTTAAGGAAATTTAAGCATTTATTCTTTCCTTTTTTTTATCCCTCTGACATAAAAATGAAGGCAGATCTAGTCGTCACAACGTCCAGAGCGTATCGCACAAGCTGCACTACCTTCACTAGCTTCACCAAACTTTACATATATTTATATATTTTCAATATTTTCAATTTTTTACTCATTTTATTTTTTGACTTTTTCCATGGAAAGTTGATTTTAATGTGTCCATCTTCTCTGTAGCATAAAACAATATCCATTACTCCAGACCCACCAAATGTAACGCACAAAAAACATTTTGGTCAGATGTGGCATCTTTTAAGATGATATCTACTTTAATTTCAGATGATTTCATCTCTTCATATGTAATCACACACGTCAGTATTTTATGTTCTTTCTATTCATATGTCATCTAGAGGATATGATGAATTTGTTGTACTACGTTTTCTGGGGGTCGAGAGGAAACAACATTTCCTCCATCTTCTTCAGTTGTTCAGGAGAAAGCTCCAGAAATGTTCTGTGGACTACAAACCTTCACCTGACTTTCCATCAGCATGGGGGGGGGGAGTAGATGATGACTACGTTTTCACTTTTAGGTGAGCTGGTCCTTTATAAAAGCATTTATCGCAGATGTATAAAGGAATATTCCGCTCTGAAGCTCCCTCTGGAATGAAGGTAGTCTCCGTGAAATTCAATCTCAGCCATATTTCCAAAGGAGTGCCACTGAAACAGCTGCTGGCCTTTGAACACGTTGGTTTTTAAGACATCCATGTCCCGGATCTGAAAGCAGTGAAGCAGGTATTACTCTCTTTTCTTTGTAAGTACATTGGAACAAAACAAAAAAGCCTTTCCGCACCATAATGTATGTAGACTGGGAGTTGGTGGAGTTGGTGGAGTTGGATACTAATCCTATGTGCAGGGCTTGGATTGAGATCTTCACTGAAGGAGGGGCGTTGATGAGGACTCGACAGGTGTGGTTAGAGCTGGACGTTGTTGGATTCTCAAAGACACCGCTGGGAGAAAACAGCTGAATGTCACAATCTGTGGAGGAAAGACGAGGTACAATTTAACGTTTGGTATAAAGTATCATGACTGTAGTTCAAATCAGACAGAGAGTATTACATCTGTGAAACTCAAAAAGGTGAATGTTTGTCGAGACATTTTGTAGGTAGTTAAGGTTTTAACTTCCAAACGCGTCCAGGAAATGAAGGGGACAAAATAAAAGTGTATTTCAACAGCATAAAATAAAGA
Organism: Chaunax sp. Z400; assembly: GCA_037577475.1. Taxonomy (NCBI): domain Eukaryota; kingdom Metazoa; phylum Chordata; class Actinopteri; order Lophiiformes; family Chaunacidae; genus Chaunax; species Chaunax sp. Z400. The sequence goes on from CM075187.1 coordinate 2,748,978, forward strand.
AACCCAAACAAACCCAACAAGGAAAGAACATTTTATGCTTCACAATATTTCCAGCTTCACTCTACACTGCAGGGCTTTTGTATTGGATTGTATTAGACTGGGAACGTTTAAAACATGTCATACATCTCCCTACATTCAGTTTTCAACCATTTCGTTGCACTTGGCTCAAATTATTCGGCCCAATGATAGTCAGTATTGTTGCATCTATTCCAAACTTGGCTGTGTATTAACACTCAGCAGATAGTCAAAGTGTCATTTAATCTGTATGGTTTACAATTTGTTAAAAATGTGTGTATATTTGATGCAACCGTTGGACGGTGTTACGGAGGTTTTCACCCATCTGTTGGTTGGTTGGTTCGTTTGTCAGAAAGATTGTGCAAAAACTACAGGACGGATTTCCACAAAATGTATTAGTTTTAGAGAAGTTTCTACGTTGAAGCATATGGAAGTCGTAGAGTAGAATCTAGTGTTTACGATACGTATCACGATACAGAGGCTACGATTAAAAAAATCGTGATACTATCAGCGATATATTATCTCCATGTTCATCGATAAAGAATCACCACTTTGACTCTTACCCCGATGGTGACTCTTCTTGGAGTTCTTCTGTGAGCTGTAGGTGAACACCACGCCGTTTCCAGGGGTGATTAGATTTTGACGCACCAGCAGGATGTTGGTTCTGGTGGTCACTTCACTTCCTGCCACCTGCTCGCACTTCCTCACGAACGCCAGGCGGTCAAAAAACACCATGAACTCTTCTGTAGAAACACATTCACACCTCAATGATGCTGAGCAAACTCTGTTATGATTTTATTATAGGCAAGCTAACTTGTTAGCAAGCTAACTCGCTGACCTCACGCAAAAAATTAATATTCAGTCATTACCTACTCACCAGTTGGTGGTCCGGGAACACGTCTTAGTAGAAACATATTTTCTTATAATGGTCATAAAATAGCTGATATCATCCTTTTATTTGGTAAATCTTACTTTTCCTGCAGTTCAAGGAGCCAGATTCCACTTTAACATTAATGACCTCATCCAGGGGTCGACCTATGGCCACCGTGCAGCGGCCGGTTTCGTCTTTCAAATCCACCGTGCCTGATTCTTCCAGGAGGAGCCGTCCACATGCACCTGGTAACAAACACTGTAATGATCATCCTTGTATTTGCCTTCAGGTATTTGTGAGAATGGCTGAGGAGCTGGAGTGCACCAACCGGCTTTAGGGAGTGGAGCTGCTGGCGTTGTGGTCTGTGGGTTGGTGAGAGCGTCTGTTGGACTTGGAGGAGTCTTATGGTCCATGTGGTGCGGTGGTGTATCTGTCAGAGTGGGAGACAGGAGAGGTTCTTCCTCTCTGCAGCCGCCCATGTTGCAGCCCTGGATGGTGATGGGTTTGGGCATGTGCATACAAAGCAGAGGGCTGAGGGGCTTTGGTCTGGAGGGGCCCATGCAGGACACAGCTCTGGACTGGATCCCGTATCCACAAGGTACTGAACACTGGAGAGAGGAAGAACGCGCAGCTGTGATTTACTGCATTTATTACGTTCATATAGTAAATGTTGAGTTTATTTGACTTTGTTGACCTCATGGCCAGGATTGGTTGAATTCGTCATGTGATCATTGTCAGGAACATCTCTTCGGAACATCATTCATAGATATATGAATTTTTGTTGTTGTACAAACGTTTGACTCTTCGCTGCCCTCTTGTGGATGTATTGATGCCAATGTAAAAGACGCATGGAAGTTTTGTAAAGAAGTTTATTATAAACTGCTGTAGACTTTGGTTCTTTGGTTATGGTGTTATGGCATAAGACTCGATATTAATACAGGCAGCCGTGTGTGTGTTCTTTTGTAAATGTCTCTTTTTACAAAAGAATGCAAACTACAAATACACATGTGGTGGAGGAGGGGGGTTATATTGATGAATATGTTTTCCCATCTTCATTATTGATTAATCTGACAGTAGTTTTCTTGATGAATCAATCAGTCGCTTCATAAAATACATAAATATAGTCGCTCACGTCTGTTACCTATTCCTGAAGCTTAATGTGACGTCTTCTCATGTCTGGTTTTGGTGACATGATTTAAATGACTGTTGTTAATTTCCATGGCTCCAGTGAAATGTACCTGGCTCCATGGTTTCACCTCCCATCTGAAGGTGCAGACCTGCACCAGGCAGGGCGCTGTGGTGGCTGGTTTGATGGATGTACGGCACTTTTCCTCCACCACCACGCTCTCCTTGCCGTGGATGAACTGGACACAAGACACGGTCCTCTGAGCTACGCCCAGATCACAGGACACGGAGCAGGCCGACGTCCTGACTACCTTCCACCTGGATAAATAACAGTCGTTTAAAGACTTCTGCCTCTGCAGAAATGGACTCCAGTCATATGTGAGATTTACCTCGCTGGGCAGCTGTGGCTGTTACAGGAAACCACTGCTGTGGGTTTGGGAAAGTCACTGCACTCTGAATCCTCCACCACCTCCTCCACCCCATCTGTTTCTCCTGCACAGTACAGCACCCTGTTGGCCACCCCTCCTCCACACGTCACGCTGCAGACTCCTTGCTTAGAGCGCCATCTGGTTGTTATTTAAAAAACACCTTCTTTCTCTAAATTCACACAGCAAACTTAAAGGCAGATTTGAATACTGTATATTAAATGCATGGTGTCTCACATGGGAGGGCAGGGGGATGTGTTGCAGGTCTCAGACTGAGGAGGAGGTTTTGTCGAAGCGTCACAGTGGAAGTCAGACACCCCCAGTCTGGTCTGGTGGTCCACACAGGAAAACCACACCTGCAGGGTTCCTACATAAGCATCAGGTTTTTGGTTGACCGTGATATTATGAGGAGATGTTTCAGAGTGAAGGTGAGTATATTGTCTCACCTACCATTTCCACAGGTCTTTGAGCAGTGGCTGATAACAGGACTCCAGACATACACAGGAGTCTGTCTGGAGCGTGGAAACAAACCAGACCTCCGCTTCGGATGTTCCTGCTCAGAAAGAACAACATGCACATTTTAAACTACGCTGTGGAGAGCATTTCATGGAAATCAGGTCAGTAGTTTTTGCATAATCTTGCTGACCAACCAACAAACACTGATGAAAACATACAGTAAGCTCCTTAGTGGAGGTATTAAGATTTTAGTGATGCTCTACTTTACCTCTCCCTTAGATTCCCACCCAATGGGGCAAACATCCACCACGCAGGGCACTGAATCCGCTGGTTTGATCTGCTTTGAACAAAAGTTTGGATCCACTTCAACATCCCGACCGTCTTCCGGCCGCAGACACGTCACGACGCGTTTGGCTTCTCCTGGTCCGCACACTGCTGAACATTCCCCTGGTTCTGACACATTCCATCTGTGAACAAAATGGGTTTCACATTTTTTTTAAAATATATTAATTTCACCCTGTGGTAAAAAGACGTTATTTGACCTGTACAGTCATTTTATACCTGGCTGGACAGTTTTGCAGGTTGCATTTTTCAACAGTATTTGGAGCTGCATCAGGTGGACATTCAGAATCTGGAACCTTCAACACATCAGTTCCATGTTTCTGAACACATCGTACAGGACGCACTCTTTCTCCTCCACCACAGGAGGTGCTACAGGGCCCAAACGTCCCTGAAGCCCACCTGTAATACAGTACTGTGTTGATGCATTTGTGCTGAGCTCCATGAGTTTGTCTATCTTAAGGAAAGGAGTACAAACCCAACCTGGGGGGACAGGGGGAGAGCTGACAGGATGTGGGGAGTGGAACAGCTGGAGGAGGTGTTTCACAACTGTGATCCTCCAACTTGTTCTTGGTATCTTCATCTACACAGACGTATGCATGCTTCTGTACACCTGTTAAAAAAAGATTGTTTTTGCCTTGTTATTTTTGTTGTTTACAAAGTGCAGACATAAAACGTCACACTAGATGCCGACGATGCCTTTTTATACGTCACACCTCTTGTAGAACTCAGGCATGTTATGTAAAATCACAAACCTGAGGGGTGATAGTCTACCGTTGGTTTGTTCAGTGTAAATAAACAAAGGTGGCAAAGACAAAGGTCCTCATTGTGTAAAAGTTCATTTATACTCTTTTTACGTTCGAACATAAATACAATATATCCGTTAACGTCCACATACTTCCATGCATCCTTCACCTTGGACAATGATATTAAGCCATATGTCCACAAGAGGGCCATAAAGAGTCAAAACTTTCAACAACAATCTCTCCGTCCTCAAGTCTCGATGTTCGTAATGGCCTCACAGACCATCATTATCATATTTATAAGGGACATTACCACAACCTCCTATGATTGTCGCCATATTTCTTGTCGCTGAAACTTTTGACACTTACAGGTGTGAACTGAAGAACTCAGGTGTCCACTTGGGATCAGATCACTCAGGATGGATGTTAATACCAGGTGGGAACAGGCTCTAAAGTGTAACAATCTGTCTGTGATACTGTAATAATAAAAAGTTGCGTACCTGATCCGCAGGAGACCGAGCAGGGTGTTGTGAAGGCAGCCCATTTGCCTTTCGGCCTGATGTCAGTCAGGTTTTTGGCAGGTACGTAGAACTGGTAGCTAATGTTTGGATTCGTTTTCTCTCCATATTCTTTTCCATATTTCCGATAGACCTGCAAAAATCGCAAACATAATATTCATATAAAATGTCATGTGTCTTAATGTTCTATAAGACTTAACGTATGGAGGCAAAGTTAGGTTTGATTTGGAATGTGACGTGTTTCCCTGCCTCACCTTAATGTTTATTTCCTCTTGGAGCGGTCCAGGCAGCAGCAGCTCCTCCATCTCAGGCAAAAGGTCGGGGGTCAGGTGGAGGCGGTACTCTAGGCGGTTATCATCCAGCGGGGATGGATGGGTCACATTCAGCGCCATGCTGCCCCTCCCAGACACAAGGTATCGACCCCCTACTGCTACAGCTGTGGGCACAAGTTCAGCTCCAAGTTTAAACCCTGTTGTGGAAACGTAAATGTGTTGTAAAGGAGTGGCGCTCACCCATGTGAGTGAAGAGAGGGGCCCTGTTGACAATATGAACCTGTGTGGCATTCACTGGCAGAGAGAGGACGGTGGCGTATTCTGAAACAGAAGGAACTGAATAATAACTCATGAAACACAACACAGGACACATACCTATCTTTACTTATTATTAATATATTGATTATTTTTGCAAGTAATCAGTTATGTATTTAGCTAACGCTTTATTATGAAGTCCTTGTTTTAAGCATTGATAGGCAATAAGGCCGAAATAAGTCCCTGTAAAATGCTTATTGATAACACTTGTATACATGTATTCACAGATAATAATATTAAGTATGTTATAAGGACTTATAAAGGACTTATTACCCATTAACTAATGCTTATTATAAGACCCATGATATAAATACTGAAAAAAGCTCCCAGATCCATGAAGAAATCTTGAAATTGCCTGTTTTTTTTCTAAAGATAATACAAATTACCGTCATATGAAACTGAGGAAAGCAGCAAAATTACATTTGAGAAGCAGGAATGAGATTTGATTAATAAATGACTTAAATGAGTAATCGCTGATCAAAATTATTGTCAATTAATCATTCATTAAATCGTTCATTAAATAATGACACACTGTTGTTTGCTACCTTTGGCCTGACCACCAGTGTAGGAGTCAGAGGTCAAAGTACAGGACGATCCGTCTCCGCCACACACCCCACACACATCCCTGACTTCCCCAGAGCGCAGTACGCCATCACAGCCAAACAGCTGATGGGAGACAAACTGCACATTTAAAAAGACGTGAGCGTAAACTGTGAGGGCATCTGCTCACTGCTATGCTAAGACATCTATACCTGACATTTCCCTCTTAGACAAGCAGCTGTGAAGCCAAAGGGAGGCGGGAAGTCCGACTGGCAGCGAGTCCCATCCACAAACTGAGAGCCGCGACTCACTATGAAGTCCTCTCCGTAAGACTGGCACATATATCTGCACTGTTCATCCCCTGCTTGTGATGAGTGCACAGAAAAATAAGACATTAGCCAAAGAGTTTTTTGTCTCTTCACATATATATTTAAAGGTTTTCTTTAGGCCCACCGTGTGCAAAGCCTACAGCAGGGATCCAGGTGTAGAAGGAGGCGGTGTTTGGCAGCAGGTAGAGGGGGTGGTGGTCTGTCTGGGAACACTGCTGTGCCATGAAATCCAGCTGGCTGCCCTCACATGGCTGCAAAAACATACATGAGACGAAAATGAGGTGCTATTTTTCACTCCTCTGGCCATATGATGATGTCTGAATACACCACTGTCTGGTTCTGAGAGCTCGATTAGCCCCAAACTCCTTGTCTCACTGTTTAATGGCTTCCTTGAATCACCCCATCAATGCCCCTTCAAAATATGTGAAAGTGGGACAATTCTGGGTACAATGATCGACTGGGTAAACAGGACTGACCTACTGTATGGTAAACAGAACTTACTCGCTGGTGACAAAGTTCAGCCTCAATATCCGATCCATCACAATCATTCCCTCCAAAAGCAGGTCTGAAAAATTCAACATATAGTTCATTTTGTTGTCATTTTTTGAAAATGATGCCTGGACCACATCTCCCACCTTGGGTTATTGCATCTCCGTGTGCGATGAGTGACCCCCCCACCACATGTCCGTGAGCAGGGGGAGAACTCGGACCAGTTTGACCAGGAGCCGTGCGCCACTACAGACCGGCTGAGTTCTTCCGAGGACACGCACCGGCCCTTCAAACACCACTGGGAGAGGCGATTACAACACTGAAAAACATGCTCAGGCCCACTTTTAGTAAATAAGAACACTGTGAGGAAATGATTGCACCAAAATGACTCCCAGTACCTGATCAGGTGCACACTCTGTCCCATCCAGCAGTGGTACCAGGAGACGTTTGCAGGAGCTGTCATCATTAGGGTCAACGTGACAGGACAGGGCACGGCAAGCTGGCTGTTGGGAAAAGGAGACCCTAGATATTTGGTAATAGATGATATTTTTGATGTGCTGTGCCACCTGGTGTTACGGAGCTGCTATTACAGGTGACCTACCAGGTCAGGGTTGGAGAAGGAACAGGCTCTGGCACTGCTACCAAAAGCTATACGACACTGGTCATCAACGCCGTAATACAGACCGGGCTTCCAGTCCTGTAAGGAGCCTCCCAGTGCAGGAAGGTCTTTGACACATTCAGCTTTACCTTCACTGGAAACAATAGCATGGCGTTAAGACTAGAGCATTTGTAGCTCATGTATAGCATTACATGAAGTTTTATCGGTATTTAAAGGAACAGTTCACCTAAAATATTACCTAATGTTAATGTTACCTTAATGTTACCTAAATATTAGACCAATATTTTCTGAAAATGTGAAAAAAAGGGTCAAAAACCAGAGGTGAAAACATTCCGATACGACCTGCTGGTGAAATGGCCTCTCAGCAGTGTCAGGCCTACACAGTGAATGAGAGGCCTTGTTGTGCACAGCTGCTCTGAACAGGTTGACCCACCTGAAGAATGTTAGCAGATGCTGTCTGCTGCACGGCGACCAGGTCAGATCCACACTGTTGTAGCCTCCGTCAGTCGCCATCATGAAGCCACTCCTGCTGCAGCTGTTGCCTACGCCGTCATGGTTGATCCCAAAACTGGGTGAAAGCAAATGAATTATGCTGCGTTTACTTTACTGTAAGAATTCTTATATTTCTCTTTTGAAAGTTAAATTGAAATTTATAATTGGTAATAATAACAATAATAAACTTTATTTCTATGGCATCTTTCAAAACCAGAGGCGCTTCACAAAATACAATATAGGTGCAAAGATAGCGAAACACAATAAAATGACATTAAAACAAGAATTTCCAAGCACATTAAACAAGAGAAGTAAAACAGAGATAAAAAAAAACATCAAAAAAGTGCATTAAATTATTTTGGTAGATAAAATATATAATAATATATAAAACATTATCCAAAAGCTTGTTTTTTTAAAAAGCTTTTAAAAGTGAGGCTGATCTGATATTTAGGAGGAGATTATTGGCTAAAACAGTAAAATTATGATGCCCTCCTTTGAACTTTTAACAGCATTTGATTTTCTGATAAAGTGAATTACTGATAAAGTAATAATCAATATTATCTTAGAATTGCTAATATAATCAATGAGGATTGTAATGTAAACTTCACCTGTGGCCGATTTCATGAGTGATGGTGATCCCCAGGTCAAACCCGGTGTCCTCTGTGATCACACAGCTCCAGTCACTGGAGCAAGCCCCGCCCAGCTGAGCCACGCCCCTGACCTGTTTATTCCCATCGGGCAGCACCAGGTCGTACCTGTTTGTGATGCAAATCAGACCTTTAATCCTTTGTCATGCCTAAATTATGTGACTTACTATACAGCTGGATAAATGTCGCCCACCTGGTGATGTACAGCAGAAGATCGGCGTGAAGAGGGTCTGAGTCGTTTGAGGGGTTTATCCTTCTGGCCCAGTCACACACACTTCTGAGAGAAGAGGTAATGTTGGTCGACATGTGGATCTCTGGCTAGAAGAGCGACCACAGCAGGAGTAAAAGGCTGATAGTGAAGCAAACACATTCAAGTGTTGAATAAATTACATTTCTGAGCCTATAGCAGCGATCGAGCCCCTTACCTCCGGCTCTGATAGGATGATCATGCGGACCAGGTGAACCCTCATGTTTGCACCCAGGGTCATGTCTCTCAACAGCTCAGAGGCCTGCAGGGAAATGAGAACGTAAGTCAGGTTAATGTATTTCAAGATGTTGAGACTGTGACGGGATTAGAATATTTAATTTTTGTACTCCTTTTTATCTCCCATAATGTAAACATGTAAACATTTTTTGTGCGGTGTGTAACTCAAAAAACGTTCAATATTTTTTCATGGAACACGTCGAACATTTGCAGGAGTGGTGCCTTTTGCTATTTAGGAATGTTAACGATTTTTATTGTTTGCGTTTCCGTGGTAACTCAGACCTATTCGTAACTAAAGACCGGGGTTTACTTTTGAAGCACTTCTTGTAAACTGTAAATTCTTTCTTTGACTAATTCTAATGATACCAAATCCGTCTTCTGCTAATTACAAATTATTGTAATTATTATTTTTAGCATTTCTACAGTTCATTTCCAGAGCATATCTTTTAAGCTACATGTTGTTTTCATTATCTCTATTTGATATTTATCATTAACTGACTGCTCGTATTTTGTGTGGACATGAGGGTGTAGACCCCCTTCTGATGGCTCTCATTAAGGAGGTAATGTTTTCACCGGCATCTTTTAGCAGAATTATGTAAAACATAAAAACTGCCTGACAGACGTTGATGAAACTTGGTAGAAGGGTTGGGCCTGTAGCCAGAAAGAACATATTACATTTTAGAATGGATAAGAATCAAAAAGCACAGATTGAGGTTGTTTTTCTTTCTACTTTTGAACATCGGACGGCTTTTTTGACCATTTTTATATCAATCACACAAGAACTACTTGATGGTGGGGGGGGGGGGGGGGGGGGCAAGAAGGAAAACCATCACATTTTGATGGATTTTCAAGTATCTTAGATTGGATAACAGCCTATAGTTGCTTAGTGCATCACCATCTGGAGGAGTTACACTCTCAAACACTCTCTGACAGTCTTGCAAAGCTCAGCTCATTTTTCATGGGGTTTGCTGAGATCATCTGTGTTTACATCAGCACTAATTCTGGCTCTGATTTTTCTCACCCATGTCTGTTGGTTGGTTGGTTGTTTGTTTGATTTTGGCAGGATTAAGCATAAATTTACCGGACAGATTCCATGAAACCTTGTAGAAAGATGGCATATAGGACAGGAGAGAACGCATTAAACTTTGGTGACGATCTGGATATTTTTATCTCCCTCCTTTAAAATTTCTAATTAAAAAAAGATGTGGACTGTGCTCTGATTTACAATGTTGAGGTTGGTGAGGATGTATCTCTCCGTGTCCTGCTTGTGGACCTGCTGGACGTCAGGTCCAACAACCACCACCAGCTCCAGATGTGTGACATCAGGTATCAGAGGTGATCGACGAAGCCGCCGGCTCCCTGTGAACGAGGAGAAGACGGTGTAGACATACGCCTGCATTCTACGTTTTGTTTCATTTGTGACTCTTAAAAACTGTTTTAGGCTACGTTCACATCACGGGCCTCGTCGGTCAGTTCAGATCAGATCTGGTTATGTCGACGGTTAACACCCATAATTACTAGTGACCTGTATCTTGTTCTATTGTGAAAACATCTGTCCTCTGAACTAAACCTGTGCTTCATGTCTCCATCTAGATTCTCACTCTTTACAACTTGAACCTAACAGATCTGCATTGTTGTCGTCATCTCTTCTCTCAGGTTGCTTCATTTTGCCATGTTGCTGATGCTGGCTGATGACAACAGAGCTCCACACATGCAGAAAGTTGCATAAATTTCAATCTGACTGTTCAAATTCATGTTGCGTGGCCACGAATCAGATCTGTATCTAAGACTACATATGGAAGCGACTCTAATTTGATTTGAAAAGATCGTATTCTTATGTTCAGACAGCCCTGAATAAAAATCAGAATTGAGTCACTTTAGCATGGTGACGTGAACGTAGCCAGCCAAAGTGAGACATACAGTACCTGAAGCATCAGGAGAGGAAACTCTCTGACTGGAGGAGTGATGAAAAAGCTTAAAGAGGACACAAACATTTTCAGAAACTTTAAACCTGTGAAACCAAATTTAGATCTGTGGCTCAAATACTGACTGAAAATACAAAACTGTCTTTGCTTTTATTTTTCTAATGACTGCCCAGTAAAAGCAGCAGTTACGGCTCTGCAGGTCATGGGCTAAACAGTTTAAAGTGTAAGAGGTCAATGTACTTTGCAGACACAGTGGAATCAGTAACCACAGTGCTCCCGTCCTCCTGCAGCTTTCCACCTACCTCTTCCAATGGAGAAGTCATTATAGCGGGGATGCCAGGCCGCAGCAACAGCAGACAGAGCAGAGTCATAAAAAGCATGTTTCCTGTGCGTCTACCTGCTCTGTTCGAGCCCCGGGACGATATGTGATCCTCCTGTGCAGCAGCACGGAGCCCAGCCAAGACGGTATGAGTAACATGTGTTTATGTGAACAGTAGGGACAAAGTTGATGAGTGACACACTTCATGGAAGGGGACAGCTGTCATTGGTTCTTTTTTTTGTTTGTACTATGACAAATGTGTGTGCAATATTACTTTACATTAAAGGAACAGTTCCCTACAAGTTCTCTTATCTTGTGGCAATTGTACATACATTCTCAGAGGGGGTACAAGCTAATGTTTGGACTTTGGATTCTGGGGCTTATGGAGGCTTGGATTACGTGGTACGAGGTGTATGGAGTCATTTTATGTTCACAGATGAAGTCATATTGAACATTTGGTATCATCAATCTTAAGAAATGATGTTCAAATTTTGTTCTCATAGCATCCTGTCATTCACATTTATCAGACATGCTCAGTCTTAATTTCATTTAAACAGTCTCCTTAGCCTCATCAGTCTCAGCAGAGTCATCAGCCACCACCACCACCAGTGTCTGGACTCCAGGCAGATGCCGTTTGATTACAATCTCCCTTACAGTAAATGCCAAATACTTTCTGACTTACTAATTATCACATATCATGTGCGAGATTAAATTATCTATTCTTTATTCACATGTCTCTCCTGACTGAATTACTTTTATCTGTTACAGTATATCTGAACTTTCCAGATTCAATCATCTCAGATTGGTTAAATGACATAAAAATAAAAAAAAAATTAAAAAATACTTCATATCACAGACCACATGAATAATGTGGTCAAGGTGTCCTGATGGACCTTTTTCATGGCAGCCATATGGAGATTAAATAGCAGGTAAACAAAGAATGAAATAAATTATGAAGGTTGTGTTTCATTTAGTGTAGCACAGCCTCTCCAGTTAGCCCACATACACAATAGCAGCACCCTGCTTCTGTTTTACCTGAATGGACTCACACAAAGAACAAAAACATAGCATTAGCTCTGACAGACACGCTAACGTGGCTACAGTGAAGATTTTGGCTTTGAAAAGGGTCTCAATAACATCTTTTCCCACTAATTTGAGATCTGTGGCCTTGTGGAGATTTAGATTATGCCATATGAAGAGCATGGAGTCATTTTATGTTGTTTTTTTGTTTTTTTTTAACCAATCCCCATCTTCTTCAGTTGTTTAGGACAATGCTGCAACGCTGTTTTGCAGTGAAGCTCCAGAAATGCCTTGTGGATTGAGAAACTTCAACTGGCTTTGCATTGGAGTGAGGGTAAGTAGGTAATGACTGAATTTTGATTTTTGGCTTAACTGTTCCTTTAAGACTTTTTGCATTAGAAACATTTTATGATGAGAGTGAATCAGCTTTAAACCACTAGACAGGCTGCTGTCACTGCTGAATTAATCTACTAAGTGGATGATCCTGTGTGTTGTTGCCTGTTGTAGCCATTAGAGGGCAGACATGATCCTGTGGATGGACTGGAAGAAACTGGAAGCACACTCTCCTCCTCCACAAGCCATCATAACATCACTACTGTCCATGACAGTCATTAAACCTCATCTAAAGATAAATATCCTATTCAGAAGGCAAAAGATTCAAATGGAAACAATAAAAACAAATTAAAGCTATAAAAATGACAAGATTTCACATGTTGGGTCATGGCTATAATTATTTTCCTGCACTGCTGAAACCGAGCCAGATGCATGACTTTTCCCTCCAGACTCAGCTAACAGGAGGCCAAAGCAGCCATCAAATCTAATTTTATAACATACTGTAAGGGAAATGTGAATAATCATATTTAATGCAAAGTTATTCTATCCTCTACATTCAATATGAATACATTAAATAACTTAGTTTGATTAAGTTTAATTGATGCAAACTTATGCAAAAACCTCAGCTGTTAAATGTGAAGTTTAGGAGAGGATGGCATGAGTCTCGCCTCACAGGGGGAATGTTCTGGGTTTGAATCCTCTGTGTGTTGTTTACATGTTCTACATTTTCTACCCCTGTAATCTGAATTTAAGTGGTTTAATTACAGGTTGAAAATGGATATAAATACAGTCAGTCGGCTGTTAAAACTGTCTCAGTCCATAAAACTGTGGTAACATGTCTAATATATAGGCTACATAATAAATCAATCAAGTACTTCAAATGGAAAACAATATTTATCCTTCAGGTTATTGTGAATATTTCTTTTTATCTGTTTTCACACTTATTTATGTAACAAAAAAGAGAGGAAGCCGTCAAATTATATTACAAGAAAATAAGTTATTGGGTAGAACACATTAGTAAAAAAGTTTAAACATGACATCAGAATGGTCAGTCAGAAAATAACTTTACCCATTAGAAAAAGACCATAAAATACCACGAAGCTTCATATTGAATCATTATTCAGTCCAGTTTATCTCAGTTTCTCTAACATGTGTGAAAATAGAGTGACAGACAACACTTTTACTCAAATAAACAATATAGAAAATATCATTTTAGACACTTATTCTACATTTACCTACTGTTTTATTCTAATATTCCACTGCTTCTGTCAACCTCAGACTCTGTTAAACCCATTTCAGACACCAAAAGATGAATAAAGGTGTGTTTTCACATGATATTAGAAGAAATGTAAGAATTGGAATTCAACTTTTCAGGTTTTGGGTCATATTATAACTTTACACACAGCTCCAGGAGAAATCAGAGCCTTATTTTACAGAAAGCTGAGAAACCATTTGAGTATTATGTTGCATGCAAGAACTTTAAAAAGTTTTTAAAAAAGAATTTAAGAGGATAGACCCTAGAGGGTTACAGGGTTTCAAATTAATCTCTCTCATGTAATAAATCACACTTATTCACAGCTGTTTAATTTATTCATGTCGACCCAACATGATAGAAAAACATAACTCTTAACATTAGACTTAAAATTCGATGGAAAGTTTATGTTCGTTTTTTTGAGAGTACCGATTACGTCCAACACAGAGTTTTTGTTTTCACCTGTTGGTTTATTTGTTTGTTTGTTTATTAGAAGGACTGCACAAAAACTACAGGATGAATTTTGACTAGACTTGGTGGAAGAATGGGGGCATCAGTTGGGAAAGAATCCCTTAAATTTTGGTGCAGATCCGGGTTAAAAGGTCGTATTCGGGAATTATTTTTGGACGTTTTTTGACATCAAATGAACAAAAATCTATTTTCCAAACTTTCTGGACGGTGTGTCATGGGTCAGGCATGGTATTTAGTTCCTTATTCATTATATTTATTTTTCCATTTTCTTCCTGCTGTGATAATGATGTCCTTAAATAACCAGACTGTATTATTTTAGATAAAATGTTTCTGCATGCCCTTCCTTCCTTCCTTCCTGAGGGGGCGGAGTTTATCTGTGTAAAGCCAGGATTCCAGCTCCATCTGCCATTAGTCTGCCACATATCTGCCCGTTGTCCGTCTGAATGAACAGCTGGGTGTCACAGGCATTACACCAGCATCACTGCCCCAGTAAAACCTCACTGCCCTGCTGGATCTACCAAGCATAACAGACTGTGATAAGTGCTACTGGATCCTCATGTCTGTTCAGAGGAGGAATTGTATATTTATGATCCTAAATTATAAATATCTAACCATATGGGATATTGGGCCCAACAGATGATGCCTCAGGAAAATGTTGCTTGGTTGCAGTTAGTGAAGCAGGAGGAATAATCCTAGAAAACTGATGCTCTCTTCTACTTTGTTACATAGATACAGTCACTTTTCCTCCTTGCAGCTACATTTTAAAGCCAGAATCTTTAATTAATATCATCCAAAATCTCCCAAATGGTGCATCAGAGCCTTTTGGAGTTGGTTAACTAGATTCTTTTTTGAGATGCATTTATGTAGAGCAGCTCTGGCCTGTAAATAAAAGGATTCTGGTTCATCTGCTGCTCTTTGTCCTTCCCTCCATCTGTTACACTGTTGTAACTGATTCATGTGTGCAAAACCTATAAATGTCCACCTCCTTATGAGAGCCCAATCACACCAATGCTTTATATGATTATAATGGTTTGAGAGAAAAATATTAAGCCTTGAATTTATTTCATTAGCTTGCCTGGGTGTCTTGCTTTCAAAGCACAGACTGAATGCTTAAATAGTCCAATCCCTTTTCTTGCCTCTTTTAATCTTCCAAGGTATCCATTGCGCTTCGAGGAGAGGACCTCAGTTAAATCCAGCACATCTTTCATGTCTCATTGAAGCTGCATTCCTGTTAGTGACTATTTATGAAGCTGCCAGGATGATGGATCAGGTGTTGAATCAAAGTTACAGCCATACATAAAAATATCACCACCAAATAGCCTCATAACATCTGTTTTTTAAATGCATGGATGTTTCTCTCTGTGTGGTTTGTTTAACAAGTCCGTCTTAATACAACAAATATCTGTAAACTCAACAAACTTTTGCTACTTTTTCTGTTTTTGCTGCTAATTATGATAAATACTGTGTTGATGGTTTTCTGTCAGCTGTGAGATGATGACTCTCCATCATGTGATCCAGTACTGAGGGAGCTAAAATTAAAAAATATACAGATATTTCCAGGCAGTGGTTTTCTTCCAGTCGTCCACCCCCCCCACCCCCCAGCTGTTTCAGCATATGTCAGCACATCATGGTGATGCACAGACGCTGCAGGGGCATCCAATAATGTCCCTGTGCTGATGATGATTTAATGATCATGTTGTGTGGTTTCTGACAAATGGACAAATAGCTGCATGTAATCACTCTGAAGGAGTTATGCTCTTGTGATGCCTTCAAGGACAGGAGGTTTTTGGTGCTCTGCAATGGACATCTATATTTCATAATGTAAATTACTATCAGATACTGAGCAAAAGAAGAATAGGAATTCGCAGCAACTATCACATTTTTCAATGTTAATCTTCTCCTCTCTGTGAAATGCAGGGGCGGATCTATGTTTTTTTCTAACTCAGGGGCCACATTCCACACAGAGGGGGCCAAGTATATATCCAACATCCATGCACATTTCCTTATTCAATAAGATCTATATACATTTCATTCCTTGTTTTGCTATTGGCTCGATAGCTTTGGGTAAAGACACACATAATAATTATATATATTTTGCAAATTGTGTCTTGTTCAAGCACATTGTGTACGTCAAAAAAGCTTAGGAAATAAAGGTTTACAATTTTCATAATTTTTGAATGGGGTGCAGAAAATATAATATATAAGACACTTTTTTTAATACAGTATGTAACACATGAACTTAAAACAGGTAATGTATATTATTAGGGGATATAGAACAGATTAGAACAGAAACACTGACAGTTAGCTTAGCCACTGAGGTGAGGCCATCTTTGAATGTTGTGTTTACAAACAAGGACAAATCCTACTTATGACTTTAAGCAAAATCCAGAAATAATGTACATTGTGCTCTTCTAAAATTAGAACTACTGTGCATTTTTTTTATATCTGGAACTGAAACGCCTCACAAATTAATTCATATCCAATGTCTTTGCCCGTCTGGACTCAAATCAGAAGTCTAAAAAAGATGTTTTTTGTTTTTTAAGTAGGAAAAAAAAGTCAGAATTCTGACTTTATTAGAAGAATTCTTTCTCTCTCTAGTCTTTGACTACAACCCTCATCGCTGATGTTGAAGCTAAACTGTTTCTGAAAGGAATCAAGCCTCTCTCTCCTGCTCAGCCCTATTCATTCTGTTCCTATGAGACTACAGCAGAGGACGGCACACAGTTTACATGTAGGTCCAACCCTCCCATGAATGGGCTACAGAATGATGCTGCAGCAGCTGTTAATGGATAAACGCTGTAACTGAACATGTGCTGGTAGGTCCGGGATTTGAATGGGCTGCATGTGAAAAGGTCTGAATGCAAAGTTTGGAGTGACAAATGTGACAAATGGAGACTTGTGGGAAAAATGACAAGTCCTTTCATCCCTCATGTAGACTAATAAGCGATCAATACATGTGAAGACTACAGATCATTAATCTTTTGCCTCAAACTAATCGGCATTTCTTTCCTCCTCCTTGAGCAGCAGCATGTCTGAGATCATTTTTCCTCATTCCAGTGTTGCCCTCAGTCCTCTGTAAATCAGTAATTATAGTCGGCTATGTTTGGATCAGCTTAACCTGAATTATTCTGGTATGCCGTCTCAGTTTGACATCCCACTCTGAAGCTTTTAGACTTCTTTAGTCTAGGAGTTGCTTTTTAAAAAAATATAGAATGGTTACAGAAATAACTATTACAACAAAACTTTGACTCAATTAACTCTCAGATCTTACACATCAGTTTCCTTGTAATGCAGAGTACTGCTCAGCTGGGGAAAACAACTGTGTGATCTCCTCTGAAGGGAGATTTAGAAAATAACCCTGATGATGTCATCGCATAGGCAACATCCTATAAGTCCTTATTTTAAGAAGCTTTCTCAGAATAATGACATAGTATCTCAAAATAATAGCTTAGCATCCTAAAATAATGACTTAACTCCTAATAAGGAATTGGTATCTCAATATAATGAGTTGGTACCTCGAAATTTCAAAATAAAGAGAAACTTTTGCAAAGTAATGATAATTATATTATTTTGATATGCTAAATCTCAAATCTCAAGTTTTTCTGATTTTTTTAGATACTAACACAGTATTTTGAGAAAACTTCTCATTATTTTTAGTTAATAAGTCATTATTTTGAGAAAGTTTCCAATTATTTTGAGAAAGTTTCCAATTATTTTAAGACACTAAGTAATTTTTATTTTGAGAAGAAATTCTCATTTAGTCACCAAGTCAATATTTTGAGACAGTTTCTCATTATTTTGATAGTTTCTCATTATTTTGATAAGGTTTTGCATTAGTTTGAGAAAATTCCTGGTATATTTACTAAGTCTTTATATTGAGGCTTCTCATTATAATGATTTAGAGGATATTTTTTTCCATTACATTAGCAGAATAGGTTTCCATACCCTAATGCCTATTAGGATAGGAATTAATTTTCAATTTTGACATTAGGTCATTTTTTTCCAGGATATGTCGAAGTTGATCGACAACACCAGTCAATATTTATGATTGAACCAAACCCAGACATGATTTTCCTCCCATTTATGCAGCTGTGAAATGTGAATAAGTGTCATATTTTCCTTAAAGTGGTAGAATGTGGGTGAAAGCGTGAGTTCGGCTGGACTAACCCGTCTCTGCGGACGGTGGAGGCTCTTGCACATAAAGAGTTAGTGTCTGACCAGCGGTGGTACGACGTCAGTGCCTCTGGCTCTGAGCTGAGTGGGCCGGGGCCAGCAGCGACGTCACGCCCTGACGGCGGCATCACAGACGGCTATCCGCTCAGCAGCGAGTCGCTCCGGAGCTCTGCGGAGGAACAGCACGGCGGCTCTTCTTGGAGACTGCCTGGACGCAGACTTTCCTCATCTGTAGCTCAGGTAAATTCACTTCACATGGTGAAGCTTTTATGAATTTAAAGCCGAGTTTTCTGTGTTTTAGTGGAATACTCCTCACAGTGCCAGCCTCTGCGGGTACAAAGACTAGCTTCATCCCGCTGCCCTGTAGCCGTTTCTCTGTAGCCATAAACTGTGTTGCTATGGTGTCAGGAAACATCCACCTGCTGCTGCTGCTGCCTCACTCCAGTCAACCAGAAAAAGTGAATTATAAAGGAACAAAACACAATTTAATATGTCAAAATCCATTTATTATGAACTTAGGAAGGCGTGTGTTTTATTTGAGCTATTTTCTCCTGTTGTCTTAAGGATTTAATGCTAATTTTAAGCTTTAGTTTCACTCTTCTGGCTGCACATCCTATCTGACCTGGCAGCAGACAGGAGAACAGGTGATGATGTGAGAGTTTTTTTTTTTTCCAGTCCACTGTTCATGTGTCTGTGGCTTTAGGTGACAACACAGTGCATTAAAACACAGTTCTTCCTTTGTAACCCCAGTTTGTCTCTTTATTCCCACAGTATCTACACAGGATGGTCGGCCCCAGAAGGACATCACTGGCTGTGGACGTGGAGCACAAATGCAAGCTGTGAAAGTTTCCAGTTCATAAGGTACAGCTACACAATAATGGAAAAAAATTTACATTGCTATATTTTTATTATACCCTGCCCATAGGGGGCATATAGGGTTAACCTTGACCGTACGTAAATGTTCATTAAAGGCCCCTTTATGCTGAAAGTTAAAGATGTATACTGATATAAATGGAGCCTTCCCACCGTCTCCATATTTGTTTTTGGAGAGCTTACGGACAGACGAAAGCAGTACCACTCGAAATGATTGGGGGCAGTGTAGCTACAATTCAAGCAAGGCCCGAAAAATGTGTACAGACACAACAAAGAAGAGAAAAACTCTCTGTCCTCATGTCTCGATGTATTTAATGGCCTCACAGACCAACGCCGAGAACATTGTTACCTCCAGCTTTGCCACTTTTTATTTACTAGGTACATTAACACATTAACACAACCTCGACCTCTACTGTCGCCATATTTGTTGTTGTCAACACGTTTGGCTCCCTACTGCCCTCTTGTGGATGATGCCAACGTAAAAGACACATGGAAGTATTTGGCCATTTACGGATACACCGTCTGAAAGGGACATATCTATTTTCGTAGTTAAATGGAGTATTAATGAGCCTTTATACTCTACGTACTACGCACAAAATGGTGTATCCATCAACGCCCACATACTTCCATACGTCCTCTACTAAGTTGCCATTGATACATCCACAAGAGGGCAGTGAAGAGGCAAACATTTCTACTACAAGGAAAATGCCGACAGTAGAGGAGGCTGTGATAATGTACCTAGTAAATAAAAAGAAGGCAGCGATGTATTAGTCATGTCTGGAGACATCTGTTGTGTCTTGCTTAAATTATGGCTACACTGCCCCCAACCGTTTCTGTTATTATAGCCCTGTTTTGTCCGTAGGACGGATGACACGCCAAATAGACCATAACTCTAGACTCTGCTCCAGGTTTATGTTTCAAGTCAATTCAAGTCAGTTTTATTTGTATAGCGCCAAATCACAACAAAAGTTATGATACTGATGATATTAATAATGATGATGATGATGATGATAATAATAATAGTAATAGTAATAATACTATTAATGATAATGATGATGATGTCAGAGGGTGTCAACCATGATCCCAGCAGCAGATTGGTCCACGGTGACCTGCAGGATGAGAAAGCACAAAGACTCCGGGGGAAGAAGTCAAGTTAGTAACATGAATTAATGAGACATGAGTGTGTAGAGAAGAAGAGGGAGAGGTCCATCTGACTGTAGTGACACAAACTTGACAACACAATGAAATACTGGCGAGTCTTAAACCGAGCTCACACGTGAAGCGGTGCATTCACTGCTCCCTCGGACACGACGGTCTTTAAGGAAATCCTGTCGTGTGTAGTGAAATGTTATTTTCAAATCTTGTAGTCTGTGCATGTTTGAGATCCGAGAGAAGATAATCTTTGGAGATTCTCGTTATGTGTGTGATAAAACCTGATTTAAAAAAAAATCAAAATCAAAAAATCCGTTAAATCGGAGTAAATTATGTTCGCGAAGAGACTTTTCTTGTAGATTATTCATGGAAAAATGAGATCCGTGAGAGTTTTCCTTTTTCGTCAAGAAGAAAAAAAGATGTAGTTTGTAGTTTATCTGAGTTAATTTGTCTTATTTGATATCACACATCCTATGATGTGCACATTGTGATGAGGAAGCGATATATTGTGCAGCCCCAGCGTACGGTGATACAAAGAAATTCCATCATCCCTCATCTCCTGTCTGCAGTAACAGAGAGGAGGAAATCACCATGTCGTGCTGTCGTGAGGCCAGAAAGGAGGGGAGACTTGTGAGTAGGAATGAAGAAGAAGAAAACTGTCACCCTTCAAATCCGCCTATATAAGCCCGGAAGACAGCTTTCACACTTATTTTAAGATCTCTTCTGAGCTGGCATCTAGAACTATACAGACAGACCTTTGTCTGTAAATTATCGCTGAAACCTTTTCATTTTCTCTTATAAAATTCCATGGATTTGGAGTCCTTGAGTGCAAAGTGCAGCGCGGTGCATTCAAGGCGAGCTCGGCTCATTGTATTTTAGTGTACACTCCTCCTTATCTCCGCTTGTCAAGAGGGAGGATTCCTCTCTACAGTAACTTACCCAGAGTGGTAGAGATAGTGGTGGGAAAAGGAGGGGTGGGAGGAGTGAGAACAGAGAATGACTGTGGGGGGGGGGGCTCAAACCCAGCCACTGAGTGACTCTTGTATCCAAGGACGGAGGTAGCAACGCATCCAAATGCCACTGTGAAGAAATGAGGCGGGCACACTCTGCAGTGCTCGTATAGACCCAACAACCCGCCGGCCCATCTTCACGAGGGAGGGGGGGGGGGTTGGTTCTCGCCTGCACTCAGCTCGGATGGGAGTCTTTCACAAAAAACCAACACAAAACTGTGTTTCTCTTATTTCGAGCGTGTCGCTGCACCTGAACTAGCCCACTTTTTGTGTGTGTGTCTGTGTTTTTTGGCAGAGGAGAAAGACTGGAGAGGAGGTAGTTACAGGTGCTGGTGGGTTTGGAGGCGTGGAGGAGGAGGAGAGCTGAAGATCATGGGTAAATCAAACAGCAAGCTGAAGCCAGAGGTGGTGGAGGAGTTGACAAGGAAAACCTACTGTGAGTACGGTCATTTTTTTTCTTTTTCTTTTGGCGTAAATTGTTCTGCTGTTTGCACAAAGGTGTAGAAACTTTAATGTTATTGCTTCAGTTTTAAAATCAGTATTTCTGCACATTGTGTTGCACAGTGGATGTACAGTGAAAATCGCCCCGGCCTTCTGGGGGCTTTTCTGGGCTTCAACACCAGGAATGAGCTGCAGCTAAGTGTCAGCTGGGCATCGGTTTCAATTAACATGCAAATGTGCTGCAAACTGGTCTGGAAAAAAGTTGCATTCAGCATCTTTAAAAAGGGATTTATGAAGATGCTGAGTCTGCATCAGCTTTCAGGCCTTCAGAGAGGAGGAAGATAGAGAGACATAGAGCATAAAGAGTCTAAATTAGTTCATGAGTAGCATCCCTGCTTATAGAGGCTGGTGGGAATGACCTGAGTCAGAAGCTGGAGGGAGTCTGCAGCTTTACACGTACGTGGATTCCTGTTATTCTTCACACCTTTGCAGATTGGCAGCCTTAGTTTTTTTCACACTTTAATGACACTTATTTGTTCCTGATCTCCTGCCGATCAAAATCATTTTTTCTCCACAGTTTTCAGTCAAATTTGTGCAGAGATTTACATTCCTGATTACCACAAGTACCACGCCTGCTCTGTATTTATCACTGGACTGTTATTCCTGGAGCGTTATTCTTCTTCTTCGGGGGGCGCGGTGTGCAGGTGTGGGTGGGAGTTGACATCCATTGGCTGCTTTAATGACGGTGTTATTTGTGTGGTGGGTTTCTCCTCAGCAGAACCACGGAAGGCTGTTGTGTGGCAGGAAATTGCTATGGAGGAAGATTGGGCTTCGTGCTGGGTTGGCTGCTCGCTGCTGTCCTGTACTCCCTCTCTCTCCCTCCCTCATTCTCTCTCTCTCTCTTCTACCCTTTCACCCTGTCTCTCTCGCTTCATCCCCTAATTGCCCTCTTTGAGCAGGGAATGGAATAGTATAATTAGGATCTTATCTGGTTAGCATCGCTGAGGGGGCACTGAGCTCTCCCTCTCTCCCTCCCTCCCTCTCTCCCTCTCTCCCTCCCTCCCTCTCTCTCTCTCTCTCTCTCTCCCAGCACGATCTCTCTCCGTTGTTCTGTTGTTGCTTTTTACTCAAGACTATCATTTCTTGCTTTCCTTCATCCCACTGCTTCTTTCTCTCACTTTCCCATGAGGCTCTTTTTTCTGCCATTTTAGCCACTGCTCCTCTGCTTCCTGACAGATTGGGGACTTCTTAAATTTCTCTGTCTTTATTGTCTCAGCTGCAGAAGAAGCAGGATGTTTTTCTCCCAGAAAATTATCCCCCCCCCCCCCCCGTCTGTGTCGAACAGGCCAGAAATACAGCCTGTTTAGTCTAGAAAGGTTATCTGTGGATGAATGTCTTCTGCTTTGTTGTAGGTTTAAAAAATGCCTTTTCATTATAGGGACATTTTCTCTAATTTGTGCACATCTTACAGGTACTTGTATAAAACCTGATATTGTCTTTTATATCAAGATTTACAGCACAATGTCAGCTTTCTGTCAGATGAGGCTCCCATTTCTACTAGACCCAATGTGCGAAGAGATAATTTGGCCTTTTTGAAACCCTTGAAATGTCTTGTCAAAATCTAACTTTACTCATGTGGAAGAATTATTGTGGTGCTTAAAGTACCAAAGTCCTAAATTCACAGAAGTAGTAGAATAAATGTCTAAAATTACGTTTTCGAAGTGTTGTCTTCAACTTTACCTTCACCCAATTTTACAGTGAGATTCAAGCTCTCTTCTCAGCGTCCTATAGGTCGCTGTGAGCCAGGTATGACTTTAACATCTTATGGACACAGAAGAGGAGAGTCTACAGATTCCAGCAACTTTCAAACCACATTTCTACTCACAAAACATAAATAAAAACATTGTGGAAATGCGTCCCAACGAGCTGCACTAAGGTCCTGTTGTCAGAGAAGATGTTGGAGCCTCACTTTTACTTTAATTCAAGCCAGAAATGACCCTTTTGGCTTCACCCAGAAAGACCAGCAGTCCTGTAATAATGTCCGCAGGCTGCAGACGAGGTCCGTGTTATATAAGCATGATGATTCTGTTAGTCGTCCGAGCCACGAAGAGGCTCACAGCTGGATGTGTTCCTGCACAGGGCGACCAGTTGGGTGAGCTCTGCTCTCTCCTGCACCGGGCTGATTGCATTATTGCCCCTGACTGAGAGGTGTAATATTTTTTTTTATTAAATAGAGGCCGTGGTGAATCGCCTGAATTTTTGACGGCGTTGACTTTTGAGGCCAATTAAACGGTAGCTCGGCTTGGCTGACAGTGGAGAGATTGACCCTGACATCTTACTGGCCAGGAACGGGTCACATGATGCTGGATGAGCAGAACAAATGGAGGCTGAGACGTGTGAAGGGGGGGGGGGGGCCTTATTGATAACTGTTAACACTTAGATGAGCCCATATTGACCCGACATGTCAGAAATGTTGCTCACACATTGTCAGGTTCTTGCAAAGATGAAGCAGAGCCATGAGTCGATTCCCCCAAAATCTGTCCCTGTTTTTTTTCCCCAAACTGCAACTGTGGGAAATGGCAAACCAAGCACCTGAGAAGTGCCACGCCAACAATGTACGATCTACACAGTAAAACGTCGCTGGCAAACCCCAAACTCTCTCTGTAAAATCCACGTCTTTCCAGCCTCCTGTGAGTCCGTGTTCGCGATGATCGAGGCAGCAACTTCCTGCCTTGTCTGCATCGGGAAGCCTCTGCTAGCAAATCAACTTCTATTTGCCCAGGAGGAGCTTTTAAACAAATCTTTATCGACAATTTTAAATAGCCTGTCTCCCCCCTGTGGGAAAGCAACATGACATCATGAGGTAGAGGCTGCATCATTCACATTCAAATTCAAGTAAGTAAGTAAGTCCAGGAAAAGAAGCTTCCTTCACATTTTCCTTATTAAGCTGATGTAGTACAGCAAAATATCGTAATTACCCCACAATAAAACATCATAATATTCGGCCTGGTTTCCAGCCCTGCAACCGCTTTTAAAGAAAGATGTAATTCAAATCTGTTACATTATAATATTATAAGTTAAGCGTCCCACGAGGGTTGCAATGTTTAATCGATTAGCAGACTAATCCCTCGTCACATTGTGAATGTTGTGGTAAAAATCCTTTGTTCCCTTGTCATGAATATGTTTTATGACCTGACCAGTCTCCTGGAATGTGAGGCTGTTGGATAATTTAATGGTTTAACTGGAACGCCGCTCAGTAGAGCACATACTGAACCTCCACCAACAGCCCTACACACGTCTGTCTAGCTCTTATAATTTTTATTAGTGGCATGTTGAATGACGTGTTGATGTAAGCGTTCCTGCTGATGTCATATGTGCTGTCATCACTGCTACTTGTCTTAGAACCAAGCTCACCGAATGAATCAGAATGACATAACACAGGTCTGGGTCTGCACCTCAGATCAAACTAAATCATCTGGATATATTTATAAAAGCACTCAAACCCCATTATCTGAGCTACACATCCATTTAAGTCACATGTTCTCAGCCCTATTTTTACCACAGAGTGGCTAAGTAAAGATCACCCATAATCAATACACATTTTCATCCAGTAAATCTGGATCATTATTTTTTTTGTACCACATGATTTATTGATTATCACCACAGTAAAGTAGCTCATGTTGTCGCCCATTTGTTTGTTGGTTTGTTAGCAGGTTTACACAAAAACCACTGGATGGAAAGAACCCATTAAACCCATTTCATTTTTTGGATTTGGTTGAATGCAATTTTTTTCTTTTTACGACTTCCCTTATCATTGCAAACCTTTCAGCATCTTCTCTAATCTCTCAGGAAATAATCCATAAATTACACTTTTTTTTACCATGACTAAGGCGAGACGAGACCAACGTCATGAAACATTGAACTGTGACTAAATCAAGATGCAATATTGTTGACGAAAAAGACGAAACTAAAGCGTAGTTTATAAAATAAAAATGTTACCAAAATCTCTTTATTGTCACCCACAAAAAAGAGGAGCAGATGATGCGTCTGCTACTCGGTCCTGCTACTGTCCCGTGTCATGGATGCCAGTAGGTCAGGGCTGACTGCCAGGTTCTTGGAAACAAAATAATGTTGACTAAATATGATGAAATCTTCTGACACAAAAAATAGCAGACAAAATCAATACATCACACATTTATGACATTGATATCTATGAATAGAATGTATGAGTGGTGCAGATTCAGATAATCTTCAGATCTGCTGAATCAAAATATGTATTTTTAGTGGGTGATCTTCATGGTAAGATAGAGTTATGCTCTCTACTGGGTGATATTCTAGTTTCCTGAGAAAATGTCGAACAAATCATTCGATTTTAAGGAGAGTTATAAAACATTCCTTCCAGAATTTTAATGGGGTCTTGTCTGGTTCATGCCCCATCCTTCCACAAAATTTAATGAAACTCGGTTCAGTAGTTTTTGCGTAATCCTGCTAACAAACACGGGTTAATAAGCTCCTATTGGCTCAGAAATGTCCTTTTTGTGGCGAGTGAATGCCTTTGCATGAATCTCACTGTTCAGTTTGTTGCTCCAGGTTAAATATTACAGTAGAAGAAATTAAAGAGTAACTATCTGTTGATTTTATGAGGCTCTTTTTGGGGCTGAGGACCAGCAGAAGTGACTTACAACAGTTTGAATTCAGAGAGTCTCTCAGGATCACCTGGTTAAACTGATGTCCCTGATTTCCAGCCTTTGTTTTTCCATTAGTTACCCCGGGGTAGGAGCTTGAGAATTGCTTTGGTTACTTCACTCCCTACTGATTATGCACCTCTTTTATAATATGCTCCACTCCACTGTACATGGCTGGAAGATGCATCTGAGAGGACTGGACCACGATGATGAACGCTGCTGCTGCTTTATGTCTAGAACAGCCAAAGCTTTCCTCTGAGCTAACGTCACTCTTTGTTTCTCTTACAGTTACAGAGAAGGAGGTGCAGCAGTGGTAAGTGTGTGCATTAATTTTTAATCTCAATTTTTCCATTCCTGCTGTTAGGCTAGTTATATATTAGCAATTGTGTCTCTGCTGGCAAACCTCACAGGAGTCTTATCTTAAAGGAGCAGTACACCCTAAAATAAAGTTCAGTCATTTTCTACCCCCCCCCCCTCATAACGATGGAAAGTCGGGTGAAGTTTCTTAGTCTGCAAAAGATTCCTGGAGCTACACGTCAGAACAGCGTTGCAGAATTCTCCAAAACAACTGAAGAAGATGGAGACTTTAGTGAAAACTACAGAAAAAGAGTTTCTGAGTTCTTTCTGATCTCATCTAGAGGTGCATGGTCACGCTTCAAAGCTTGTGCTCCTTCCTCAGACAGGATGCACGCTAACGCTTTTAGCTTAGAGGCTACAGTGAAATCTTCACTTTAGCCTCTAAGCTAAAGCGTCACATTAGTTTTTGTTAATATCTAGCAGAGCCTGTTCGAGCTTTTGCACCTTCCTTTGCAGGGTTACATGCCAAGGGTGTAAATAACGCCATGGGTGGGATAATCCACGTCTCCAGCAGCCTGGAGTCCCTTTGTTTATTTCCGGTTTCTCCATCTTCCTCAGTCGTGCAGGAGAATTCTGCAGCGCTGTTCTGCTGTGAAGCTCCAGAAACGAGTCCGCGGAGTAAGAAACTTCACCTGACTTTCCATCGACATTTGGATGAGTACATAATGACTACTCATACTCGCTACAGCTCCACAGTGTTCCCCTAAGATATGAAACCATTCCACAAATGTTCTTTTAACCCACTTTTAAAATTTTTGGATCCTTGAATCCGTGGATACTCTATTTATTATTTGTTTGATGGTTGGTTTGAAGCCATCGCCCTCACTCTACCCTGAAGACAGATGATTTCTGAAAATAGAAGGACTTGGAATGACATTGAAGGCTGATAACACTGATACAAACACCTCCATGATGCATTCCTCTGCGACCTTTTTTGCTCTAAAGGAAGCGTCCAAAGAAAGACGAGGGGGCGCTGAATGACTACAGAGCCTCCGTGAGGTTGTCGATTAGTAAACCTTCCTGTCAGATCCTGGTGCTATCAGTCTGTGACTTGCACATGAGGTGGATGAAACACATCCAGGAAACAGATGCCCCTTGAACCAGGATAAGTCACCGAGCTGTGGTGATGCCTGATCATCGCTGTTAAGGTGTGAATCTGTCTCTGAAGGCACATTTTGACATCCGCTGGCTCCCGGATGAGAGAGATTTCGTCTTTACTTCCAGAGATGATTCAAGCGGGAGCGTAGTCGTGGCTTTTGTTTGCTGCACGCTGCTGTTGGGCTATTGTTTCTTTTGAAAATGAAAAACAAAGACCGGCGCATATCGGAGGTGGGAGCATTGTAATAAAGTGATCACTCTTCCTCCTTCACACTTCAGTTCTCCTGCGTTGGTTTTGCATTTCGCGACCTAATTTTGCATGCATGAAAAGAGCTGGTTCCTGTTAGAGCTAGTCGCCGTTCATGTCCCCCCTGTTAGGCCATTAATGGCAGGTCCAGAGGCTCTGAGCTGCCCCGTCTCTGGGGCTGCCTGAGAGCACTGGGGCGGAATTACCCTCCACCCTTTAAACCTCCACCCCCCTCCGGCTGTGCAGCCAGCCAGCTAGCTCGCCATCACCCTCGTTGCGTTTCACAGGAAAGTTTGCACAAGTCCTCACTTGAAGATCAGCAGTGATCAACACGGCAGAGTGTGAGGGATGAGAAGGAGTTTTACCAGGGGAAATGCCAGATGGTGTGTAATTAGAGCACAGGCACAGACACAGAAGAATTAACAGGGCTAGATGAATGCATTGTGAATCAGATTTGTTCCCCTTGAAATTCTCCTCTAAGGGAACATCATTAGTATGCTCCGGGCTCACCTTGAGATCAATAACTGAATGCCATAGTGCAGCGATGTCCCTGCCAGCGAACCAGCAGCAAGAGAAACGACTCTTTAGCAAACCAGCGGGGTCGATGCCAACGAGGAGGAGCCCGTGCCAGTAATGAATACTTCATCCTCATGCTGGCTCCCCACTGTGGTCTGATGCACAATGTCACGTCTGCTTCGTCCCTGCAAGCCCTGCATTAGTCGTTTTATTGCACTACTGTACTTGGAAGCACAGTCTGACTGTGTGTGTGTGTGTGTGTGTGTGTGTGTGTGTGTGTGTGTGTGTGTGTGTGTGTGTGTGTGTGTGTGTGTGTGTGTGTGTGTGTGTGTGTGTGTGTGTGTGTGTCTGTGTGTGTTTGTGCGGATGCTTAAACATTACATTTTCAGATTGTAAGTGGAATTTAATGTTGTATTTTTAAATAAATAATACATCAGACCGGTCTCAAGACTGCAGCTGTACTTTTATGCCCAGCAAAGAATTAATAAAACATAAACTATCGTAAACATGCTAAAAATGTACATTAAAATATCGGCTTTTGTATTACTGAAATCTGTGTTTACACCAATGCATTTTTTACACACATTTTATTATATTTTAGTCTCTGACTGCAGCACAGAAGGTCTAAACACACTACTAGCCAACGTTGGGGTGAATTTTCTTGTTGTTTAAGGACCTGAATGTTAGTGGGGGCCAGAAAAGAAAGCAGAAGGAAAAGAAGATGCTTTAGGCCCTAATCATGATGGGATGGCCTGCAGAAAGCTGCTGCCAGAGGGGAATGATAGCCAGGAGCTAACGTTACTAGCCGAGAGGTTACTAGCATCAGTACACAGTCATACAGTACGGGACAGCATCGTTCTGCCTGTCGTGCTGCATGGTCACACAATGAAGTGGGTCGGCTCTGGATTATGTGTTCTGCTCTTTGAATACCAATCAGGTTGTATTTTGCATTCTGCATTAAAGCGAGCCAGGCTTTCATTTCTCTCACATCTCCAGATAATTCCAACTTGAGAATTACACGCTTTCCGCTCTCTCCTCGCTGAACTTTTTCTTTTTTTTTTCTTTCTTTTTTTTCTCTTTTTTTCCAGCTGCTCCTCAAAGCGTGTCTCCATCTCTTTGACTAAAGGGATGCTGCTTCATTATCTCCAGGCAGATTAAAAGTAGTTTAACAGGAGCGAGGAGTGGAAAAGATCCCGTCCTGGCCATCGTTCCTCTCTGCGTCCGGCCGTAATTACAGCCCATCCTTAACCGAATCACAGATGAACACGCCGGGATCCTTTGTATGAACTTGCGTCATTTAAAAAAATGTTTTTTTCTGTTGATCGACAGCAAAGCTTTTAATAACCAGAGTTATTATTTCCCTGCGACATCAAGCAATTATCTTAGTGAAGGCTGAATCTCTTCCTTCCTCCCTGACGTCTATTTGAACGTTGAGGCTGCTGCGTTCCTTTATGAAGAACGAACAAGGAAACCGCCTTCCTTTGAGTGACTGCGCTTGAAATTGCTCATGAGATGCTTCTATATTTAGGTTAATAGAGACACTAAGGCACTCTGTAGATATGTCATTTCCAGGGGCGAGAGGAAGCCCTCGGACTTATCTATCAGCCACGCATATTATCAAAAGAGGACTAGAGTGTAATTTGATTAGAGTTAACCACTGTGGGCTTGCTATTGGATTAAGGCGATCTTCTTATCAGTGAATGAGACAAATAGCTTTGCACTTTAGCTTTCAAAAGGGAATCAGTAAAGCTGCTGTAGATGTAAGGAGGTGACTTCAGTCTGTCCAGGCTGCTCTTTATTGTTCTTTTTTTAAAATAATCTCTATCTGTGCTTTATTTTCAGGTACAAAGGCTTCATTAAAGACTGTCCGAGTGGGCAGCTGGACGCTGTGGGCTTTCAGAAGATTTACAAACAGTTCTTTCCATTTGGAGATCCCACCAAGTTCGCCTCCTTTGTCTTCAATGTGTTTGATGAAAATAAGGTTTGTAGTCCAGTTTTATTGTCCTATTACAAGGCAGAAAAACATTAGAATAAACACATAAGATAGTAAAAAACAACAGTCTCTACCTTTGCTGCTTAGATTTGTTTGACGGTGGTTGGTTGGGTAAGAAAAGGGATTTTTAAAAACAACGTCTGAGCACAGAGCAAAACTAAAAGTCCTTCTTTCTGACTGAGGTTCCTCAGAATAAAAGGGCAACATGGTGAAGAAATCATTCTTCTTGCTGCTGTCATGAATCCAAAGTGTTTTTAGAACTGCTGGCTGTCAGGTTTGTTTCCAACCTGAATCTGTAAAAGTTGGGATGTTGTGTAAGAAAACATAAACAAGAACAGATGCTCTTCAAATCCCTTTCAGCTAATATTTAAATGAATACGGCTCAAAGACAAAATGTGTCATGTTTTTTTTTTGTATGCTGATTATGAATTTGTTTTCTGCTGCATGTTTTAATTAGGTTATGACAGGGAGGTGTCTGCCAGTGTTAAATCACCTGTTCTTTTAAAGGAACAGTTCAACCAAAAAATGAAAATGCAGTCGTTATCTACTCGCCCCACGTCGAGGGAAAGTTGGGTGAAGTTTCTTAGTCAAATATAAAAAATATAAATATTAAAAAGTTTAATATGCATGTTAGAAAAGTACTTTTCTTCTTTGTATTTTTCATAACTAATGTCAGTATTGATATGTTCAGTACATTTTGGAGGCCATTGATACCAAACCTTCTGAAATCAGTAGTTACCACTATTTCAACATCTGTCCTCCACAAAACACTAAAGATGAGTCATTATATCAACATTAACACATAATTATAACAATGAGTTTTTAAGATGTGATGTGTGTATTTCTTTTTATAAATTAACTCGTCATGCGAGCACATCCTCTATCAGTTTGAGGAATTACTCCGCCTCATTGCAGCTGTGTAACATTATTGAGGAAGACAAACTGTAGCCGAGCAGCTCCTGGGACGTCGGTGATCCCCGGAGGTTTAATGACTTCACTTAAGAGGCTTTGTGTCAGGAAGATCAGACGACCCCTCCGTCTGATGTTTATCTGGACCCTTCATTACTGTTCAGCACCCCATAGTTAGACACTGGATTGATCTCAACAGTTTTTATGACTTACGTAATCACCAACGCATGACTTCAACATCGTCTGGCTGTCAGATGTCTGGTGGAGATAAAGGTACCGGAGCCCAAGGACGTGACGAGGCTCCCTCCTTACAGGTAGGCAGCAGAATGAATCCTTTAGTGTCTGGTGACCAAAGGAAGTCTGGTTTAAATGGATTATGGCTGTGTTTTCATTGAATCTGCTAAGTTAGTTACCAGAATATCTCAAAATGTTCTTCAGGGATTCCAGTGGAGTTTTGTGGAGGTGGACCTTGGAATAGGGAAGAGGTGGAGTGAATTGTTTGCAGCCTTGGCAGAAGTATGCGCTCTCTGTGTCTTACTAGTGGGTTTGTTTGTTTATCAGCAGGATTACACAAAAACTCCAGTTGGTAGAAGGATGAGCATGAGCCAGGAAAAGGCCTATTATGGTGTGGACAAACGAATAGATCCAGGAATTCTTTTTCCCCAACCAATCAAATGAGAATATTAGTATTATTATTATTGCCATCATTATGACCATTCATTTCTTTGTTTTTTTTATATAATAATGACCTTTTACACACTTGGCTATGTGACAGAAAAGAAGGGGAAGTCACAAAATTTCAGAAAGATTATTAAACGGGTAAAAAAACACATCATAAAAAAGTTTAACCATGAAGTCCTTTGGTTGGTTGAAGGTTTACTTGGAAAGACAAATTTCACAAAATTTTGTTAAGGGGGTTGGACTGTGGAAAAATTCCCTAAATATTGGTTTAGATCCAGATCCAGGAATTGTTTAAAATTCTCTTCAACATTGTGCGACGTTGTGTGAACTTTTTTGATGAGTTATATTCTTAACATAACGAACAAAGTCATGCTCAGGGAACCTTTACCGACCAGAACCATTTGCAATTTGATCTTTAGCTGCTGTACGCTAAGAGCTAAACAGACGTGTGAAACATTGTTCGGCCTTCGTCGCAGTGTTAATGAAAGTTATAAAACTGTTCAGGATCGACCGCTCTATCCGGTTCTGCACCAAAGGTTCATGGGTTCTTTCCCGACCGGTGCCCCGCGCCTCTTTGAAATCGGTTCTGCAGTTGAGTACTTCTGCTTTGTTCTGCTGAGGCGGAGGGTTGAGCTGAGCGCCGGTCTAGTTTTCAGACTGAATGGCTTTCCTCTCATGCAGCTCCTCAGTTTGATGCGAGTAAGTCTCCTGCAGTCACTTGAGGCTGGAGGTTGATGAGCTGACCTGAATTAAAGACGTGAGAAAAGAGCGCTGAAGGCCACAATTTGGCGAGGAAACTTCAAGCTCCTGTTGTAAGATTCAGTGCGTGAAATGCTAACAAAGCTGAGAGGAAAATTGGTGTCAGATCGGGATATTTTCCACTTTGTTGGACAGAATTATCTGCCATGCCCATTCTTGATGCAGAATCCTTGGGAAGAAATGAACTTTTAGATTTTGAGCCAGTAGCATCCATCTTACTAATGACCACAGGTGACATATTTCCACCTCAATAGAGCGCCAGGTGCAGGGCAAAAATAGCCGCAGATCAAACGACTGGCCCCGTTTTCAGCAGAATACAGCAAGGACATCATGAAAGCACAGAGAGTGTGAAGTAAGATTCTCATCTTGTCTCTTGGCCATTTCCTCTCCCTCTCCCTCCCTTTTTGTCACCCTGCAGGACGGACGCATCGAGTTCTCGGAGTTCATCCAGGCCTTGTCTGTGACTTCTCGGGGGACTCTAGACGAGAAATTGAGATGTGAGAAGATGCACCCTCCTCCCCCTTTTTTTTTTGACATTTAAATGACAGGATGTAGGATTGACTGCCATGCATTGCATATGAAAGAGGGCCCTCAGGGTCCTTGAGAGCAGCAAAAAGGAGATTATTAGCAAGATACAGCAGGCTTCTGCAACCTAGGGGTCACGACCTGAAACAAAACACCCTGGAAAAACTTTAGCTGTAACCATGTGATCATTATTTACACCCAGAATTACTGCTGTCGCCTTTCATCGTCTGTGCTTTCAGAGACATGAACATATATAAAGTCACATTAGCTTTCTGTTCTCCCTTTGCTTCAGTAAAGTCTTTGAACGTCTCTCTCTGTACAGGGGCTTTTAAATTATATGACCTCGATAATGACGGCTACATCACCCGAGATGAGATGCTGAACATCGTAGATGCCATATATCAGATGGTGGTGAGTTTTCCCTCACAGCAGACATCTGAATGGTTTGACTGGTGCAGAATGTAATGGTTTGGTTTCTTAGGGGAACACTGTGGAGCTGCCAGAAGAAGAAAACACGCCAGAAAAGAGAGTGGACCGTATTTTTGCAATGATGGACAAGGTTAGTATTTTAAAAGAAAGGTGCACCCAAAAATGAAATTTCAGTCATTATCTACTCGCCACCATACCGATGGAAAGTTTTCTTGGTCCGCAAAACATTTCGGGGTTGCAGCATTCTCCTAATCAACTAGAGAGGATGGGGAGTTGTTTTAAAAACAACCATCGTACAGCGTCATTCTCCAGAGGCCCTGAAATTGTCACTTTAGCCTCGAAGCTAAAAGTTATAGCATGCACCCGATCAGAGGAAGATATACAAGCTCAAATGCACATTATTCACACAAAAAAAAAGCCACAACAGTAATAGGAGATCTGACAGGGACACAGTTTGCTGCAACTTGTGTGTAACACAACTTTCTGGTAGCAGGTATTAAGAGATCATCTGGCTGCCCACTCATGTCTGCTGTCTATTATATTGAAATTGAAGTTTGAGTGTTTACACATTGTGTGCTAACGCCTTTAGCTTAGAGGCTACGGTGACGATTTTCAGCTTAGAAAAGATATTAAAAAAAACATCTTTTCAAATCATTTTGGGTCTCGGGGCTTTTTGAGCCTTGGATGACACCATACAAACTGTATGGAGTCACTTTACGTTTTAGTTTTTTTTACATTTCAAAACAAGTCCCCATCTTCTGCAGCCTTTTGGGAGAAAGCTGCAAAGCTGTTTGGCTGTGAAGCTCCAGAAATGTTTTGTTGACTGAAAAATGTCGCCTGTCCTTCCATTGAGATTGAGGTGATTAAATAATGATTAACTCTTCATCTTTGGGCGAACTGTCTCTTTAATATTGAAATAGTATCAGAAGACTGGAGGGATAAAGCTAATGCTGTCGATGCTGGACCGGTCAGTGTTACAGTTTAACATCGAACGTTTCCTGACGATGGTACGAGTGCAGTATTGATAATTGGTTTTGCATTGAGGGGACTGAATCTGCACTTTGGAGCTATGATATGGACACGGTAAGTCATCACAGCGTCACTAACACCGCCTGCAGTCTATAACATGGTATATATTCTCCAGCAGTAGCCCCTCTCCCTCAGCCACAGGAATCTACTCAGCTTTAGTGAAAGATGAGAAGCAGCCTGCGTGGGTGTGTTCGTCCTCCCGTTGCAGCACTTAGTGATTTGTATTGGCTCTGAGTGGCTACCATCCAAGTGCACTGAAGCACAGATGAGTCCAGCAGCGTAGAGCTGGAGTGTTTATCTCCAGAGCCTGTTTTGCCCCCTGCTGGAAGCTCAGTGTTAAAGGCCATCAGGCTCACCGGCTCCTGTTCTTCTTTTACAGAATGCAGACGGGAAGCTGACTCTGCAGGAGTTCCAGGAGGGCTCAAAGGCAGACCCTTCTATTGTTCAGGCACTGTCACTCTATGATGGACTTGTGTAGGAACATAAGGTGAGTGGGGGGGCATTAATCAGCTGCATACTTCTCTGCTTGAGTGATTTTAAATCCCAGCTCTTGCTTCAGCCCCAAGATATTTCAAAATGAAAAGGAAGTTCAATCTGTGGGCTGAGAGTGGAGAATCCTCTCTTTGCTGTCAGTTTGTTCTTATGAATTATTCAACATGGCCCACTTGCTTGCTGGCAATCAAGTAGTCATGCAGCGCTGAGTGATGAGTGAGACGGCCCTCTCCTCTCACCGCCTATTGTAACGATGCGCCGGCCGCTGCCAATTGTTGCTCACATCTCGTTCAGTGTTTTGTCAGCTGTGAAGGGAGCTTGTGAAGACATGTTTTAGCTCTGTTTATCTTGCATGCTCTGCTCAGGTGTCACATCATCTGCTCTCGCCGGTCCTCGCAACTTCTCAGATGGCTCCGACGGGACGGGAACGCCACGTTTAACTCGCTCACCCAGGAGTGGACTGCAAAAACCTTTTTAGTCACGGCGGGCATCTGTGTCAAGTAACTGTTCGTCTCGTGAGGATTGTGAACAAATATATCTCCTGATGTGACGGAACAAAAACCTCCTCAGTCATTTATCCGTGCTTCTGCAGCTGCGCGGCGCCGCGTACACGCTGTTGAGCTGTGTACAAGCATTTCTGCAAGTATTTCCCCCTTGGATGGTCGGAGGACTGGATTCCCTCTGAGATGCTGAGGAGGAGCTTCATCACCACAGGAAGAGACTCTGAAGCAGGACATACATGTGTTACTTGATTACAGAGCAGTATATTGTACATATAATTTATTTTCTGCTTTGCTGCGTTTATGGGAATTTTACTCCTGAGTATGAAAAGTTTAATTTTTTAATCAAAGGTGTTGAAATGTATTTTACTGTATTCGTAATTTTCTTTCTCACATACTGAAGTTTCCTTTTACAGGGTTTTTATTTGAAGGAGAGTGTTGAAGGACTTTTCTATGGATTATTTTACTATGTTTGCAGTCTGTGCATCCTTTTGTGTTTTCACTTCCCCCCCACCGTTAGCACGAGCGTCTAGCGTCTGCACAGCCGCATCCTGAAAGACACGCACCGAGCAACGCAGCCCATTCTCACAGCTCACCTCTGAAATGAGGCTCATTACGTCTTTTGAGAGCATTGAGAGCATCCGCCCTCGGCACACACACAAAGCCTCGGCCACTGAGAGGCACAAACAGACATCCATTCTGGTTGTAAAGCTTATTTGCGAGCTTGGTTGCAGTCGTCTACTTTGTATTTGTCCTGTGCGAGGCCAGAGCATGAAATGATGCCTTTCTTTGTCCGTTCTTGGACCGTTTTAGTCTCAGCATTAAGATGTTTTTATCAGCTTCACTGATTTTATGCCTTATGCAAATGATAAATGTCATTTACCTGTTTATTAACAGTATAAGAGCACAGAATAAAATGCATTTAAGTGGCTGTCTTTGCTATCACTTAGTCTTGTCATTGAAATTAATAGAAATTTTTTTTTTTTTTTTAATGCACAGCTGCTCAAATTTGCAAAATTTCCTTAAAATCACAAACAAATCTCATCTCCAGACATTAGTTTAATACTTCACACATCAAAATGCTTTGAATTCAATAGTTAAAGTTCTTAAATACCTTATTAACAGAGAGATAATGTCATGTTGAGCTTGTGTCAAGCATGTAAACCTTCATTGTATGTTTTTATTTGACTAATGAATGAAGGTGTGAAGTCTTGCATTGACATTTGGGTTAATGAGGCGACTCAGTTCTTCTCAGTCCTGTTTGAGGACGAGGTCAGGAGAGTCCAGAGGTTCATCTTTGAGTCACTGAAAGGTTTCAAATGTTAAAAAAAGACCTGCTTCCTGTCTCAGAAATATTCACCACAGAAGAAGATATCAGGCAAAATCTACTATTTATCAGCTGCTAATAACCAAATCAAACAAGAACATTTTAAATAGATCAATACAACAGTTTTAAAGTTTTTTTTCCATATCAACCCTCATCAGAGACATATTTACAAATCAGATGTCAGTAAAACACTGAGCCAATCTTCATAGACTTACTTTATCAATAGAGGTCTATTAAGGTCTAAATTTACATCAGGGCTCCATGAACTCCAAGACCTTCAGCACTGCTGACCCAGAAGCTCCAGAAAAGTGGGCTCCAGTAGCTCAGAACCATCTAGATCAGACCCAGAAGTTCTGGGATGCTGTTCTGTGGAGCCATGAAACCAAACTGGAACTTTTGGGGCCTCTGGATCAGCGGTATATCTGGAGGAGGAAGAATGAAGCTGATGCTGAAAAGAACAGCCTACCTACAGTGAAGCATGGCGGTGGATCAGTGAGGCTCTGGGGCTGCTTTGCTTCCTGGACCACTGGAAACCTGCAGCCTGTAGAGGGTCAGATGGATTCCATCAAGGATCAGGAAATCCTAGAAGAAAACGTCTCCATCTGTGAGGAAGATGAAGCTAAAAGGACAATGATCCCAAGCAGACCTCAGAGTCCACCAAGGCCTGGTTTCAGAAGAAGTCCTGGATCGTTCTAGAGGCCGTCACAGTCACCTGACTGGAATCCAGAGAAAATCTCTGGTGGGATCTGAAGAAGGTGGTTGCAGCAGGTAAACCAGGAATATTGCAGAACTGGAGGCCTTTGTCCATGAGGAATGGGCTAAGATTCCTCAGGAACGCTGCCAGAAGCTGGTGTCTGGATCTGCATCAGGTTTGCAGCAGGTCATAGCAGCTAAAGGGTCTACAAAGAACTAGAGACGCTGGTCATTAAGGATCATTTAGAGACTGAGGAGTCAGGGAAAAAAACAATTTAATATCTGATGTATTAATCTATTTAATATGTTCTTGTGTGATTTGATTATTGCAAACAGCTGATCAGTTGTAGATTTTGACAATAAACTAACCCAATAATTTTGCTTCAAAGTGCGTAATTTAATAATCAATAACATATTTATCTCCAGAGGGACGGTGATATTTCTATTCCAGCCGTTCAAATGACATGAGGATATTTCTAAGGGTGGCTTATGTATAAAATTAGACTGGTGTCAGCTGAATATAAACGATGGCTATTTATAAAAACCTGCTGCTGTTGCTAAGACAATGTTCTTGGAAAACTGACTCCAGATCTGCTGCGTAAAGCTGTTCAAACCGTCTCCAGAGGCTTCGGTTAAGGAGAAAAGCGAATTGTAAGGTGGAGAATGTCGATAGGGTTAAAGCCTGGTTGTTGCGGTGGGGTCGAGGCACACACACACACACACACACACACACACACACACACACGCATACAATCAGGTTGGGTCTCGGGAACCTTTTAATACCCATCCCCGCCCCCGTTTGAAGCGTCAGAGCAGCAGCCCTCCTGGGGCTCTCCAACTCAGAGCCAGTCGCTCCTCCAAACTTTACGCACGGATGTACTTTTACTCTGAGCAGAGTTGTCCCAAATATTTCCTCTACCGATTGGAAGGACTCCCAGACTTTTAACAGCTCTGAAAACTTTAAAAACTTTTTATTTGATTCGTCTCTCACCAGCAGTCAGATGCAGTAAATAAAAAAAAATGACCGGCGTCTTATTAAAGTGCTTAGTCTTGGCGCTCTGTGTCAGCGCGCACGGGCTGTTGGCAGCCGAGGAGGAGGATGGATCCGGTGACAGCGCCTCGACCCTGGCCTTTGTGTTCGATGTTACCGGCTCCATGTACGACGATCTGAAACAGGTGATAGACGGCGCCTCACGGATCCTGGAGAAGACCCTGAGCCGGAGGACCAGACCCATCAAAAACTTCGTGCTGGTGCCCTTCCATGACCCAGGTACACACTTTATTTATAAAAGCTGCACAATAAATACATTTTTTAATGATTTATAAACAGCCAAAATTACAACAGTAGCCTATCCTTAATTTTCCATTATTACAAACTCAGCATTGAATTAGATTCCTGTCATTTACAGTTTGGTGAATTTAGTTCTGCTTGAGCACATCTCTCAGCCTGTAGCTCATAAGCAGGAATATACCGGACAGGTAAGACTCCCTTCCTGCATCTGTCCTCCTAGATGGGAAAGCTACAGCTTGAAAATAAGAGTTCTCTAATGGGGGGGAGGGTGTTTGAGCACTGATGAGAAGCATATGCTGTCTGCTTGTGTGTAATTACCCCAATCACCCCCCACCCCCACCCTCACCCCTCCCTCTCCTGCATCCAATCCTCCTGAAAACCCTCAGTTTAGCCAGCCAGAGGTGGGGGCTGCACCAACACCCTACATTTTGTCTGTGTTTAATGCCCTGCCCTCGGGGGACCTTGTAAACTTCCAGGATTGCAGAGAAGCCCATGCGGCTGACAAAGAGGCGTGACAGCACTGTCAGAGAGAAGATGAGCGTTTCAAAGACCTCAGTTTGTGAAAATGGACAGAAAAAGTCGCCGGCGTTGACCTGTGTGTGCACGCTCTGCAACATTAGCCTCATAATGATATCAAAATGGTTTGTGACAGGATAACAACCTGATGAGTCAAAGCATTCTCTGTGTGTCGGTTGATGTTTACTGTTCCATCGATAGGCCTTGGAAGTCAGAGTCGGACCCTGACAGGCTCTTATCCATCACGCCGCTGCTTCAGACATGAGGAGGTCGCCGAATTCTGGCCAGATGGTAGAGATTTGTGTAAAATAAAACCTGAAAATTGCAGTTTTTAATCTGCTCCAATTCAGCCTCTCTGGTGCTGCGTGCAATTGGGATTCATGTCCTGCACAAAAGCTACAGGGCATCACTGGTCCTGATAAACGAGGCTGTGGCTTTGGAGGAATTTTTGTGCTTTGTTTACAGACGCCAAGCAGCAGAGAGGAAACAACTGAACCCTTTGTTCTTATAAAGTTTTGTTGGGTTTTTGAAGAAAAATGTGGACCTACGGGTTGGGATGAGCGTGTTTGGTCCATTGTAAAACAACCAGAACATCTTTTATTCACTTTACAAGTGGGATTCTTTATGCACAGATATCGGCCCTGTGTCCATCACCACCGACCCAAAGAAGTTCCAGCAGGATCTGCAAGACCTGTTTGTCCAGGTGGGAACCAGAACA
Organism: Chaunax sp. Z400; assembly: GCA_037577475.1. Lineage (NCBI taxonomy): Eukaryota > Metazoa > Chordata > Actinopteri > Lophiiformes > Chaunacidae > Chaunax > Chaunax sp. Z400. The sequence continues at coordinate 2,789,391 of CM075187.1, forward strand.
CATGGCCTATAATATTAATACTATATTTTTCATCTCCATACATTAACTGATGCAGTAGATTCTCAGTGTTTGTGTGCTACAGGATTCAGGTTTCCACATGCACACTACTGTTTGTTTAATATTGGATTAGCTGATGTCACATAATGCTCACAGGCCTCCCTTTTAAAATCAGATTTTGAAATAGCTCACAGAAAATGTACACTCAGCAGTGAATGTGAGAACAATAATAACCTTATAGCTCATTCGACACAGCGAAGCTCAAACGTTCAGGAAAAAGAAGAAAAATCTTCTTTCATGTATAAAATCTAACAGACAAAAGATTAAATAAGATATTTAGAGTTAAATTCTTCCAGGAGTGTTTGATGATGTTTGACTCCGTCACTCAGGGTGGGGGCGACTGCCCTGAGATGAGTATAGGAGCCATAAAGAAGGCCCTGGAGGTTTCCCTGCCCGGCTCCTTCATCTACGTCTTCACCGACGCCAGAGCCAAAGACTACCGCCTGAAACGAGACGTCCTGCAGCTGGTGCAGCTCCGTCAGTCGCAGGTACGGCCTTACAAGGATCATGACATCATTGCACATATGATCACAGCCACTGTATATAAGTATGGCATAAAAAAAACAAGCCTCACTTAATGGTTTGATGCTGTAACATTTAATTTATCACATGAAAACAAAAGGAACAGCTGCTTCCTGTAAAGATTAATGAAGTTCCTCGATGCTCAGTAGAGCGGAGGAATGTTTCTTCAACCTCTAAGTGAAGCGTGGCGTTGAGCGCTAGCGTCATTTGCAACCAACAACAAGTGAGTCTGTAGAAAAGCAAACAGTGAACAGCAGTAATCCTTTTGACCCTCCTGCCCCCTTTGTTCCCAGGTGGTGTTTGTGTTGACCGGGGACTGTGGCGACCGCTCCCAGCCTGGCTACAGGGCGTATGAGGAGATCGCTGCCACCTCCTCTGGACAGATCTTTCACCTGGACAAGCAGCAGGTCAACGAGGTGAGAGCATGACGGAGTTCGCTGCCCTGCAGTGACCTTATTCAACCTGTACAAACGTAATGAGGCTGCTGCTAATGATTGTCATGACCTGTTTCTGTTTGTTTGTTAGTGAGTTTACACAAAAAAACCGCTGGATGGATTTCCTCGAAACTCGGTGGGAGGATAAGAGATAGGTCAGAAAAGAAGCCATTCAATTTTTGTGCTGATCTGGATAAAGGTGTGGACATTTTAACATGACGAGATCAAGGATGAGAAACAGATCCATGAACCTTTTTCACTGGAATGTGGATTAAGGTTTAATTTAATTATAAAGGATTGTTGGCCCTTGAGAAGTATGTGCTCTACTGAGAGCCCTTCTAGTTTTCATTAGTGATCAATCTGCTTATTATTTTCACAATTAATCGTGAAAAAAAAGTCTTACCACAATTTCAAGAGTCCAAAGTAACATGAAGTTGCTTCTTTTGTCCAAAACTCCTCATTTACTATCAAAAATGTCAAAGAAAAGCAGCAAATCCTGACATTTAAGAAGCTGGAACCAGCAAATGCTTTTATTCTTTAAAATGACTGAAAACATTAATCGATTAATTGACCAATTATGGCCTCTCTCAGCCAGAATAAAATAAACTAGAAGGCACATATATATCTCAAGGCCCAACAATCCAACACAATCCGTCCCAAGCTGTTTAGCGTTGTCTCAAGATTCATTGGGTTCTTTCCTGGAACATCTTTTTTGTGAAAATCGGAGTCGTTTTTGCGTAACGACTGCTAGCAAAAAACAAACGGGTGAAAAACAGCCTTTTTATCGGAGGCGATTATTTCTTCAAGTAGAATTCAGTCTATGAGTTCTATGATGGAGGAGCAGCAGAGAAACAAACCCCGTTTGACTGATTTAATAATAGTCTTTTCATTTGTAGTAATCAAATGATCTCCTAGCTGATATTAAACTTCCTGGTCATATGATCCTGGTTCAGCGACTCCTTTATGTCGGAAGCAGCGTGTAACAGAAGCCCCGTCTCAGAAGCCAAAGACAGCAGGCAGGCAGACGTAAGAGAAGCCAGAGCTTCCTCTGGAAGAGACGCTGCTATCCTGCGTGTCAGCACAGGAGATGGTGGGGCAGCGCTGAACTGGGGCCAGCAGCCTGGTGTACTGGTGGCCCACTGAACCCCTGAACTCACATGTGTTTGTGTGGGTCTGTTTCCTGTCAAGTCATACTTGCATGTAGCTAACATACAGCGCCTGTGTGTGGGACAACTCGGTTCATTGTCGCTCTATAATCCAGCAGCTGTTTAGGGAGTGTTTGAATGTCATTCTTGTGTTGCAGTATTATGGGAATAGGAGACCTACTTCACTCCAACCCTCACACCTCCGCTCCACATGGTTCAGTGTTCTGTTGCATGTAAACATTTTTCTTGGATCCGCACTGAATTACTGTGTCATTTTTAGACCTCATGGGTGGCATGCTTTCACCAAATTAAAGCAAATCCTTTAATCCTTAAAAATCTCAAAATCTGCCAGAAATGTAACCAAAATATTCCCTTTTAATAACAGTTTGTTAAAATGCAGCCAAATCAAATATACAAACTCTTTTTTGTGGAGTGAAACCAGGCTGCTTGTGTTACTCTGTAATCCCAGGATGTGATCTGTCATGGCTTTCTCTCCTTCCAACACAGCTGCCCAAGTAAGAGTCCTCACACAGCAGCTCATTGTCAGCTCTACATATCTTTAAATATGATTACAACAAAGCCCCTCTGATGTGCTCCATGTGGCAATGATGCCATCCTTACTCATCGGTTTAGCCTGAAGCTGAAGCGCTGATCTGAAAGGAGGCGTTAGCTTCCAGTGCTGTGTTACAGGCAGAAACGGGGTTTGAAAAATGGCGGCACAATAAATCGTTTCAGCGTCAACATTGCAATGTGCCCGTGTGCAAAAGGTGGCAAATGAACTGAAACACGTCATGTTGGAACTTTTCTTAGTGCTTGATATAAAAAGGAAAACTTTTCTGGTTCCTTTTTTCAAATGGCTCATCTTCTCCAAGTTTGTGTTTTAAAATCATTAGAATTGCTAGATAACACAGCTGAGACAAATCCATTTGTAAAGTATTATGATGTAGCGCTGTTGTCTCACAGCAAGAAGGTTCTGGGTTCAAATCCAACCTGAGGACCTGGGACTTTTCTGTGATTAGTCTCCATGTTCTCCCCGTGTCTGTGTGGGTTCTCTCCGGGTTCTCCGGCTTCCTCCCACCACCAGAAACATGCAATAGAGATGAACTGGTGACTCTAAACTGACCGTAGGCGTGAATGTGAGTTTGAATGGTTGTTTGTCTTTCTATGTGACCCTGTGATGAACTGGCGACTTGTCCAGGATGAACCCCGCCTTGAGCCCAAAGTCAGCTGGGATAGGCTCCAGCCTCTCCGTGACCCTTCACAGGATAAGGGGTTCCAGAATGAATAGTAATAATAATAATAAGATAAAAATAGAATAGCTGTAGCATGATGTGTTTGAGTTCATTTGTTATTTATTTATGTCAGAGGTTACAATTCAGTAACCTCTGACATAAATAACAAACTTATACTGTGTACTGCAGAAAAAAATATTGCAGTTTTTTTCCAATATTGTGCAGCCAAAGCTTGAAAACAGGTGATGAAGGTGCAGTTTTTCATTGTTGAATAGGACCCGTTGTTGTGTGTTCCTACCTATAGCGAGCTGCACGTACACCCGAGTGTCTTGAAGAGTCATTTCTAACGTCGCCTTATGGTTTCCTCATTATGTGGAAGCAGCAGTGAGTTAAGGGGCTGGTGATGCCTGTCAGACATAAAAATGAAAGAAACATTTATCCTCGTGTTCCTGGGTGAACTAAACAAAGGCTGTGTTGTCGCTGCTCTCAAATACAGAGCCTCTGACAGGCAAAGCCTCTGCAGGTGTGTCAGGACTCCTGCTGAGGAGGTGCAGGAGGTCCATCTGGTTCTGATTCGCTCTCATAACCTGTATTTTTAGCGGGACATCATCCTGCAAATATTGGCCGTTATTGGCAGTGTTTAGACCTGGGTAAGGACTAAGTTGACCCCTACCCCTGCTCACCGGGAGGTCTGGAGTCAAGCTGTTATGCCTAACCAAGGCACGGCCACGTATTTCTTTTAGCGGTGTTGCACCTGAACGAGCGAGGGGAACTCGCCCCTCTTCTGAACTCACCCCTCTTCTCCGGCCCATCTGCCACGCTTCTATGAATAGCAGAGGGGGGGGTGCTTCCTGTAAGGCCCCGTTCAACTGAGACACGCCGGATGAGCTTTCACAGGACTTACGATCCTCCGCTCTCCCAGCGGTTGAGATCGGACAGCAAGCCGTCCCAAACCCGGGGCCCTCCTACCCTTTTATCCCAGGGCAGAGTAATGCCCAACTCCTCTCCATGCGCTCTTGCATCAGAAATAGACTCCATCCTGGGGCAGATGTAGGTCACTTCTTAGCAGTTTCCTGCTCTGCTGGTGATGGCTGCACATGTGGCAGACATTACAGCTGTTTCCAGTTGTAAAACAGCGAGAGGAACCAGCTGCTGTCAGCACCCGGCGGACCTGATAGACAACAAGTGAAGGACCGATAATTAAATTATCAAAGGCTTTTCTTGTTTCAGATTTTGCTCGGTTTCGTCTTAAAGCGTGTTGCTGTTGGCTCCGGCTCAGAGAGCCCTGCTGAAGAAATGTTTGTTTCATTACCGCTCAGCTCTAATGCCTCTGTGTATGAGGTCAAAGCAAACACCAGACAGCAGTTGCTTGTTAAGCACTTGGAAGATGGAAGGCTGTTCCATTGTGGCCACTGAAATGAGCCTCTCCGAAATATCAATGGGCTTTCTGCTCCTGTTTTCATTTCAGCGAAAACAAACGGAAAACTGTATTCTTACTCCATATCATGATAATGGTTATACCCAGAAGGTCAAAGCAATCTTCTAAATTGTTGGATATTTCTGAGGAGAGCCACCGAGGGACATTATCGTCTGAGAAACAATTGTTTTTGCCATTAAATATAATCCAACTGTCAACATTATGTCAGCCTTTGGGTAATCCTTGTTCTGAGTGGTGGAATGACTCATCCGTCTGACCTCATCTGGCTTCTCAGGCTCAACAGAAGAATGAGAAACAGCCAGCTGTGTCTGTCCATAACTGATCCCGCATATTAGTCAGGTTGATGCTGTGGGATGTAAACTGTATTTCTATAAAACAAAGAAACCGCCTTCGACATCCACTGCTTTCTATTCTGAGGCGTATGATTCAGGAAAGCCGTGCTTGCAGGAGGCGGGGGGGCTGACGGCTGCCTGACAAATTTCCACTGTGAGAGACGCTCTTTTGGGAATACATGCTCGAGAGTGCAGAAAACTGTATGTTATCAGTTTGACAGTTGAGCTGTTTCATTTTTCCTTTGTTTAGGCCAAATCCCTCTGAGGAATACTTTTGCGATGAAAGAGCAGCCCGGAGACAAAGAGCAGCCTGCTGCTCGGGCACGGAAGGGGGTCACCGGAGGTTTCAGGGAAAGGCCACAATAGTGTCCTCATCCTGTCTTTCCAGGCTGAGACAGGATCCCTGACAGTTTGACAGGCCCCAGCCTCATATCACATCACGACATATAGCTCTGTTACGGTTCTTTGACAGTGTTTTTCTCCCCCCGTCAGGTCTTAAAATGGGTAGAGGAGACGGTCCAGGCCATGAAGGTCCACCTGCTGTCCTCCAACCATGACAGTGCCCAGGAGAATAAGTGGGAAGTACCCTTTGACCCCAGCCTTCGAGAGGTCACCGTGTCTCTCAGTGGACCGACGCCACAAATCGAGCTCAGCGATCCCTTCGGTAGACGCATTAACACACATTTCTGCATCATTTTCTGTGCCACCACTCAGGAGAAGACATTGAGAAGTTCTTGTTCTTTGGTCTTCTTTTTCAGGTCGTCTAGTCGGTGTAGAAAAGGGCCTTAAAGAGCTGCTGAACATTCCCAACTCCGCTCGAGTCGTCAACCTGAAGCTTCCCAGACCTGGGGCGTGGAAACTGAAGGTACTGCTCTGGTGAATACATGTTTCTCTGGCTGCTTTATGACAAAGGGCTAATTGAATACCATTCCCTTCCTTTTTAAGACGAACTGCAGCGGGCGGCATACTCTGAGGGTCACAGGAGTCAGCAATCTAGACTTCAGGGCCGGCTTTTCAGGCATACCTGTTTCAGAGTTCAATTACACCAGAGAGAGGCCAATAAAAGGTGATGGAGATGTTTCTGTTAGCCTCTCAAGTCTCGTTTGACTGAGAACACATGCAGAAGATGACCTCATGACCATCTTTCTTTGTCTCCCAGGACTTCCAGCACATGTTTTGTTGAAATGTACCGGCCTGAAGCCTCCAGGTCAGCTGAGCCACGTGGAACTTGTGTCCGGCTCAGGCCGCTCCTTACGCACTCTCCCCGTGCCTCTCCCCTCTGACCTCGGCCAGCAGGGACTCTGGAGTCTCCCTGAGTTCCGCACCCCCTCCCAGAGCTTCTTCATCAAGGTGACGGGCAAAGACGAGGAGGGCTACCGCTTCCAGAGGCTGTCCAGCGTCTCCTACACCAACATCGTTCCAGGCAAGATAACCCTGTGTCCCGCAGACAGAAGCCACCAAAGCCAGTCTGCAGCGTCTCCTCACACCTCATCAATCTCTCCGGTGACCTCTAACCTTTTGTTTCCTCTCTTGTGTAGATCCTCCAGTTGTGAGGATGCCGGACGTGGTGAAAGGCTTCTACATGCAGCCCGCTGCCATCGGCTGCACGGTGAAGAGTGACATTCCCTACAGGCTGAGATTCACCAGAAATGGGATTACAGTTGGAGAGGAGATGTTCTTTCAGTGAGTCTTCATTTGCTCGGTAACATTTGGCCACCTTCCTTCAGACGCCGCAGCGTCATGCGCCCATTAACTCCTGTAAAACACACTAATTGGCTCACTCACTACTCGAACCGGTGAATGTGCCTGTAAAGCATTAGTACAATTTTATTGGCTCATCTGTCAGGAAACTGGTATAAACAGCTAATTTTGTGAACATTACATATTCGATGGTGTCATCTCAAAGAATTAACAAAGCACTCTCATCGCTCTGCTTCAAATTACTTTCATGGCGTGAAGCCGACTCGCGGTGAAAACTATTCCCAGTGTGTGTGTGTGTGTGTGTGTGTGTGTGTGTGTGTCTGTGTGTGTGTGTGTGTCTGTGTCTGTGTGTGTGTGTGTGTGTGTGTGTGTGTGTGTGTGTGTGTGTGTGTGTGTGTCTGTGTGTGTGTGTGTGTGTGTGTGTCTGTGTGTGTGTGTGTGTGTGTGTGTGTGTGTCTGTGTGTGTGTGTGTGTGCGTGAGCCAGCGATGCTAAGTGAACGTGACGTAAAATAGGATCTTTTTAGCGATTGTCAAACTCCAGCAAACAAACCGAGCGTGCTTTTGTTTCAGGATCTCTGCCACGGCATCATGGGAGATTGCTCATGCATCAGCTGAGGATGAAGGCCTGTATGAGTGCATAGCTCAGAGCAGCGCCGGACAGGGACGTGCTTTAACAGAGCTGACTGTTCGAGGTAAGTCGCACACATGCACCTACCTCTGCAGATGTTTCACACTTGCAGCAAGTCTTTGAACTAAGTTCCAGCTATTTTTTTCAAATTCAGACTCCTGGCTGAAACATCAACCAAACTATTTCTGCACTGTTTGTTCACCGCTGATAACGCCACTTTGATGTTTCGGTTAAACAGAGCCTCCTCCGGTCCTGAAGCCAGCGGTTAATGTGACTTCCTCTGTGGGAGCTGTAGCCGTGCTGTCCTGCCAAGTGGAAGGCTCCGTGCGCCACAACCTGACCTGGCACCAAGCGGGCCGTACCATCCGTGCCCGGGCAGGGAGGGTGAAGGTGCTGTCCGACTCGTCCCTGCAGATCACTGCGGTGCGGACTCAGGATGCTGGGGCGTACCACTGCGTGGCAACCAATGCCCACGGAAACAGCAGAATCACCGCGTGGCTTCTCGTCCCAGGTACGGTAGCCCGTTACCCTGCAGGTCATCTGCTTAAATGCTTAACACACCAGGACCTCGAGGCTCCTCTCAGGCCCACCGTCATCTGTTTTCCATTAGCCTCCTCGCAGTCAGATTGAGCCACTTCCTTGTCAGAAAATGTTTCTCATCAGCCAGAATTGATTCCTGTTGAAAAAGTGTTGCTTCTATTGTCGCACAAATGTCTGTAATGAGCCTCCGAAACAGCCAACTGAATGTGAAACTTCTCCTCACAACAACCCGTCAGACATGACACATGTTTTAAACTCGTGAACGGGAAGTTATAAATTACATCATGAAGCAGTGGCGAGGCCCTGAGTCATCGACAGCATTTTACCTCCATTTGTAGTGGCTCCTTCTGTGGTGGTTCAACCCCAGAGCCAGGCGTTCTCCCGTGGGGACGAGATCCGACTCGTCTGCTCGGCGTCCGGCTCCCCTCCTCCCCAGCTCTTCTGGAGCCATGGAAACATGTTCCTCACTAATCGGCCGAGGTAAGAGAGCCCTCAGCCCACTCAACACCTCCGGCTCAGAGGTCCCAGAGACTCATTACATTCTACTTTAACTGCATATGTGATTGCCACATCTTGTTTGCATCACAGTTTACATTTACATCTTCAGACATAAAGTTTAGTTTCCAAACCACAAGTGTTTTATATGTGTCTGTGTAAAACACATATTGAAAGAAAAGGTTTCTTTCGTGATACCCAAGAACAGCAGAAAGCTTTCAGGAAGTGTGTGTTTGACATCTGCAGATGTAATCAAGAAACATGAATTCTGTCGATTGCATGATGCAGGTTGAGTCTAAACCAGCATGGAGTTCTGACCATAAGAGCGGCGCTCCCAGAGGATGCTGGGAACTACACATGTTTGGCAGCCAATGAGGCTGGGACTGCCTCTCAGTCTATGTCACTGACTTTTGCAGGTAAGTCAAGATGTCGCTCTGGATGTCAGTCTGAGGAGGCAAACGTTGCTCAGGTTTCTGTTCTGAATAATAAATTCTGTCTGCATTAATTTTCAGAAACAAAATGAGGTGCCTTTTTGAAATATTGTGCGAATGGATCTTTTAAAGCCAACTCATTTTACCTTGACCAACGAGATTAAGTCATCGGTTCAGATTGGTTTTTAGAAAGTTTACACAAAAACTACTAGATTGATTTTCATTAAACTTGGTAGCAGGGTTGGGTGTTGGATCCGGATAAAGGGGTGAATGTTTATTTTTTTTCACACAGCCTGTTCACTCACTATTGACTCTGTTGTACCAAAATCGGCTGCAATTCACCTAGAGGGCGCTAAAGTCTTAAATGAATGGGAGTGAATGGAGCTAAACGGCTAAAATAATTATTTTCACCTACTTCTAGACAAAAAAGCCCAAATTTTATTTTAGTTTGTGCAAATATAGTATATTAGTATATATATATATACTATATATATATATATATATATATATATATATATACTATATATATTATATATATATATATATATATATATAGAACATGCTAATGTTCTTTCATTTTTCTTACAAGGAAGCTGATTTTGCCCACAAACTGCTAGCATTCTGCTAATGAATGCTGATTGGATTTAATTAATCAAATTAATATTTAAAGGACCAGGAGGACCTTCGTTTTTGACAGTTAAATGTAGATGTAATGTGATAGCAGAGATATTCCACCGACTAATAATGCCGTATAGTTTCAGAAACGATGTCGTGTGAACGCAGCGGGTTTTAAAAACGCAGAGAAAAAACTTTTTTTTTTTTGATGCCATCATTCATGATATCTATAAAACATGTTGCTATGGACAAAACTCCACTATGAGTGCTGTGCAGTGAAGGCAATAGAGGAAAGGGAGTGAAATCTGAACGACTAAATGTTAGTCCATGCTTGAGAAATGGACTGACAGCCTGATCGCTTACCTCTGTCAGCACACCGATCAGCTCTCACCTCCTCCATGCCTGGCAGCTCATATTTCAAATATCAAATTTGCACATGCATGTCCCACCTGTCCATATCCAAACCTAAGAGGCAGCACTTTTTTCCTTAGTGTTGTTGACGTTTCTCTTTGAGCATTTGTTCTGAATCAATCCGTTAGTGATAGATATCCAGTGAGATGAGCACAAGTGAGTGCAGCCACATGCTGCCCTGTCACACAATAGGATATTTCTCTCCTTGTTTTGTGCTGACAGCTGTAGGCCTGAAGTTTCCATCACGGCGTGTCAGATCGTGGTTGACAGAAGCCTCAGCGCTGATGTACTGCAGCAGCCTCTTCCTGAGGCGCTGGTGTTCCACTCACTTTTGTCTGTGAATGTCATTTTTAACAACATTGATCTGTCACGGCAGCGAGACGATCATCTCATCGTTTCAGCTCAGCTTCAAAAAGCATCTTTTCCCTGATGTGAAATGTTAGCTTCAGGTCTGATCTGCAGCTTTTACTGGTTTAATTCAACATTACCAGTATTTCCATATAGTATCAGTACATGTAGACGTTGTTATTTGCTGTAAAATAAATGTTCTATCTCTTCTTTGCTTCAGAGGCGCCCAGAATAACAGTAACACAACAGGCCATACTTGTATCTGTTGGTGGTGATGTGACTCTGGAGTGTCGGGCCACCGGTGTCCCCCCGCCTCTTGTCCACTGGTTCAAAGGTAAGTTCTGGTCAACAATGAATAGAGTGGACATAAACGTGACAGGAAACAGACCAGATGTCTTGTTTTATTTGTTTCCAGGTGAGCTGGAGGTGGGCTCTGCTCTTTTCGTGGAGCAGGATGTACACCGTGGTACACTGCATATTCGAGGGGTGCAGGAGGTCGACGCCGGTCAGTACAGCTGTGTGGCCAGCAACTCTGCTGGAACCTCCGCTGGCACCGTCAGTCTGGAGGTCGGAGGTGAGACCACTCTTCAGTGTGTCCACATGACGGTTATTTTTCTCTTAAAATGTACACAAATGAGAACTCTTTCCTCCTTCCACAGTGGGACCGTTGTTCTCTGAGGCACCGGTTGACGTTACAGCTAGTGTAGGGGAGAATATCACCCTCCCCTGCATTGCCAGAGGTGTCCCGCCGCCGACAGTGACCTGGCACAGACAGGACGGCAGACAGATTCTCACAAGGACAGACAGCCACAGTAGAACACTGCAGCTGGAGGACGGACATCTGCTGATCCAGAGTGAGTTCCCCATGAAACACTGTCACAGCTGTGGTCTGCAGGCTCAGCGTCAATTAAGTTATTATTCTGAGATACTAACTTATTATTTTCAGATACTAAGTCATTATTATCAGATACTAAGTCATTACTTTGAAATACTAAGTCATTATTATCAGATACTAAGTCATTACTTTGAAATACTAACTCATTATCAGATACTAAGTCATTGTTTTGAGATACTAACTCATTCTTTTGAGATACTAACTTATTATTCTGAGATACTAACTTATTATTCTGAGATACTAACTTATTATTCTGAGATACTAACTTATTATTATCAGATACTAACTCATTCTTTTGAGATACTAACTTATTATTATCAGATACTAACTCATTCTTTTGAGATACTAACTTATTATTCTGAGATACTAACTTATTATTCTGAGATACTAACTTATTATTCTGAGATACTAACTCATTCTTTTGAGATACTAACTTATTATTATCAGATACTAACTCATTCTTTTGAGATACTAACTTATTATTATCAGATACTAACTCATTCTTTTGAGATACTAACTTATTATTATCAGATACTAACTCATTCTTTTGAGATACTAACTTATTATTATCAGATACTAACTCATTCTTTTGAGATACTAACTTATTATTCTGAGATACTAACTCATTCTTTTGAGATACTAACTTATTATTCTGAGATACTAACTTATTATTATCAGATACTAACTCATTCTTTTGAGATACTAACTTATTATTCTGAGATACTAACTTATTATTCTGAGATACTAACTTATTATTCTGAGATACTAACTCATTCTTTTGAGATACTAACTTATTATTCTGAGATAGTAAATCATTATTTTCAGATACTAAGTCTTTATTTTAAGAAACTGCCATTATTTTCAGATACTGAGTCATCCTTATGAGAAACTGACTCATAGCTTTAATGCTATGAATAATTCTGTAAGAGTAGGTGGTCTTCTCTCCATTCATGTCTCCTTCGCTGTTAAACTGTGTTCTCATCTGAGAATACAAGTGGAGTTCAGACTGTGACCTCTGGAGGCCTTTCTGCCTGCAGTATGACTAATACCAGCCACTGAAGGTGATCCTTTGTGCTCCTGAGACTAAATGTTTACAGTGTGTGTGACATTACATTGGACAGGAACGGCCATATTTGCATGGGCTGCTTCCCTCCCTGTTTCCACTCGTGGCTGCCGTCTGACCTGATTAGCTCAGTCTGTTGCTTATTTATTTCTTTTAGCTGCCATTGTTTTAGAAAACGTCTCCATCCACATTGTGAGGCTCATTTTTTACTTTAATGCTTAATATCTTGTCATCACCTATTTAAACATTGGCCTGACAGTCTAAACACCAGCAGTGAATCTTGTGTTGATGTTCCAACATGTGATCTCCAGAGTGGGATGTGTGTGTCAGCACGCTGGCAGCTGAGCCTACCCCATTAATCCTGTTATCCTCTATTTTTAACTCTTAATTACAGCGCAGTCAAACCTATAATACCACTTTGTTATTAAGAAGAGGACTTAACTGCTATTAGCATGGACTTATTCTTCTAGATAACCTGTTTTCTTTCTCAGTAAGTGTAGAGATGCTGCTTAACTCAGATGTGTTTCTAAAGATGTGATTGACTGCAGGTGTCTGGCTCGACGATGAAGGGCTGTACATTTGCGAGGCCAAGAACCAGTTTGGAACCATCAAAACCGAGGCCAGAGTTAGTGTCACTGGACTGGGTAGGCTTGTCTAAGCTCTCTTATCTCTCTAGATTATGTTTTAGACAAAGACAGCAGTTCCAAAGCTGACAGTGGCCTCAAGATATTTGCACATTTCCCTGCAGAGCCCCCTCTCTTGGCCCAAGGCGCCCCAGTCGTCACCACTGGCAGCGGTCAGTCGCTGAGTATTCCCTGCATGCTGTTGGATGGAATACCTCTTCCAGAAAGACACTGGTCCCAAAATGGAAAACCTGTAAGGATGACTAGCATTTAGCTTTCAAATACATATTAACTCAATGTTTCCCATGTGACAGCCGCCGCTTTTCTTCTGCACAGGTTCAGCTGAATGGGAGGGTTTTTGTGAGGAGCGATGGCAGTTTGTACATCGAAAGAGCCGCCCCAGAGGATGCTGGGACATACGTCTGCACTGCGGTGAATGTAGCAGGTTCCATGAACATCACAGTCAGCCTGGAGGTCCACGGTAAGAGTGCATGTTAAAGGCAAGAGCATACATGTTTTTATATAACACACCATTTAAAGATGAAGCAAGCCAGAGATAGTTATTGAATCTCATTTGCTGTATCAATTTTTAAATAGTTTACATGTAAAGATTTGTATTGTAAAGAATCCTGCAAATATTCATCTTGATTTTTTTTTTACTGATATAAGCAATCATTATAATAACATTGTACAAAAAAATCCTGACCATGCCTTTAAATAATTTTGTCCAAGTTGGAGCTTGTATTTTTCCAAATTTCCAATGTGTCATAAATGCAGCACGATACTCGACAATCAGCTATTTTCTCCATGATCATTGTCGCCCTGAAATGTCTCAAACAATGCATAGTAATGTGGAAAATAAGAGGATAAAAGCAGAGGGGCCGAGTCTCTGTAGACACAGACAAAGCAACACTCCTCAGAGGGATCATAAGTGATGATTGAGATGGATTATTTTGGTATGTGTCTATACAATTTTGTTTTTATTGGAAAAATCCTGCAGAGCACGTCTTCAAAGGAATAGACATTTTGAAAGCTTATTGGCTTTCTTGCAAAGAGTTAGAAGATCAATACATCAGCAACACCATGAAGCTGGAGCCAGCAGATAATTAAATTAGCTTGGCATGAAGACTTGAAGCTGGGAGAAATGCCTAACCTGGCTCTGTTCCAGTACATAACCTCCTGTAAAAGTCAATTTTACATTCAACTTTGTCTGCGCATTAATGATATATGTGTAAATGTGTGCGCTTTACCTTAAAAACTAATGACATATCCATCAGACCTAGTTGTACTTTGTGCTGTGTGTGCTAATTTAGCATGCTAAAATGCTAAACTAAGATGGCGAGCATCATTAACCCACTTGTTTAACATGTTAGCATTGCCATTAGCATATGGGCGTAACGGTTAGCTAAAATGCTCTGATCTCCCTCACAGCAGAAGAAGAACGTTGTAGCTTTAGATGGTCTTCCTGGTTTTTATCTTCAGACCAAAGCTATGTTGAACATATATTTCACCCACCATGTTTGATTGGTTGAGCTGTTGCATTTTGGGGGTTAGATGCTAAATGTGATGCTGGGAGAGTTGTGGATGAGAAACAAAATGTTTCTCATTAAATTATCGCCATAGTCAAATTACACATTTATACTTCAGCTGAATATAGGCTGTAATCTACATTCCTTGCATGCTTACTAGCTAGCTGGGGTGCTAGCAACTAATAGGCTACTATAATTCATAAAAGTCATACTTTGGTGAAGTAGAACCAACTAAAGTTGATTTAAATCTGATTTACCTAAAATATTGATCAAAATAGCAAATTAGTGTATTTGTTCATATTACTAGGGTAGGAAATCTGAACGTTTTGGCTAAAATTGTGAATTCTAGTAGTCTATAAATAGCTAGCACACCAGCTAGCTAATGTGTGACATAAGCAGGGTAAAAATATAGCCTATATTCTATTCTACAATACTATAAAATGGTAATTTAATTGTGATTAACAAAGATGTAATATGACAAGCCTTACAAAATTTCAAAACAGTGAATCAGCGTTTAACGTTCAGTCATGGTGAGAGAGATTAAACATTCTGTAGGCCAGGTATACTCGCTATTTACCATCTCTATGCTAAGCTAAGCTAAAGTCTCCTGTATACATCTTTATCTTTAGCATACAAACATGGGGGTGGTACATATCTACTCATCTAACTCTCAGAAAGAAAACTAATTTCCCAAAATGTCTCTGGACTGGCCATTGAAAGGTTTAGATCATATTTTATGGCGTGGACAGATATGCGCTGACTCAGCCTGGAAACCAACAATTTGACCCTCTGCTGTCATCACAGTGAGAGGGTTCATTTACTGCACGCTGTAATGAAAGGGCATTTTGTTCGTAATGACAGACGGGCCAGATTACCGTTCATCATCGGTTTGTAATGAAGAAATGCCTCCAGCGCTGATACTGCTGGCCGGCTCAGGCCAGTGATAATGCTACAGGCCTGCTTCTCCCAGTCAGACAGCTGTGTTTTGTGACCTACTTCTTCCACAGTGCCCCCCGAGATCAACGCCGGTCCGTACCACTACATAGCCAACGAGGGCGTAGCCATCACATTATCATGTGAGGCCAGCGGCGTTCCCAAGCCAAGTGTTGCCTGGACCAAGGTAGGATGTTACACAGTTGATTGCATTGGCTGCATACCATAAACCCACCAAGTATCCAATGCATGATTTATTGACTAGTTCTTTTCCCACACTATCTAGTGAGGTTCGTACTTGGCAGCCACTCATCTTAAAATGAATCATCATGAAACCTGTGGAAGTAATGTCTGCATGAAGCAGGTTTACACTAAAAAAAGATCCACATCCAGTCCTGTAGTCGTGATGGGATCCAGGTTTTCCGGAAGGGGCTGAGCTGGATTTTGAGCCAAACCAGTCATCAATAGGTTATTAATCAGTATTAGTATTATGAAATTGACGATAATAGCAGACACCATCTAATAAATATCTCTTTAAGGAACTCTTCACCTAAAAATGAAAATTCAGTCATTATCTACTCGTCTCCATGCCGATGGAAAGTCAGGCCAAGTTTCTTTCTGATACAAAAACAATGTTCACATTCCTTGCAGTGATCAATAAAGTATTTCTGACATAGGGATGACTAATGACTGAATTTTCATTTTTGGTTGAATTGTGTATTGCATTCACTTGAGAAGAAAAAGCCCCGTGTTTCTAAATTAATGACATAATTATAACAGATGACAAAAACTTTTACCAGAATTTGAGATAATTATCTCATTAATTCAGAACAACAAAAGTTTCCGTGACAAAATAAAATTCTGCTCTATTTTTCTGAATAATGAGATAACTATGTCATTAAGTCAGAACAACAGAGATTTTTTTTCATGAAAACTTATCTCAGAATTCTGAAATAATGATCTCATTAATTCAGAAAAACGGGGGAAAAAGATTTCTTAAGTGAATACAATACACTTCCATAGAATTGCTCTTTCAAGATGAACTATTTTAACTGAGGATTGAATTTTATTTTACTCAAACATATCAATCGAAGCGTATTAAATTAAAAATCTAATAAATCAATATTAAATCAAATTTTAATAAGTATTTTAGTATTTTTTGTTCCCACTCTGCCTTTGACGTTATGTTTTCACCCATGTCTGTTTCATGGTTTGTCTTTTAGCAACATTACACAAAAAAAAGAAGACACTGAACTTTCTCAGGGGTTGCATTTTTAGTCATAAGGCAAAAACTAACTGATTTCAATGAAACTTTGTGGAGGCATGGAGCACAGGCCAGGAAATAAACCATTATATTTTGGTGCAGATACAGATAGAAGGGTGGATCTAGGAATTTTTTAGAACTTCCCTTTGTCAGATTTCGTGATCTTAATCCCTGCGTAGCTGCTTTTATTGCAGGAAAACATTTGCCACTATACCGCTATAGCCGTTGTAAAGGGTTGTATGTTTAATAAAGAACTTATGTGTTCAGCCACTCTTTGACTTTTCTATTATAAGACCTAGACAGACGTGTGTGGGATTGTTCGGCCTTGGCGGGGGCATGCGCTCCACTGCTCTACTTGTTTTTCTGTGATTTGTCATAACACTCCAGAACACCGCCAACCGTTTTTCATTGCAATCAAGATTTGATTAGCCTGACTAGGTAGGATGTAGCCATGGCAACCTTTGCATATTGCTGCTTGACAGTGAAAAATCACTCGAGATGTTTTTGTGCCTCAGGAGTCTATTTAAAACCTTTCCTGCAGCCCCTTCCAGTGAATAGAAATAAAGAATCACGTCATGAGAAGAAAACCTCAAAGGTTATACAGAAGGCAGGCTGAGCCGATGCAAAACCAGCAACCTTTACGCACCTAGATCCATAGCATGAACCTCATTATCAGATGTTATCATGTGTCATACAGTACTACATACAGCACTACATACATACTGTCATACAGCACTACATACATACTGTCATACAGCACTACATACATACTGTCATACAGCACTACATACATACTGTCATACAGCACTACACCTCTGCCTCTGTGATTTTATCATATAAGGCACAATCTGATGACTTTTCTACAAGAAGTTCTACCAAATGGTCAATTATTGAAGAGCATGGACTGAATTTCCAAGGCAAGTTTATTTACATACTGTAGCATCGTTTAGAAAAGACAATTCAAAGTGCTTCAGGTTCATAGATTGAATTAAAAAGAAGACATTAAGAACAATAAACTGAAATAATACTGCAGTAAATATGAATGTTTTAAGACCTGATTTAAATGAGTTTACAGACCTCAGGTCAGGGTGGGTTATCCACCACCACCACCACCACCACCGTCCCTCCTTCCTCCTGATGATAAATCCTTCAGATGTAATCTGAATATGACTCATATCTCAGAAATGTTAATCAATATTAATATGATACATGTGAAAAGAACAAATTAAACAGAAAGGTACAATGCCAACATTTTATTCTGGTGAACTAACCAGAGTAAACACCCCTCATGATTCCATAGTCAGCATTAGTGAGTGAGGTCAACACGCTGTCATTTCCTACATATTGTTGATCTGAGACAGGTTTTCCTTCCTAATCTTTTCCTAAAGAGAGACTCTAGAGTCAAATAAATTTCTTTTCTTGTCAGATAAAAGTGAATCTGTCAAAGCAATTTTATGTCTGTGTGCAGCAGGCTGCATTCTTGTGTGCACATATCAGGGAGTTAAAGGAGTTCTCTGTAATTACATTACACATCAAACGCTGGGTTGTGACGCTCACACTAAGCTGAGTGTACAGACAGCTTTTTATCTGCACTACGTTCTGTCTGCTCTGATGTCTGATGTTCCTCCAGGGGAGGCAGCCGCTGCCCAGGGACCACTCCTCTCTTCAGTCAGGGGTGGATGGATACCTCCACATCCCTCACCCCACCAGTGATGATGCAGGCATCTACATCTGCACCGCCACCAGTCCCGTGGGCTACGCTAGCCGGGAGATCCAGCTGAGTGTCAACAGTAAGAGCATAAATGTCACCCAAACAGAGCCGTGTTTGATTTAACAAAAGTGGACCTCTGACTGTTCAGACCCGGTATTAACATCCAGATCAGCTTCACACTAGCTTCATGATGCTACACTTGTGACTGGACGTCACACTATTTTCAACACAAAGAAAGAACTGAATGTGTTGAGGTTATGCACACGCATGGCTTAGACCACCTCTATGTTATCTGAATGATCGGATCTCCCTCAGTACGGATGTTAACACCACGTCTGAACAGGAGCCTACATCTCACCTGTTTTTCCTCTCACCTCTTCTCCAGCCATGCCGAAGATAATGGGCGTGAGCGGCCATGACAACACCGTGAAGATGGCCGCAGAGGTGGGGGCAGAGGTTGTTCTACCCTGTGAGGCCCTGGGGAGTCCCTCACCTCTGGTTACATGGAGTAGAAATGGGCATCCCATCCCCCCCGTCACAGCTGGGTAAGAGGAAGTCTGGCAATGATGCAGTGAAATTAGTTAACTAAGCTAACGCGGCTCTGACTGACTAATGATTGGAGTTCATTTAGCCTTTTGAAGAGCAGCTAGCAGAGGTAGCAGCGGTGTTCCAGAGAGCTGCGTGGGAGGGGGGGGGCTTCACTCATTGGCCAATCTGAGGAGGAACATCCGGTCCCACATGGTTCTCTGATCACCAGCTTTCATGTGTGGTCGTCCTTGGTGCAGACAGGCTGGACAGCTGACAGACAGTCAGACACCCAGGAGAATGGGTTTGGGTGAACAGAAGAACGATGGAGTGGGTTGAAAGCTGCGGTGACTCAGATACTGTATGACTTGTAGGAAGTAGGAAAAGGTGGGGGTGGGAAAGGGGAGAAGAACGAACTGACAGAGGAAGAGATACAAGCCCCGTCTGCCTGATGCTGGGATTCCCTGGGGCACTGCAGCAGTAAAACAACATGCTGACTCTTTACTGGTCCTGTCTGATGAGAATAACACATCTCTGTGAACAACCCCCACATCAGCCAATGCTTTGCATATGCAGGACCTGCGGAAACAAGTTGTGTGAATTCATTCCAGCCACTCAGTGTGGGTCAGAGGAAACAGCCAAGGGGGTGGAGAGTGTTGAAATAACCTAAATCAATGGACAGTAAGATTTCTGCCACAGCATGTAAAAGGCTAGGAAGGGGGTGGTGGTGAAGGGGAGACATGGTGGATTTAGTTTGTCCCCAGTCGGCCTTTGTGTAGACAGATGACTCGACACCAGTGTGAGGAGTGATGGAGAGGCGAGAGGCGAGAGGCGAGAGGGGAGGATCACGTCTTCAGCTTGTGTCACTTTTCGCTGCAGCTCTGCAGCACAGATTTGACCACTGCAGAGGCAGCCGGTTGGTTCCAATGTTCGATGTCGCTGCCTCTCCTCAGGCTGTTTGAGGAGGTGGTGGTGGTGGTGGGGGGGGACATTACACCATATGTGCAGCTGATATAGAGAGCTCTTTGTGTGCTTCAGTTTCCACTTACACGAACATGTTATTGTTATATTTCAGTTGCCTGGCAGACACACTTATCTGAGATAAATCACAGAGGTGTGTTTACTCTTGTGCTCATTATGCATGTATGCAGCTGGATGGATTTTGGTGCAGGTCAGGTTACCACACACACCCCCGTACAGGCGCTGACCTACATTTTGTAACCTACCTTTAAATGCTGCATGTTTTTCTACTAATCCTGTTGGTTTTTTTGGAGTGGAGGCTGGTGAACGCGATCGCCTCCATATGTCCACTGGTTTGTTTGTCAAACATCGATTAGAGGCTGCTTTGGCATAAACCTTCCTTTCTACATTGTTGCTCTCACAAACATATCGATAATCCAGACGTTAGTGATAAACACGCAATAGTTGCTGCACATTTTTCTGTTCCCAACAGGAAGAAATGCATTGATTTTTATGAGTCTATGACCTTTTCCATGGCAGCATCATGGGGTCAAACTCTGGCTACCCTTCCCCAGTATAATTACCCCGGACAATGGTAATTGTGAAAGTAACAACTCACCAGGGAGATTACAAGACCCTGGATACGTCCCAGACTCCACTTAGTGCTTTTTTTGTCCATAACCTCCTTCCATCACTGAGCCATTTTTTTATGTATTGCAAACAAACTCAAATTTAGCTTTATAACGTATTTAATCTCTATTGCTATTAAAGTAACAGTTCACTCAAAAAAGAAAATTCAGTCATCATCTACTCACCTTCATACTGATGGGAGGTTGGGTGAAGTTTCTCAGTCTGGAAAACATTTCTGGAGCTTCACAGCAAAAAGAATTCTCCTGGACAACTGAAGAACATGGGGACTAGTTTTCAAATGTAAAACAAACACCAAATGACTCCATACAGTTCATACGATGTAATCCAGCAGCCTTAAGATCCCAGATTGATTTAAAAAGATCAAATCAATCAAAAAAGTTCAAAATTAGTTCTGAGTCCATAAAACATTCCTGCATCATTCCCCTAAACAACTGAAGAAGATAAGAGCATGTTTTAAAATGAAAAAGCATAGAGCTTGTCCAGAAGATCCCAAATCAATTTGAGAGGATTTTATTTACCCTCCTTTTTTTTAAAAGATGAAATCTTCACTGTAGCCGCTAAGCTAAAAGCGTTAGCGACGAGATCTTATGATCTCCACTCTTCAGGTTAGCAGATAAACACTGAGGTGTGCTGAGCTGCATTTGTACTTGCGTTTGAACTTGTGCACCTTCCTCAGACCGGGTGCATGCTAGCGCTGTTAGCTTTGCAGCTACAGTGTAGATTTTAGCTTAAAAAGGTAACATTTTCAGATCAATATGGGATCTCTGGGGTTCTGAGACTGCTGTACGATCAGTTGTTGAGTCTGTTCCAGAAACGTCACCTGATTTCCCACCAGTATGAGGATGAGTAGACAATGACTGAATGTTAATTTTTGGCTGAATTCTTCTATTCATTCCTCTCCTGCTTTGTTTTCTGTTTACAGCAGTGTGAGCATAATACTCCAATCTTTTGACAAATTGCTCCAAACTTGCACATATCATCCAGTTATTTTACACACTAATGAAGCACTTCGTCAACGAGCCTCTGGCAGTAGCTGTCCTGGGAGCTGCTTCCTGAATCTGTTTACGGGAACTGTTTTCATCAACTCGTCTCCTAAAAATAGAAACAGAAGCAAAAGCGCATATTGAAATTTGTGCTAGCAGACATACAACCATCTCGGCTCATATCAGAGTATATATACAGTAATATTAGCTGCCCAATACTACAAACACCGGGTAGAATATATAAATACATGACTATTTATGTGCTCGTATATCCATGCTCTACAGTATAAATAGGACACAAGCGGAAAACCTCTGAAAGCAAAGTGCCTGCAGACCTTCAGTGACTCATAAAGTGTTTGTTTTTTTTCCTCCATCTCTTTACCCTTGACCCTTAACTACTCCCCAGGTTCACTGTTTTGCCTTCAGGCTCCCTGAGGATCAGTGATGTTCGCCTGATTGATAGTAAACTGTACACCTGCACTGCAGAAAACCCAGCAGGCAACGTGTCCCTAAGCTACAATTTACACATTCAAGGTAAC
The DNA here is from genome assembly GCA_037577475.1 of Chaunax sp. Z400. Taxonomy (NCBI): domain Eukaryota; kingdom Metazoa; phylum Chordata; class Actinopteri; order Lophiiformes; family Chaunacidae; genus Chaunax; species Chaunax sp. Z400. The sequence continues at coordinate 2,811,397 of CM075187.1, forward strand.
TCTGTGGGGCTTCAGTAGAAACGTCTTCAAAACTTTATGTTCCTCTGTGAATACATCGCTCCTAACATCTATAAAATATGTCAATAAATAGATGTGTCATCAGATATTTGTTTCTGCCCTCAGCTAAGCCCAGAATTCAACCGGCGCCTTCCCTCCTCAAAGCCCTGATCGGCCAAACAGTGACTCTGCCATGTGTGGTCCAGGGAGAGCCGAGTCCTGAGGTCAGCTGGTTTCACGACGGGCGTCCTGTTGGGATGAAGAACGCTACGCCGCTCAGGATCCAGCAGGTCAGCCTCGATGACCAGGGCACCTACCAGTGCGTGGCCAGGAACAGCGCCGGACAGGAGACCCAGGAGATCAAGCTGGAGGTTCTCGGTGAATATCTGCAGTTCAGTCTGTTTGTTCATTTTGACTAGTCTCACATCCTACAACTAACAGAAGCACCTCAGATGTCTTTTATTACTTTTATTTAGAACTCTGACAAACACTCTGACACTTTTGATTTAATGTTCACTCTACCCTGCACTGTGAGGCAGCACTTAGCATGTTTTTTTGTCCTCACAGAGGCCCCGTCCTTTGCAGAACCCGGAGACGCCATTATGGAGAAAGTAGCGAACAGCAAGGTCATCATCTCTTGTCCCGCTGAAGGTACGAAATGATTCACTGATGAGTCAGCCCTCGACAGACTGAAAGGAAATCAGACGATAAAAGGTCTGGTTTAAAAGAGACGCAATTTCCAGGATATGATGAATAATCTTAGAGCGTGAAATAGAAGTTTCTTTTTTTAGGTTGCAAGATAATATTCCACTTTAAATGTAGGACAGAAATGTGTAGTTGTGCACCATCAAAATCATGTTTGAGTTGTCAAACCAGTAAAAAAAAGGATCCTCGCCATCTCCATCCTTTTATCGCAGCACCCAGAGATCTGCTGTTGTCTTTATATTTTAACATCTCTGTGCAGACAAGGAGGGACGTGAAGAGGCTGCTAATGCATCAAACACAATGAGTGTCTGTCTGTAGATGTCTATCGCCGCCTCCGACGGCCCGTGCGAACAGGTATTGTTTGTGTGAAGCCGTGCCATGGCAACCACCTCGGTGAGAGAAGGTGAGGGGTGTCAAACGTGGAGCAACAGCTGGAACGCCGGTCTGCCTGCTGCCTCAGTGAGCCACATCTGCTTTCCTCTGCGCCGGGGCCTGCTGGGAGAGGAATCCTAATTACAGGCTGCTGCCGGCAGATGAAGGACAGAGATGTCTGAGGTGTACCAGGAAGCACAGGAAGAGGAAGATGAAGCCACTCTTGCCCTCCCCATTCAAGTAATACTGCCAGGCATGCAGGCAGGCAGGCTGTACCAACTCACAGAGGACTCGCAGAAACGATGCTCTGACACCCTGGAGAGGCAGAAAAAGGATCCGTCGTTGTTTTCTGGAGATCTGCCTCTAAGAGGAAGATGAAGAGCGGCCTCCGCCAGAAGGACGATATTAAATCACCAACAAAACACATTACATTTTTATAGAGCTTATTATTTGGGAAACACATAAAAGAGTTTAGCAAATAAAAAGTGGACTAATGAGATCTATTAAGGTCTAAATTAGAACATGTGTACGCTTTATGAGATAATGATTTTACCTCAGATTGTACCTTTTACCTCTTATGGTTAGTGTTTTGTTATATGGAGGATTAGAGCTGTTTGAGTTCCCTTCCTGTGTGTTTTTGTGTGTGTAACGCCCCAGTAAATAGACAGAGCCGTGGTTCCACTCCGCTGAGACTCTCTGGTTCGCCCTTGTCCTGCGAGTCAGTCGTCCTGAGTACAAAATGCACCATCCCCCCCCCACATCCCACCTCCTCTCGGTCATTTCCAGCTCCTCTCCAACCAGTAATCCACAGATAACACCTGTTTGTTCTTTTGAACTGCTGCTCCAACCACTCCTATCCTTACTGCTCAAGACTCTCCTCAGTGTTTGGTAATAAATCTTAATGGTGGCATTTTAAACGGTCCATCTTACATCTCTGCAGGATACCGTGTCTTACTTTTATCGGACTCTGACCTTGAAATCTTGCAGGCTGTGCGTACTCTAATCATTCTGGCATGGTCTCCCCTGCTGCTCCACTGTCCAGCAGATAAATGAAGTGCTGGATTTTTTCCTCGTTTGGGCTCCCTGCCCGTTAATTTCTCTTGTACAGAAGAAGAAAGATGGTTGTAACTTTCTTTTCTGTCAGATGTGATCAATAAAACTCTGTTTATACTCACTAAGAATGCTCCTCTTGTCCCCCCCCCCCACCTGCAGGTTCACCTCCTCCAAAGGTACGCTGGTTCAAGAACGGCCTGGAGATACATCCCGGTCAGTCAGAGTTTTCTGTGGCGAGGGACGGAGCTCTGGTAATTAGCACGTCGTCTGCGAGCCACAGCGGGGATTTCAAGTGTGTGGCAACCAATGAGGCCGGTTCTGTGGAGAGAAAGACCAGGCTGAAAGTAAACGGTGAGAATTTAACCACTGATATTTTTCTCCCGCTTACCTGACATTGAACTTAAACACATATCTTTCATTTTTCTTTTGCATGTCTTCAGTTCCTCCAGAGATCCAAGATGACGGCCAGCCACTGAACCTCACCGTCACCCTGAAGCAGCCTCTCACTCTGGGCTGTGATGCCTTTGGGATCCCCTCTCCAACAATCACCTGGACTAAAGATGGTCATCCTGTGAGTATTTTCAACCTACATTCCAACTGACCTATATGTAACCACATCTTGTTCATATCTAACTGTACAATGCCACCAAGTGGTTATTCTTCTAATTACAATTAAGCATTAAAGGATGCACTAAACTGATTTATGCCCGACCAGGTGGACAGTCCCGGGGTTTACCTGCAGAATGGGAACAGGATGCTGAGAATCTACAGAGTTCAGCCAGAACACGGAGGAAGATTTTGCTGCACAGCTCAGAACTCAGCTGGAGAGGCTCAGAGAGAGTTTAACATCGTGGTGCAAGGTGAGCTCATAAACCAGCTGTCACACTGCTATTTAGTAGGAATAAGAATAGAGAGTGAAAGAGACAGATTTAAAGGAACAGTTCACACAGAAATAAAAACTCAGTCATTATCTACTCGCCTCCATCTTGATGGAAAGTATGTTTGTGGAACTGAAGAAGACGGGACTCAAACATTAAATGACTCCATATGGCATAATCCAAGCCTCCAGACGCTCTAAGGTTATTATTTACATCCTTTTATAAGACATAAATTTGAACATGTACAAACATTTACATTGAAGATTTCAGCTTAAAAAAAGGTGTAAATAAAATCCTCTCAATTCATTCTTCTGGACAAGCTCTATGCTGTCTTATTATTATATGTTTGTTTTTTTAAGTGTTTTTTCTTTTACATTTTAAATCTTCTTCAGATGTTTAGGAGAATGTTGCAATGCTTTTTAGCTGTGAAGCTTCAGGAATGTTTTCTGGACTAAGAACCAAGAACTAAGAACTCAAATCTAATTAAGAACCAAGAACTCCAAACTAAGAACTCAGAATCAAATAATTTGGTGATCTGAGGCCTTGTGGAGACTCTGATTAGCTGATTAAGCTGTATGACTGTATGACTGTATGACTGTATGGAGTCATTTTATATTTGTTTTCCGTTGGTTTTCTTATGTTCTAAATAAAGATGTTGTTTTGCTGTGAAGCTGCAGAAAGGTTTGGTGGATTAGGAAACTTGAAAGGACTTTCCGTTGTGCCCGGGGCTGAGAAGATAACGACTGAACTTTTATTTGTGGTTGAGCTTCTCTTGAAGGATGACGACTAAAGAGTTAAAAGGAATATTTTTCTCTACGTAAATGGATTTCTTAACGTATAAGACCCCAAAAGAACTTAAACTTCATCCTGAGTCCCCTCCTACCTACAATAGTTAATATCAATACTAAACTAATCAGGATTATTTTAACATGTTATTTCATTCAGCATTTGATTGATACATAAACATGTCAAACTATACAAACTAACCAGAGTGTATTTACCACGCTGGTCATTTGAATAATTAATCTCTTTGACATTAATGAGTGTAGAACCATTATAAGAGAAAAGGCAGGTGTTGAAGAATAAAGGGCCTCAGATTTCCTCATTGCCTCGGGTTCGGCTCACCAGTGAGGATTTTGAAAAAGTGGTGTTGCAACTGAAAACTGTTTGTGTTATGTTTGCACTATTTTCCCAGTTGCCAAATATCTTTAGTGTTGTGATCCCTTTCTGGTGTTAGACCAGTATTACATACCTCTTTTGTCTTTCAGCCTCTTAAAAGTTCCCCTTCAGAATTTTCTTAGGATTTCATCACCAGGATCGACTCTTTGCACTAAGAAGCTTTATGAATACAGCCCCCCTGGTGTGTCTTTACCCTGTTACAGCTCCACCAGTGATCTCAGGAGCATCCCAACTGCAGGAGCTAACTGTGGCACTGGGCCAGGAGGTGGAGTTCCAGTGTCGGGTCAGCGGGCGTCCAGCACCCAGAGTGGAATGGAGCCGGGATGGAGAGTAAGCTTCAGTTCAACGATGTGACATTTTAGCACCAATGACACTGATCTGATCCATCATTCATTTCCTCTCTCCAGGGTTCTGTCCCGTGATGGAGACCCCCATGTGGAGTTTCTGGAAGATGGCCAGGTGTTGAAGGTGAAGTCAGTGAGACTGAGGGACCAGGGGGTTTACCAGTGTCTGGCCAGTAACAACGCAGGAACTCAGATGCGCCAGTTCAGACTCACAGTGCAAGGTGTGAACCAAGACAAGTAACACACACCGGATGAGTTCTGCTTCTGTGCACAAACAGAAAAGACAAGAACCCCCCAAAAAACAGAGTCCTTTAAGAGTTATCAGGATTCTGAGTTCTTGTCCACATGATTCGTCTTATAGGCCTGGTTTTAAGAGACCTGAAGAGCTGCACACTGTGTAAAATCTTACAGCATATTGTCTGTTTGTCCAGCTCCCCCCACCATTAAAGGACCCGGTGACACCTCAGAGGTGTCCGTGGTGCTGGGCTTCCCCACAGTCCTCCCCTGTGATGTGGAGGGCTCACCCACACCCAGCATCACCTGGCTGAAGGACAACCAGCCCATCGTGTCCAGCCCCCAGCTGACGTACACCCATGGGGGACAGGCCCTGCGGCTGGGCTCGGCACAGGGAGACAGCGCCGGCCTCTACACCTGCAGGGCCACCAATCCAGCCGGCTCCGCCGTCAAACATTACTTTCTGAGCGTTCTGGGTGAGACACATCTGCACCACCACTAAAGGAAAGAGACCGGGACAGAACTTTTAATGATGCGTCTGTTTTTCCACCCTCTCCAGTCCCACCTCAGATAGAAGCAGACTCTTCAACGTTCGGCGGTCAGGAGGAGAAAGTACGGATCAACGGGAGTTTAACCCTCTCCTGCCTGACCAAAGGTTTCCCCGAGCCCAAGGTTCATTGGTTCAAAGATGGACAGGTTGGTGTTCGAGCCACAAACACGCCCTTTTAAGGTGGTTTTAATGGAACAAGTTCAGCCTCTACTGGCAACCACTATAAATTACAACAACCTCAATAAAACTGGCATCTTCTGGCACAAGCCAGCTCCACTCTGCAGATTTTGTGAGTAAGCCTGTTAATTATAGGAAATGCATGGAGCACAAAAGTCCAGTGATTAAATATGATGTAAAAGACTGTGATAATACTGCTTTTCTTGTGTTGTTTTATTGACCTGCTGTGTTTTCATGTGCAGGCTAACATCTACCAGTGTGTGTGTGTGTGTGTGTGTGTGTGTGTGTGTGTGTGTGTGTGTGTGTGTGTGTGTGCTTGTCGCAGGGCCTCTAATAGGGAGCAGCAGGAAATATCTGAGGATTAGGTGGATTTTAGATTCATGGAACATTTGATTTTTCTCTTCTAAATGAAGGCGGAGGAATTATTTTATTGATTTGACCTTTTTGTAAAACACAATAAAGTCTGGAATTGATTTTAAAAGCCAGACTTTTAAACATCTGCCAAGTATCCAGATGTACTTTTACTTATTATTTTACCTTTCAAACCCACCACTGATACTGATACCATGACTGGTTTTTGAAGTGAGGTAAAGCAGTAAAAGACAGCTGCACCAGTTTAAACTGAATGCCTGTATTTTCCCATCCATTCCAGTGAGCTAGCTAGCCAGATATATTTCTTATGATAAGATAAAAGGTCTGAAACAGGATGAGACACATCCTTGAGTTTAGGAACTGCTCTGTAATAACAAACATTATTTTTTTACCATCTTTGAAACCTAAGCAAGGATCAGCAGTTAGGATTGTTTCTGTAATAAGGCCACGGACTACATCTGATGTATTTTTGTCTTTAGTTGCTGACTGGAAACGTCCATGCTGGCATTAAGGAGAGCGGCCATCACCTCCACATTGACAACGCCATGATGTCCCATGAGGGGCAGTACACCTGTGTGGTCACCAACTCTGCAGGAGAGGACAAAAGAGACTTCCAGGTCACCATCCAGGGTGTGTTTGCTTAAATCTGTGTATCATGGTTGACATATTCCAATGAAAATGTTAATTTCTTATCAAAAGAAACATGTTGTTGAATGAATCAAAAAGTGGCCGGACACAAACTATGCTCCCGTCTCCATAGTTCCTCCCATCTTCCACCGGGTGACTAACACAGAAGCGTCCTGGGGTCTGGGACACGAGGGTGATGATAAAGAGGACATGATGGAGAAGCTGGAGGTGGTCCTGGGCCATCCAATCAGCCTGTCCTGTGAGAGTAATGCCATCCCCCCACCCAAGCTCAGCTGGTACAAGGATGGACAGAAACTCACCTCTGGGGATGGAGTGCTGCTGCTTCCAGGTCAGAGGGAGCTCCTTCCTGTGTGGTTTAAAACCAGTCATGTGGTTGTTGTGTCGTACTGGGACTGATGTATGGATGACTGGTTTGTCCTCTCAGGTGGACAGGTGCTACAGTTTACCCGAGTGCAGGAAGAAGATGCTGGAAGGTATACATGTCAGGCTGTTAATGAAGCTGGAGAGGACCACATGCACTTTGAGCTGGACATCCTGGGTCAGTAGAAGCCTGCACATAATTTAGTCGTAATTAAAATGTTCACGGTACAATGTTTGAAATAAAGAAAGGGGTTTATCTTGTGTTTATCTCCCCAGTCCCTCCTGTGATCATGGGAGCATCAGAGGAGTTTATGGAGGAAATGGAAGCGGTGGTCAACAGCACGGTGGTCCTCCACTGCGACGCGACCGGACACCCTGCTCCGGTCATCTCCTGGCTGAGAGACGGGCAGCCGGTGCAGAAAGACTCACAGCACAGAATCAGCGAGGACGGGACACAGCTGCAGGTCAGAGCCTGTTCATACCTGGTGTAAACATCCATCCTGGGTCATCTGATCACTAGTGGACAAGACCACTGTTCACTCCTGGTATTGTGATCAGGTCTCGCTTCCTCGCTTTTTACATGCAAAAAAGCAAGTCTTAAAATTGTGAAATTTTTTAAGAGAGTCTGGAAATATTGTGGTTACAACTTCAATGGTGAAATCAGCTGGAACAGTTGTTCACAAACATCTGCTGCTTACCTTGACAGGTAAGGCAGCCCAACCACTTTAAAGTCAACCAAATACAAATCTTCTTGTTTCACCGAGGACATGATTTGAGTAGGTGGTCCTTCAAGTGTGGCCGTTCACACCAGACATCCTCAATGTGTCTCGGGTGCGTTCACACCTCCACTTCCTGAGCTGTCCGTTTGTGACAGGATCACTCAGGGTGGATGTTGAAACCAGGTCTTAGATCAGTTCCAGCGTGTAAACGGATCCGATGGTGACATGTTAAACTGATCGCATGTTTCAGCTCCTCAGTGTCCAGGTTGCAGACATGGCTGGGTATCTGTGTGTAGCTGAGAACAAGGTTGGCACAGTTGAGAAGCTCTTCAGTCTGACAGTGCAAGGTAGAAAAAGCTTTACCCCTACCTGTATATTCAGTTTGTGTAAATCACTCCTGTCGGGTGTTTCATAGTTCTGTCGACTTCTCTTTCAGTGCCTCCCAGACTAAATGGCCATAAGGAGGAGGAGGTCAGCGTGATCCAAGGCCACATGGTGTCGTTGCTGTGCGACGTCCAAGCCTACCCTCCTCCAGAGATCACCTGGACCAGAGACGGGCAGATCCTCCACTTCAGCACCGGCATCCACATTCTGCCAGGTCAGACCTCGGCCACCTGCAATACCTTAAATAACACTTACATCAGGATCATTTCCTTTGTTTGAGTCTAATAACAGGACAGATATTACATTTAATGTTATTTTATATATGTATCACAGGTGGCCAGATGCTGCAGCTGCCCCGGGCGAGACTGGAAGATGCAGGGCAGTATGTATGCACAGCCACCAACTCAGCAGGCCAGGACCAGAAGAGTATCCTCCTCAGTGTTTATGGTGAGCAAATATGGTGACCCATCTGCACAATTCAGCTACATATACAGATGATCAAATCTCAAAGGATTGTCCAGGCAGAAAGAGAAATGTGTTTACCGCCGGCCAGCTGTGACCCGAGTGAATCATACCGACATCATGACCTCTCTTGTGTGTCCAAACCATCAGTCGTACCCGCCCTGAAGCCCCGTCTGGATGCCGAGTCAGACCTGATCACCCCGCAAGTCGGCTCCTCCGTCACCCTGAGATGCGAAGCCCAAGGCGTTCCTGAGCCTGAGGTCACATGGTACAAGAACGGGCTGCAACTGGCTGCGGGGAACGGACTGAAGATGGATCGTCACCAGCTGGAGATCATCGGAGTTGAGGTCAGGAAGACAGTTTGACATCATACGTGATTGAAGCTGCAAACTAAACACAAAGGAGGGATTTTAAGGACTCAAGAGTGGATTTGGAAAGGAGTCCAGTCTTTTCACGCACTGAGATATTAAATATCTAAAGTGTAAATATTTAACTTTCACACATAAAATACAGCGACTGGAAAAGACGAGGAAAACAGGAGGCAAGCATCTATGACAACTTTGAATTTACCTGACTCACAACACAAACATTAGCCAGCAGAGCAGGAAGGAGCAGAGTCATTTCTTTTCCTCCGGGTTCCTATAGGTGCTTGAAATCCTGGGAAGTTTGTGAACATAGATTAAAAAAAGAATATAGATATTGAGAGTTCTTGAATTGATCAATTTTGATCAAGAATGGCAAGTTTTTTTTACTTGCATCACTGTTCCATGATCCACCTGCTTTAGGAAAGCATCACATTTATGAATGAGTGACTGAAGTCGAACGTTGCAGGATACAGCAAGCAGACGAAGAAGCTAAATTTGAGCTAAATCCCAGGACCTGTGTCTCCCCAAAGACATTAAAAAGACTGTTTTTTTTTAAAGCTCCACATGTCATCCATACGGCCCGATGCAGAGCCTGCAGTAAATCAATAAAAGTCAAAGACATGAGTTTTGCAAAGTCACTGAAAAGTCCTTGAATCTGATGCTTAGGGCAGTGTGGGCTCTTTGCAGCCCATATCCTGAGCTTGCTGTCCCTCACCACAGTACCCTTCTTTATTGGTTCCTAGTTGGCAGATGGCGGCACCTACACCTGCAAAGTGTCCAATGTGGCTGGCCAGGTGGACCGGACATTCAGACTGACAGTTCACGGTGAGAATACCTCAGCTGTAGTCTCAAAGGAACAACCATTTTCAGCCCTCTTGAAATCATAACGTGTCTTTATTTCCACAGTTCCACCTGTCCTGGATGGGTCTCTCCAGGAGTCCCTGAACTACACCCTCGGCTCCCATGTGGCCCTGCTGTGTGAGGCCTCGGGGGTCCCTGTGCCTAGCATCACCTGGCTCAAGGATGGATCTCCTATTGGTAAGAGAGAGGCGGTGAAACGGTATGAATTTGTCTTGTGTGGAGGCTGAGAGGATGTGTTTGGTGTCCAGAGAGCAGCCTGCAGTGGCAGTGGTCGGTCCGGGGTAACCGGCTGGAGCTGGGGCCTCTCACTCTGTCCCACGCTGGAACGTACACCTGTGTGGCCAGGAACAGCGAGGGACAAACGCAGAAGGACTACACACTCACAGTGCAGGGTAAAGACGGGCTCGGAAGTCTGAGCCAAATGATTTACATCAGTCATAAAGAGAGAGATTTTCAGCAGCGCTGAGCTGTCGTCCTTCTGTCACTCAGTGTCGCCCACCATCCTGGACTCCGAACACCCCTCTGATGTGAGTGCACCCATGGGAGAGGAGCTGACCCTGGAGTGCAGAGCTACTGGAATGCCAACGCCACGCCTGAGCTGGCTGAAAGACGGGGTGACTTTAGAGGGATCAGACACCCGTCACATCGCGTAAGTCGCCCACGTTCATTGTTTCCTGCCAGGGTCACATGACATATGGAAGTACTACAGTTAACATATAATAACTTCAATAAATACAAAACATTATAGGTAATATCAATGACTAAACATCTGCTCATGAATCTCTTCATGAAATGTATAAACAGCCTTACTTGTTGTGGATTCATCAAATGTAGACGTTTGTTATTCCTACGATGCACTAATATTGTGTAAGAAATGATTACACTGTTCCCCAAAGGTTTGGAAAATATTAATCATCATCATGTGTGGACAGGCAAATGTTTTAAGGCCCTTGTCTAATTTCATCATGAGGAACAGGAAGAGCAGCTGTTGTACAGCTGTTCAAAGCTTATGTGGTCACTGCATCTGGATGAGCCAGAGAGGGCAAATGTCTGTGTGTGTGTGTGTGTGTGTGTGTGTGTGTGTGTGTGTGTGTGTGTGTGTGTGTGTGTCTGTGTGTGTGTGTGTGTGTGTGTGTGTGTGGACGATGATGATGATGATGATGATGATGATGATGGAGAGTTGTGTTGGAGTTCAGAGCTGGGGTGGAGAAATTAATGGATGCTTGTTTTGTCAGGGATTCAGATGAACTAATTCATGGTGTTAATTTGACAACATATGTTTCTGACCCGGCAGTGTGACCCCTGAAGGCAGCACGCTAACACTACTGAGGCTGAGTCCTGAAGATTCGGGGACGTACACGTGTTCGGCCTTCAGCCCGGTCGGACAGGAGAGTAAAATCTACACCCTCTTCGTTCTGGGTCAGTTCTGACATTTCATTCACGTTTCTGAGCCGGTGCTTAGTTTTCTGACTGATCTGGTTTGTCACAGTCCCGCCGTCGATCTCCGGTGAGACCGCCGTCCCCAGAGAGGTGCAGGCCACGGAGGACAGCGTTGTCGCTCTGGAGTGTCAGGCGGCAGGGAGCCCTCCTCCTCAGATCAGCTGGCTGAAGAACGGACGTCCTCTGCTCCTGTCTCCTCGTACGCGCCTCCTCTCTGCCGACTCCGTCCTGAGGTCAGTTCAGAGACCGTTCATAAAGATATGAAACGTTTATAGCTGAGGTGATGCTAAGTGTTCCCTCTCTTTATGAAAAAGGATTTCTCCCGTGCAGCTGTCTGACTCTGGAGTTTACACATGCGTGGCACGGAGTCGAGCTGGTCTTGCCGAGCTCAGCTATGACGTCCAGGTCCAAGGTAGGATCATAACCGGCTCCTGATTCAGGACTGAAGTCTAACGTTTTAGATCTGAGGGTTTCATACTGTGTGGATGGTCTGCAGTGCCCCCAGGTGTGGACCATGTTGAACCGGTGGAGCCAGTTACAGTAGTGCAGGGATCCTTGGTGACGTTGACCTGTGAGGCGCGGGGCGTCCCCCCTCCCACGCTGACCTGGATAAAGGACGGCCAGCCACTGTCCCTTCACCGCAACCTGCTGCTGGATGGACAGGAGACACGGCTGCAGCTGCCTGACGTAGCGCCTTCAGACGCCGGCCTCTACAGCTGCGTGGCCAGTAACCAGGCTGGAAGCAGCACCAAGAGCTTCAACCTCACCGTACTCGGTAATCCCCAAAACAATCTGCGTATTTAAAGCTGAAGTCATTGTGAACAACTGAGCCAGAACTTCCTGCTCTCTCCCCCAGAGCCTCCGAAGATATCCTCCTCCAGCTCCCCAGCAGAGCTGACCATCGCGGTGAACAGTCCGCTGGAGCTGGAGTGCTCCGCGGTGGGAGTCCCACCTCCCACCCTCAGCTGGCTCAAAGATGGCCGACCACTCGAGGGAACTGACATCATTCAGCAGGATGGACACTTTGTTAGGATTGGGAAAGTTCAGGCAAGTTTAGAACGGACAATATTTGGGAATAATAGCAATAGTCAAGATTTCATTATGAAAACATACATTCATTCACTCTGAGCATTTAATGATAATGGTCTAAATTAGTGTTATTTCTGGGGAGAAAAAGAAGAAAAAGTCTAAAACTAGAACTTTTCTCAATAAGTTTTATTTCCAGTATTAATAGCAGCATCATTCCACTATTAATCTTGTCTCTATGTTAAGGTATTGCAGAGCAACATGGCCCCAAAGTGGGGAGGCTTTGTTCACCTTGATTCACTTCTAACAAGACAATTCTTTGCAGTTTTTGTGATTTTTGCTAAAACAAGTTCAGTGAATTGCTCCCAAAAGACGTAGCAGTCAAATATAGAAGGCTTGAACAACTTGGAGACTAAAAGTATTAATAGCATCAAAATGCAGCATTTTCATGCAAGAACCACTCAAGTTGATTAATGCCGTCTCTTTAAAGGTGGAGGATGCAGGTCTGTACACCTGCTTGGCCAGCAGCCTGGCTGGAGAGGACGGAAAAAACCACTGGGTCCGAGTCCAAGGTGACACAGGCTGTTCTTGTTTGACTTGGAAGAAATAAATCACATCCCCGCTCACTCCTAACTTCCTCTCTTTCTTGCACATGGGACTGGATGAATAAAGCTCTGTGAACACTCAGGAGTGAAGATCGCTTATTTGCACGAAAGTAGAAACAGACTGAACATTTTCCGGCTACAGTCATGCAAACGTTCATATGCACGCAACATGAGGTATATTAGGGTAATTTCATGCACGTGTTTTGATTGTTGCTGCGTTGTGCAGCATCCTGACCCTCCTCTAACAATTGTTCTGCTAATCTGTTCACAATCAAATGCTTCTATTAATATACAGTTGAGACCTATTAAACTCCTAGGATTTATGATCCCACTAAATTCATGATGTCATCCTCCTCTCTATTAGTATGACATATTCAGCATTGTTTTCAGTGCAAACAGGCTCTTTACCTGATTTTCCTTTTTATCTGAACCACATGACTACATATCTTTACCCATGATCCCCTTTGTTTAAAAGAGGTCATTTTTTTTGTTTCAGTCCCGCCGACCCTCCTTGGCTCCGGTGATGTGAGGACAGTGACGGTGCCCGTTAATGGACACCTGACCCTGGAGTGCCTGGCTGACAGCGACCCGGCTCCTGATATAGAGTGGTACAAGGATGAGGCCAGACTGCAGGTACAGAACCAGGGGAGGTGAAGAAAAATGCAATTTGATAAAACAGCCATCTCCTTTGACTCTCTCTTTTTCCTCCCCTCCTCCTGTCGCCTCAGCTGGGCGGTCGTATCCAGCGGCTGGCGGGGGGTCAGTACCTGGAGATCCAGGAGGTCAGACCGGAGGACAGCGGCCAGTACAGCTGTGTGGTCACCAACATGGCCGGAAGCACCAGTCTGTTTTTCACAGTGGAGATTCTGTGTAAGTCAGCCTGTCAATAACGAGCTGATTCTAAATACATTTAAAACTTACATTATGTCCCTTTATCTCTGTAGTACCACCAGTAATAAAGGACGGGACTTTAGCGGTGACCGTACATATCGGCCAGGATGCAGTTTTACCTTGTGAGTTTGAAGGCGACTCTTCAACTACAGTCATGTGGAGGAAAGATGGCTTCCCCGTAACTCAAGATAACAACAAGTAAACAAACACAGACATCTGTCCTTGTATAAATATTTATTTTAGCTTGTGATGCTAAAAATGTAAAACAGCTGCTCACTCTTAGTTGTGTGATTCTTTCAGGTACTCTGTGCTATCAGACGGCTCCTTACATGTACTTAAGGTTCAGCTGAGTGATGCTGGTCGCTACTACTGTACTGTGTCCAACCAGGCCGGCTCAGATCACCGGGGACTGGATCTACGGGTGTTTGGTAAACATATATATATATTAAAAGGATGTTGTTGCACTTTAAACCGTCTCCAAAACGTAACTCGACTTTCCATCGGTATGGGGGTGAGTAAATAATAACTGGATATTCATCTATGGGTGAACTGTTCCTTTAAATGTTCTGGTTATGATGCAACTTTCATGATTTTTCAGATTCGGCATAGAATGTGTGGTCACTGGTCAACGTGTGAATATGTTCTGTCTCCTGGCAGTGGGTCCTTCAATCAGTCCAGGTCTCTTCAATGTGACTGTAACCACCGGGATCAGAGCGGTGCTGAGCTGTGAGACTACAGGTATACCCCCGCCTAAAGTGTCCTGGAAGAGGAACGGCGCTCCCCTTGAGATCAGCCAGCAGCCTGGAGCATACAGGTACAGATGAGGCTATGGATGTGAGTAAACTATATGGATCCATTGAAACTTAAAAGCTGATGGCCCGTCCTGTCCAGGTTACTTTCCTCTGGGTCTCTGGTTCTTTTATCACCATCCAATGAGGACGAAGGTTACTTTGAGTGCACTGCTGTCAACGATGCTGGCGAGGAGCGCAGGGTCATTGAGGTCGTCCTGCAAGGTATTGATTTTGTGTTTTGCACAGTAAGCAGAGGGTAGAGAGTCATCTGGAGACGACTGATCAATTCTCTTGTTGCTCCTTTTAGTTGCACCATCTATTGAAGATGATGTCACAACAGTGACGGCGGTGAAAATGTCCCCTGTGGTGTTGCCCTGTCACGTCCAAGGACGCCCTCGGCCCACTGTCACCTGGACCAAGGGTGGAGCCAAACTGGGCTCCAGAGGAGGAAGTTATCGTGTCCTCCCCACTGGTAAGACACGCCTACAGGAACCGTAAGCACATAAGTACACTGACCAAGCTACTAGTTCCTGGTCAATCCCCTCTCCCCCTTTTTGGGGCCATGCTGTTTTGGGTTTGATCCCCCCCACTCACTCTCTCATATTTCCTGTCACCTCTTCAGCTGTCACTGTCAATAAAGGCAAAAAATACCCCAAAAAATAACCTTAAAAAAAGTTTAAATGGGCCATGAAAAAAAAAGTCTAAAAATCTTCTCGGAATCTGTTTTTCCTCATTAAATATGACATTAAATCATGTATCTGTATGTTTTTCGATGCAGGAGTGTTGGAGATAACCGCGGCCGTGCCGAGCCACGCCGGCAGGTACACATGTTCGGCTCGCAACCCGGCCGGGGTGGCTCACAAACACATCTCTCTCACTGTACAAGGTGGGCTCGCTGTGAATCCTGTTGGAACGCATGCGGTAGAACAAAAACATCTAACCAAGGATTTGTTCTCTCTCAGAGCCCCCAGAGATCAGGCCAATGGCAGAGGAAGTACAAGTGGTGTTGCATCATGGGACCGTTCTGCCCTGTGAGGCTCATGGCTTCCCCAGACCGTCCATCACCTGGCAAAGAGAGGGAGTTCCCATAGCAACAGGTAGTGACACGGGGACATCCACTGATATGGATCCGCCTCAGAATCGAATCATCTGTTTATATTTCATTGAGATGAAACAACAAACAAACAAACAAACAGTGAAATCTTAACCAATAAAAAAAACAGACAGCTGCACAAAGTGAAGGTTCAAGGTTTCTGTCGTTGTGATTGGCTATTAAGACAAATAAATAAAAGGTCGTAAACAAATGTGACTTATTTTAGAGGGAGTTGCATTCAGGGAAGTAGGAGGTTAAAGTTTAGCTTTAATAGAGTCCATAAAAAGTTTTCCAAATTCTCCTAAACCTATCAGAGAGGTTTCTGAATCTCAATATCTCTGGTTTGAGATGTTGGTTATTTTTATTATTTTATAATTGGTTTAATTTGCTCCATTTGTTTGTGGTCTGTCTGTTTAGCAGGACATGTGGTGAGGAACATTCCATCACATCCTATAATGTCTCACAGATGTTTTTATTCTTTGTTGTTATGATGCAGTTTGTATAAGTGCACCTAAAACAAAATATGTTTTTAAATTGTCATTTCTAATATACTGGATTTCTTGTTTCCATTACTTCCATCATGGAAAATACGTTTCAGTCACAGACCCAGTACACAGCCTTATTAGGTTAGGTTAATAACTGGAATTATTATTAGGCTTTAACTTAATAAGAAGGGTCTGTTGGATCCTGGTGGAGGTATGTGCTCTGCTGAGTGATCTTCTAGTTCCAGTTAGACTTTATTCTCTCCTGCTACACCATAAATCCAATCAAAGGGTCTGTTTGAATGACCTAAAAGTATTGGCAGGATCAAGTCTGGCTATAATCCACATTTCAAAAACATCCCACTTTTAAAAAGGTGGGTGCGACTGGAATAGATCGTGATACTTTTTGGCCATATCAACCACCCGTAGTCTGATTTTCATGCTCACATGTGATGGAATGTTTGATTACAGGTCACAGACTCGCCGTACTCTCAAACGGTGCTCTGAAGTTTTCTCGAGCCACGCTCGGTGACGCGGGGACCTACCAATGCCTGGCGAAGAACGACGCAGGCGTAGCTGTCGGCAGGACCAAACTCATCCTTCACGGTAATTTTTTTCCACAGACAGGAAGAAAATTCTCCATCTAAACGCGTGTCACAGTGGCTTATTCATACTTTTACTTTCATACGTTCCTAAATGAATTTGCTGCCCGTCTCATTGGTTTCCAGTTCCACCTGTGCTGACTGTGCCCCGCGTTGAGTACTCAGCAGTGCTGGGCCGACCAGTGAGCCTGGAGTGTGTGGCTGATGGGCAGCCCCAGCCTGACGTTTCGTGGCATAAAGAGAGGAGGCCTGTGGTTGACGGCGCTCACATACGCATCTTTGCCAACGGAACCTTGGCAATCACTTCCACCCAGCGCAGTGACGCCGGCCTGTTCACATGCACTGCCAAAAACGTCGCCGGCAGAGCCAGCCATGACATGAGGCTGCTCATTCAAGGTGAGCTCAGACATTCTATATTACCGGAGGAGTGAATGTAGCAGGTTTATGGAGTGTTAAATCAATAATGATGTCGTTGGATTTCAGTCCCGCCCATGATTACACCTGCGCAGACAGAGCTGTCAGTCGTTCAGGGATTTCAGGCGCTGCTGCCCTGTGCTGCTCAGGGTTCGCCCGAGCCCAGGGTATCATGGGAGAAAGATGGCGCCACCGTGCCCAACCGTCCTGGCAAATTCACCATCCTCCGATCAGGAGAGCTCATTATCGAGAGGGCTGAGGTTAGCCGGAGTCTTCGCTGCATCATGAGCTACATCTCTAGTTTTAGCCCAACCAATCAGCTCTCATTGTGTCTCCACTCAGCTGGCGGATGCTGGTGTGTTTACATGTGTGGCCACCAACGCAGCAGGCTCTGCCAGACAAGATGTCCGCCTGTCCATCAACATGAGGCCTATCTTCAAGGAGCTGCCCAGCGACGTAACCCTGAACAAAGGGCAGAGTCTGGCCTTGTCCTGCCACGCTCAGGGAACGCCGTCTCCGGTCATCTCCTGGATGTTCAACAACAGCCCGTACCCAGGTATCAACTTCCTTTAATGCCGCGAGATTCTGTTGATCACTTCAAATGATAATCCACAGGTGGAGGAACCTTTTTATACTCCTAAAAACGAGGTTTTAAGAATCCTCCTCACCTCAGAGCAGGTACTTTCCCAGCCCAAGTGGTCTGAATGGTGATTGGTTGAACACCTGAGCCAATGAGGCACCATCAGCCATTATTGTGAATAGCGTGTGAAATGTTAGTCATGTAAAAACGTTGTAAAAAGCAGTAAATTAGAAATCTCTCAGAGAGCTCCGAAGCCATTGTCACTAAAACCTTGATCTGGATCCATTTGCACTGATTGGAGGAACATCTTGAGATGTCCATGCCTGGGTATTTTGATTTTGATTGGCCCGTTACTATTTATTCATGATACTGGCAACAAAAAAAAGGGTCCGATGTTGAAAAAAGTGAAAAAGTGATCCAGAATCCACATCTCTACCCAGAACGGGCTCAAAATCCACGTTGATAACTTTGTGAAGTGTCTTGCAGACAAACAAACATCTGTGGTCACATGACCTCCTCCAGCTCTAGTTGACTGCGGTAAAAATTCAACAAAAACACGGAAACATCCATCAAACTGTCATTAATGCTGGTCGTTTAGAAGTGACGTTGCCACATCAACCACCAACCAGCTAAGACTTCAGAGTTCCTATTGGTGGTGCGAATGCTAACAGAAAAGAGGCCGTTGTTTAATCTAAGTCAGGTTTGTTGGTTAAAACTGAACCGTGTCTTTCGTGGATTTGTTCCAGGGGCCACAGTAGACGAGGCTGGCAGGAGCTCCGTGATCATCGAGGATGTGACGACGAGAGATGCTGGGACGTATGTGTGCGTAGCAGAAAACAGCGTGGGCTCCATCCGAGCGCTGGCGTTTGTCCGTATCAGAGGTGAGCTCCTGTCGACGCTCAGTCAGGGTTTCTCATGTGGCCTCTACAGATGTTGTAAATGCATCCCGTTTGTCTGCAGAGCCTCCGATGTTGAAGGGTGAAGCCCACATGTCTCAGACGGTCATCCAGGGCGGCTCCGCTATGCTTGACTGTCCAATCCACGGAGACCCCCGCCCCGTCCTCCGCTGGCTGCGGGATGGAAAAGCACTGCTCCGCTCGCTCCGAATGCAAGCCCTCCACAACGGGTCCCTGGTCATCTACAGCGTCACCGTAAATACACACCTGTCTTAAATACACACCTGTCTTAAATACACACCTGTCTTTATGTTTCAGCATTTTAGAGCACAGATCCTGCTGCCAGGTTCTCTCCAGTTTGAATGATTACATAGTTCATCCATACATGAAAACTGTCAAATAGCTACTCATGCGGTTTTAGTCCATAAGACATTTTGTGGAGCTTCACAGCTAAACAGCGTTTGCAGCATTCTGCTAAACTACTGGAGAAGATGGGGACTGGTTATAAAACTTAAAACAACAACAAAGAAATATATAACACTAAAAAGAGGCCGAACAGTCTTACATGTCTTTCATACACCAAAAATCATAAAATAAAGAAAAACCCAACAAATTATGGAGTGGATGTTAATGAGTTTTTTCTACCTCTTTTAATTTTGCAAGGCTTATTTGGCGGATTTTGTCATTTACGCATAAACTACTTGATGGATTAAATGAAACTGGGTGGGAGGGTGGGGCATGTGCCCCGGAAGAAACCAACAAATTTTGGAGTGGATCTGGAGAAAATAGAAGACCCATGAAATTTGTTGGTTTCTTCGTTCCACCCAGTTCCATTTAATCCATCGAGATGTTTATGAGTAAATAACAAAAACCTCGCAAAATTCAATAAAGTAGAAAAAAACTCCTGAATCCTCCTTATTAATATCCACTCCAAAATAAAAAAAATAAAAAAAATAAAATTCCTTCACTTGGCTGAAGTAATGACTCCATACAGAACGCAGAACATAATCCAGTTCTCCAGAAGACGTTATTTACACCCTTTTTAAGACAAAGTCTTTGTTTTAACCTCCAAGCTAAAAGTGTTAGCGTCTGAGGAAGGTGCACAAGCTAGAACACGTATGTACATGCTGCTAAATGAGAACAAGAATATTAAAATGGGTGCAAATAACATCTTTTCAAATCAGTTTAGGATCTGGAGCTATTTTTTATGTTTTTGTTTTTTTTGTTTTAAACAAGATCCCATCCTCTTCAGTTGAATTTTGCGGCGCTGTTTTCCTGTGAAGCTCCACAAATAGTTAGACTCAGAAACGTCGCCTGACTTTCAGTCATTATGGGGTGAACTGTTCCTTTAAGCCCTCTACCTCACATCTAAGGGAACAATAGAGCAGCGTTAATCCCATCCAGGCTTCATCTGCAGTCCCCTTGGGTGTGGAGGAACAGTGTGGGACTGTCCTGCAGCATCCTGCTCCCACCTAAATCAGATTGAGTTCAGTCAGAGGGGCTAACAGCATTAAGGAGGGAGGGAGGAGATGAAGGGAGAGCTGGATGTTCCCAGACTTCTTCCCTCTCTCCTTAGCCTGTAACCTCGTTAAATCTGTAATTGCACAGGCTGCAGTTGAGACTTTCTCACAGACTGATGACCGTCCTTCCCACAGAGCTCTCTAATGTGAGGTGTCCTGTCTCTGGCCCAGTAACATCTATAATGACAAACATTTCTCTGGAATAAAGCCTCAGTTACTCCATAGGAAAAGATTTTTTTTCTGCTATGATATCAGATTTCTTTCTTAAATTATATGTGATCTAAAGCACAGTTTGTCCTGGAGGTTTGTGAGGAAAATTGTTCCTCAGAGGGCTGATTAAGCCAAACTGTCCTCCTTGACCTGTTTGATCTACAGGCTGCAGACGAGGGGGAATACCAGTGTGTCGCTGAGAGCGAGGCAGGAACAGCGGAGAGGACCATCACTCTCAAGGTTCAGGGTGAGTTCTGGGTTTAGGATTACGCACACTGAGACGCAATGCAAAATGTTACGTCAGTTTAGTTTAAGAACTGTTCCAAACTAGAGTGGCATGCCCGGCTTTCCCGGTCCGTGTCCAACCCCTCCACAAGGTTTGTAGTAGTTTTTGCATAATTAGGCAAAATGTTGAGGAAAAAAATCCTTATCTCGCAAAATTCCCTGTATCCAGATTCACACCAGATTTCCTGGCCCATGACCCATCCTTCTACTTTGTTACAAAAACTGTGGGTCACTGTCGCAAAAATGATGACAAGTTGGCTGGAGTTGCAAAAAAAAAATCCAGGAATTTTTTCTAACTTTCTTCAGCACTGATGAGACATTTGCTCTAATTTCTCCAGAAATAATCCATAAATCATGATGTAAAAAAAAAAAATCACTTATATTCATATTTATCTATGAGTATGTATAATGTGGTGCATCCAGATAATAATCATAATGGGGCTGATCTTCATGTAGCTGCTGTTCAGTAAGCTCTGCACAGACGTGTAAAGAAGGTAAGAGTCAAAAGTCTTCCCTCTTCCTCCAACAGTTAATGGAGGCTACTCTAACTGGGAGGAATGGGCCCCATGCAGTAGCACCTGTGGACAAGGCTTCCAAGAACGAATCAGACTGTGCGACAACCCAAAACCAGCTAACGGCGGCCGGTCATGCAGCGGCCCCAGCATCGATTCCAGGAAATGTCAAGCTGGTCTCTGTCCAGGTGAGGAGTCAGTTTGTTTTCCTTCACTTTAGACAGAATCTGACGTCTCTACGTTCTTCTGCATAAATAAACAGAGTATGAAGGTTCATTTATAACCATTCATTATTAAAGTGCATGTAGACTCAGTGGTCTTCTGTCTGTTGGGCGATGACAGGAGAGACTCCTCGTAGGACCAGAGGGAGTCTGATAGGCATGGTGAACGAGAGGGAGTTTGGAGTGTCCTACCTGGAGGCCAACATCACAGACAGCGAGGAGGAGGGCAGCAGCACTCTGCAGGCACGCCTGGACAACATCCCTCCCAGCGTGGGTGAGTGACAGCATTGTTATCTCCTCTGGGTCGATGACATCATCCTGTAGAGAGGTCCCCGTTTAGTGTGTTGTTGTCCGTGGTCAGAAAAAACATTAATAAACTGTGAGCCTGAAATACTCAACAAGTTAAACTTCCAGCTTTTTACAGACTTTTTCAGATTCCATTCATGAGTTCCAACAAACTACAACAACCAGAATGCACTGCACCGTATCGAACCAGTAAAGAAATAAATGCTCTGGCTAATATGGCCGCCAGGTGGTAACAAACAATCTCATATTAAAGCTGAACAGTGAACTCAAATCTAAATTTTTTTCCCCGCCTCCGTTTTCACAATACAAGAAAATGTATGGCGGGCACTTCCTGTTCACTATCACGTGTGAACAAAGGCTAAAACACATGTTGATAGTTTATAAATCATCCTGCTGATGAAGGAAGTCAACAGAGCCGACAGAAAGAGGAAACTTGGAGTGGAGCTTGTACCCAGGAAGGAACCACAGTTTTTAGAATCACGAGGGCCACTGTTTTGACACTGCACATGTGTTATTGGAATTTGGATTAGGCTTTAATTTAATTTAAACTGACTGAAACCGACTGAGTGCTCTGCAAAGATTCCTTTTAAGGACATATTTCTGGGACGTGGTCCTAATCTCTGTTTCTTGTAATGAGGTCAGTGGATTCTGGTCTGTTGTAGGTCCCCTGTTGCGGGTGCTGGTGTCTGTTTTTGCTCCCATCTATTGGACCACAGTGCTGCAGAGAGGAGCGTCCAGAAACGGCTACTTCTTCACTCAAGGCCAGTTCAGACAGGAGTCTCAGCTGGAGTTTGAGACCGGTAAGTTTTCCCACAGATCACTTTTGTTTTTCACATGCATCAATAATATATTTCAAACATTTGTGAACCAGCTGCTCGACTCATCTGTTACATAAGCAGGCTTAGATTTATCAACTAGCTCTGAATGAATTATCTGTTTGCAGCAGAAACGACTGAAACTGAAAAGAAGAACTTCTGTTTGTAGTTTTGCAAAGCGACCAGCAGAGGGCACCACTCCCTTCCTCTGACAGTCATGCAAGCAGGATGTGTTTGTAAATCCTTTTGATTCCTCTGAACAGGGGAGATCCTTCGTTTGACCCACGTCGCCAGAGGTCTGGATTCTGAAGGAGTTCTGCTCATTGACATCGTGATCAACGGATTCGTTCCTCCTTCATTATCGTCGTCTCACCTGAGCCTACAGGTGCGTTCGCTGCTGTCAGGACAACTCGGACACATCTCCAGATAACTTCTCCGCGTACTTGAGCTCCTCTTCAGCGTCTCTGACCTTGGTTTCTTTTGTGTCCTGCAGGAGTTTGATGAGTCATACGTGCAGACGGGCCAAGGGCAGCTGTACTCATGGTCGTCACAGACCCACCAGAGAGGAGGGAACCCCATGGTGCTCCGCTGCAATCACACCATTATTTACGAGGGCCAGGAGGAACGCCCGGGCCCTCTGCTGCAGCTGCTCAAGGTCTCTGGGATGAACAGCGTCTACAACATGTTTACTCTGACGTTGGACTTCCACATCACTGCCAGCCTCCTCATACCAGGTCTGGGAAGCTATGATTAAACATCAGATGTGATGCTGAAACGGCTTTGAACTGATGTTTGTGTTTGCAGATGGTTATGGAGACACATGCCCTAAAGGTTTCATCCTGGACTCGGCCTCCTA
Source organism: Chaunax sp. Z400 (assembly GCA_037577475.1). NCBI lineage: Eukaryota > Metazoa > Chordata > Actinopteri > Lophiiformes > Chaunacidae > Chaunax > Chaunax sp. Z400. The sequence continues at coordinate 2,834,602 of CM075187.1, forward strand.
CTGCGCTGGTATGCAAGCTGTCCTTTTTAGGCCTTGTTTGTCTTTTACATCTGTCGCTGCAGCAGTTTTTTATTACGATGAAATGTGTCCTCATTAGATGAAGATGAGTGCGCGCTCCAGTCTCCCTGCTCTCACTCATGTAACAACATCATGGGAGGTTTTTCCTGTGCCTGTCCCTCCGGTTTCACCATCTCCACAGAGACCAACACGTGCCAAGGTGAGAGTTTATGTGATTAGCAGATACACAACGATAATGTTGTAGTTATGCAACGCAACAATCATCTGTTTTAACTCTCCGCCTTAAAGGAACAGGTCACCCAAATATGACAATTCAGTCATTACCTGCTCGCCTCAGGAGACGTCAGTCCACAAAACATCTTTGCAGCGTTCTTCTATACACACAATGACGCCATACAGCTCAGCTCGTACAGCATACTCCAAGTCTACGGAAGCCCTGAAATCCAAAATTGGCTTGAAACACAAATATTCACTGTAGCCTCTAAGCTTAAAGTTCTCTAATGTCTAACCTTCCTCAGTTTTAACAGCCACACAAGTAATTAAGACTTTTTAAGACCTTTTCAAGACTAGTATGAATTAAATTTAAATTTATTAGCATTCTGGAAAAAAGTATGTCAGATATGAAAGACAATCAGTCCCAGTTACCTGCAAAGTAAATTAATTTATTCACAGAACTGTGTGCACACAGTAGTGTATGCTGTGTACAATTATGTGTATGTTTTTAATGCACAACAGACGCATTTAAATGAGCAGAGTCCAAGTTAAATGAAAGATAATTTAAGTCCTACCTAAACATATTTAAGACCTCATTTTAGACTTTTTAAGACGTCGCAGGAACCCTGAAATTTGACAAACTCCTTAAATGTTGTCCTTAAATGTTTTTTTCTTGAAGATCCATCATTATTCCCTGATAAATTAAAGAAAATGTCAAAAAACGCTGCATCTCACTATGTTAAAGGAAAGTTAACAGTTCAAATCCTGGATCTGCTCCTTCAACACCAAAATTTAAAGGGGTCTTTTTGGCCCAAGTCCCATCCTCCCATCTGATTTCATGGAAATCCATTTCGTAGTTTTTCCTGAACCAACAAACAAATGGACATGGATGCAAACATTACCTCCTTGGTGGAGGTAAAAAGGCTGCAAGTAACGACTTCTCAAATCAGTCTGGGGCCTTTAGAGACACAGTAGGAGCTGGATAGAGTCATCTTATGTTCTTGCCAGCGTTTGTCTGCCTTTTAGGAGGATTACTAATAAAGTAATGGCTTTGGATGACATGTTTTGGAGAGGTAGAGTTTTAAACATCTTCAGTTATTTAGGACAAAGCTCAAACGCTGTTTTTCTGTGAACCTCCAGAAATGTTCCCATCTGTACGGAGATGAATTTTAATCTATGGGTGAAATGTTCTTTTTCACACCTTGTGCAGATATTGATGAGTGTTCCCAGGGCTCACACATGTGCCACTACAACCAGCAGTGCGTCAACACAGTGGGCACGTATCGCTGCCAGGCCAAGTGTGGACCAGGATTCAAGCCCAGCATCACGGGAACCAGCTGTGAAGGCGAGTCGCCGTTAAAGCCGTGACACAATGCTTCATCTGGAGGCTTAAAGACCTCATCCTGTAGCTCCTCTCGTTTCTTACCACACAGTATCTGGATGTGTTGTTTTTTTTCAGATGTGGATGAGTGCCAGGAGTCTGCTCTCTCTCCGTGTCAGCACCAGTGTCTCAACACGCTGGGCTCGTACCGCTGTATCTGCCACCCTGGATACCAGCTGTCAGGACAGCGCTGCATCGGTCCGTCGCCCAACTTGTTGGTACTTTAAGTAACTTTAAAAGTCATGTCAAAGATAACAAACAGTTCTGTCGTCATGGTTGCACTTTTACAGACATCAACGAGTGCATGAGAAACGTTTGCCCGGCTCATAAGGAGTGTCGTAACACCGAGGGAGGATACCAGTGTTTCGACAGCTGCCCAGCTGGCATGACCAAAGCAGAGGGTGGAGCCTGTGTGGGTTAGTGTCAAGACACTAATGATATAATGTTTTATTATTGGTGATAAGTAAAATGTAATGCATGAATTTAGGAGAAGCTGTGTTGCAACAGAAGTGATTATTATGTAATCAAGTTGATGACAGGATGATTTAACAACCAATGACATCAGCAGAACTCTGCTCCAATAGCAGCCGATCTGTGTCTCAGCTCCAATTACTGAAATAAGAATCGCTCCCACCCACATGTTTTAATTTTTAGTTTGATCAGTTCCATATTTATTTATTTAGATGATTTTTATTCGGACTTGTACATGTTGACTTTAACAGTGACCCAGTTTGTAATAAGGTCGAAGGTTGTTCATTTCTTCTTTTTTTTATATCGGCTTTTTCATGCTGCAAACTATCGCTGTAATAATGGCCTTTGAATATGGACTTTTGGTCGACCGCTACTATTTATATATTAAATATTGTCTGTTTTAGGTGTAAAGACTCGTGTGTTATTATAGCACATATTAGTCCATACTGTAGTTGATTGATTAGGTGTGTATTATTCATTATGCATTTAATGACAGTTATTGTCTGTCAGAAATCGGTATAAGTGTGAGTGAGTTTTCACTACGAAGGCCTCTAGAAGGTACTTCAGATGGATTTGGTCATACATTGCTTAATCATTCACCTTGGAGGACTCACAGATTTGGTTCCAACCTCAAAAGACAACACCTGTGATGTCATCGGTTAATTCATCTTCAGACGTTTAACACGCGACTCATCTGCGTTCGTATAATCAGTGGAAGCCGACAGCACTGTTGGTAATGATACTGGCAGCTCCTAAACACATCTTCACTATGTTGTGTGACACCAGGTCAGATTTCAGAAGATCGTTTTCAGTCCTTCTTTATAACAGGATGCAACAAAGGTTATGGTAAGAAACTCTATAGGCCTAACAGAATCAATGGTAAGAGATGGAGGCTACTAGTCGTCACAACCATTATTATAATTATACTAAAGTACCAGGAAATGCAGAGGTGATGCTGTGTTGTGTTGATATGTTGTTGTAACATGCATATTTTTCTAGATATTGACGAGTGCCAGGATGGAAGTCACATGTGTCGCTACACTCAGATCTGTCAGAACACCGTCGGAGGCTACGGTTGTGTGTGTTCCAGAGGATACAGATCCCAGGGAGTAGGCCTCCCGTGTCTGGGTACGACATCAGCTGTGTCTGTGTGACAACTCGCCAGTGATGCTCTTTTGGAAGAATTTACTCGAGTCTGCTTCTTCTACCTTTCAGACGTCGACGAGTGTCTGCAGACACCAAATCCTTGTGCCTACCAGTGCCGTAACGTTCCCGGTAGCTTCAGGTGCCTGTGCCCTCCAGGTACTGTGCTGCTGGGAGACGGACGCTCCTGTGCGGGGCTGGAGAGAGGCCAGACCTTCACCAACAGCACCAGAGTCAGGGCAAGACTCCGCCCACAGCTGGTGTCGTCTCTGGGAAGGCCAATCCTGTCCCGTTCTCACGGAGTGTCTCGGATTACCCGACAGAGCTGTCCTGTAGGGTACACCTACAGAGATGGCAGATGTGTCGGTGAGCGTGCATCAGAGCTGGTTCACAAATCAAACTGTCTCGTCTCTTGAGTCTCACACTTATTCACGTTATTCTCTGCACAGATGTAGACGAGTGTCTGCTCAAGAAGCCGTGTCAACACGAGTGCCGAAACACCATTGGCAGTTTCCAGTGCCTGTGTCCTTCAGGTTACCAGCTCTTACCCAATGGAAGGAGCTGTAAAGGTACGTTAGACTAAACGGTTTCCCCTGTTTACACCCAACACCACCACACTAAAGACCCTTCTCTACGCTGCCTTTGTTTACTTGCTCGGAAAAAAACGACAAAAGCACAACGCTGCTCTCGTGGATGGAATGGAAAAACATGGCAAAAACATTAACCATCCGTATTATATGGTGATGATGATGTCATCCTCTCCTCGCAGGATCAGGAGCTTTGTTTTCCCCATTTTCTGGTTGATTTTCTTCTATCAATAAGCTGATCACTGCATCTAGTTGCTTAAATTGGCGGCGCACGACTCATTTCAGAGTCGGACGTTGTGTATTCTACAGGTAGGAGAGAAGAGCGATCATAGCTGATAAAACAACCAAACAACCAACCAACCAACCAGCTGTTGGATGTTGTTCCCAAAAAATATTTGCAAGACTCATTGCTCAAAGTCACATTTTTTCATTGAGATTGGCTAACACGTGTCGGCATCGTGCTTTCATCAGAGCATCAATGATGAATGATGTATTGATGAATTGAATTGATGCACTGTTGTGGGTTACACCCGTCCTGTCACCTCACGGATTCGGTGCTGTTATATCTCTCAGAGGTAAAACAATGACGACTCCCCAAAAGTTTTCACCTTGGAAACTTTTTTTTTTTTTTTTTAATACACAACAGTAGTGCATCGAAGAGATGGTGTAAAAAAAGGCTGACAACTTCATATCCATCCTCCTCCCTTACATTAAGCTCGTATATTGTCCCTCTACCTCTAGACATCAATGAATGTGTGGAGCAGGGCATCCAGTGTGGACACAGTCAGATGTGTTTCAACACCCGAGGGGGATACCAGTGCCTGGATACACCCTGCCCTGCATCCTATCAGAGTGGAAGAAGCCCCGGGTAAATTGCACCAATAAAAGCATAGTGCAGTGGTTACGGTACTGTATACTTTGCATATGCATATAATGTTATGTGTCATTGACCCGTTTGTCTTCCTGTCCTTTACAGGACATGCTACAGGCCCTGCTCCCGGGACTGCGCCACAGGAGGCTCTCCTCTGCTCCTGCAGTACAAGCTGCTCACACTGCCCTCCGGCATTCCAGCCAATCACAACGTAGTACGACTGTCGGCTTTCTCAGAGTCAGGCGTCCTGCAGGCCCGCACGTCGTTTACCATACTTGAGCAGGAGTCACAGACCGGTGTGACGGGCCGGGTGTTTGGCATCAGAGACGAGGCTGGCAGGGGGATCCTCTTCACCCTACGGGTGCTGGACAGACCGGGACTAGTGCGCCTCAAGGTGCAGGCCACCACCATCTCACTGCAGGGCCGCATCACTTACCAGAGCATCTTCATCATCTACATCTCCATCTCGACGTACCCCTACTGAGCCTCTTCACAGATGCCTCTGGATCACCCACTGTGCCTCAGACACTTTAGGCCATGCAGAGACTCTAATATCCAAGATTAGGTGGTCTTGGTTGGTATGTGGATCTCATCAAGAACCCCAGCTGTGACTGAAATATATAGAGCAGAACCGACTCTATGGAAGAACTGATTCACATGCTGGATGAACTTTTTTTTTCATTTATTCACCGTTTGCCCGAAGAGTGCATCTCTCTGATCAATATCTGAAAATGCAGAATGTAAAAAGTGTAACCGAGCACTGAATCATTTAGCACCCGTCAGAAAATACTACAATGTTTGTCTTCATATCGATTGTTTTGTATGTTAGTTTCAGATGTTCTGTTTCCAGCAGTTATGAAATTTTATGTTTCCCAATTATTTTAATTTATTTAAACTTCCTGTCCCAGACGGTTTGGATTAATTAGCTTTGTTAAAACGAACCTTTAATGGCAGCGTTTTTCATCGATGTGTTTTTGTACTCTTTTATAACATTTTTAACGTGAGAAAGTTTAAAGGGGCTATAATCTGAAAATACTCACCACAGAGTTGGACTGCACTTACAGTTTCTGCACTGTGCCAAAAGCTGCATAACGTGACATCTTTGCTTTATTCAAGGTGCTATAGACAATAAGTTAGTATTTACTATTTTCATTTCAATATTTGTTCAGTAATAAAAAAGGCAAAGCACAAATCAAGTCAACGACAGCCATGAAATTACCTGAATTATGGTGAAAATCTTTGCTCCTGCAGGTTAATCAGATTTTCCCCTGTTGATGTAAATGAGTGTAGAAATAAACTGGATAATACTTTTGTTATTGTTTTTGTTTTATTACGGTTCTACAGAAGAGAATAGACTTTAAAGGAACAGTTCACCCAAAACTTAAGTCAGTCATTATGTTTCTTAGTCCACTAAACATTTCAGGAGCTTCACAGCAAAGAAGAAGATGGAGACTAGTTTTAAAATGTAATAAATAAAAAATAAAGATCAGCCATAGAAAATAAGAACCTTGCCAGGTTTTTATTTTTTTTAACTGACCAATCAGCATTCATTAGCAGAATGCTAGCAGTTTGTGGGCAAAATCGCCTTCCTTGTAAGAAAAATGAAAGAACATTGGTGTGTTTTCATTTCACTTCTGATATATTATCAATCCTATATTTACATAAAATAAAATAAAATTTGGGCATTTTTTTGTCTAGAAGTGGGTGAAAAAAATTATTGTAGCCGTTTAGCTCCATTCACTCCCATTTATTCAGGACTTTAGGGCCTCTAGATGAACTGCAGCTGATTTTGGTACAACAGAGTTAATAGGGAGTGAAAAGGCTGCACGTAGAAGGGCTGTGGTGTAGTTCACATCTCCATAAGCCATACGAAGCCATACTGATTTTAAAATATTTATTTACACCCTTTTTAAGCTGAAATCTTCCCTGCAGCCCTTAAGCTAAAAGAGTTAGCATACACCTGTCTGAGGTGGCTGCACCTGCGTGAATGTGAGAACAATCTCTGCAGGTAAACACTAAGGTCTGCAGAGATCAGTCAATACTCCTGCAAACATTCACTGACTGTAACATAAATGAATGACGTCTCTAACAGTTCTGCTTTGGCTCAAACCTCAATCATTTTCCTACTCTGTTCTGACTCTTGTTGTCATACATCCTGTTTACTGCCACATATATACAGCACATCTATCTTTAGTCTGCTCTCCTATAAGTGCTCAGTATGTTGCCAAAAGAAGTAAGAAATATACATTAATTTTGTTTAAATATCTATATTTTTTAGTTTTTACATATGGGTGTAGCCGCTTCAGTTTGGTTAACAGGCCAGTTTAGCTCATGGCTCACATCCCAATACACTTTCCACTAAAAGCTAAGTGAATTTGAAAGAGGTGCAGTGACCAGATGTGTGTATTCGAACTCAAACTAAAAAAAAAAAAAAAATGTGATTGTCCATAATTAGATTCATCATTTCTGGTAAGAATGAGTCAGATGTCCTGACAGCAACACTGAGACCTTGTTCATGACCGCTGGGTCACATGGGCACAAAACTGCTCTGCTTTCTGAGGAGGTGAAAATATAATAATCATACAGCATGGTAAATATTGGCAGGGAGATAAAAGTCATGAATGAATGGAAACGGCTGTCTGTAAGGAAGGAAGGAAAGAAATGGTGCAAAACAACATATAAACAACACATACTGTGACAAATCAAACCACTAATTACACTTATAGCTCTTGATACACAGCACCCATAATGCAGCTGCACCCCATGCATCCTGAGTCTGTGTAAAAAAATATGATCTCTGCTGCAAACGGGAACACAAACTTTCCACACGGACCTTCCAGCTGAAGGAAGCGAACGCCAAGATACTTGTATGAGCAGACTGGATTGGTTTGTCATGCATTACCACTGGACCGTGATCCCCACTGACCTCAGGTCCAGAACCATCTCTTCATATTTAAAATCAGATGTTAGCATCTCACCAGTGTTCCAGTCTCAATGACATAGGCTTGATGGGCTTTTGTGCAGTAGGCTGAGGATAACAGTGTTATCTGAAAATGTAAAAAAAAAAAAGAAGTAGTTCCTGACTTAGCCTTGACTTCTGTTTACTTAGTGCTTCAACGCTAAAAGTAGCTAAAAGGGGGTCCAAGGTAAAGACACTGGAAAGTCTGTGGAGGCTGACGGGTCTCAAACTGGCAGCATTGAGCTAAGCTACCAGTTCAGTTAAATGAAGCCTCACTACACTGAAGGCACATGTGGAAAGCTAAGCTAGCACATCATCACAAAAGTAGTTTAATAAATTGAAGCTATTTTTCTTCTAACATTGAACCAACTTCATTCCAAGTCTGTGCTAACTCTTCTTCTTTTATTTAGCTATATTTTCTGGCTTTTTTGGGCTTTGTTTTCCAGACAGGAAATGTGGGAGAGAGTGAGGGGGAAGACATGCAGCAAAGGGCCACAGGTTCTCCCTCACTCCCTCTCTCCCTCCACCTATCCTCCTCATCTCTCTCTCTCTCTCTCTCTCTCTTTCTGCATTTGAAAAAACACATATTTTGGCCTGGTTTGTACTTTGGGGTCAATGTTTGTCCATCTTTGGTTTTGGTGAAGTTTTTTATGCATGTAACGTACCGACATTGTCCTCAACTCGGGTTACTGTCACTCAACCTGTCTCCTCTTCTTCGCTCTGTGTGTCTGTGTGTGAAGCATGGATAAGCCACGCCCTCTGTAGCAACACCAGACCACAGCAGAGCAGAGTCGAGTTATTGATCAGGACAGCAAAACGCATAAAAAGACGCTCATGCTGAAATGACATGAGTGCACATATGAGTCACCTAAATTCTATGTGCTTTCTTTTTGGGGGGTGAGAGGTTGCATTGGGGGGGCGGGCCGCCCCTACAAATTAATAGTAGGGGAAACACAGCAGTTTTTGAGTTATGTCCCAGAAACCGTCAAGTTGTTTGGGCGTAAATAAACAAAAAACAAAAAAAAGAAGAAAAAAAGCCCGACCTTACAAGGTTAAAAAAGTAGAAAAATTCCTGAATCTAAACTAAGCTGGTGAAACATTACGTCCTTCTTCCAATAATTAAAAGAATTCTGATTTTAAGATACTTCCTGATAAGTGTGCTTCCAAACAGTCATTAAAAGTAATTCTTCCTGACTATGGTACACGTGACGCTAATTAGAACAATCTGTGCCGAGTTTGTAAGATCCTTTGTTTAATAAAACGGTGAAGCAGCACCATTAGGACTTTAACAGATATGTGAACAGAACGAAAAGTGGTTGCAAATAAAAAAAAGAAATAGCATTAAAAAGGAAAATAGGAAAACGAAACAAGCATGACTTTCTGAGAAAAACAGCAGGACTGTGCGCCACACTGGAAGCTAGTCATTCATTAAGGTTTCATAAGGCTTTGCAGATTCCCTGTGAGACGTGTAATATACTGTAAGGCAGATGGGAGGCATTTCCCCTCCACTATAAAACACAAAGTATGAAGAAATGAATGCTGCAGGCTGAGAAATGGCTACCAGTAACATCTCCCCAACTGCTTTACACAATCAGGAGACGTGAGGACTCACTGTTCTCCCCTCACTAATGAGCACAGCACTGCTGCCTATTAGCAGGTAAAAGCAATGGAGCACAGAGCGGGCCCCATCATTATCAAATTAAATGTACAAAGAAAAGAATTCTGCAAGTTCCAGCCTGAGATTTTTTTAATATCAAAATATGACGAATAATATTGGCTTCATCCGTCGGTGACCTTCAGCACGTGCATCAAAACCTCCGGGTTTGGTGCTGCGTTCACACCGAATGTGTCGCCAATTTATTTTCACAGCGTGGTTACAGACAAAGGCAATGGAAAGCTGTGATTAAACATGAGTAGATGAGAATTTGTGCCGGGCGATGTGGATGACAGGATATCTCTACTGACATCTATTGTCAAAGAGCAAATACTCAGATATTCCAAGTTACAGTGTTAAAATAATCCTTCAAAAAAAACTTGGTCAGGTTTTTGTTCGTCCAAGATTTAATTTCCCAGACATTTTTCATTGACGCTACAACAAAGTGGTGTCATTGAAAAAGGCTGACACAAACCAATCCAAACCAGTAATGAACATGAGTAATGCAGACTGCCATGAGTCTGCTTGCCTGTAAGTGTGGGGAGATTGAGTAATACTATGATGTGGTGACTGGGAACGAATGGTAAACCTGGAGTGGAGGATGTGGAGAACCAGATGTCAAGACTCCATGAGAAAGGTCAAAAGTATAGTTTTGGACACTGCGGTTTAGAACAGAGAGAATGTCAGCGTTTGAATTTATTGGCAGATTTTAGTAAAAACGTAATGAAATAAAAAGCTGTGACTGTCCCAGTGAGGGATGATCAGAGACCCAGTTCCTTCAGCAGTCCTATGGCCTCCATCTGTGCCAGCCTGAGCCCTGCATCTCATTAAACCACACAGGATGTGTGGCACCTACGGCCAAAAACTCAAAAGTGACTGTACGAACGTAAAAATGTCACATGCTTTAAAAGCATTTATAGAATTAACACACATTTCTGTAAATGTAGGTATATATTTCCAGATGACATATTAAGTTTCCCACTTCATACGGTTGGACTGCCCAAAAAAAAATGGTTATAATAAACATGTGTATTAAGCGTGTTCGTGTGCAGTGCTGGAAACTACTGATGAAAAGGATGTAATATTTACTTGTTGCCATAGCAGCAGTGAAATATACATATAAAAATGTTTAAAAAGTAGGCCACACAATAATTTGGAGTAACTAATATGTTATTTATAATACATGAGTGGTGACTTTTGTGCTCATAAATCTGTCATTGAAGATATTTTTCAACAGGAGGAAGGCTTGAACTCTGATATCTGAGCGCTCATGAGCTCATCATCACAAACATGAAATACGTCTTCAATTAAGCCGTGTCCTCAAAGCTATCGCCTTCTCAATGAAAACAAGCATTCTGTGTGGTTTACTTGACATCATTCTGTTCAGACGATATGTCCTGCACACGTAAGAGAACAGCTTGCCAAGAACATCAGTGAGTTTTGGAGCAGTGTTTACCTTTTACAGCCCTGAATAAGACTTCATATGGCTGCATGTGGAATAAAGCAGCCAGTGATCTCATCGCTAACTGTTTCTGGGACAGCCATTCTCTGCCAACCACCCACAACGTGACCTCTTTCCAATACACGGCTGCAGGGAAATGCACAGAGATACCAGCTATAGGCGATATCTGGGATCACACCCTCATGTGTTCTAAACATGTCGGCTGTTGTGAGACTGCATTCGCCTGGATGACTTCAAATCTGAGCCAGACCGCTGACTTCATCGCCGCAAACGCTTGCCACAGTAGTTCCATCCATCCTGCTTCCCGATCCGCCAGCCAAAGCACCGCTTCCTACCATTACTGCTCTGGGAGGAAAAAAAAAAAAGACTTGTATCAAATGCCAGCATTTTGTAGCTACGGATGGAGGAGAGGTAAGAAGACCCTCAGAAAACAGAGAGAAGCCACACTTTGTTGGGTGCACTCCATGCAAAGTCTCAAAGCTACTGTTTTGGGTTCGGTTCTACGGTTAATATCTTTCACATCAGGCCTGGCAGAGCAGCAGACGCCTTGCTATTCACATTTTTTCCTAGCAGAATGACTTTCCAGGCTCAAATAAATACAATTATATAAAGATTTACAGGAAAGGGTCCAAGTAAATTTAAATAACCCAATCATGGCTTACTGGTAAGCAGTACGCAAATACTGAGCTATATTGAATCAAGCACACATACTTCATTAACTACAGTCTAAACTGAGCATTACATTAAATTTCTGTTTACAGTGTTATTTAGCATTAAAGAAACGGTTCCCAAAAACATTTAAATTCGGTCATTATCTACTCAAAAGCAGAAAGTGGTTAAGTTTCTGGAGCTTCAGAGCAAAACAGCGTTTTGCAGCATTCTCTGCAGAAGATGGAGACTATAGTTTCATCTTGTTACTGTATGTTTTAAAACACAATAAACAAGCTGAGACAAACAAGAATGTCTCTATAAAGCTTGTACGGCTCAATCCAAGTCTCCCTGAGATCCTAAACTGATTTGAAAAGACGTTATTTACACCCTTTTTAAGGTGAAACTTTCACTGTAGCCTCTTAGCTCTTAGCTGAAAGTGGGTGAAAACCTGTACATGCAGCAGCGCTAGACAACATCTCTGCACACCTCAGTGTTTACCTGCTACCTACTGTGTCTAATCCAACTTCTACTTTTAGACATTTATTATACATTCATTTTATTTGAGGATTCCAGACTTTTCACATGAGTAAATGTGTGTTTTCACAAAGGATTTCAGGGAGTTTTTCTAGAAAAGTTGTGAGTACCTGCAGTGGAGCTTTTGAATATTTCAGGTGAAATTGAAGCATTCTGAGGCTACATGTGGAGGAAATGATTGTTTCTCCTTGGATTCTTGCTTGACCTATCCTTCGACGGTCCTGATCTCAATCAGCTTTGTGGCAGCAGAAAAACTTAATCTTCATCAACTCCGAACAATCCTTGGCTTTCTTTCACGGGTGAAAGGTCACAAAATCGTGAGAATCTCGTTCCAAGTCAGCCGATCCTAGAAATGAGCTTTAGGACATCTAAGGAGAACACGACACGCAAACAAAGATGGCACCTTGAAGAACAACGGGACAACGGAGCGATGTGACATCAAAGCTGTTTAAGGTCGTCTGATGGTCTATTTCACTGTAAAATCTAATAAGTTGAGTTACTTAAAAATATTATGCAAACTCATTGCCTAAACTTGAGATTTTGAGTGTGCAATACTTAAACCAACTTCTTTATTTTGTGTGTGTAACACTCACATTAGCTTGCTTGCTGTTATTGTAATAACTTAAACTACCAAAAAGTAAATAAAACTACTTCTTAAAAAGTGTTGTAGCATGCTGAAAGTTCTTATTGGATGAATTTGACACTATTATTTGCTTTTTGCTCTGGAGTGCTTGTTATTACAACACATCACACTACTTTATTTATCACCCTCTTGCATCACCCAGACATGACGTCACTAACTGTGTGAGAGACTTAATTCATGGTGCCACGGTGTTGTATAACAACCATTTTCTATTGAAATATTTCTAAAGAAGTAATTACTGCTTTACTGATAATTATTCAGAGCACATTTAAATACAGGTTACTTCGTCTTATGACCTCAAACACATTGTCTAAAGGTATGCTGGGAAACTCCACCCACCTATCCCCGACACGCTGCAGTATCTATTAACTCATTGTGCAAAACCACAGTAGTTCCAACTGTCATTAAGCATTTATTTTCATAATGGCAAAAATGTCAGTGACCTAACATTGAACAGGACAGCTGCAGAACAATAGACAAGTACATGTGAATCTCTTCTGGTGTGTGATATAAGAGCAGTCATGTAATAGATCTGAATGTGAATTAAAGATTTTAGAAGCTGAGTAGAATACCTGATACCTGAGTAGAGTTTTACAAAACAAAAGCACCATTTATTCAACTTTACTCACATAACAAAAGGGCTGTTTACCATGAAAAGTAGTGGAGGACAAGTAGATTCAAGTAAAGTAGCTCTAATCTGTGGGGTACTTAAGTACAAGGGTAATATACTCAGTTACATTGTGGGATGTAACTAAGTATTAAATAAACCAAACTCAATTAAACTGAGTTTGACAGTTTTCTTGAGGCCAAAGTAACTCAAATAAAATGTGTTTTTAGCACGTTGATAAATACTGAGTTAGGTCAACTCAGTATTTCTGACTAAATTCAATCTTACATTTTACAGTGTTGTCATGATTTTGATATTTTTTGGAGAAATTCTACTGTTTTTAATGAACAGACATATTGTTTTACTGGCATTACTTTGATACTCTTACAGAAAAAAACAACATTGTTTTAAGGAAGACTTCATGTTGTGTAATAGCATAACGTATGGCACTGGCTATATCGGCTTTTTTTTTTTTAGGATGGTGCACCTCTGTTGCAGGTTGTGTGTCAAAATACCTTTTTACATGTTGCTCTAGGACAAATGTGAACCTCATCTTACAGAAAGCTTAGCTTGTGCTGTCAATTTTAATCAAAACTCTTTGGAATTTGAACGAAGCACCTTAAAAATGTGAATTTAAAAAGTTCAGACCCAAGAGGGTTAACATTTGACAGAGCGAGCAAGTTTTCTCCCCCCCGAGGACATTTTGCTCCATTAGTGAGTCCAAAGCTTCCATTTCCAGAGCGGCAGTTGTTCACTAATCACTCTGCTGAGATTTACTGCTCTGCAGGACAGGTAATTGTCAATCCTGCTCCGGTGATTACTCTCAGACGCAACCATGCTGTGCACGACTACTGGTAAAAAAGTACTTTCTCACGCTACAGCTAGAGCACCTCAGGCTATCTACAAAAATACCACTGCAGCGACTCGCTTCATGCTACCACAGCGTTCTGCAGCAGGTAATCTGTTGCATCTGTATATTCTTTCCTGATTTAAAGCTATTTGGGGAGTTCTTCTATCTGAGAAAACAAAACAAGAATCATTAGCTCAGTGGAAACAAACCTACACAAATATATTTCAGGTTCTTTTGCACAGCTGCTCTGAAATAATGAACATTCACGTAAAACAGTGAAAAGATGAAAACCACGCTCACAACTTGTGAACAGAACCCAAACCATGCTTGTGTTCCCGACCAGATGCCCCTGCTAGTCCCCCGTCTGTAATCACACGGTTGTAAAATGACTTTTAAAAGTTCAAGTTGCTCGGTTTCAAGGCTTTTTCAACAGCTGTTCTCCAATCTGTTTGCGAGACTAGTGTTTCTCAACTGGAAGATAAGCTTTGATTAGGCAAACACCTTCCATGCAGCAACACCAGCATGTCCCAACACACACTCCTACTACCTCATCCACAGGCCTGGGATGGGATGGAAATATCATACTCTCAAATAGCTCTGCAGTGCAGAGGTAAAGGGAAGGCCAAAAACAGACCAGCATCTGTCTTAACCTCCCACACTGCAGCTGTGAAGTAACTGTGCTCAGGGCCTATATCAGCCCTCATCATCCAGACTATTTCACTATCATTCATGGCAGCCATTCTTATCTCCTCAAGTAACAGCTTGTAAAAATGTAGACGCAATTTGTAGCACAAAAAGAGGAGGAAAGGCCCAAGAGCTCTATTTAAAGGGATAGTTCACCCCAAAAATGTAATTTCTTCTACTCACCCCAATGGCGATGGAAGGTTGTTTGAAATTTCTTCGTCCATGAAACATTTGTAGAGTTTCACCTGCAAAAATGAAGAAGACGGGGACTTGTTTTAAAATGTTCAAAAAGAAACAACAGAAACAAACTCCAGGCAGCATACAGAGATGGCGAACCTCAATAAGCATTAGTCCTATGATAGTTTGACCCTCATTTTATGACTCCTGGACCATGAAAACCTACCCCTAGAATCTGGATCACATTGGTTTCATTATTAGTCACCAGATCCAGAATATTGTCTTGCAGAGTTAAAAGTTCTCACTGATCTTGTCTAGTTTGTGCACCTTCCTCAGACAGGAAGGTGTGGCGCTAACACTTTTAGCTTTTAAGAGTTTACAGTGAAGATTAGATCTTATAGAATATCGTAAATAACGGATTGGCCGTTGGATTATGTCGTACGAGCCTCATAGAGTCATTTCATATTTGTCTTTGGTTGTTTTGTTTTTTTAAAGTTTAAAACAAGTCCCCATCTTCCTCAGTTGTTTAGGAGAAAGTTGCAACGCTGCTTTGCTGTGAAGAGCCAGAAATGATTTATCGACTAAGAAATCTATTTTAAGCAGCAACACTTGTAGCTGCAACTGGTTATTTGTCTCTAATGAGAAGTCAGACTCTTCACAGATCAGCATAAAAATCTGTGAACATAGAGTAAATTGCAGGGTGACATCACTGGGATACACCCCCTTATATAATTGAAAACACAGAATGACCTCACGAGTAAAGAACGGGCTTTTGGTAGTGAAAATAAGACAGAGTCCAATAAAGACACCACTTCTGAGAGATAGTTTTTTTAGCGAGAGACTTTTGGTTTCCTAACAGACATCATCCCACGCTTTGCACACAGTTTGTCTTGGCAGAATCCTCATCCAGTTATCAGCAGTCCCAGCATTTTCTGATTTGGCCCAGTGTTTCGGATGTGTTGGATTTTTCTTCCTGGAGCAGACGGATGCTGGAAAATGGGGGGGGGGCACCGACAGCCATCCATCACCACCTGTGGAGCTACACTTCGCTGCCGCTCCTCTTCAGCACTGACCATTTCACGCGTCTTGAAATCCAACACACGCTTATATTTAGCTTGTCCTCTCCACATTCTGCAGCACAGCCAACGGATGCCTGTGACTTTACTATGAGACGTGACAGTTTGTTGTATACAATACTGCAGACCATAGCAACTGTAACCGCTCTTCTGTTTCCCTGTTGTTGCAAATAGTGGCACGCTTACCGACCGTGGCGATGAAAAAAGAATGATGATTGGAAGTGAGCGGCGGATAATAAATCAACATCCGCACTAATGATGCAGGATTTCTATTTAACGTAAGCCTGGGCCTTGAACCTGTCATCATTTATCAAGGTCAGCTCACCAGTTGTGACATGAATATCTCTTAAAAATGAAGAAGCTGTCCATTCCTGTTCATGTTTTTCTCAGTTATGGATCAACAATTTTATCCTCTTACACATAAACACACTCCCAGTTTCATCATCCATTTTGCTCATTGAGCAGCCACGGGAGCAGCTGAGGATAAAGCACACGAGTGAAACACACTCAACGGCGTTTGATCTTCCAGTCTAAAGTGATAACATCTAAAACTCTAAGTTGTTGAAGAATCTATGTTGAAGAAAGTGACATAAAGATCCTGGATCTGCCCATTATTTGGAATGCACTCTATAATTTAATGGGTTCTTCCCTGCCACATGTCCGACATCCCCATTGCGTTTCAGGAAAATATGTTGCGTAGTTTTGGCGCAAACAAACAATCACATAAACAAACAGATGCCTTGGCAGAGATATTAACTTTCAAAAGGATCCTTAATAATCAGAGCAGGGCAGGAATACACCTCTGCTGCATCTATAGTCCACCTTATCCATAAAAGGCCAAGAAACACCAGCTTTGCTTGTCTGTGATGTTGTTGTCTGTTGTTGTCCGTTATGTTGCTTGCATATTGTACTTCTTCCCTGTAAACGTCCATTTATGCGCTACGTTAAAGATGCATATGGATACAGACTGAGCCTTCCGTTTGGGCATCTGGATGCAGACGAGATGGACGAAACAGAGCAATACCAACAGGAATGTTTGGGGGCAGTGCAGCTACAATTCAAGAAAGGCACAACAAATGTGTACGAAGACAACGAAGAAGGAAAAACTGACGTGAAAAAGTGAAAAAATGTCTCCGTCGTCATGTCTCGATATATTTAATGACCTCACAGACCACCGCCAAGTACATTGTTACCTCCGCTTTTGCAGCTTTTTGTTCACTATCACAACCTCCTCTGTTGTTGTCTAAACCATTGACTCTTCACTGCCCTCTTGTGGATGCATCCATTCCAACGTAAAAGACACAAGGACGTATGTGGGCACTGACAAACACAACATTTAAAACTGACAAATTTATATATATATATATATATATATATATATATATATATATATATATATATATATATATATATATATATATACAGTACCAGTAAAGTTAAGTAAAGTAAGGAGTAAAGTACTGAAAAAAGTACCTCCAGATATCGACTGAGAAGCGAAGGGTACCCAACCCTGCTCACCAGTTGTAACCAGAGTATCCCTTGAAAATGGAGAAGCTCTCTGTGCAACATGTGCATGCTTTTTCCAGCACCAAGTCATGCGTTTATCAAGTCTTTGCACGCTCCCAGTATAACCATTCCTTTGCTCCTTGAGCAGCCACTGGGGCAGCTGGGGATCAAACACTTGAGCGAAGTACACTTCAACAATAATAGAACATTTGGCATGAACAGCGTTTGATCTTCCAGTCAATACAGATACAATCTAAAGTTAAAGATTTGAATCAGCAGCACTCATCCAAAACACCAATTATCACAAATGAGCTGCAGCTTATATTTTGGGCTTTACAGTCCATCACAGAGGGTAATACAGTGGAAGGTTCAGGGAAACATTAAACCTGGAAGGTGCTTAGTTCACGTTTGCAGACAGAGGCTGCAGGGAAACGTCTGAAACTGAAAACCCTCAACTTTCTCTGGATTTAAGTTAAAGTATTAAATGAAAAAAGCTTGACAGAAGTTGAATTTCTAGTCAATACTGGCCAACATCTCTGAAACCATCCAATACTTCATTACTTTCTCTTAAGGATATAACCATATCATAAAGTCTCATCCAGACCGGTCCTACACTCCAGCATCGCCTTGTCCTCCAGCATGCCTATGTTCACACTGCAACTGACGTTTTCTTCTGTTTACTAAGGGCTGCCGATTCATAAAAAAAGGCTAATATTTAATTTCCATTTGGTGAAAATATTGTAAAGAAAAGCAAATGATCTGATCGTCCGAGTTAAATCTACCTACTAACAAATACTGGACTAATTTGGAGAAAACAACTGTAAGTCAACAAATCCCAACTTGGAAAATAATCAATCTCTCTCTGTCTTAATTTGGAAATCACTATATTAGAAAACACGTGTGTATTAAGAGATACGTAAAAATAGTTTCATTATTGATTTATCTTTTCTCAATTAAGTCATTTAGTCTCTAAAAAGGTCCAACCAACAGTCCAGAACTCAAAGATATTCAGTTTGTTGTTGTAAAAGACAAAACAAAACATTTGATAAGATAGATCCAGTGAAAAATGAAATAAATTATTTAAATGATTTCATTGGTCAGGAACACTGAACAGACATCTGTGGAGGTATGTGCTCTATAAGGTGCTATTCTAGTTTCCATTATTGATTAGTCTACTAATCCTTGTCTCGATTAACCGTTTAGTCGCTCTGGAAAAAGAAAAAAAATGTCTGACCAATAATCCAAATTGCAAAGATATTCAGTTTATTGCTGTAAGAGATGCTGGGTTCAGTGAATCGTGGTCATTTTATCTTAAAATAAAAAAATAAATAAATTCAATCATCAAAATGGTTTCCAATTTATTTTCTTTTGATTGACGGAGGCCGGATCCAGATTACTGGAGTTTTAAAATGCTATCAGGTAGCATCATGATTAATGTCAGGAGAAATGTTCTTCTCTCTGATCTCAAACATGCACACAATTCAAGGAAAAATACTGATGCATCGCAGACAGAATATCAAGATTATGACATCAGAGGGAGCGATGCACCACCTCGTGACCTCATAGGGAAGCAGATGTAAACAAAACGACTGGCATGATGCAGCATCTTGTAGTGAAGAACTGGAGGCTAGCGTTGGCTTTAAGCTTTAGCTTTAAGCTTTAATGTTGCTCGGCGGCATCATCAGCTGCTCCGGGATGTCTCTCTGATTAGCTTGATGCAGTAATCCAGGCTTTGAATCCTGAATATAAAACAGCCCTGATGAGTCTGCGATGAGACTGGGAAACACCTCACATCACCAGATAATCTGGGCCGGGTACCAACCGAGGTCCCGGGAGCGAATCCTGATTAAACTGGCCTGAGAGCTTCTGTAGCATCATGGCTTGACTAATGGTTTCAGCTCCACTGCAAACGTCACATTCATTCTGCCAGTTCAGCAAAATTGATGCTTGTTTCTCATTTTACTGAGAACAGATCACACTTATGAGCTGAATGGCATTCTGTCAGCGTAGGTTAGCAGAAAGTAAAACTGTTATTATTCCGTGAAGAACCGTAAAAACTGGCACACTTGGATAAGTCTGTAAAACCAGATACAGAACTGTAGCCAAGACTGGCTGCAGCGTCCCCTACAAATCCATGACTCAATTTTATTACACTTACTGCATTTCACTTTTTTCAGTGGTGGCTTCCTCAAAGCGAAGCCTCCTACAGTCATTTAATACACACCACAGGTGCTTTTACAAGCTCCACGCTCATCAGTCTCAGCTCCAACTCGGCTGAGATCGAAGAAATCCAAGCTGCTTTTCTGCACGTTTAAACAAATGGAAAGTCTGAGACAACAAACAGGTCAAGTACTCTGACCGGGTTTTTACTTTTCTCTCTGGGACATTCCTCCAAAATGACCTCATAGGGGACAGCAGGCCTGGAAAGCAATAAAATCTGCCCTCAGTGGAGACGTCTTTTCCATCAGCTCTCCGGCTTCATTGTTCAAATCTGCAGGCTGGGACCCCCTGTGGCAGCTTCAAGGATGGGGGCTGTAGAAACTTATAGTACTCAGGTATAAACTCACATCTTAAATCTTCGGGCCTGTGTCCACCAAAGTGTTTTTTTCTCAGCTGAAAATGCCAGGAGCTCTTCTGAAAACACTCAGCTGGGAGCGCTTGAGAGGTGCAGCATTTTTTCAGCTGAGGCACTTTGGTTGCTATGATCCGGAATATTCAAGTACCTCATTTTGCAGATAGTTTGTTGTATCAAACTAGGAAGAGAGGACAGAGGTTTGTGAGATTTTGTGGGCGAGGAAACATCTGGCTCAGAAGCTGAAGTTGGACAGGACCCGGTTCAAAGAATACTTTTGTGGTATTTGTCCCGCCCCTCCTCCACTGTGATTGGACGTGGACACATTTTTCAGCTCTCAACGACCAGAAAAAAAACACCAAACGTGCAGCGCTGAGTGCAGAAAAGAAGCTCAGCGCCTCGTCACGCTGTCGTTTGTAGCTTAGTGTAAATATGCGGCGCTCCCATTGTGGACACAGGCCCTTATAGTCAATACGGGCTAACTTTACAGTCATCAGTAGCCAAAAGGTTAGCTACTGCAGGCTCTGTGTCTAAATAATGGGAACAGAGGATGCATCTTTTTTTGTTCACTTTTGTCAGAAAGAGAATTAAATCAAGACAAAACCCATGAAGGCCGTCCAGGATATGTCAAAACTAAATCCTGTGACTATTATTATTTGGATCTGCCTCATGCCAAAATTATGTAATCCCACATG
This sequence comes from Chaunax sp. Z400, assembly GCA_037577475.1. Taxonomy (NCBI): domain Eukaryota; kingdom Metazoa; phylum Chordata; class Actinopteri; order Lophiiformes; family Chaunacidae; genus Chaunax; species Chaunax sp. Z400. The sequence continues at coordinate 2,855,356 of CM075187.1, forward strand.
ATTCCTTGACCCTGGAAACCTCCTCCTACCATCTGGAATCATCAGTAGTTCATGAGTTATCAACAACGGCGGTTCTGGATCTATTTTTCTTACGTTTCACAGATACATGAAATCCACCTGAATCAGCATTATTTCAGCTACATAATGGTGGTGACCCAACACATACTGACCCCCTCCAAACTTAGACTTTAATCTCCCAGGTCCGGAGTACGATCCAGATTATAGATTCAATAGCATAAAGTGGTGGTAAAGTTTTGTGATCAAATAACCTCCTCTAAGTTTTCTTGGCCGAGGTTATTAAAGAAAACAAAGTTAAACCACTAAATAAATAATAATATTATATTATTATATTATTTATACATTGAGAATACACATTTACACATAGAGAATATTCAGTCCGTCAGCACATTACCTGTAACACTGTGTACAGACATAAACAGAGAGGATGCAGACTTCATCTGGAGTCAGTACAGGAGGAAAACCTGACTTAAGCCTGATCACACCGATGAATTAAACAAGGCTATACGTTGACACTCAACACTGTGACACACAGAGGCTACATCATCAGGTCAACTGGACAGACTGTAATAATGTCTGTCTGGTTCTTATAACGGCCTAGCCGGTGGAAATAGCTGATTAAATATTGGCAGAACTAAATATTGGCTCTAAACACATGGAAGCTATGACTGACAAGCATTAGGTAACTGTGGCTCTTATGGGTTTAAGAAGGAGAGGTAACATAATACAAACTTAAAGCTCAGCATTTAAAGCAATCTTTATTCTATTACCAACTACTTTTTTCTGTAATTGAGCAATTCTCCACCAGGGAGGTTGTGTTTCAGGCTTTTTTCTGCAGAATTACGGGAAAACTACTGATGAAACTGGCTGGAAAAGGTGTAGCACAGTCCAAAGAAGAACCACTTACATTTTGGAATGGACACCTAAATTATTCTACTCTTTTGTAGATTGACTAATTTGCAAGCAGCAATGGTTGAACGAGCTAGACATTGAATGAAGAGAGCGAGCAGCATTAGCGAAAACAAAGCAGCAAATCAGAGAAATAAACCGACTCTTATTGGCCCGAATCTTAAAGACGTACCAAACCCATATGAAAGAACTTAAACGACAAAGACAGACTGTAACAGGCCCAAACAGTTGTACTTGAACATATCACAAAAGCCCTATTTCCACTGTGTAGTACCAGTCTATCTACCCTGAGGAGGTACTATCCCGTACTGGAAAACGACCTGCAGAAAAGTACCAGATACTAAGTCAAGTCGAGTCGAGTCGAGTCGGTATTACGCAGTGGAAATGTGGCTAAAGACTGCAGCTAACGGCCAACTAACACATACAATCTGCACCTGAATGGAAGGTAAAAACTCTCCGTACCAGCAGGTGGCAGTAGTCGCCATTCAGAAAAGGAAACCTAAAACTGTGGGTATAAAAAAACGTTCTTATGATAAAGCAGCATTTTTCACATTTTCCCATCACTTAAGGCTCATTAATACTACCTCTATGTACAAAAATAAATCTGTCCCTTTCAAACAGTGCATCTGTCAACACCCACACACTTCCACGCATCCTATAAGTTGGCACTGATGTTAAGCAATAAGCGCTGTGACGAGTCAAGTATTTTAGAAAATGGTGACGGTAGAGAACGTTGTGATAAAGCATCTAGTGTATAAAAAGCGGTAAAAGCGAAGGCAGTGATGTACGGTGGCCTGTGAGGCCAGTAAATACATCACAACATGTGGACAGAGAGTTTATTTTCGAAGAAATGTCTTCTTTGTTACGTCTAAATAGAGGCTACCCCGATGTCTGCCAACGATTTGAGACGGTACCGCTCTGTTTCGTCTGTATCTGTGTTTTAATGTTCAGCATAAATGAGCCTTTAGATGTTTCATATGGTGTTCAGTTGCTTTATTCCTAATGATATAGTGACATATATCTGTATTATAGTGCTTGTGTTTGCAGACATAGGTACGGGCCCTCCCAGTGCCCTTCCAGTTCATATACCGTTTTCTTCAGGCCTTTTTAGAGTATGGCATCGACCATAAAAAACTCTAACTGAGCAAATGAGATCTTAGGTTTGATTAGGTGTCAATGTGCTAATGCTGTGCGGAACAGTAAAGCTTTATAGTGAATACAGGCAGGATTACAAGAGCGGGACATTTGGAAAAGAAATCTGTCGCATTGCTCTGGTAAGAACAGCTAATGTTGTAAAGTTTTACGTCTGAGACAATTCAATCGACAGGTACCCGTTTGTTCCAGAGAGCGCTGCCAGTTTCTGCGAAGGGAAACTAATAAATGTTTAATTTGATCGCCTAATGAATGTAACTTTTGTGTCGTCGTAGCATTTTATGTCCACACATCAAGTTCTCAGCAATGACATGTGACATTTATAACAAAAACAATAAATGGACAATAATTATGACTCTGCCAATTGGAGGAAATTAAACACTTGACCCTGTAAAGTGTGCAGTGCACTCATTCGTCTGAAGGGAGCCACGGGGGTTTCAGAACAGACCCTGGTCTCACTGCAGGGAGGCTGGGGGACAGTCGTCATGTAGCTCAGGCCTTGATTCAAGAGGTAAGCAATGATTAATTATGGTTTTGTCATCGTGTCTGTTCAGCTCCAACGCTCTAACCAAGACGGTCATGTCTTTCATAGCTGCAGAGGAAGTGGAAGCACTAATGTTCAGAAACGTTTCCAACGTAAATTTCCAAACTAAGCACACAAAGATCGCCGGTGTCCAGCGTCGGAGCGAAGGACTGGATGTGTGTTGTAGTCTGACCGTGGAGCACAAAGAGCCTGCAGACACTCAGCCAAGTCATGAGCTCAACACTGGCCTGTGAAAGCAGCCTCCACTGAGAGGACACGTAAGTGTATACATGTGTTTGTTCAGAAGTGTGGTGTCATTATGCTCGTCTTTGTTTTCTGATGTGGTCCAGGAAATGCCTCGGTGCTCCACTTCAGACATGTTTAGGTCACAGCAGTAAACATTTTGGAGACAGATTTCTCCACGCTGTAAGGACTCCTGGCGTAAGAGCGTTTAGAAAGGGCCTGAAGGCGAACTGTAAAAACCTGAAATCACATTACATCACTGCACGCAGCTGTCCTGCTGGTTATATAACACTTGAAGCAGACATTAGTTCTAGCATGGGGTATTCTGAACATTGTAGCAGCAAACAGCTAAGTCCCCGTGGTAAAGACACAGAAGAGTAATGGTATCCTGAACAGAAAACGACGTCACCCTGCCACTGTGTAACGCTGCAATCGGAGCTCTCTTTGTTCTTGGCGGTTGCACTTGCATGTGACTCATTAGTGAGAAACTTTCTCCTGTTGTAGCTGAACAGAAATATATAACTAAAATATGTCCCTGAGAACATTTTAAGGAGGAAATCTTCAGTCATATTTTGTCAGCGCTGCCTAATTTTACACAAAATGGCAGCTGACTCGTCACAAACTCTTGTTTAAGAGCGTAACAGAAAACAAAAACAGGTTTCTGAATATGGTTTAAAAGCAGGAATTAGGTTATGTAGGAACGAAAATCTTCATTCTTCATCTTCACATTAGCCTAAATTTAACATCTGATCAGAGTTTGGTGAGCTCGGTTTGGAAGAAACACAAAAAATGGTCACAATTGCCTAAACAAATTTACAGTTTGATCTGACTTTGGTGAGCGGTGAGTATTTCTTTCTTTTCCTCTTCCAACTATCTAGAGCGAAGGACGTGCACATATGATATCTAGTGTGATATCTAGTGTCAGTGAATGTCGTGTATTTAATCTTTACTGACCTGTGAAAAATGGAAATGCTGTAGTTTGGGAGCTGAACTCAGCCACAACACGACTGGCAGGTCATTATCTCGTGCAGTGGAAAAAGCCGTTCTGAGGTTTCTTTGTTTTTTTCCCTGTGAGAGTGGGGTCTCTTTGGAGTGCGGCTAAGACGCATACTTTAATCTGGAAAATATGACACGGGGGTGGACGAACATGGGAAACAACAACACTAGAAGGATTCCTCTTCCATCCTCTGGGCTCTGTGATTTGGGAATATGCTTTAGTCTGCAATTTCAGCTCACCACAACGACCCGCTTGGCCCCCGTTACTGTGCTACTCTTTTTTCCACCTCCCTCCAAAGTGGGCTTTTGTCTTAGCCGGGCCCCTGAATGGCTGGAGAGGAGCTCAGGAAGAGCAGAAATCCCCTCAGGTAGCTGGTTGAGTAGACTACAATGAGCCGGTTTTTGCTCCAAATCATTTAAAAAGATGACGGCTGGTTCACCTCTGAGCTTTAAGGTGACTCTCCTGTCCTGCCAGGAGAGTCGTAATAGATGACACCGCTCTGTTATGAGGTCATGCTGCTGTGCGTGGAAAGCTTCCTGTGTTCGCTCAAGGACTTCCTCTTCACACATGGAGAAGTAATCAAAACACGGAGGCAAATGGAGCACGTAGGTCTTCCTCCAAAGCAGAATGATTCCCGCCTGGTTTTGACATTGAGACGGTCGAAGCCTTCTGGCAGCTGATGAACTACTGTTTTCACAAAAAGGAAACCATAACAACGATATGAAAGCTGTTGTCCAAGGATGGAAAATCAAATCTACCTTTGCTTCATGCTGGGATGAGTTGTGGAAAGTATGTCATTAAAGAGTACTGAGAGAAGATGAAAGCAGGTATCTTTTTAATTCCTGCAGATAAATTGTGGTGCATTCACTGCAAAATTGTTCTTTACTTGCCACGATTTAAAATCTTAGATCTGGAAAAATGAGATAATTATCTTGTTTTGAAAGTTAACTAGTTTTTTTTTACTCTACCCTTCTTATTTCTAGACTAAAACTTACTTTAAGAGTTCTTGACATGTAAAATGAACTTGCTGCATGGACAGATGATTTTCTAGCATTAAGCCATTTTCTTTCCTGTACTTACGCTGCTCTTTTTTGCAGTGTAAAATGATGCGACCAGCGTGGAAAAAGCCTGAGAGAGGAAGAAATCAAATCTGTGACAATAAAACATTGTGAAAGGTGAAATCTGATCAGCTACACGTAGTCATTTCATGCAGATGTTTCATGCACATGACAATTTGATTCCTCCCCCACACAGGCATTTGCTATAGTCGTCACATCATTCTACACTGCAAAAAAGAGCAGCTAAAATACAAGAAATAAACACAGAATCTGGTTTAATACTAGAAAATGATCTGTTGACACAGCAAGATAATTTTATTTGTCAAGAAATCTCAAAATAAGTAGGCTAAGATTTAAAAAAATAGTAAAGAACTTTTAAAATGATTAATCTCGTGTTTCCAGATCTAAGATTTTAAATCTTGGCATGTCCAGAACAATCTGCAGCGTTCATGACGGTCTGTAGGGAGGTGATTTGTTTTTGTGAGTGTAAAAACTCAAGATGATCTAGTTTTGACAGGCCGAATTTATGACTGGACACTAAAAAGGTGGCAAAAAAGTCATCAAACATAAGTTAGGGTGGTTATTTGACCTAGAATGATCCAAGACAAACAGCCTGCAGCTTCAAAGTAAGGCCTGCTGACTGTGTGGTCTGTTTCCAAGCATGAGGCCATGTTATATCCATACAAACTCTCACATAAGCTTCTAGACTACACTGAACACAACGGCCAAACAGTGAACAAACAGGCTGTTATTTCTGGTACAGCTGATAATACTCTGTCTCCACTAGTTTAGAAGTAGCCATAACGAGACGGGAGCTCCTCTGCCAGTCTATCGGTGGGAGAACTACCTGAGCAGGAATACTGGGATCATAATTTAAAGGAACAGTTCACCCAGAATATAGAAATCATTTCATTATCTAAAACGCTGATGGAAAGTCAAAGAACATGTGAAAATTTCAAAAACACCAGCAGGAATGTAAATTTGCAACCTTATGCTCCAATATGTTTGCGACACGGGTATTACAAAATTAAAATAAAAAATGTTAATTTACAGATGCTCCTTGCAGACCAATCAGGACCAGGACCAGAGGCATGGAGGTCTCACTGACATCAGGGTCATCTCAGCCGTCTTTCCTGGGGCTTCAGGCTGGGGCGAAAGCTCAGAAATTGTTCCTCTTATTGAAATAAAAACAACAACTTTGGAAAGATATAATGACATGCAAATCAGTCTCATGTTAAATGCCCTCTGTGTTTAAAAGCTTTAAATACTTCAGTGGAGTTTGTCCAACTGTCAAGTTTACAGAGTGAAACTGTAGAAACTGAGATTTTCAGGACCTCATCGATAGAATTAGACTCATTTCAGGTGGAAGAGTTTTTATTTTGGGCAATAAGTCTATTTAGTTTAACAGCTGGTTATCTTAGCTTAGCATAACACCTGGAAATGGCTAGCCTGGTCATGTCCAAAAATAGCAAAATTCACCTATCAGCACATGACTAAAGCTCACTAATTATCACTAATAATCACTAAACATGCTAACTTCTGCGATTCCTGAAAGCAAAGTCTGGATGTTCTGCACTTATAAATCATTTATATCAAGTGTATCTTTACAAAAGACAGCAAATATGAAGTTTTAACAACTATTTCCGATATATTTTACCAAACAGGAGTCATTATTTTAGCACTGCTTTTTTTTCCCTGTCTGTTTCCTCAGACAGGAAATAACCTCACAGAACGCTCCTGACACCTGGAGAGGCTTAATTAAAACTATAACATATTTTATGATGAGATTTCATCACCTGTTTGAGATGGTGCCGTGAATTAAACTTAAATTCTGCAGGCTATTCATGATTTCTCTTGCTTCTGTACTGATACTTCGGTGAATGTAAGGCAGTGCATGCAGCCTTCTGGAGCTCAAACTGTGCAGACATCACCAGTCGGTATCCTGTTCAGCTCTTACCAATGTGCTGCCAGTCACAATTTTTTTAACAGTGTGTTTATGTGATTCCCATCAACCTGTTAGCTCTGGAAATGTCATGTAACCATATTATATTTGCCAGGTAAAAAAAGCACAGAAAGGTGTACATGATGGAAGCCAGGCATAAAATCCACTGTTTGTTAGCGTTAGCGGGCGTGAGCTGTTGTTAATCAACATGTTTTCACATCATTTATACAAATTATGATATGGAAATATAATTAAACCCACGCGCCATAATAAACGTTGGCAATATATGTTCCTGCAAACCACAAACCAAACTTTACGTTTCATATGTTTCATCATTAAGTTCCAATTTTATGTTGTGGCAACTCTGTGCATAAGGTCTGGTTAGGTTTAGGCACAAAGCCACAAGGTTAACATGAGGAAAAGATTTTGACTTAAGACACCTGGTGTTGTCGTCACAACACAGATGGAAAATGTTCACACAAGTCTCCTTAACAATATCCGGATCTGTTTCCACAAAGATGGCGAGAAAATGTTAGAAGTAGTCTCAAACGTCTAAGTAAGGTTCATGGCTCCACCACCTGATGAGAAAGTCAGCTCACATACATGTAAAGTGATTGTCATGCAGTGTTTCCCCTACCATTCATTTGGAAGGGTGGCCCCCAAAAAGAAGGGCACAAAATATCTTATTTATGGAATTTACATAATTTATATATTGTTTCGTTTCAGCAGAGCATGAGAAATCTTCTATGTGTTTCTCTGTCCTGATCAATGACTCGACTCTCCTCTGCCCTGGTCTGGCGTTCCTACCGAGGGCGTGGCTTATCCATGCTTCACACATAGACACACAGAGTGAGGTAGCTGAGGGACAGTAAGCCTGAGTTGAGGACATAGTCTGTACGTCACATACAATAAAAACTTATTTATTTTCCTTTTTGTTATCACTGTTTCTGTCGCTGCAGAATGTGTGAGCCCTACGACTCTACTCCTGTTTGCTCCGGGACAACGATACAGCGACGCCAAATGTTTTCTGGCATGGAAGTGATGCGGAGGAGAGCTGCTCGCACCTCCTCTGAGAGAAAGAAATACTCCAGCAAATTTCAGAGGTCCTCTGAGGAAGAAGGATCATTTTAGGACATGCATTTTGTAACATATGGCCTGCTGACTTTTCCATCGAGCCATAGAAAAATGATGAATATTAGATTGGCGAATTATTCTGTATTCTTTCCTGATAATTAAAAGTACTTAAAATGAAAAGGCTGATAAAGTGTACTTATTATTTTGTTGTTCGATTCTTTAAAAAGTCACCACAAGACAGGAAACACCGTTTGAAATCTTCCCTCTTTTTGCGGTCTCAAAGTTGTTATGTATGATTTCCAAAACATTATTCTCGGAGAGAGAAGTGGCTGAAGTTACTTTCAATGTGAACATTTTCTGCCTCTTGAGAACATTGAAATGAATCATTTCCATTTCTCTGACCACTTTCTTCCAGTGCTGGAGCTCTAAAAGACCTCCAATCAACAGAGCAAGACTTCTCTCCAGTGAAGTGTCAAGGTACGAGGATTGTTCTATGTCAAACCACAAAGAAGACTCACATCAGGATCGGGGTCAGACCTGGATGTGTAATGCTGGACTCGGTGGCATGTAATCAACTGGCTGGCCACAGAACAAGCATGAAACGTTGCCTGTGCAGTGTATCATGTCAGCATCTAATCTATGTGTAAAACACAATGTCCTCCAGTTGGCAGGCCAGCCGCTGCCCATCACTGTCCTGGCTTCCAGCTCAACTCCTCCCGCCTGATCCAGAGCCAGCTAGAGACTCTCTCCGCTGCCTCGCCCAAACCTGCGAACTGCTTTCTTCCGCTCCCTTCCTGCTACTCCCAGCGCAGTGAGCATCCTCCACACAGACCGTGCCGGGATCCCTTGCAGCCAACCTCAACTGGGAACAGCCAGGTCTGCCATCCCTTGCCCCTGCACTGTTGGACCAGTTCATGGTATTTGGTGGTTTTCCTCTCTGAGGCCTCCTCACATCCGTCTTCCAACAAATAAATAACCAAATCCAAAATGCCAAGAATCTGGTACCAATATTTAAAAAAACAACAAGTCCACAGCAGCTGTAGCTAATGGTAGCGATGCACACTTAGCCTGACCAACTCTGTCCAAAATTCCCTTTAGCTATTTAGTACGCTAAAACAGTATGTGGGATTTTTTAAATCAAAACTCAATATAAAAGCAGTAGTACATGAATTGCATGCTATTTATGGGGAAATATTAAAATATGCAAGCACTATGGTAAAGACAGCAACAACATTACAGGTGATGGCTGCTGTTTCGTCTTCTTCACTGGATAAGGCAGACTAGATGGCGCGTTGCTGTCCTCTATTGTTCGTCATTAATGATCCTTTTGACAGTCAATGATATTCCATTCATTTATTCATTTTAATCCAGTTATCAGGCTGAGTTAAGTGTGCATTAGTGTTGTAGTACTTGAGATAGGTCTTTTTTTAAGGTGTCGGTCTCGTCTCAGAATCGGCTGTTTTTTAACTCGGTCTAGTCTCGGTCTCAGACAAAGGGGACTCAGGATTTAACCTCAAGATGCCAATGCCAATTTAAAGAGTGTCTATGGTTGACATTTGTCCAAATTTTATCATGCCATTCTTAACTTGGTCTTGACTTGGTCTCAACTTAATCTCACTCTAAATTAGTCTTGGTCATGACATAATCCAAAGTCTTGGTCATGACTTGGTCTCAACCCCTCAAAGTCTTGGTCATGACTTGGTCTCGGTTTATGTGGTCTTGACTACAACACTAGTGCAGAGTAAAATCAGTTTCTGCAGGATCTGATGTATGTAAGGCACATAGTAGGTATGCACTCCACTGAGTACCATTCTAGTTTAAAAAAAAAAACCAAATCAGAATTAAAACTAGGAATCGATGAAATTAAAAAGATATCCAACCCGACTGAAATTTGCAGGCAATCTATGATTTCTTCCACTTCATGCTTCTCAATGCTACAAAGATCAGATAGTATAGCAGCAAACTATACTAGTTGGGCCAAGTTGAGGGTTCGTGGGGTGTCCCTGCTGCCATCACTAATTCAATAAACAGACGTAAAATGAGCTATGGTCTACTTTAAGCCAGGGTGCCGGTCCAATCGTTCCCCTGGCTGTCCTTTCCCCAGGACATCCGTCATTAAAGCTAGCAGACCTAAACCTAAATAAACAGCTACAGAATCCACTGCGTTCTCCACAGTCCAGCGGCTGAAACCAGAGGGAAGCAGGCTACGAATCGGGCATAAAAATTGCCTTACTTAATGTCACACTTGGACTCAAAAATGATACTGTTGCCTAATAAATGCCCAATAAGATTTGATGGCGCCAAGAGGATGACGTTTAAAGAGTGGTCATGGCTGCTATAAAACAAACCTGTCACATAAACACTACGGATGACCGTATTAATGGAAACGGTATCCAAGACTCATCATCTGTTCCATGTGTGACGTTATATGTACATGCCTGTCACATGTTGCATTGAATGTGTAATGTGTAATATGTAGTATTTTCTACTCTAGTTTTTTAAAGGAGGTCTTTCTATTTGTACAAGCAACATTCAGTGGGCTGAAAAAGTAGGTCAAATCTGCTGCTGACATAATCCACACAAACCTCACTGAGAGCTGAACTCGATGGCTAACAGCCTCCCATGATGACAGACCTGAGTGCGTTTACCATGGCAACGCTCTTATATCTGTCCTCATCAGTCTGACACTGCTTCCTCACATATATACTGTACTATCCGTAAACATCATCTGCCTTTCACCAGAACTTTAGGTCACACATCATTATATTTTCAAGTTGATCTTATGTGAAACAGGCCTTTATTTGTTGTTCTGTCCTACCTCCATAGATCCCAAAGCACAGCACCTGTTTGAGAGCTTTTACCTTCGGATTCTTTCCAAGTGATGTAAAGACTCTTGTAAAACATGTCTGGAAACCATACACTAAAGCTCAGCACTGATGACAAATACGAATTGTGGCCTCGATCTTTAAAGTCCATACTATAAGGTATGATGTCAAACTTATTATATGGAGGATGCAGAGCCACATCATGATTTAAAGGAACAGTTTACACCTAAACATTAAAATTCAGTCATTATCGACTCAACACCCATGCTGATGGAAAGTTGGGTGAAGTTTCTAAATCACAAAACATTTCTGGAGCAAATCAGCGTTGTAGTATTCTCGTTTAGATGTCAGCTCAGATTTGGGTTTTGTTTAGATGTTAAAGTAGAGATTTTAGCATGTAAAAAGGGTGTAAACAACATCTGTTCAAATTCATTTGGGATCTCAGGGCTTCTGGAGACTTTGATTGTGTGGTAAAAGTTGTATGGAGTCATTTTATGTTTGTTTTCTTCAGTTGTTTAGCAGAATGTTGTTTAGCCGTGAAGCCCCAGAAATGTCTTGTGGACTAAAAAACTTCGGCTGACTTTCCATCAACATGGGGATGAGGAGATAATGACTGACTTAATGTTTGGGTGGCCTCTATGAAACAAGGATGAACAACTGAAGCATTCAGTAACTTGTAGCTAGATGTAAATTGCAGCTCCAGCATTGTTGGCGATGTTTTGTTAAATCCTACGTGAGCTTATGTCGGGTGACGTCCAGACGAGGCCACACAGGCTGCTCCTGCTTTAACGAAGTCTGGACGAAATCCCGTTCCTCCGAATTCTCACACGTTCCATATTTACTGGCCTCATTTGGTGGTTTCTGCAACAGTTGGGGTGAGCTTGACACAATCCTGAGCCAGTCCCATTCTTTCCACTCGGATCATAAAACCTTTCCTGCTAACAGAGCTGTCCTTGTAGGTCTAGCCACCAGGCACAGTGACTCCTACACACCAAGGCCATGGATTAATTAAACTCTTTCCACGCCACATCACAGAGGAAATAATATTTTGATACATTTCTCAGAATAAAATCACTAATTAATATAACCATGGCAACAACAGCTTCTCAGCTGTAATAGGCTTGTCAATCAAAAATACACAACAAACAGAAAAAAGCAGTCGGCCAGGGGTGACGAGGTCGACACGGGTCACCAGCGAACCATCCATCATGGCTGACAGACAGGGAGACATGCTGGCTTTGTGTGTACCTTCGTTTAAACAGAGGTCAGTGTGGTGGCCTCACACAGTAAGTCATCCCAATCATGAAAGTAAAACACTGAGTTCAATATTAGGGAACAAATTCCAGAATCATAAACATAATTCTGCCTAAAATATTTAAGTATTTTTAATTACATAGAAACTTTCCATTTAATTTTATTACATATGTTCATTGTAAAGGGTCACATTTAAAGTTTTTCTATTCTATAAATTAAATAACTTGTGTGTGATTCATTCCAGAAGGCAGAATAACTCATTTAAAAACTCACTACTTCTGTATGACACTTAACACATTATGTGTTATAACATTAAATGAATTTATTCACATTGACTCAACATGATAGGAAAACTGCATTTAGATGGAAATTTTACACGTGATCAAAAAATTTAAAGTCAACACTTTTGGCATAATTATTGTCTGAGTGTAACATTGATGATTTGTATTGATCTATAGATAAATGGAAGGCGTGAATCGACTGTAAAACTGACATGTTTATGTCAATACAAAAGCTGGAGGTTAACTGATTTTTGGGGTATTTGTTTGGAGTAGAATGTGTTCGATAATTTATTTTACATTCATTTACTTATTTTTTCTTGAAATTACATCAATTACAGGGTACAAATACAAATGTATGGCTTCTGAAAATGTCTGACAGTGGACAATGTAGAGCCTTTGTCCAATAATTATCAACCACTTAACTAAAAAATAAAACATTATTTCAAATTTTACAATGAAAACATTGAAATTAGCTGCTTTGTGGGTCAGAAATGATACAATTGATGATGTTAAGTTATCAAATCCAAGGTTAATTTAATTACTTGGCCCTGAACTGTTGGTTTAGTTTTGTGGCCCCGTCTTCAAGAGGGGATACGAGTCAAAATTTAGGTCGGAACATCGAGGTCGGAAGTTACAAATTCGCCAAATCACTTCCTCCTTCAAGTTATCGGGCTCTCCTTTTCCTTTTCCATTTGGCATTCTATGGTGTTTTGCCACTAAATGATCCAATTGATGCTCATCGAGAGATAACCAGTCGGTGGCGCTAAAGGCTAAATTAACTCTCCACTTACAGGAAAATAAACCAGAAGACGTCAAACATCAAACGAGCTCGAGTCGATGTGAAAACAGCGATGGAAATATGGCGCTTCTGTTTCATCCATCTGCTTTTAAACAGATTCATAGAAGAGATTCTAAGATTTATGCAAAAATAATAGCGTTTAGCTCAAATAATTATGTAATAATTCTCACAGGCCTGGCCTCGTCTTCTAGTTATTCAATGGGGTTGTTTATTTTACACAGAAGATTTCATACATCCACTTGGCTCAAAAGCAATACAAAAATATGATGTCACGGTTTCCCTTTCAGCTCTGAAGGATGTTCGTTGTTTCTGAAACAGCTCATGGAAAAACGCCTACGCGGTGCATCCCTCAGAGTAAAGTGCTCCTACTCTCCTTAAAAGCTGTTACATTGCACAGCAGTAGTTCTACCACATAATGAACAACATCAGCAGAGATCACTGCCTTAATTTATGTGCTAATATTTTATTCATCTTATAAAGCCGTACTGCTATAATAAAGTGCTACAGGCTCAACATACCTTTAGATGAACATATTTTTATTGAATCAAACAATTATTTGATCATTTTTCCTTTTTATTATTTAATAGATAACATAATGAGAAATTTTCCTTATCTTTAAGTGAATATTTATTTAACAGAAGCTTTTCCACTGGTGAAGAAAAAGTTCCAGCCTGAAGCTGCTTTCCATGATATCTCCATGTGGCACTAGCTCCTTTAAAATACATATTTCAGTATGAAAGAAACATTTTCCCCTGACATTTTTATGATCCGTCTTCTCTCCACCTGCTGCGGCTTAGAAATGGAAAGTGAACTAATCACTGCACCAACACCGGGGCTTTGGATGAGACCCTATGAGTCACTCAGAACACTGGTCATTGAAAAGCAGCTCAGCTTCCCAGCAGCTGAGTCAGAGCACTGTTCACCAGTTAGCCTCAAAGTCAGCTGCAGTTGTCATTTAGGACAGGATATAAACAACTGAATGTGAGCGGTTCTGAGTAACATGTGACCCATGAGGGATTAATCACTTTTTCTTTGATCAAAAGTCTCTTTAAGGGATTAACTTGTCAAAGACGCGACCGGTCCTTCAGGCTGGCTTATTCTCGGATGTTACGAAACGAATGTCCACTTCTAACTGGTCCAGTATCTTCTGCCAGGAACTTTGGCTCATATAGCCAGTGGCACATTCTCGCTGGGTCACATTTAGAAGAGTACATTCACTTCAAGATGAATGGAAGGAGTCAACGGCTTTTAAAAACTGAACCACACGTGATCTGAGCAGAGGCATCATGCGGCTGAGCTGGTTGAATCTGCAGCCATTTGTAGTCTACATTATTTTCTTCCACTAAACCAGGCCCTGAGGATGTTACAGCCTAATGCCACCTACTTTCAAACAGCCTGTCCAGTTTTGCTATACGTCTGGTTCATAGTGCACGGCAACACGACTCAAGCATTCTTTGATAAAAAACACATGAATTCAGATTTCAAAGATGCACTGAGGCAATCATTTAAATCCATATGCTTAGAGTTTATGGAAACTTAAAACAAAGGAAAGGCTGATTGTATAGTATACAATCATTCCCGAAATAGTTGCATAACATAAAACAAAAAAGGGCTTAAATTGAAGAAAAAAGTCAAGCTACAACTGCATGATTTAAAGGAGTAGTTCACCAAAAAATTAAAATGTAGTCATTGTCTATGCTGATGCAAAGTTTCTACAATGTTTTGAAAGAGCTCATACGGGGCAATCCAAGTCTCCACAAGACCAAAGATCACATATTGAACACTGAAATCTTCACTACAGCTGCTAAGTGTGCATCTAGTCTGAGTTGGGTGCAGAACATCAAATGCCTCCGCAAAGGAGATTATGTGATCGGCTCTATTTGTTTGTCTGTTTGTTTGTCTGATTGTTAGCAGGATTACGCAAAAACTAATGGACAGATTTGCATGGAATTTCCACCAAAGATGGACCTTAGCATATCCTAGATGTAATTAAATTTTGGTGATGATCCGGTGAGAGATGGGACTGGTACTGCTGGAATAAGGGCCTGTGTCCACTAAAAAAAATTTTCCCAGCTGAAAATGCCAGGTGCATCCTCTGAAAACAGCCAGCTGGGAGCGCTTGAGAGCGATTTGGTGGCGCAGCGTCTTTCAGCTGAGGTGCTTTGGTTGCTATGATACCAAATATCTGCGGAAGTAATTTGTGTTGCAAGACCTAATATTTCTTATAGTTTGTTTTATTAACAAATACTGACTGTAAAAATTTCAGCACAAGGTAGTGGACTTGCTCTGGCCCTGGCTCTGGATGAAGGGAAGGCTGAAGGAAGTAGGGAGACAGGACGGACCTGCAGGTCTATGTGGGTCCCGCCCCTCCTCCGCTGTGATTGGATGACTGTGTAAAAAGTGACAGTGATGAGCGTAGGGTTTCATCCAAAGTTTAACATTTTTCAACTCTTGGCAACCACAAAAAAAAGCGCCTCGTCACACTGCTGGCATTTGTAGCGTCGTGTAAATACATGGCGCTCCCATTGCAAATAATCAAAGAAATATGAAGGCCTCAGGAAAAAATGCCTTGGTGGACACAGGCCCTAACAATTATGTTGAGGATTGTTGGGCCTTGGCGAAGGTTTGCGGAACGCTCTTGTAAAACTAGTCCCACATCTTCTTCATGCTTCGACAGTGTCCTGCTGTGAAGCTCCAGAAATGCTTTGTGGACACCTTACTTTCCATCAGCATGGAGGTAATAATGACTGGATTCAACATTTTCCTATTACTATCCTATTTACTATCCCTTTAACCTACTAACATGTGTGCCATGTCCTGCACCTCATCTAGAGTTTTTGAATTGCCTTGTAAAAAAGATAAAACTGCCCACGTTAATGAAAGGGATGTAGCATAAACACGAGACATGAGAATTCTTCCTGTTCGCTGTTTTTTTCCCCCCCTTCCTTCCCAATTTAATTCACGACATAGTTTATAGACGACACACAAAAGTACCCATCTGTAACGTATTTAATGTTTATACACCAGAGAGGAGAATCACACATCCTATCCACTGTAAAACAGCCAAACTCAGACATTTTATTAAACACAAAGCGACAATAAAACAGACGTAAATGTTTGCAAAATCCTTCTGTATAATGAAGTGTAGCTCGATGTGACGGCTGCTGTTTGGTTCAACAATCATGCTTAATTTATATCTGCCCAATGCTAAAAACCATGTAAAGGCAATTATTTCATTACACAATGCCAAATGTTTACCACAAGAAATTCTTTACTTTATTCAAGTTAACAGTTTGTTTGATTCGGTCACCTATAACTTGAACATCCAGGAAAGAGATCAGAGGGTCCAATAATTCTTTAGTGGTAGGACAGATGTATGGGCCAAGAAGGAACCCTTAAATTTTGGTTTGAAGGGTTGGATCCAGGAATTTTTATAGCTTTCCTTAGCATTGTGAGAAAAGCTACTGTAGCAGTTTCCACCAAACTTTTGTTGTTGTAGTGGGGTAAACAAAACAGACGTGTAAGATTGTTCAGCCTTGGTTTGCAGTCTACTGAGTGCCATTCTAGTTTCCTGAGAATTTAAATAAAATGTCAAAAAATGAGAAAAAAATCTCGCGATGTTAAGTTATAAAGAAATAATTCCTTTTGTTATCCCGATTCCATAACAAAATGTAACGGGTTCTTCAAAAGTCCATGCCCCATCCTTCAACAAAAATTGGTTCACGAGTCTTTGCGTAATCCGATAACAGACAACAACAACAACAACAATTAAAAAAATAAAATTAACTGAAGCAAGTTAAAGTAGAAACTTTCCTGGATCCACACATTCATCCGTATCCGACTCGCAATCTAATGACCTCTTCCCCGTTCCAAGGTCCACCTCTCTACAAAATTTCATTGACATGTGAAAAGAACTTTTTGAGATATTCTTCTCACAAACAGACGATGAAAAGATAACCTCCTTGGCAGAGGTAACAATCGTTAGCTGCAGCCTTACATGAAATAGTTAAAGCTCCAAAATCCTGCTTTCACATTAATGCACAAGTAATAATTATAATATAATGATGTATAATAGTAACAGCCACAGGGGCAATTTTTCTCCATTGAGTACTTTAATTATCTCCATCAATGAGGTCATGTTTTTGCCAGCATTAGTTTGTTGTTAGCAGGATTACTTAAAAACTTATGAACAGATTTTGATGACATTTTTCACAGAAGTAGTTTATGGCCCAAAGAACAATCCATTAGATTTTGGTGATGATGCGGATCATCATCTGGATTCTTTAGCATTGTGGGGCAATTACTTGATTTTATCTTCTAACTTCATGGATACTGTCTACATCCCTGTAAGGTCTAGCACACATCTGAGTCTGATCTGGATCCAAGTCATATTCTGGATCTGGTGATCCAGGATGTTTAAATTTATAGGGCTCACAGAAAATTCACTACTGTGAGATAATAAATAATAATGACACAAACTGACCTGAGATCAGATTGTAGCTGAAACTGTGCTGATTCAGTTAGGTGTCAAATTTATCTTTAAAAGTTCCTGATCTAGATCCACCATTAGTGAAATATAAACTAATAATGATACCAATGTGATCCAGATTCTAGGGGCAGGTTTTCATGGTCATGAGTCACATGATGAGGGTCACACTATCAGGGGGGACTGTTGTTTTCAGGTGCAATGACGTCATGGGGAAACTGAGTGCCGTATAGTGTTTATTAATTTACTTTCACTTGAGTACTTTTTCAGTGCAGGCTGGAATTACTTTAGGACCTGAGTACTTCCACAGCTGACGATTACATACTACATAATGTTTGTAGAAACCCAGTGACAACATGGTTGGCTGGGAGTTAACATGTATCTTAGAGGACAAGACAAAAACAAGGTAATAGTATCTGAAGTGTTTGCTTAAGAAATTTAAATAGTTTATATTTAACGTGTTTCATATCCTATCCATCACCAGTCATGGACAGGAGTATGCACAGCTCTGCTTTTCAAGCTATGCAACGACCTCCCAACAAGACGTAGTTCAAGTGTGCTGCTCTGAAGGCAGATCCAGTGCGTTTTTAGACATCTCACCTCCAGGCTATAAAGCAGGGTCAGCAGACTTGGTCAAAGTCAAACACCTGGGTCTGCTTCCTATCTGTCGGCTCCCTTTCCGTCCCTCCCGGGGATGGGACTCGTTCACCGCCAATTAGAATCTGATCAGTGTAATGTCAGTGCTGTCCACCACCAGAGGAACCATGCAGTCCAAGCCAGAAATAGTGGTAGTGGTGGTGAACTGGTGGCCAGGGGGCAGGGGGTTGGAAATTTGAGTCGAGTGAGTGTGGATGCTTGGGGATCTCTTTTGTGCCATGGGGAGGAGGGGCGGAGAGAGACGGCTGTTGCTTTAAACAAGAATGTGTTCATTTCTAAGGGATAGGGGGGAGGCTACTGAAATGCTGCTGGAGGATTTTTCATCATTTAAAAGCTCCAAGGAGGGAGAGGGAGAGAGAGGGAGAGAGGGAGAGAGAGGTGCAGCGGAGAGAGACAGCCTCTTAGAGCTGTGAGGCAGAAGTGATGGATTCAGCCCACAGAAAAGTGACAGTCTGCTCCTGAAGGGCCACAGGCGGTACACAAACCTGCACTCATCTGGCCTCCACCATCCAACTGTCTCCTGAAAGCGTTCCAACTTTTTCAAGTGGATCTTGGAACAATCAACTCAATGTTTGCTGGCAAGTGAAGCATCTGTTGGGGTTGACAGTCAGCTTTTAAACAGCACTACCTCTCCACTGCTGGAATGGACTAAGGTGAGGAAGTCGACGGGTAGAAACAGAAAGTTTTCACACTTGGGATGACTTTCTACCAGGAGAAACTGGAATCAGCTCTGCCAGGAGGGCAAGGCAACTGAGGGAGCCTCAACAACACTCTGCACTTATCTCGTAAGCACTGTCTAACCTTCTTTATCTATCTCTAATTCAAACATTACTTCACTTCTCTGCATTGATAAATGGTCCAAGTAATCTGACAGAGCCAATCATGAGGCTTCCAGGTGTTTTTACAGAGGCCAGAATCATGTAACATAACAGTGAAGCAGCTATTTTGTCATTTAGAAGTCTTTTCATTCTCTTACATATTTTCTTCTGGCCTTTAATTCAGCACTCGTCGTGCAGCATCTGTTATCCGACTCGCTTTATTATGACTTACCAGACAGATGGCTCTGATAGATTTAGTCTAGAGGGGCTGATTTAGCGCAGTGGGATGCCGGAGCGCGGGCTCTCCAGGATAAGTACTTCACTGCTACTGATGAAAACCTCAGCCTGACATAACACCGGGTAAAACTAGACCCTCAGTAGAGCCAAACAATCCTGCACATGTCTGTTTAGGTGTTATCATAGAAAAATAAATGGTCTGATAATAAATGATTTGTCACAAAACACATAGTCATAATTAGCATGAAAGACAATGAAACATATTGTTTTTTTATTCTTAATTATGTGCATCCATCAAATCTGCTAGTTACAAAGCTTATTATCTGGATCTGTACCTCATGATAGATCGACACCATATGTATGTGACTTTTTACGTCACAAATAAGGAAATATCTCCTGCAAAATTAAGGAAAATGTTTCAAGATTCAAGATATTAATTATCATAAGAACAGTGAAAACGCAGCGGTTGCACCGTGCAATTAATGTCTTACTTTGTCTCCCTTCAAGCTAAGTGAAGAATAATGATTAAAAATTGTTGATTTAAAATAGAAAAACACAAATAAAATGTGTTGCATTGTTGCAATTGGTAAGGAAAATTGGACCTGAATCAAAATTTAATGGCGTTTCGTCGGCCCTATGGTCGATTCGTTTCAGGGGAATCGGTTGAGTAGTTTTTGTGAATATAGGGAAAAAAATCCTGCATCCACACCAAACTATAATGGATTATTCGCTGGTTCATGTCCCTTTCTTGCATGATGGAAATCTTTCAGGTAACAAACCGAGAAACAGGTGAAAACACAACCTCTTTGGTGGCATTAATAAAGGCTGATGAAGAGGGAGTCTGGAAGATGATGCCTTGTGTAAATATATGCCAAAATCTTAAAAGTGCCATTCATGTCTAAAAATTAAAAAAAATGAAGATGTCAAGCTGCCTCCAGCTTCAGGATGTTCCCTGGGCTCCAGAGGACAGAGAAGCAGGCGGCTGAATCCCGTCTTTGTTTCTGTTGCCAGGGCAGTGTTTGGATAAGGGGGCTTTGAGGTAGGATGCAGGAACTTATCGAAACAATCCCCCCCATGCCTCCTGGGTCGACTCAGATCACAAGTGAGGTACGGGGAGAACGCGCAACCAAACCTTGAGCTGAACGAAAACTTGAAACCTCCTGCTCCATGGAGAGTCCAAACAAATACACCATCCTATACCATCAAGCTGAGCAGGTAGTTTAGATTAATCATGTTCCAGATGTCAGGTTACACGCTTACAAGGATTACATGCTTGAGGAAAGAATGAGGTCACCCTCTAGTAACGTAATAGTGGAGATTACCTTGAGTAAATTGAATTTGACTCTGATCCAACACATATCGGGTGCCATGCAGAACGTTGCCAGATTTCAGCAGAAATTCTGTTAATTTTTTTGTTTTTGTTTTTCCAGCTACTGACAGATAAGGTGCTGTGCAGTTGTGTTGCAATCTCTTGTTGTAGATGATGATGATATGATGATGAAGGATTCGCACAGAAAGTAGGCCAGTGAGAGTGAATTGGGTCAGCAGACGTCTTACGGGTCCGGCGGGGATACCGGGACTACTGGTCCCGCGTCTGTATGGTTCTAGCTGCCACCATGTGTGTATGGCAGCTTGCTCTAATGAGGTGATGAAGAATGTGAGGAATGCCATGCTCACACTGAAATGAGACGGGCTGGGGTGAGAGACATGTCTGCCCACCTTCTAATTAATATGTGCTGAGCATGACCAAAAAGTCTGGGCAGAGACACGCCGACTTATCCGCTGCACCGGCCTCCTAATCACACCTGAGTTAACATGGAGGGAAGATCCAGAAGGAGGAGTCGTGTAAACACAGACTTGACCTGGAGACAGTAAAACCAAAACATTTTGGTGTGAAGCAGACTAGAAGAAATTACCCCCCCCCAAAAAAAAGAGTTTCCATAAAAACTACGATCAGACTCGCCTTTAGGCCTTGAAGACGCTTCTCAACACCAGTTAATCACTGCAGCTACTTGCCAGTCAAAGGCAGCTTGTTAAAGTGAACTGATGTTCGGACAGTAATGAACTGTGGGGGCTGTGAACAGAGAAGGAGGAGGAGGCTTTCCGTTGTTCCCTCTGGCAGACGGCGGGTTAATAACAGGCTGTCTCCTTAGAGGCAGATGGGACTCTCTCCGGTCCCTAGGAGACTGACCCCAGCAAGTGTTCTTAGTGGAAAAACACGGAAAAACACTCGCAGACGTGCACATTTCATTGCAAGCTGCAAACGTTTTCCCCTCAACTTTGATGTGAAGTGAAGCTTAGAGCAGGAGATTCCAGGCTAACGATGTCCAACATGGAAGTCCTCCACAGCAGGGGCAAATCACACAACGTTTCTTAGAGACAGAGCTCATGTTCTGGGGGGGGAGAAACAACAGGAGCCACTGGCCAAAAACAGTCATCAGCACAGCACAAGGGACAGGCTCTATTATCTTAGTATGGCCTTACTTTGAAGCTGGATAAGTGATTGCTTCAGGTCTTGACCTCTAAGAGGTTCAGTGAAAGTGTAATGATATGAAAAATAAATTACTCTGATATCAAAACATCAATCAGATGTCATACAGGATACAGGATCAGATCTTACATCCTTCTGTCACGTAAACGAAACCCTTGCCAAGGTTTGTCCAGTGAAATAAGTGTTTATACTCAGTTCTACACAGATAAAGCCAAAAGGGTCGAATTCTCGTAGAACGCCACATTTCTCTGCACCATGTTTCCGACCTAATGTGCTGGCAGCATGCCCGGATTAACCAGACAAAAACATTTCTCCTCTCTTCCCAATGCAGTGCCGATGACTACGCGGTAGATTATCCATCATGCAAAGATAAGCTATTACAAATCTGTGAGGGAAAACACTTGTAAGATTGACAATCCTGACACGGCCCCTCAAGCCAATACGGGCCTCTCTGTAAAGCTTTCTGATTTGACGGGCCCCCTCTGACTCTGCGGAGGTGTTACACAGGACTCCTCTGTAATCCAATACGCAGCAGCTTTCAATTAAGGTGCCCCAGGAGTTCAAGACCCTGATATTCTTAGACAGGAGTTACATTCATCCTCAGCACTCAGTGGCATCCCGTAATAACACCACATCATCGACAAAAATGACCTGCACTTGTTTTTCCAATAATGAGGTTGACAATTTGAATTCTGGGGCTAACAGTTCATGGCGTATTCTCATTAACTCTTCAGTTATGGAGGCCCAGGTATGGGGGAAACGAAATTTAAGAGACTCTCTTATATCTAATCTAAAACAGAGATATGTCTTAGATTTTATTTCATGAGAGGACAGGTAAGGATAATGTTTAATAATGACAATTCTTAAAGTAAGCTTTTGGTCCGAAAGAATCAAGATAACATGTTCAGAATTTGGAAATACACACTTAACAGGTATTTTGAGATGAGAGAAATGTTTTCATGGTTGTAAGATATTCACTGCAAGTTCTTTTACTGTGCCCACAATGCAAGAACTCAGATTGACGGCAGCTCTTAGAGCTCACTTCGTAGAAACTTTAGCTCCTATTTCAGGGTAGGTACTATACCTGCAAGTGTCATCCACCAATTTTAAAAACCTGTGTGAAAACATTAGCCCTGTAAACAATATCTTGGAGGTATGAAAATCGCAAGGAAACTACAAGGCACTCTCTTTTAAAACAAATAAAATCTTTTAAAATCAAAAAAATCTTGTAGAAGTAGCCTTGAAAAAAAAGGAACAAAAGACCCATAAATGTCTGTCACCTTGATGCCGTTTTATGTCATGCATAAGTGATGTTGCTATACATCTGCTGGCCGACCGCAAATAGAAAGAAGAATGAAATCAGAGAGCAGATACCTCCTCCAACGCCACTGTTACGAAATCCTTAACAATCGGAAAATAGTTTCCAGGCTACGTCTGAAGAAAATCCTTTAATAATTATCTATCAGAGGTCATCATTAACATTATACATTTATAAAGATGTGTTCATTTTATTTACACAAAAAACACATGTATCTAAACAGATCATTTAAAGAACATACAAAGAACAGCCAGAATCTGCATTTGGACCTGGATCCAACTCAAAATGCAATCATCCGTTCCTTCATACAAGATGACCCACTACACAAAATATCATCAAAATCCATCAACAACCTTTTAAGATACCAAAAACGCAAACAAGTTTGGGTGATCATGTAAGCTCCTCTAACTGTCTTTGGCAGGGGTAAATTAAAACAAAGGGCGTTGAAGGTTTTAGGTTCTCAGAGGAACTCTCTAGTGCACAGTTCCTCTCAGAGAGTCCCTACAACAGTATTTGTTTTCCCCACTTTGTGAATGCAACTGATTTCCCTCTTCTGGTGCAGGCTACGGATAGGACTGATGCAACACGATCAATATTTGAAACACTTGAATGGCTTCATCTGTTAGTGTCTCAATTTTTCCATAAGAAAAGGTGTCCAGGCCTGCAGAGGAGAGCAGATCGGAGTGTTTCTGCAGTGGCAGACGCCCAAACAAAACCTGAGCCAGCACAGCAAACTACACTAAATACACTCCGCTAACAGCAATATGACGACTACACATCAGATCAGCACATCATTAGTCAAAAGAAATATTTTTCTTAGAGGCATAGAAGGAATTAGTAATGTTCAAACAATTCAGGAAATTCCATTTTTAAACAATTCGGGATCAAGACCAGATGTAGTCAGTCAATTCCAACTAAAAGCCAGGGGGAAAACCATCTAGTCGTAACATGTATTCAGGGTAACAAACAGGAGATTCTTGATTTATATATTACATGTACATTATGTGTTTGCCGTCATGTAAGGTCACCCGTCCTCAGTGGGTTAAGTGGGTGATTTCCCTTTCAGATCTAATCTTTTTTCGGTAGCACATATTTGTGGGAGCTATAATGATCTCCAGCCCTGCTTAGGTTGGGATGTGTATGTGTCTGTGCCTGCCAACTCCTGGCAGGTGACGGCGGACAGAGTATCCAAAGTATCCAGAGCATTCAGAGTATCAGACAGTTCTGAGGACTCTCTGAGGGGAACTGCCCATGGAGACGTTCCTCTGAGAACTTAATACCCTCAGCGGCCTTTTTATGTCTGCCAGGAGGTTATGTTTATGTTTGTTTGTCTGTTGACAAGCTTACAAAAAACTAGTCAACAGATTTTCATGAATGTTTGTAGAGGGGTTGGGCATGTGGCAAGGAAGAACCCATTGACCCATGGATCTGGATAAAGGGGCAGATCCAGGAATTTGTTTATCATGTTCTTTAACATTGCAAGACAAGGCTATTATTATTATTATTATTATTAATCATATGCATAAACTACCAGACTGCTTTGGTTGAAAGGTTGGGTATGTATAGGATTCAGGATAGGGCTTTTTCAAACAGTTTTGTCAATTATACATAAACTACTTGATGGATTACCATGAAACTGGGCAAAAGGGTGGAACGAGTGCCAAGGAAGCATCTTAAATCAAATTTTGGAGTGGATCTGGATAAGTGGGAGAAACAAAGAATTTGTAGCTACAATGCCGTAAACTATTTCTGGTGGTGTTGCTCCGTTTTGTCCGTCTCATACTGTCCTTAAGCTCTCCGAAAACATGTCCGATTATGTACGGAATGAACGCAGAAGACGTGCAGAAAGCGCCGTCCGTCTCCGTATTCGTCTTTAACATAGAGCATAAATGAGCCTTACGTTGTAAGAATGGGAATCCTCCAAAAGTCCAAAAATGTCAACAGATGCTCTATGAAAATGAGGATGCAGCTCAATCCTCCGGTTAAAAAATTAGTTAAAAAATGCTCAGTCAGTTTTCTATTTACTGTCTACAGAAAGTGAGTCAGTTATGAGAGTTGTTTTTAATACAATACAATCATGTTCTCCATTTTCTTCCCCCTTCTACCCAGGCTTTGGTGTGTTGGACGCAAACTCATGGAGCCCCCTTCAATGGTCCTGCTGGGGCTCCTTCTTGTTTATGGACTAGCCTGTGGTGTCCAGGAGACTCTGGGAAGTCCGTCGGACAGCAGCCACAGCAGGGACAGGACCCAAGTCTTTGAGAGTAGTGAGGATGGTCCAGAGAGAGAGTTTCTCTATGCTGGAAGGAGCAAACGTTCTCCAGCTGACCAGCAACAGGACAAATGCTCCTACACTTTCATTGTGCCTCAACAAAAAGTAACCGGAGCCATCTGTGTCAACTCCAAGGAGCCGGAGGCCATGCTGGAGAATCGGGTAAATAAACAGGAGTTAGAGCTGCTTAACGTGGAGCTACAGAAACAGAAGAGGCAGATCGAGACCCTGCAGCAGCTAGTAGAGGTGGATGGAGGTATTGTCAATGAGGTCAAGCTTCTGAGGAAGGAGAGCCGAAACATGAACTCTAGAGTCACACAGCTGTACATGCAGCTGCTCCATGAGATCATCAGGAAGAGAGACAATGCCCTAGAACTGGCTCAGCTGGAGAACAAGATCCTGAACCAAACCTCTGAGATGCAACAGCTCACCAGTCGATACAAAGATCTCGAGCACAAGTTCCAGCACTTGGCTTCTTTGGCCACAAACCAATCAACTCTTATTGCCCTGTTGGAGGAGCAATGCCAAAGTCGCCCACCTCCTCGTCACGTGCCTGTCCCCCGGCCTCGGCCTCAGCCACCTCCAGCGTCACCCCCTCTAAACAGGCCTGTCAATCCACAAATCAACAACCCAATAAGCAACGAGATCCAGAGTGACCAAAAATCTCTACCGCCGGTTCTTCCAACGATGCCCAGTGGAACTCACAGCCCTTCCACCAAGCCCTCTGGTGAGTCTAACGAAGTCCGATATGAGCCTTGAAATGAAGACACTTTGTTTTTAATTTTTGTTTTGGATGCATTCTTGCACAAATAGCAGTCGCAGACAGATGAGTGTGTGTCTGACTTGTATATGTTATGAACCTCTTATTCATTAATCACAGGACAACACTGTGTACCCATTCTTTCAGTCCAAGCCAGTCTAAATAGGTCCCACACATTCCCAGAGCAAAGGGCTCGCAGTGAGAACAGAAGGTCCGCTGTTTACATCCTTTTGAGATGCATATCATCTAATTGCCATGATTCAACATACACAACAACACAAAGCATATTAGCAGGGTAAATACAAGTGCCAAAATGGATAACTGGATCCAAGCCCATGGGGCTCTTGAAGACATGTAAGTGGATGATAAAAGAATTCCTTTTCACTGGGAGAACAATTTTAATATTCCCAACATGGCTACTGGGAGCTTTTTCCATTGACATTCTGCCATACTGATGGCCATATTCACTAGCTTGCATGTGAACGGTAGTCTTTGTATGGAATTTTTGGATAGAAGCAAGTAATTCCTGCTCACAGCCGTGCAACTAACACCAAACAAAAAGTTACACAAACCCTTAATACCACGAGAAAGAGCTCCACACAATGCAGCAATGGAGGGAGGAAGAGAGAGACGGGAAAGAGCAACAGAAGGAGGGGGTAAAGTATGAACAGCAAGAGATACCGGGAGTGAGTGATGTCATTTGTTCCAGCTTCTCTCGGCATGAATCAAGTCATATGTTCCACCAAAGCTGCAGACTTTATCAGGCAGAACTGAGCAGGGCAGGGCAGGGCAGGGGAACTCTCTGGCTTGTATCTGTTCAACAGAGACATTCCTGAGAGTAAATGTATGGCAGAAAGTGGGCCAAGAGACGTCCAGAGTGATTTAATAAAAGAGTAAAACTTCTGGTTCTTCATATGCTGTGAACTCTTACAGTTCATTTTGGGATGTCAGCCATGCAAGACATGTGACATAACTGAAGAGCTGTGTTTCTTCTTTCATATACATCCTCTCTTTTTTGCAAACTGGTGATGCACGCCCTCTCTCACCTCTACCACTTTGCCTGACCTCCTACTCTTTTTTCTTTTGTCTCCATTGTTTTAAGACCTTTGTATCCCAGGGCCAGTTGGCAAACTAGGCAAGTGTGAAATCTTGAGAATTTCACAGTCAATTGAAGCAAGGGAGCCAGTGGCCCCATTAGTGTTTTTCCATATCTGCTGGGTTTGGAATTGGGGATAAAACCGTAATGGCACACAGGAAAATTAAGTTTCACTGTTTTTGCACCATAAAATCCAATAAAATTCTTCTGACCTTGCATAAAATCTGTAAAACATTTGTAGCACAAGTTCATTTGCTGTAGAAGACTGCAGGACTTAATGAACATTTATATTGATGCAAACAAGGATTACACATTCATAACATGCTTTAGAGGTTATGATGCAACTTATTGTAATATTGGAAAAAAATTTGAGCAGACTTATTGACAAGAATTTAAAATCTGTTCTTAATTTAGTCCCACAGTTCCTCTCAGCATGATTTAAGGCCTAAATATAAATAAATTATCTTAAAATTATGTGTCTGTATGATATCAAGGGATCAAGATAATTTAGAGCTTTATACTGGGTTTCACAACAAAGTCAAAGTTTATAGCCCCCTTCATGCTACATACAAAAAACATGTAAACTGGTAATATGATAAAAAATATAGTACTTACAACATGCAATATATGCCACTGTTTATACATACAAATATATAATACGTGAATGGCACCTAAGGCCAACAAATCGTACACATCTTACGAAAACCAGGTTTGGATCTCAGTGAATAAATCATACTCATCTGGATTTATTTCTAAAACTGCTGGAGACGACCTTTAAAGCCAATTTTCTCAGCTGGTAGTTGTGTGTTTCTGGTCCCATCTGTTGCCATATGGCAGCTAAAAAAAAGATCACACCCCTACAAATAAGTATTCTGATCTGGATTATTATCTGGATCTGCACCACACACACATAGATTAAACACGAAAAAATGACTGTGATTTTTTTTTTACATCATGACTTTTGGATTATATGCACAGAAATTTAGAGAAAATATCTAATATTGTTATCTTGCAATGAAAATTATAATAATTCCTGGATCCTCCTCTCTTATCTCGATCCACACCAGGTTCTTATCTAATACATGTCCCCTCCTTCCACCAAGTAGGGGAAATATCAGATTCCAGTAAAAACTGGTCATGGTTATGAAGTGAACCACATGCAGGTTAGAATAACATTACATGCAGTGCTGTTAAGAAGGAGGCCACTGAATTCAGGGTTTAAGGTTTCATTTATAAAATGTTGCTCAGTGGAAGCCACAGAGTTAGTGAACAGACAATTATTAAGATAAGCACATACCTCCACCAAGGCCCAACTGTCCCTTTTAAAAAAATTAACCCCTAATCCAAATTCCAACAAGATATGTGCATCATCATTTTTGACACATGCCCCACTTTTCTTACAAGTTCCATGAAAATCTGCCAGGTAGTTTATACGTAATTGTTAAAAAGGCTGGAAAAGTGTTATCTGGCAATGTAAAATAGAAGGTGAAAAAATTCCATGATGCACCATTTTTCCACTCAAACAGACAGACAAACAAACCAACGCACGTGGAAACATTTCCTCATTGACTGAGGTAATTATTACAGCTTATTTCGTAGCTGTAAGTCTGAGCCATGAGTGGTGATGTGATGTGAATGACTTCATAGAAATAAACCCATAAATTCACAATGATGAGGGCTACTTTCGTCTGACAGCGCCTCTCCACTAGAGTCGAGTGAGTGACGCTAAACTCACTTGATTTCCGATATGACCGTTCATTCTTAGATTGCATTGCCAAGATGAATCTATGTCTGATTTAGGACCACATATGAAAGCCGAAAAGATCAGATTCTATGTGATTTGTGATGTTCACTCCGTCATAAAAAAACAGATCTGAGTCACATATGAGAAAATGTACCTGATTAAGTCAGACGTGTTCCTGCAGTTTGAGTGCAGCCTGAGTTAAAGTAATATAAATAATGACCCTGCTCTGTAAAACATCACAGGTTCCTTAAAGTCTTTGCTACTATTTCATAATGCAGCACTCAGGATTCGGATTTGCCCTCATGCCAGTGTTTCTTTTGGCTTCACGGCCAGTAGCCATATCCGTTCTGAGAGGAGCAGCCAAAGGCAAATCTTCTGTTAATGAGAGCAGAAAAATGGGATTCCCTAAGGCAGACTTGTATCACTATGGCTTTTTCCTCCATGTCATTTCTTTACTCTTGAGATAAAGCTGTACAAGACTGGATTTTGTATGCTATAAACATCTTCTTGCCACGTTTCTGTTAGGTCCATTTAAAGATTGCCTGCAGGCTCTGGAGGACGGCCACAATGCCAGTGGCATGTACCTGGTGAAGCCAGAGAACGCCAATCGGCTTATGCAGGTGTGGTGCGACCAGAGGCACGACCCCGGCGGCTGGACGGTGATCCAGAGGAGAGTGGACGGCTCCGTCAACTTTTTCAGGAACTGGGAGACGTACAAGGTGCGACAAGCTCACACCAAGTCAAGGAGCTCATAGTTTGAAGGGAAGCTGGTGGCTTACGTAGGTTGTTTTGACTGTAACCAGATGTGAACCAGTAATGAATAGCTAAGTGTTTAGCTTTCAAAATGTCTCTTGTAGAATCAGCCTCAGTCGTGACCACAGCCTTATGACTCATTAATTCCAGCAGCATTAGTTAGTCTGACTTCACAGAAAAGTAAGAATGAATATTGGGCTGAAATGTCACTTTGGTTAGCTGAGTCAGCAAGAGATGGGTACTAAACTCTTTGCTACTGACTACTTATTCACATTAAATAAATTGGTGTCAAATTGTATTACCTAAGAGCACATCTGGTTGAGAGAGCAACTAAAGACAGAGAGAGAGCCTGTCAGTGTGTAATGTGAAAATGCAAAGATGGCCAGGGCAACACGTCTAACTTGAGGAAACACCTTGTTAAAGACTTGGCTGAAGCATCGATAACTTCATCTACAT
Source organism: Chaunax sp. Z400 (assembly GCA_037577475.1). Classification (NCBI taxonomy): domain Eukaryota; kingdom Metazoa; phylum Chordata; class Actinopteri; order Lophiiformes; family Chaunacidae; genus Chaunax; species Chaunax sp. Z400. The sequence continues at coordinate 2,885,516 of CM075187.1, forward strand.
CATCATGTAAGTGATTAGCTTGTTGGATAAGTTGTTGTTGGAGATAATTGGCCTTGCTCACCGTCTTGGATGACCTTGGCTTAGCATTTTAGCGAAAACTCAACCTCAACACAACCAGCCACTGATGCAAAGTCCCTTGCCAACATGTGAAACAAGAGCGCTCGAAGGGCGCAAACCTCCGCCAAGGCCCAACAATCATTGGATCATCACCAAAATGTAATCACCTCTAAGATATTTTGTGCAAATTCGTCCATTAGTTTTTGCATAATCCTGCTATCAAACAGACAAACAAACAAACCAACCCGATCACATGACCTCCTTGGTGCAGGTAATTACACTTTTGTTACTAAAGACAGAGTAAAGTACCCTGAAATCAAGGCACCAATTCCCATATATGATCAAAAGTGAATGCTACCCAACCCTAGTGTCAGCATTCCTGATGTTTTGGACAAAATAACCCTGTTTTCTGAATTAAACATTGGAAAGTTCATAACAACCAGGGCTGTGTAGAACACATTTTTTTCCTCAGGCGAACTCATTTTCTCTTTTGTTTGAAAGAGAAACCCCTCATCCAGGGAGAAACATCATTATTGGCCAAATATTTATAAGGGTCCTGATGAAATCTCAGCTTAGAGAAACAACGGAGATTTTTCCCTAGACGTTTATGAAAACCTTTAAACTCAGGAGATCTGAAATTACAATGTACACTCTTCAGGACGAGTGTTTCCATGATTCAAAGCATGTGTAGGCTAGGGGATACCACAAACCCACTTAGAGTTTGACCGGAGCCAGAACAAAGCACTAAGACTGCATCCAGCATGTTAGAGTTTCTATTTTATTCACTGTATCCTGCTGTGTTTTCAATAACAAAATAACAGTGGAAATCTGGACAGCCGATGCCGGCTACAAACTTGACTCAGAGGGTCCATTTGTAATAATGTTCCTTGACGATATACAACCCCAGAGAAGAGCTAACTCATAATTACCCACAGAACACATGCAATGATCCTGAATCATGACCCAGACATCCAAACTTCAATGCTGAAAGAGCATCAGACAGGATCTTACTAATAGTACATTTCTGATCACTCACAGCAAGGCTTTGGCAACATTGATGGCGAGTACTGGCTGGGTCTGGAGAACATCTACTGGCTGACTAACCAGGGAAACTACAAACTGCTGGTCACACTGGAGGACTGGTCGGGCCGGAAGGTGTTTGCAGAGTACGCGAGCTTCAGACTGGAGCCTGAGGCTGACTTCTATAAGCTAAGGGTGGGCCGTTACCATGGCAACGCCGGAGACTCACTCACCTGGCATAATGGCAAACAGTTTACAACACTGGACAGAGATCATGATGTATATACAGGTAAAACAAAAACATGATCAACTTTACCAAGCGATGCAAAATGTATGTTAACGCACAGACCTTGACCGTTTCTTGATGCTTCTAGGGAACTGTGCCCACTACCAGAAGGGAGGCTGGTGGTATAACTCCTGTGCTCATTCAAATCTGAATGGAGTTTGGTATAGAGGTGGACACTATCGAAGCCGCTACCAAGATGGGGTCTACTGGGCGGAGTTTAGAGGAGGAGCCTATTCTCTAAAGAAAGTGGTCATGATGATACGTCCAAACCCAAACACCTTCCACTGAGCATCCAAGGAACCCAGAATGTACTGAATCCATCATGAAACAAAAACTTTTACGGTCCTAAAATCCATGCAATCTTTATTATTTTTGTTTAGGGGCATCAGACCAAACCAGATAACAATGAAGACAACATCAGGCGCATATACTGGTTCCTCCTGACAGCTCCCTATTTTTGTTTTTCCCTTTTTATGACTCACTAGACTTGTGTTCAATGCTCAGGAGCAGGGTTGGGTACTGAACTTGGCGCTTTTAAGGGTGCTGACTAAATTAAGTCTGCACAGCCGAGTACAGATTCACTTTAAATCAATCTAAATTTTCTGTATATAAGCGTGTAGAGAGAAAGAAAGAGAAGCCCAGTAAGTGGCTACACTTTTCAAAACTCAACGGAGACGACACTCACTGCAACATCTGTCATACGAAATGCAAAAAATGGCCGGGGCAATCCATCTAATGAGATGAGAAACACTTGGTCAAACACAAAATCGACTGTTTGATGAAAACTGAGTGCCCTGCAGCAGCAGCAGCTAAACGTTAGCACCCAGCTCTGCACACATTCATGGAGGTGAACTCCCAATGAAGGATGAAACATTAAAAGAGGCGTCAATAACTTTATTTATTGTCATGATGCCGTTATTAATTAGCTAGTTGGATAAGTTGTTGTTGGAGTTAAAAAGGGCATTCTTTCTGTCTTAGGTGATATTAGCTGTTAGCAAGCCTAAACACCAAGCCAATGACGACCAACATGCTATTTAATACGCTAAAAAAGTACATGAGACTTCAAGTGTGTCTGAAACCTGAGGATGAAACCAATACTATGTGAATAGCATTCTAAAATATGGGGAAATATTATGGTAGATCTCTGGCTTCCTCTTCTCTGGATAAAGCAGACTAGATGTATTTCTGCCCTCTACTGTTTGATATTAATTATCCTTTTGACCGTTATTTATATTTCTTATTTAGTCCAATACTGTGCTGATACTATCCAGTTAACGGTTTCTCCTTTTTAGTCATTAATAATTCTTTTTATTCTCTTCTTCCTCCTTTAAAGTAATGCAGGAGTTACAACATATTTGGTGACTTATTTCTTACAAGTCAATTTACATTTTTGTTACTAGGATGAAAGTAAAGTAAAGTACTAGAAAAAAGTACTGCACGGTACTGAATTCCAGGTACTGGTATTGGTCAAAAGTGAACGGTGCCCAACCCTACTCAGGAGTTGTTTTGGAGACACTGTCAAAAACCTGCTTAGTTAACAATACTCTCATTTGATCGGACTAAGAAGAACAATACGATCGTAATTCACAACAACTCGACTATTTCAGTTAAGCAGCTTTGAAATAGAAACCCTACAATATATATTTAGTATGTATGTAAAGTTTTATTCCCCCTTTAGAAGCACACAAGGCCGACGCAGGAAACATATCCAGTGACTTTTAATTTCATTCTAAATGTGTAATTTATAGGAACAACAACATTTATTGATTTGTAATACAAGGTTTATATTCTGGCCAGTTTTGACAATTACAAAAAGAAAATATAACTATTGTGCATTTTATTGTCTACATAAGGCTCCAAATGCTAATACCAAACCCTGATGTTATTAAGAGTCTGCTTATCCAACATTTAATAGATTCGAGGACGTATTCCCTTCAAAATCCTGCATTTTTTTCTTAGAAATACTTGTTTTGAAATCTTGATTTGCTTGAACAGGTATCCATCAATTTGCTTGTATGAATCAAGCACTGTATTTACTGTATAAATTTAGTGGTTTGTTGATGTCAATAGATCCAAAACATTGTGTCTGTACATAAGATATTTGTAATATAATGTATTGAACATGTAATGTCACCATTAAGTTGCAATAAAATATGTACAGCTTGAGTGCTTTCTTTGTCTCTTGTTGTAAAGTATGATTATTAGAGTCAACAAGCAGCGGCCATTATAGTTGGGGTTGGTAACTTTGGAGAAACCAGCAAGACCAGGCCACATGTTGAAAATATACCAATAAAATACCTTCCCCATCCTCCAGGCCTCCAAACAGATGTTCCCCCAGAGAAATTGTTAGGCCTGGTGGAAAGAATCTTTTGACTGGGGCTGAAAGCCTGGTGTCTTTTACAGACTTAACCAATAGATGTCGCCTGTGAGATTTCAAACCACTATGAGGCCACTCCACTATAACTGTAGTTCATACAACATCTTAAAAATGAGGTCTGAGGCGATATGTTTATCTCTTGATCACAATTTTTGGATATTGATTCAGTTGATTCTCGATTGAATCAATAGATAAGGGGGAACTATTTATAGTCTTCTGCTCCAGCACACAGTGTCCCAAACCATTAAGCTGCATTCTCAGTCCAGTATCCAGTATGAAAAATAATTGTGCAGATAAGATGTGGTTATATTTCCACCTGGGTTTTTTTTGCGGTCAGCAGGATTTTGCAAAACCTAGTGGACGGATGGGCCAAGGACCAGGATTATTTAAGAACCCTTAAATTTTGGTCCAGATCCAGATAAAGGTATAGATCCATGATTTTAAAAAAAACTAACTTTTATGGCATTTTTCCTTGTTATGCAGAAACATCATCAAACTGCATCAAAGCATGCAGGCAGCTGTTACCCTTCTTGAAGACAAATTAAGAGACAACTCTATTGGGCGCCCACTGTAGACTGTCTGGGTGCTGAACTGCCCTCAAAAATGAGTAATGTCAATATTAGTTGACAGCTGTGTTAACACCTAATTACACTTCATGCCACTACCATACAGCAACTTCTGCTAAATTTGCTTAAATTTAACTACATTTAACAGCTTAATTTGTTCTCTTTAATTTGCACCAATAATCCAACAATTTGTACAGAAAACAAAAGTTTAAAGTTATGAAATTATGAAAAAAAAAGTTTCTCTAATCACAAAGACGTTCATGTTAAAATGGCTGCATAAAAACATGTCGTCTCAAACACCATCAAACCCAGTATGTATGTGGAGTCAACACACCAGGGACTGACAAATGAAATGTGACAGGCTTGTAAAACCTAATGCATCCAGCAGCCTCCTCCACTGATGGCAGAAACCACCTTTACTTTACTACGTGTCAATGAGATTTCCAAAGACAGCCGGAAAATAGAGCCAAAACGACTTTATACTGCAGTGAACTGAGCTCAAATAATGTCAGAGCAGTGAACAGAGCCGAGTCAAAGAAGGCTTAGAAGGTTTTGGGAGCATTTGAAATGAATTAAGTATGAATTCCTGTGATTGACAACTTTAAAGATAATCTGAACTCTTCTAAAGAGACCAATTATCAGTAGAGCAAAACGTGTATTTAAATTCCCTTTGCTTTAAATAAAACTTAATTTAGCATGCTAACATTCTCTCCTGCCAAAGAAGAGACGGATGCTTGTGTGATGGCAGCCAAAGCACTTGTCCTAGATTAAACTGACAAATACTGGCAGCTAAAACGTGTTCATAAGTCAGAAGCTAAAAAGCATTCTTCCTCATTAAAATGTATTTGGATGGTACGAAGGAAACCATTCATCACTGCGACTGTCACTCTTGTCAGCTGTGGTTGGCCAAAGATGGATCGGAAAGTAAAATAAACTTTGTACCAAATCCCATTGTATTCCCAAATAGGTCAATACTATTTTAAAGCATCTTAAAACCAGTTTGTCTGCTATGTCAATCAGCCTGATGGTGGTAAAACAGAGGCTGATGTTTCATCGTCTCCATAAACAGAAACGACAGACACTCTGGATGCCGTGTATGTCTGAGGACTCACCACGATGGAAAACCTTCAGTAAGGGTGGCCTGTGCAGCCCCCACTCCTCAACCATCATGGAAAACCATGAGCCGACATAGTGCTCACTCAGCACAAAGAGAACCGCATTTCCCCGAGTCTTCGAACCTGAACCTTCACACCGGTCTGTTGATCATTGTTGTTCCACATCTGTAAAAGTCCACGTCCTTGTACTTTTAATGGAACCACTTAACTTTTCTGTACTTCCACAAATCCCCCCCTCTCTCCACCTTTCGTGTAAACGTAGTCATAGCAGGAGAAACCGCTGCACAAATTTGTCTGTGGGGACTTTAACCACCAACATTTCATGCTTTCACTGCAAAATGGTAAAATGGTAGGTATCCCCAAAGAGACAAAACCACCTGCCACATAGTTCATAATTTACTGTTAAACGTTCTACATGGCAGGGCTGCACAGTAAATGAAAAAATCTTTAAAGTCTGAAATATCAACAAATGATATTTCACCAGATACACACAAATACTTTATCACAATTTTCCTACAGAGTTGGTTCAGTCCGCTGCCACCCCTCCAGTGTCAGGAACACGTATGTGATTCTGCCGTTACTAACGATGTTAAACTGTCTGCTTAATTTACTGTAAACATGCTTAAGAGACAAAACTATGATGAACTATGATAAAATGTTCACAGACGACCTTTTACTCCACGGCTGAGACGGAGACGATGATGAAATGACGACAACGTCCTAAAACACCAACTGTGACTAAATTAACATGCAATATTGTTGACTAAAGAAGACAAGACTAAAATGTAGCTTAAAAAATAAAACCTTTACCAAAACCTCTTTTTATTTTCGTCCACAAAAAAGAGGAGACAGAATATTATAGACATTAGGCGAGACCAAAGGACATGCGTCCAACCAGGGCATCTAGTATCTGGTTCCCTCTAAAGGTTCCTCAGGATATCTGGAGCTCAGAGTCTCACAGTTTTATCTGGTAAACCAATGATTAGAGGTTTCGGGGCTGAAACCATCTCAATCTATTGTCAAACTTTAAATGGGTAAGAAGCGTAGTTCAACATAAATCAGCCACTCAGAACATGTTCCATGTCTGCATGTATTCCTTAAAGTGACATCATCAGACCAGACCTGGCATTCATAATCATTCAACCTATTTTTAATCAGATAATGATCAGATAAATCTGACGTGGAAACAGTGAAATCAGAGGAAAATGAACAAAAATATTGGTATTGGCTCAACGAGATAGATTGAAGTCTTAATAATAACCTGATGTCTTAGAAAAGACTAAAATGTCAACACTTTTCATTCAACTAGACTAAAATACATTTCTCTGACTAACAAAAAGTTTTTTTTTTTAAAACAAGACATTTAGCCTATTAAAACAAAATTAAAACTATAGATTAACAGATTTCTTTGTAGATAAATAGGCAAATAGGAAAAAAGGAACTTTCTAAGTTTTCCTTTCATATTAAACAGCTAAAATGTTCCAACATGATGGGTTCGAATCAAATTTTTTTTACTTCACATTGTGTGTCCTGCAATGGGCCTATTGCACAAGAAACTTTTAACTGGTTATGAAACAGTTTCAGGTTATTACTGGTGCTTCTATATGACCTGAGCAAACAAGATCATTAGCGAGAAGATTGGCTACTTCGATTGTTATTCTTAATATCTGTCACCAGGTTGGATTTTTGTGATTAGTGCTCAGGATGAACTGACCCTGAAGAAAGAAGCTGCTCTGTAGTCTGGTGGTACTTCTGCATAGCCAGACAGCTGTAGACCATCTGGTTTATAACGTCAGATTTTATGTAGGCTATATTTTGACATTGGCATTTCTAGAGTATGTTGATAACTTCAGCTTGACAACATTACTATTACCAAGCAACCAAATATGTTGGATTACATGTAACTTACAAACAGATTACCTCAACGCTATGCATCCTGCAAAAAGCTGTGTTTAATAAAGAACTAGAATGGCAATATAGGGAGCATAGGTCGAACAATCCTACACATCTCTGTTTAGCTTGCCTTTGTGTGCACCTACATCAAAATTTAACGGGTTCTTTCTTTGGTCATGCCCCATCTTTCCACCAAGTTGAAATTTGGAAATATGTCCAGCAGTTTTTGTATAATCCTGTTAACTAACCGATTAACCTACCAACGGACAAAGGTGAAAACATAACCTCCTTGGCGGAAGTAAAAATTTGCATGTTTCTTTAAATGGCTTCCATAACAAATGCAAGTGCTAGCAAGATGGCGGTGTTTACCGTTGCAGGCTGTGGTGCTCATACACCTTTGATCCAAAGGAGTAAAAGGTGTCCAAGAATCAGCAAATACATTTCCTTGTAGCTACTTTAATTATTCTAAAAAATAACTACATGCGTCTACCCTTTAAGAGAGGCAATGTGTGCATTTATCCAGGAGGCATATCAGTTTCACCTGCATAGGCCGGTTCACAACGAACATGGACTGGTGATGCATGGACTGACTGTCACATCATCTGAATCAGCATTTACACCCAGCCAACTGAGCAATTTATTTTCTCCCATTTAGAGACCTGCATGGACATTTCACTGCAGCTCTACCTCAGGATTTATCAGGACTGCTTTACTCCAAACTATTTCACTGCATGAACCTGGACTGTTTCACTGCATGAACCTGGACTGTTTCACTGTATGAACCTGGACTGTTTCACTGCATGAACCTGGACTGTTTCACTGTATGAACCTGGACTGTTTCACTGGATGAACCTGGACTGTTTCACTGGATGAACCTGGACTGTTTCACTGCATGAACCTGGACCGTTTCACTGCATGAACCTGGACTTTTTCACTGCATGAACCTGAACCTGAACCTGAACCTGGACTGTGTGAACCCACTGCATGAACCTGGACTGTTTCACTGTATGAACCTGGACTGTATCACTATATGAACCTGGACTGTTTCATTGTATGACCCTGGACTGTTTCACTATATGAACCTGGACTGTTTCACTATATGAACCTGGACTGTTTCACTATATGAACCTGGACTGTTTCACTATATGAACCTGGACTGTTTTGATAACACTTACTGTGTAGGAGAGGAAACTTTTCCATAATAAAAGTCCTGTTTTCCACTTGATTTAAACCAGAGTCATGGCAAACTCTTTTCATGAAAGCAGACAGTAAAACTGTGCAATTAAATGAAATTATATAATTTTTATCATTAAGTGGGGTTATTATAATAAACTAACATTTGCATTTAAACTGAATCGTTTCTCCTGAAATGAAACGGTCACCAAAACACATTTGATTTTATGTGTCTGCAGAGTGAATCCATCTTTCTGCCATCTCGTTTCCCCTCTCCATTCTGTTCTCCATCTGACTGTCATAACTTATCAGACATACTGCGGTGCGACAGCTATGCTATCATTTCAGTGTCTGCTTCACTGCTCTGTCTCTGTCACATCTATGTAATGGAGAATTCCACTGAAGTGACACTTGAGCTCAGCATATCATTATGAATGTCACACTGCAAGTCAGCAAAAACACAACTCCAACAAAAGGTTGCAATAAAATGCAGTAATTAAGTTATTAAGTTAAGTTAAGAAAAGCAGAAATGATTGTGGTGAAGTTTCTCTTTGGGGGAATAGACACATTGTGTATTACTTGCGGCGTGGAACTATTTAATTTGAGTTTTTTTTTTTTTTTCTTCCAAGAGCTCAGCATTTCCAGCAGTGGAGATGTGAGATGTTTACGTGTAGCTTTACAGCCAATATGCCACGATCACAGTATCATGTTCATCCATAACCTATAGGAGTCCTCTGCTGGGAACTATGGAGGAAATCTTAGGGGGGATGGACGGGAGGAATTTTCTTCAGCACAAATGGAAATTTTCATTTTGTATGGTTTTGCTGTGTTGCAGTATTTCACAGCCTCAACGAAGCTTTGTTAGCGAGGTAGACAAAGATCACTCACAGGCTACGCAATTAATGTTTCCTTGGTGACTGTACTCAGTTTGGTACGAGTCACATTTTTCCATGTGGAGCCTGTGACCTCTGAGAGCAAAACTCTGTTCACTCTGCATTTTTAGCCCGCAGCTCTGTATGAATAATTGCACACAGACGCAGGACACAGAGACACACATCCAAACATCATTAACATCTGGCAGTGGTTTCATAAATCCATAAGAAAAACAACATTTCATTCAGTTAAGTCAAATATATTTTTAGCTGCAACAAAAATCTATAAAGCACTCAGAGAGCATATAGCTCTGCCACCGCAAACGCCACTAAAACCTGAACAATCGGAAAATAGTTTCCAGGCTATGTCAAAACAAAATCACTGGAACAACCGTTTATCAGCGGGCATCTCAAAGAGGGAACTGGTGAATGTGCACATCTGTATCAGCTGTTGTATCATTGCACACTACAGTGATGTCGCCATGATGACATCACTTTACTCAGATCTGTCTCACGCCAAATCAAGTAACACCACCCAATTCCATGACCCTGGAAATCTACTCCTGGCAGTTTGTCATCAATAGTTTATGAGTTATCAACAAAAACATGATTTTATATAATGGTGGATCTATTTTTCATCTAGATATAACTTCTTACCTTTAACAGATGAATGAAATCCATTTAATCAGCTACATATTAGCATCAGTGTCATGTCTCTACAGCTCTCTGTTACTGTACTGCGACCTGATACATAAAGACCCCTGCAAATATAGATTTCAATCTCCAAAAATCCAGATTATGATCCAGATTATGATCCAGATCTGGATCCAATTATGCATACTGGTGGAACATCATGAGAGTCCACACCTGGATATTTCTTATTTGATTGACCTGTAATAATTTTTCATGATATTGAAATCTCACAATGATGAATAAAGTAAAAAGTGATCCAGAATCAACAAAAGGCATCTAAATTTTTTAACACAACTCTTCCTTGGCCTCGGATCCACCTCTACAAAAATTCAATCAAAAACTGTTGACATTTTTTCACGATATCTTGCAGATGAAGAGAGACAGAAATGTTATATTTTATTGTTTAAGTATTACGACTATATATCAGTATGTAAAACACATTTTGTGTAGGAGTCGTCCAGAGTTCTAGAATCTGATGTAACTCAAGACTAAAGTAACAACAAATCCATCAAATTCTCAAAAACAGAATCGACTACTTCTTGCTGATAATGAAGTGACTGTTTATGCTCTTTAAGAAACAAGCTGTGGACACAGCAGCACACCAAGGGCCTCTGACTTGACTGTGAGTTAAGACTATTGGATCACCTCCAGCGCAACAGATTGACTCAGTTTTAATAAAGGAAAATATGAACAGCATGAAAGAGCTTATAATGAGAAAAGGAGGGGTTTCTAAGAATCTGACAGATGTTCCCGTTTTTCTGGATTTTGGTTAACATATCTTGCCAACTCTGCGACGCACTCTTACCCTAAATCAGCTCAGCTTTTTCCTCACTCAGCTATGGTCATATAATTGAATTGAGTGTGGAGAGATATACAACAGAATTCATCCAACTTCATTTTTCACCATGTGCTTAAAGTCACTAATAGATTATTGCTATGCAGTTTAAAAAAATCATTATAACGTCACTAAGACTGATCTAGAAAGGTTTATATTCAGAAGGGTTAGCAGGGTAACCCATTTTCATTCACAGTGGCTGCAGGTAAAAATGAAAATGAAAAATTCACTCTATCTACTCAACCCCATGTTGAAGATAAATAAGGTAAAGTTTCTTATTCACAAAGTATTTGTGGAGCATCACAGCTAAACAGCTTCTCCTAAAAACAGAAGATCTGAAATTGATTTAAAAAGATGTCATTCAGACCCTTTTTTAAGCAGAAATTTCCGCTGTAGCCTCTAAGCTAAACCCTCATCTGTAGTGGTGCTCTTTTAAAACTCACTTCAGCCTGAATTTGCTATATTATTTTTATTTTATAATATTATGTATTATTATTTGGATTATTTGCAATGGAAACACAAAGGACTAGGTCACAAAGGTCACTTCCTTAGCCTACTTTGCGTCATCATTAGCAGAAACCATAAAGAAACCGATTGCGTGACGACTCGCTAGCTAGCTAGCTAACTAGCATAAATTCAGATACTTCACGTTACAAAGCATCGCCATCAGTCACATACTATTAAGAGATGTTAGCTCACCTGCTAGCTGTGGTGCTTGTTAGCTCCGTTTTCAACATTTCCTCCATTCTGTCTGGTGTAGTTAGCATTCACAGGTGGAGCACACCTGCGGAGTGATCTCAGTCAGTGCTGTTTGAGTCAAAAGGTCATAGGTAACTTTGCTAAATTGACACTTTACATGGACTATTTCCTAACCCTGAACCCTCTAATGGCCTCTTAGCTAAAGAATGTATTCCTCCAGGGATAAAAGAACCTGACATTTTCATCTCATGTTGATGGAATCCTCTCACCTGTTTTCTTCTTCACTCCTTCCTCCCAAATCCCTGGGGGGCAACACCTCATCCAGAGAGCAGTGATGTCATCGTGACCAGGGGCATGACCGGCATGACCAGGTGTACCCAGAAATATTCCACTAGTACAGAAATATTCCACTAGTACAGAAATAGGCCACTGTCAGTGTTTTCATGCTAGATAAACATAATAGAATGTTTAGTATTCTCATAATAGAGTGTTTAGTGTTCTTAGCTGTATTACATCCATGCCAACACTAATTTGACAGACCCTGTTAGTAAGTTAAAGTCAATCCTAAAATGTTTTTTTTTTTTAAACAAGTTAAACGGTTCTTATGGCGCAAGTTGCAGAATCAATCTTACAATGTGTACATAACTACTTGGTAATTTTAACTTGGTGCTAATTATTTGAATATTTTTATGTCTAGTGTTTTTAAATTTTGAATATTTCTTATTTATTGCCTGTTCTTTATAAAGTTTCACAGAACACCACATTGGAAATGGAAATGAAATGGAGTGTATATTATACGGTTCACATTTATAATTGCCAGTGACCTGAATGTGAACCTTCAAGATATCCAAACCTGATCTGAGCAAAAAAATCAGAAATAAAAAATGAGGCTTGTAAAGTGAACGTAGCCAAAGTGACTCAAATCTGATTTGAAAAGATCCGATTTTTGTGCTCACACAGCCCTGAGAAAAAAATCTGATTTGTTACCAATCTAAATATATCCACTGCCAAATAAACAAAGTTGTTGTTTCTGGGGCACAGCAGATCAATACTGGGGCATGGGCCCCAGTAAAATGGGTCTAGTGACGCCCCTGGTTATGACACATTTTCAACCGCCAGCCAACCCACAAGAATCAGCTCCACATAAGGCTTATTGCAATAATTTAAAACAACATTAGATTATTTTTAAAGCTCTATTTATTCTGTAAGAGAGCCCCTCAAAATCACCCAATCAGGACAGTGAGATTAGGTTTCCATTAAATCTGCTGTAGCAGGGCATAAACTACCCATTCTGAACAGATCTGATGACCCACCGTCATTTTCTAGTTGCAAAACTGTCATGTAAAACTAAGGATGACCATGAAAGTATTAACCAATGTGTGAAACAGTGATGATGTCTAGCAGCTAGTGTTTGAGAGCCACAGTGCATCATACCCACAGAATGCAGTTTAAGACTCAGCAGTGGAAAGAAGGCTACCTCGGGTCTCCTGGCCTTGTGTTTTGTGGTTCTTTTTATTCTCGTATTCCACTGAACAGAGCACATTAGCCTATTATTTTAGCATCAGATGTCTGTGCAGCCATATAACGCTGTCATTTAAACCATTCATGCAGAGCGGTGCACATTTTGTATCAGTAAAATATATTTGACAAAATATTTTAGAGCTACTAAACATTCTTAGTGAAGAATCTGGAGCCTGCAACTATTTTAGGAAAATATCAGTGAAGCACAAAGAGGCCAATTTGGTGGTTTATTAGTCACTTGGCTGCCATATGGTCTGACTTTTTGTGAAAGCCACATACAGTAGTAACACTATGGGAGGCTGGGGTGCAGCTGTGCCACTTTCTGAATATATTTCTCCCTTTGGGTGCATTTTCCACACCACAGTCAGGAGAGGAGAAATAACACTGCTGAGGATTAGGCAGAGAATTTGACTGGTAATCCAGCAGGAAAAGGTTTGGTGATAAATTAAATTAATTACCTGCCATTTGAGAATAAAGTCATTTATAGTTTTATATTCTACTAAAGTTGGCCTATTTTCCACAAGCAGGAAGTCGTCTCTTTCAGCCATCTGGTTGGCTAATTCTTATAACAAAACATACATAACCTCATTTTTACACCAGTAGTCAAATGTTTAGTGACATTCTGTGATTCGTATATTCATGTTAAGATTAAATTGCAGGATTTCTGGCATTAAAGCTGAGGTAGTTTTTAAGGTGTATTTGTTATTCTCTAGCTCCCTCAAGAGGGTCAAAGTTGCACATGCATCAGGTATTCCTCCAGATGGCATTTCATGCACACCCTAAGCTCATTCTACATACTGTTGGAAGCAAAATTATTCAACCCCCAGTGTGTATTAGAGATTATTATTAACAAAACTCTTCTATATATCAGCTGTTTGCAATAACTAAATCACACAAGAACAGATTAAATAGACCAATACATCAGATATTAAAGTGTTTTTCCCTAAATCTAAGCCAAAAGTCTCCTTTCCCTGACTCCTCAGTCTCTAAATGATCCTTAATGACCAGCGTCTCTAGTTCTTTGTAGACCCTTTAGCTGCTATGACCTGCTGCAAACCTGATGCAGATCCAGACACCAGCTTCTGGCAGCGTTCCTGAGGAATCTTAGCCCATTCCTCCTGGACAAAGGCCTCCAGTTCTGGAATATTCCTTGTTTACCTGCTGCAACCACCTTCTTCAGATCCCACCAGAGATTTTCTCTGGATTCCAGTCAGGCGACTGTGACGGCCTCTAGAATGATCCAGGACTTCTTCTGAAACCAGGCCTTGGTGGACTCTGAGGTCTGCTTGGGATCAGCTTAGCTTCATCTTCCTCACAGATGGAGACGTTTTCTTCTAGGATTTCCTGATCCTTGATTGAATCCATCTGACCCTCTACAGGCTGCAGGTTTCCAGTGGTCCAGGAAGCAAAGCAGCCCCAGAGCCTCATTGATCCACCGCCATGCTTCACTGTAGGTAGGCTGTTCTTTTCAGCATCAGCTTCATTCTTCCTCCTCCAGACATACCGCTGATCCAGAGGCCCCAAAAGTTCCAGTTTGGTTTCATGGCTCCACAGAACAGCATCCAGAACTTCTGGGTCTGATCTAGATGGTTCTGAGCTACTGGAGCTCACTTTGGCTTTGAAGGCTTGAATGACCTGATTTGAAGACTGCCGTAAAAGTAGCATCGATCGATTTAAAACTGTTCTTGTTTGATTTGATTCTTGCAAACAGCTGATAAATAGACTTTCCATTAAACCTGATATACAATGGAGGCTGAATAATTTTCCTTCTAACTACAGGATGGCTCTTCCTCTTCCCTTCCACATGGAGTTTTCATACACAGGTAAATACAAACGTGAACAATTCTTTGTTGAGACACAAAATACAAATCAGAGCCAAATCAGCGTCTTTATTTTACAAACGCATTATTCTGTTGACATTTTTTCATATAATAAAAAAGCAATTTACAAGCTTAAGAAACAAAATGAAGCAGCACAGAATGATTATGAGTAAAATATATAATTTGAATAAATATATTTTATTTCATGCTATAAAATAAATTCATAAATGGCAATAGATACAACGTCAGCTCTAGCTAGCTTCATTTACTTCATAGTTGTACAAAACAGTAGAGTTCTGAGGTTCACAGTTGGGTTTGTGAGGTTGTGTGTAGAGTGGACAAAAAAAAAGAGAAGGAGCAGTTCTGCTACCGCGGTTCGGTTCGGGGTCTCCGGCGCTCCTCGAACTTCAGCTCTAAGGGAATTATGGGCTCATTGAGACCTTGAGGCAGAGAGTTTGGGAACTGACTGACGACCTGAAGAGAAGTGCACAATTATACTACGGACATAAGATGCATGTCCAATGAGACCACGTTCAACACTATATATACCCTGAGTTCTAAGTTGTTTTTTTGCCTTGTCACAAAATTAGCCAGAGACATATAGTGCAGAGTTTAGGGTTAGCTGGACTGAAAACGTCCCGTCTGACACTGAACAACTACAGTCTCAACGCCCGAGGAGCTAAAGGAGACCACCGAACCTCCACATGACAACAGACGCCCGGCTCCCCAACAGTGGCTTTACAGCCCAAAAATCCCTTTAACACAGCTGGAGGTGCAACTCTGTACAGTGCCACCGAGTTTGACGACTGAACCACGCGCTCAGTTCTCGTGTTGCAGTTAATGACTACCACTGGATTCTTGATTTAAAACAGCAACACCACTTTTTTCATTCATATTTATTTATTTTTTTCTGAAGAGGAAGTTGTCCAAAGTTTCAGAAAATATATAAAATATATCAAATTGTCCTACATTGATTCAGCTCCCTGACATTCGGTTTGTTTCAGGCCAATATTCCAATAAGGTTTGATGACACTACTTTTAAAAAGGTTATTGCTTTTTTTTTTAAATACATATAATACACAGTGGACAGAAACTGACAGAAAAGCTATGGAAGACTTTTTTTCTAAGCCTGTATCAGTGTTTGTAAACTACCTGAAGTTGAGTTTTATTATAAAAAGAACAGGACGAGCTGCAATTTCAAAAAAGTAGTCCGACAGCCTTCCTTGTAAACACTTCCTTTTTGATTACTCGTGGCCCATAATGCATCTCCTGTTCTTCTCGGAGGTGTGGAGCGAAAATTCGTGTCAAGTTCAGTCGGTTCTGTATCGCGCAAGTAGTGAAAAATATTTAAACACTTGCCCCTCCATTCCTCTATGAGGTTTCTATGGACTTATTTGATTAGAAAATATTTCTGACAAGTCTAAAAGCACCATTTCAGGGGGAAAGGTCCCTAACAAAGTGATTGAGGCCATTTTATCTGAGTCTGTTAAGGATAACAAAGAAAAACTAGACTTTCCGGATGGACTTTAAGGGCACAATCAATGAAGCAAATGCAACAAAACTCAAGTTTTAAAAAACTCATTGGCAATTTTATACAAGTTTGTGGTTGATCAACGTGCAATTAAGCTACAGTATAATGGTTTTCTCTCCACGGATCAGTTTAGTATTTCCTAAATATCCAAGCAGATGCGCCGAGAAAACGGAGAGGAAGCAGATTTCTCATGCATCTCCTTCTTTCAATGAATGCCTAAAACTATAGTACACTGCTAAGATTGTCCTCAGTGGGTGGAGAGGAGAGGAGGGGTACAGTATAGTCTCTAAATGTGGAGGAAGTGCCTCGAAGGGAACAAGTCTGCCTCATATGATTGTAATCAACTGCTACAAAAATCATCCATCGCATGACATGAATGAATCAAATGATTAAAACAAAAAAATGTGGGGATAGGATCAGGAAAAACTACACAAAAAAAGGGCATGAATTTATTTCTACGCATTCTTGGCATCACTTTAAAATAAACGATGTAGCCGTATTTCTTTTTTTTTAATAATCTCTCTTTTCAATCCATTAAAAAATGGAGGCACAGGAACCAAAGTGCCAGAATCTACAATGTAAAGCTTGTGGCAAGGCACTCGTTTAAAGATGCCACTTTCTGTGTCATGTATCCTCCTCTGCTTACATTGGTTTTAAACTATTACAATACCTATTGCACAACTTTTCTATTGTCAGCTTTTTATGGCTTCACACATGATATTTATGTCTTAGCAAATTTTTCAAATTTTACACAAGTGATTGTTAGAAGCTGGGAAACGTACATTCCTTGCAAATAGCAATGAACTAGTCCTACATTAAATCACAACTCTATTTTTTCTTAAAGGCACAGTTCATCCTAAAAATGAACAGTTAGCAATTATCTACTCACCCCCCAGGGCAACGGATAGTCGGGTGAAGTTTCTTAGTCTACAAACATTTCTGGAGCTTCACAGTAAAACAACGTCAAAGCTTTCTCCTACACAACTGAAGAAGAAGGGGGCTTGATTAAAACAAAACAATCGAAAACAAACATAAAATCAATCTGTAAAGAGTAATCAAAGTCTCCAGAAGTCCCAAGATCCCAAATTGATTTGAAAATACTTTACTCATACCCTCTTTTAAGCCGACATCTTCAATGTAGCCTCTAAGCTAAAAGAGCTAGTGTGCACCATGTCTAAGGAAGGTTGACAAGCTTGAGAAGAGATCAATGAGAACTAATGGTTGCATCACACACACATCAGATAGAGGTCTGCTGAAGCTGCAGCAACAAGTTCCTCTGTCGGTTCAAGCGTTCCAACGAAAGGGTGCAAAGCTAATGCTTTTAGCTTTATGGCTACAGCTTTACAAGACAAACATCTTTTAAATCAATTTGGGATCTCAGGGCTCCTGGAGACTTGGATTACACAGTAAAAATGACATTGAGTTTTTTTTTAACCATTGTTTTTTCATTTTGATCGTGCACTTGAGCCTTGCACTACTTTTAATCCACTTTTTCCATCCTTATGTTCTATTTCGCCATGGTTTTAGGTTTAATTCTTCCTCTTTTGTTCCTCACGCCGGCCTGTTTTATTCACTTTTACTGTTCTACTTTTACTATTTTGTTCTTGTGTTCATGTTTGTTGTGCTATACAAATAAGCATTATTATTATATTATTATTGTTTATTTTATTAAAATCCTCTTCAGTTGCTCAGGAGAATGCTAAAACGCTGTTTTGCTGTGAAGCTCCATGTGTTGTGGACTAAAAACATCACCTAACTTTCAGCATCAGCATTGGGGTGAGTAGATGACTGAGATTTCATATTTGGGTGAACTTTAACCTCTATCGAGCACTGAATTGCACAACACAGTCAAAATTTACCATTGATATTAGTCTTTGGTGTGAATTCTTGGCACAAAACTCACAATGCAAGAAGCATTTCCTCCTTGTTTTTCTGCGTGAAGGGTAAGAATCATCATTGGCAGATTCAAATTGGCTTGATTTTACCGAGGTCAGACCAGCTGTCAAACCTGCAACGTCACGTCTGCGGCTGACAGAAATGAATTGGTAAACATTCACATAAAACAGACTGTGGGTGGTAGTGAGGTGTTAGTGATAAATCCTTGCACAGATATAACAAAAAGCTAGCTATACCGATTTTTGTAAAAAAAAGAAAAGAAATGAAGAAAAGAATAGAAAAGAAAAGAATTCCTCAAACATTTTGGTTTGCCATCTTTAACTGTCAATGAGTGAGGACCATGACAGCACATTCAGTGGAACAAAAGGGCTGCACTCTTAACGGAACAACAGACATAAGCAATAAACACAATATTCTCACACACGAAAGTAGAAAATTAGATGAAACGTGTGAAATGATCTGTTCATTGACATAAATTCAGCACGGACCGGGTGGGAAAAAGCATAAAGCAGGTGCTCTTCTAACAAGGCATTAAAACGCTGGGTGGCAAATAAGAAAGCAGGATAAATATAACCATCAGGCCTTTCCAAGTGCCTTTTACTGTGAATGCAGATTATTTTAAGTCACAATGGAATTAAAGTCTCTATAAACTAACAACACTCCCATCCCTGATCCCCATGGTTCACACATTATAGATAAAAATGTTGCCATATTCATGGCTTGTAGCCAATAGTATTCATGTGGTTGCAGAGTCTCACCATAGCTCACTACATGTTTTCACTGCTGATGCTGCTGCACCAGAATTAAGACAGAAATTAACATATTTTCAGTGGGATGGCACCCGCCCCCCCCCACAGCTAACTCTGCAAAGTGCATCAATACTTTGGATCAACACTCACCTCTAACATTTAGCTTTAACCTAGCATTTGACCCCAACCAACGCAGATCAATCCAAAGGAAAGAAAAAGGAAACGAAGCAACAGCTGTTTCAAATAATGGAAGAAAAAACCATATGAAAATGGCTGAGATTCCTTTTGTTCTTTCTGTTTGCATATTATTCAGACTAGTATACACTGTAGACTCATGTGAACAGATCCAGAGCTGTTCCTACTGTGCTGAGGTGAAAATGAGTTCTCCTGTCTCTGTTAAGCGTATTGACCTAGAAGCCTACCTCAGGACAAAACAATTTACACAAACAACAACTCTGTAGTAAGTCTGCATTCAGAGTATAGAGGAATACAAATGACTTCACTGTATGGACGTAATTCACCCATTACATGGATGACAGTGTCTAAAACCACACCTTGGCCTACTGAGTGAGCTCTGCAGTAGTGATGAAGTAAAAAAAGTTTTCTGTAGAAGACAGCAAAATCATATCTTGAAGGTGTACAGGGCCATTTTCTTACTCTATTCTCTCTCTATCACCAAAAAACAACGAAGAAAGCTTGCACATGTAATGCACTCCTAACATAACACCTTCTTAATCATCAATTTAACCTGGCTGACCATAAAACATTTGACGAGGACTTTGTCCCTAATCCATACAAGCAAGGAATATTTCTCTTAAGTATCAAGGCTTTGTGTCGAGAAAATATTGTAAAACAGGTTTTGGCAAGAAGATACTGAACATTGAAGCTTAAACGGATTTCTAACCTGTGAACACGCCTGTGGTAGGTTCTTGGCTATGAGGTAGAACCTGATTTCATACGTTAAAATACTGTCTGTGATGAGTATGGAGTTGCATTATGAGGTATTGAACGGATATGTCACACGAAGCTTTGCACGGGCAGAAAAATCATTCCTTGTGAGTGAGTGGCCTCCTGTGGCCACGTGTGCAAAAACAGGTCAGGTAAAAAGGTGATATGACTAGCATCTTAAACAGAGCTTTCACATTATCAATTATTGCAACATGCCTATATAACTCTGTAAATATGTTTTAAAAAACATGGAAAGATAAAAAGAGAAAAGGAGTCTTGATTATTGTGACCTCCTTTGAGAATAGTTAAGTTGTTACTCCCTTTGCTTGAAAGAATCATTTTCTATAAAGCACCCATTTCGCTCTTTTCATTCTACATCTAACTTTCACAAAATTGACAGAAACCCCTTGACGCAAGAAATGTCCATAGTGGAGGAGCTGATTCAACAAAGAAATCCATTAAGTTGAGTGAAAACAAACATTTCTTAAAGCTTCCTTAACCTGAAGCAGGACCTAAAAATCACATCTTGACGCTTGCGCCTCCTCTAGACTGCATTTTGAACTCTCCTCCATATCATTGGCTGGTGCCTCTTCTGCATATTGCGCCTCAAAGGCCATCCCCTCAGACGTATCCTCATGGTCCTTCTGACCTGAGCTTGCCTCCGTCCTCTCTGGAGAGTCCACGTGATTGCTGCCCTCTGATGCTCCCATGTGCTTCTTCCTCAGGTGCTGGTTGAGGGTGCCCTGAAACGGGAAGCATTTGCCACAAATCTGACAGTGGAAGGGCTTATTGTCTGTGTGGCCACGGATGTGGTACTCCAGCTGGTCTTTCCTTGTGTACTTCTTGCCGCAGAATTTACAAACGAATGGGGTTATTCCCATGTGGAGGCGCATGTGGCGATCCAGGCTCCCTTTCTGATTGAAGGTCTTTCCACAGTAGATGCAAACGAGTCTCTCGTTGTAGGGGTACCACTGGCTCCGCAGGCTGCGCTCTCTCACGTCGTTCTCCAACCCTGTGGCTCCCAGAGCTGATTCGCCATCGTCCGAGCCTGGTTTGATATTACTCAGCTGCCCTGCTGGGATGGTCACGGTGCGCTTTGCCCTGGCTCGCCCACCTCTGTAGCCACTGAGGATGGAGCGGGAAGGACTGGAGTTGCTAAGGTTGACAAAGCATGGGGAGGACAGCCCTGAGTAGGAATAGGTAGCCGACTGGATGACAGGTCCATAAGAACCCACACTAACAGCCAACACCTGTTCTCCATCGACCAACTCTGTGTGGTAGCCATCATCACCAGCTGAGGAACTATCTGAGTACGTGGGCCTGTCGATCTTCTCTATCTTCACCTGCACATCTGTTACTTGCCCGTCTTTGCCAATCAGTTCCACTTGCTCCGTTTCTCCCTCCATGCTTGGAGCATCATGCTCTGACACGCTATCACTGCTTCCTCTGTCTGACTGGCCTTCCTCTTGCTGCTGGCGCACCCGGCCCAGGCCTTTTCCTGCCAGCTCGAAGCGCGCTTCGTGTCCTGCCTGGCTCTGCCGGGAGTAGTAAGGGGGGGAGATCTGGGTAGGGTTTACAAAGAGGTTGCTGTCATTGACCCCATTGTGGTTGGTCAGCGACTCGTCCTTCTCCGGGCTGCAGACACTAACTGGGATACTGATCTTGGAGTGGATGCTCTCCAGAATTTGGGTACACTTGTCAATGATGGCTTGCATCTGCAAAAAGCTGGCAGCAGTGAGGAAACTGATAATATCCTTGAGCTGCAGGGACATGTGACCTGTGTAGCAGAATGCGAGAAGCTGCTCGAACACCTCAGGGCTTTTGATGACGGAGATGGAAAGGCCACTCATGGTGCTGAGAGCCGAGTGGTCACGAAAGTAGGGTGAGCTAGCAGCCAGCACAGCCTTGTGGGCCTGAAAAGGCTGGCCCTGAATGTGAACAATGATGTCACACAGCTTCCCTTGCAGCCGAAGCTCATTGAGCTGGGTCAGAACAGTGTTACTGAACTCCGGCACATCAAACTCGATGTAGCTGCCGTCGTCCATTTCTTGGATGTGTTTCTCCAGTTTGCCGACAGCCTGAGGAGAAGAGGAAAATAACAAGCATTAGGTTTTGAACGTAGCATTTGCAGCAGCACATTTACATTTCCCAATTTCCCAATAAAAATCCTGTATATGGAAGACAAATGAGACAAGAGGCTGTTTGAGAGGGGCTTTATGGTAAGGCTGAACAACTAATCGTAATCTTGTGGACCTGCAGAGAGCAGACATTTCAGTTCTTCTTGTCGTTGTAAACTTGATTAGAACTGAATTGTTTTGGAGCTGCACAATATATTGTTGCAGCACTGACATGCATAATAGTCACAGAATGCGCAATGTAAATAAGGCAAATTAGCTTGCACGCGTCATGCTAGAACGTTTTGCTGCTTTTGATGGCGAGTCACTCAGGCTGTGCATGCAGCATGACTGCGTCTCAGAGCCGTCTGTGTTGTTTGGTCAATGGAAGAGAGATACGTCAGCTCTACCCTCGGCATCAGATTGCATTGTACAGTCTGCGTGACTGCAGTCAGCTCATGTTAAAACATAATTGTCTCTGGGATATGTCACAGGAGGAATAATCCAGTAGATGTGTGTATTTCTCAGCTGGAGTTTCTCAAGATTTGTCAGTCTTGGCGGAGATGTGTTTTGGGGATCCGCAGTAAAACCTGCAGCAGATTTTTTTAGTTGTTTTTCTTATTGTAGTCGTGAACTGGATTGGAATGAGACAGTTTTGGGTACAACAAAGCAAGACTCTTTACCAAGTGGAGTGAACACTGGGGATTGTGCAGTCTTCTACACATACAGTACCAGTCAAAAGTTTGGTGCTAGATCCTTTCAAATCCAAAATATATCTAAATCATTTTTTTTATAGCAACATATAAAAAGTGCTGGACCTAGCACCACATTACCAGAATCAACTGCAAGTGTTAGAGGCTGTACAAGAACAAACAAGACAATTTAATCCTAAATAAAATTCAGAATTTGAAATTACAACTCCACATACATCATTCATCTTTTTTAATTTTCATCTACAGCCATTAATGTTAAGCAGGAAAAGAGGAGTAAAGCAGATGAAACGGTGACTCACAATGTGGTCAGACAGCTATGCAGGTACATACAGTATGTACTGGTAGTTTCAAATTGAGGGCAGACATATAGGCGCACATGCCACATTTGGCAAAGAAAGAAGAAAATCTGGTTATGCTAAGAGGGTGAGCACTCAAAGAACTCTTTTGAAAAGCTGTTGGTATAGTTGAGCTGCATTAATGGCACTGATGCAATCGCTTTTGTAACAGCAACCAACACCTTTCCTATGTAGACCATCGACAGTGAGACTTTTTCTTACTTCAGCTAAATCACATTGGTTTT
This sequence comes from Chaunax sp. Z400, assembly GCA_037577475.1. Classification (NCBI taxonomy): domain Eukaryota; kingdom Metazoa; phylum Chordata; class Actinopteri; order Lophiiformes; family Chaunacidae; genus Chaunax; species Chaunax sp. Z400. The sequence goes on from CM075187.1 coordinate 2,908,974, forward strand.
ATAAAGTAAGATTACATTCCTAACGCAGACAAATTTTACTTTTGATTCTCTCAAGTTTTGGAATAAGTGTTTAAGATGCAGCTTAGACTTTTAAAATTAACTAGAACATTTGTGTCAAAGGAAACAGATGCAGCTGCTACTGCAAAAACTCAATTTGTGCTGATCATGTTTTCTTCTAGTAAAAAAGAAGAAGTGACATCTTACATAAACTTGAACCAAACAATTTTAACCAATAATATCATGACATCCATCCAAAGCACAGAACTAGATTGAGATGAAGGGAGGTGCCAGAGCGGAGTGTTTCTAGAGGCCAGGCCTCACTGATTATTGAACAAAAACACAACTTTATAACTTAATTCACTGATTTTGAAGAATCTGGATCATATTTTATTGGGTTAATATTGCCATCAGCTGCTCTGTCTGAGCTCTCTGTGGTTTTTCCAGATAAAGATGGCTTTATGTGTTGTTAAGTAACCTCTAACTGTTGCTAACTGTGGAGGGCTAAGGAGCTAGTGAACACTGCCTGACAGAGATCGTTTGACGACAGGGAATCCAGTATCAAGATGATTTACAGCTTCCTGATGGAAAGATAGCTTTAACGTCACTTGTTGTGCCTGCCATCAGACAATTAGCTTGGTTAGCCATGCAGGTCCTATTAGCTGATCCAGCACTGGGGGACCACGAGCCAAACTAAGCAAGGAAAACACCGTGGTACTATATTCCCTGTCATGCCACTGTCAAGAGTCAGTTGACATTTAATTGGAGATGCTCATAGGGAGTTCCCAGTCAGTCAAAGTCAGCTAGGTGAATACATAAACATAAATATGGGGGAGGTAAATAGCACACTGCCTTACGTTTCATGTGGACTTTAAATGCATGAAAAATACATTACACTTTATTACCATCAACAATGACATGTTACGATGAGCATGCATTATTATAGAGGCATCAATGTGAACTTCACTTTACTTAACTCGTACAATGACAACTTATGATACTGCCTAGACTATTATAGCATAGTATGAGCACTTGGTACCATTGTATGTTGGGGTGTGCATAGGTGAGGATAGGTAGTCATAATGTATAATAATGCCCAATAAGTCAACCTCTGGTTTATAACTAGTTAAGAGCCTCCATAAGTCCCTTATGCTTACAATTAATCACACGTGGCATCCATGTTTTTTAGAAGTGTTGATATAGTGCACAAGAAAGCATCGCATGTTTACAACAGTAGTCATAAAGCATTATGAATACATTATAATACACAATGAATGCCCCATAATACACATTAGACTTAGACTTCATAAAACCTAAACTGCCTCATTGTAGAGTTGCTGGTTGGCATTGATACACAAGCTATAACATTCAAGCCTTCTTGAAACACATTCCCCCCATGAAAGGCCACACACTACCCCTACACAGTAAAGTACAGACTTGTCCTGGTTGATAAAATATTTACAGACACCGTCCCTCCTTCCTCAGCTGAATGAAAAATTCCAGATTTGGAAAGCTGCAACTGTGAAATCAAGTTATGATGTGCCTATTGTGAAATTTTGTTTCTAGAGGAAAATATTTCCATGTTGCAAAACCTTAGTCTGTGTCAGTTCAGCTTAACTCTGCTCCCCCCTCCTCTCCATCTGCCCTTCTCCCATCTCTCCAACTGCACCCCCTACCTCCCACCCTCCCTCGATGCCTCTAGCTAGCAATTCAGCATGATGTTCTGTGCATTGAGTCCCTGTCAGCACTTTGGGAATATAAACACTTTCTCTAGTTGCCGAAGCTTGCCAAGACACCTGTCCAACAAGCCATATGCTCTCATCCTGGCACAGGGGAGGGAAAGATGTAGCAAAACGTAGCAGAGGAGGTGGTCATTATTTTCATTTGCCCATTACCAGCCTTCATATACAAGACGTGATGTCTGCCAACAGCAGCCATAGTGAATGGAGCCAAGATGGATAGAAGCCAAAGAATGCATGCTCAGTAGTTGAGATGCATATATTTGGTGAGGGTCGCATGATTGGCTCACTAGGGAAAAAACAGAAATGTTTAAACTCAGCTAAAAAAAAAAAAAAAAAAAAAAAAAAAAAAAAAAAAAGGAAAAATCCATCTGCAGCCCAAGTTCACTGCCTGGTTAAAAAAAACCAAAAAACTTTCAGTCACAGCTGCTTCACATAGGAAGGTATAAATGATCCTGAGTACATTGTGATGGTTTGGCAGACCATCAAGTCAGTCCTACTACTCTCAAATGTCTTACTAAAGCTGGGGCAATGTGAAAATCAGCCAAACACCTGACTGGTACAATCAATTTTAACACTAAGTGTGGCACTTGATTTAGCAGCTGTTCCCCCTGAGCCCATAAATGGGAGTGTGGAGTCATCACAATGCATCATAAATGCTGACACATCATATTTTTTATTTCTCACAACAACTATCAAAGTGAACTTTTATTCTACTAAATTTTAAATCATTAAATCAAAAACAATGAATTGGGGGGGGGGGGGCGCATTGTTGTTCTTTCTCTTACATCTAGAGGTAGCAGTGACATCACCAAATCAACATCTGTGTAAAAGGAGCCAGTCTGCGTGGCAGATGGAAAGGATGCGGATGTAATTCTTTACTCCGATTATGTATTACTGCGCAACCCACAACTGAGAGATTTAAAAAAGGAGCTAGTAACAGTTAGCAGCTAACACAAAGAAGAAGAAAATCAATCAAAAATGTCTTCAGATTGGGGAAACAATGAGACACTCAGGAGCTGCTTACCTTCCAGGCAGAGGACAATGTCAATGGCTTTGTAACAGGGACAGTACATGATTGTGTTGCTATATTATTTGTGGTTTACAAAGTACAATTTGACGTTTATGTAACTCATCACGCTACAAATAAACACTATTGTAAACACTACATCACGCCTCTTTGGCGTGCGGAAAGCTAGCATGCAAACTAAAATCAAACACTTTTTTCCCGATTTTTTTCCCTGACTGAAACCACTAATTGTAGCATTAAGACAGCAACCCACACCAACTGGATATCAGGTAGAGTAGCATAATAGCACTGTGTGTACAACTTTTAACTCTAGTGCGTCACAACAAAACAGAAGGAAGTACGGCCCTGTGGCGCTGAGCTAGCTGGTTATTAAGAGGCTTTTGCTAATTCTCATGCTGCTATCTCTTGCCACCTACATCAAACATATGCCTGTTCAGTAAATGAATCCAAACCACTTACAGTCTCTCGTCTATAATGTTGACATGTCACAAAAAAAAACAAAGGACAAAAAAAGATAGATGAAAAACTAAAAAAAACAAAACAAAGTCAGCAAGAAAGCATTGTATGATTTCTACAACATCAGCAACATTTCACCTACTTTGACAAACAGCTTGTGGGACAGAACAGACCCAGAACAGAACTGCTTAACAGGCAAAGGTTGGGAGAGAAAGAGATGATAAAAAAAAAGAGAGAGGATAAAAACAGACTTGATTTTTGGTTAAGTATGTTAAGAACATTTAGTGGTGTGAGGATAACATTGAGGAAATTGGTATAGCTTAGTGGGAGCTCAGTATGCAGAGCTAGATATTGTATGCTTAGCCTCTGGGTGTGTTCTTGGGAGTAAATAACTGGATAATAAGAAATGCTCATTTTCTATTTCTGCCCACTCACGCGCTTATCAGATGAATATGAGCAAAACTCCTAGAGGAATATGTATACTTTCCTGAAAATATTGATCCTCAAACTTGCTGGAATGAACATTAAAAAAAAAAAAAAAAAAAAAAAAAAAATATATATATATATATATATATATATATCAGAAGAGAATCTGTTCTGTCCTTTCCCTGCAGTAGGAGTTATGTCTGCATAAACCTTGGACGTTCAACACCTTTTCCTTCCTTGAGAACCAAGCTTTTAATGACAAACTATAATTAACTAGGAACTCAAATTGCTTTTCATCAAAAGTCACCCTGCAGTGATTCAACTGATGCAATTACTGTTGGCAGTGATTAGTTTGACACATTGCTCCAACAACAGGTTTTATAACTGCCAACTGGCAGATTTTTGCTTAAGGTAGAAAAGAATTCAATCGAGACAGCTACTGTTTACTGCTGGTGAGCAGAAAAAAACCTGCAAATGTCTAAAAGTAATGTCAGCCTTCTTCAGGCAAGTTCCCCAAAATGTTATACAGTAGTATAAAATACTGTATATCAGTATTAGAAAATAAATACTAACAACAGAAGTTTGACTTTTTACCTTCAACTGAAACAGTTTCTTATTGTCAAGATCACCAAGACAGGCCACACAGAGTCCTGTTCCACCAGACATTTACTTTATGCACTTGGCGTCTATATGCCTTGCGTTGCACAATCAGTCATTTCATCTGGTGGTTCAAACTAACTCTGTTTTACTGCTGATCCCATACAGAACATGGCCATAAGAAATGGGTGCTGTATGGGTGCAGAGCCATTATACAAGCTCATACTCAAGTTGTAATTGGTTTGGCTCCTTTCTGTTCAGACACGTGTCCTATTTTTACTATTTAAACTAGTTTCAGACGGAATAGTACATGAATAATACATGTTGTTGGTTTCAGACTTGACTTTTGACAAAGCAGACTGGGAAATGGATGTCAAAGTAAAAGTATCAAATTAGACTTTGGTGATCTATGTGAAGCCAGATGTAAATAAATGCCAGTCCCTGCACTTTGTCCTTTCACAACACGTACGATTAATTTACAACTACACTCCGTGTTACTTAGAGCAATGCTATTACCAGTGTCTTCCAGCTAAACAGATGTCACGCGAAAGTCAGTGAATGCAACGTTGATGTTAATGTTTGTTTCTGATACATACGGGCTGAGGCGAGTTGCTGTAAAATACGGCGAGTCAAGTAAATGATTTCAAGTCTTCGCTACACATTTAGAGTGTTAACTTACACATTAAGAGCCAGGTTTACCCTTGTTAGCTGTTAGCATCGTGAATGAATCCTGGGGTAAATTAATATGTAACTCACAGTCGATCACATGCAAACAGTTCCAAAGTATTGGGACGCATATGTGCGTTGTCTCAAACTTTATAGCAAACCATTCTGTTTGTAACGTTAGTGAGTTAGCTATTGATGAGGGCTCTCGCCAAGTAGCTAACGTTAGCGTTAGCTTGACCGTCAGATCCACCTGCTTTTTTTACTTGTCTGCACCATTCTTCATTTCAAACGTAACTTATAGACAGATTGTTATTAGTTTAACAACACTGCATTGGCTCAAAGAGCCGAAACACCCAACTATCAAACAACAGAGAAGCACTTGCTGGCTAGCTACAAGCTAGCTTAGAATCGAGCAATAATTTTAGAACAATGCGCAACTTTCAAACAAATTTCACGCTGCCTCGCACTGCGGATTATTATCTAGCTCTGTCACGCTTTCCCTGACCAAACAAAAGCTTGACAACATTGTCAGGTTTTGTAACTAAATTCCAACGTCGAGTTTTTCTACAAACTATGTCGGCTGTCATTTGAAATAGCTCCTACGCTAGCTTGCTAACAATTAGCACTAGCCTGACTAGAAGTCATTCCCTGTAGTAACAAACAGTGCTAAGTAGCGGCTAACACTAGCTAGCATTTAGTCTCCAACGCGCGGTTCCAGGCAAATATTTCCCCATTGTTTTCACTATTAAAACAAAGACACGCCAACATTACAACCGCATTATGGTCGCCAGTCCGAGACAATTTTAAAGTTCACCAAACTCACCTTTTTCCAGATTAGCATAAAACGTTGTCCATTCCCCTCAGTAGTTCGCTAACACTACAGCCAGGCCTCCCCCCCTCTCCAGTCCAGATGTGTCAGACAGTTGCTGCTGCAATTTTTGCATCAACAGGAAGTGTTCTTTTGGCTCTTTGCATTCATTCTATCAGGGTGTTTTGCAGGAGCCCCTCCCTCGCTCATGTCAGTGCCGTGTACCGAGAAGTATGCGTCGTGATGCTAAACAAACCTCCTATTTAAATGTACAGTATCCTCTAGTCTGTCTCCCAACAGTTAACGTGGCCATAGTACTCATAGTTTGATCTACTGACTGCACCCATATCAGCACACACGGGTCAGTCCCCTCTGCTTCCACTTTACAACACTGACAGAGGGAGAAAACACTATATGATAGTCTATTTAGTGTATGAGCACTGTTTTGTTTTAATTTGTTTTAAATGTGTAAAACTATAGTTCCTTCCTTGAAATTGGATATTACATATATATCTTTTCAGATGTGCATTTGCACATACACAGTGACACACACACACAAAGGATGAGAGAAACTTTATTTTTCTTCCACAAAGTTGAAACATTTGCACAGTTTTAACAATCTAAACACATTTTATTTCTTTTTCATCTGGCCTGCTTAGCCATATCAGCCGTAATGAACAAAGAGAGGAGGGGGATATAGGAATGGGTTCCATCCCTCTGTTTGTCATGTTTAGTTTCCGTAGCATAACTCAAAAACTAATATTTTTTCATTAAACTTTCTACATACATCAGTCATAACATAAATTGGTGCCTTTAGCTATTTAGGGATTTTTGTGGTTTTTATTTATTTTTTCTGTTTCCATGTTTAAAAGTTGGACTCAAAACTCATTTATACTCCATCTACGTACAAAAATAAATACGTTTCAAACAATGTATCCATCGATGCACATACAATACATCCACAGGAGGGCAGTAAAGAGTCAAAGGTTTTTGACAACAACGCAAATTGTTTGAATTATGGCTACACTGCCCCCTATTGATCCCCGGTGGTACTGCTCTGTTTCATCGTTATTCATGAGCTTTCAGAAAACATGCACAAATTTGGACAAAATGACGGAAAGCCTTGTATATGTATACATTTTAATAATGAGCATAAATGAGCCTTTTGGGCTCATTCTGGTGGTTGGTTTCGTTTATGGAGCATATCTCAAATACTATTCAATATTTTTTCATGAAACTTTCCACAAACAACAAGCAAGTACTGGTGGTTCCTTTTGCTATTTAGGGACTTTTGAGTCGACTTTTTGATTTTTCATTCGTTTTTTGATTTATGTTTTTATTTCTATGGCTGGACGTTGAATTTAGGCTCATTCTGTAAGTGGGATTTGTCTCATGAGGGTTTCTGGGGCATAACTTAAAAACTGTTCAATATTATGTCATGAAATGTACACATCTCCTTTTTTACTGGACAGGTGCATTTTGATATTGTGAGAATTTTAAACATTTTTTCAAATCTCAAAAATGTACATTTTTAATCAGATATGCAATTAACAGGAACAATTTAAATAACTTCTTTCTGACTGACTTTCTTTAATGAAATGCACCTGTAGTGGGGGATCCAGAGTATTTTATGCTTGTAGAGAGGGTAGAGAGACAACTGTTTTCATTGCACCTATTCAAAAAATATATTTGTGTTGAATGGAGTTATGTCACTATAACAACATCATGATTTAACAATAACAACTCGAAGCTCTTTACAAGCTTTGATGATCAGATTTTAGTTTAATCTGTTTAGGAAACCCGTTTTTATACTCCAAATGATTTCTTTCAGTTCTGCATAGACACCACACAGGGGCGCCAGAGACTAACTTGATGACGAAACATGAACTTTGCATCCTCTTCCTCCTTGTCAATAAAATCCTCAACTCTAAAAGGCTGCGGCGGATCAGTATTACAGGGAAAATATTCACCAATCAGAAGATATTACACAAACAAATATGTGATGATGGTGAATAAAATATGTGCTTGTTTGTGTTTATTTTAAATGCATTTCTTTTACCAGAATAAATACCTGTTCATGTTGGGTTTAGTTATGTTTAGTTATGTTCATGTATATGAACTATGCATATGAACTATTATACAGCAGTACTGATTGGGCATTGGCCAATGAGGAATATGTCAGAAACTCTGCAAGATTTAACGATGAACTTTGTCAGAATGATTTCCTCGAGACAGTGGGAAAATATTTCTGATCATCTGCCCAGTTTTCCTTCTAATGAACAAAATATACAACAATACACAATGAAAACTATTGTAGGAGCAGCCATCATGCAGGATCTTAAGAAAACAGAACTTAAATTTAGATTTATAATGGTATGATTTAGATTTATAATAATCGCCCAATGTTGACAGAAATGTGTTTATTGTGGTAATCTCTATTCATTATACTGTAGATCTGTCAATGGAATGACTAAACTCTGGAAATATATCATTTATAAGCTTGTATATTTCACAATCTTTAAAACTTTATTAATCTCTAAATGGCAGATTACATTGAATTAAGTATACTGAGACCCCAACCAGAGGTTAAAATGCAGGGCCATATTTCTTTGAATCTTATTTTTGGTCTTTGGTTATATTAGCTGCTTGCAAACCTTTCATGCGTATATTTTTCTGTTGGTAGGGACAGGTAAAAGCTCTACTTTTAGAATCATGCAATGAATGCGTGCAGTGTGTGTTTTTTTCCCCTGAGAGTGAGTGACAGGTTGGCAGCTCAGGTGAATATCTGACCTAATCTGTGTGCAGGTGGGTGATCATCGCAGAGAAAGGAATCGCTTTGTCATTGCACGTGCTTCTTGTTAAACAAATCTCTCCTCTATTCTCCACCGTGATTTTTTTTTTTTTCCAGGAGATTGATACACAACCGAAGGTGCAGCCAAGGTATGGTGATTAGAGATAGTTTGGTTGATCCGCAGGAATGATCATGGTATTGATAACATTTCAAACAAAGTCATAATCAAAGGGTTTCCTGTTGAAGTTGTAATCTTTTCTGAAATGGGGCTTTGTTAGCTCAGTGTCATTTGGTTGACCAGGAATTATTTGCCGCTAAGCTAATGGGGCTGGTTTTTAGTGGTGCAGCGCCAGGGATCGGACAGGGGCTCCAGGTGGTGTGGCCCGGGGCTCTGATGTGGTGCTCCTTTTTAATCCCAGATGACATTGCAAAATCCCCAAACCGCCTGCCCCTCTATAAGACTGTATAGGAGCAGAGAGCATGATTTGTTTAAAGAGCTCATATCATGTATCAAACTGAGGGAATAAGGAGTTCCACTGTTTCATGTTAAGCCTGAAACCATAGGTTATGCTTCATATGAAAGATAGCTATTTATTCTTTGTCTTAAAAAATTCTTTTTATTTACTCCTCTTTAATTACTAGCAATTATTCAACTTGAGCCTCTTCTATGGAACACGAAATGTTTGCAGTTTATTGCAATGTTAGAAGCTATCAAATTATTTTTCTTCTTCTTGGTTTTTGGCTCTATGATCCAGCTTGTCCTGAAGCGTTATGTTGCATTGTTATGTTTTTCCCTGTAGGAAAAAGTCTGAGACAGCATTAGACATTACATTTTCTCTACAGATATTGACGTCCTTTGTTTCTAGTTTCTAGAAACAGAAACATCCCCGTCCTCATAGCCATATCTCATATTCTCTATAAAGTCATTCTCTACCCACAATTTGTGTGCTAATGTCGAATAAGTAGCCCAATTTTTAGGCTTAACATGAAAAACACATTGTTTTCTACGAGTGCCAAGAGTCCCAGAATACCTTGGCTGTGAGTGCTGGGGAGAACAATGGTTCCCCAGTGCTCCTGTCCAGAAATAGTCTATAGCTCACTGATGGAGAACATATTTCCCAATAGCAGGTGTCTGAGTCAGTCAGTGCCTGATCCTCACCATGACTGTAAATGAAAGGGCCAGCTCGTCCAGGTGCAGGAGAACCTCTTTGGCCCTCTCAAGTTTCTCCTTGATGGAGGAGCTTTTTCTGGAAGGATTAACAAGAGAAATATTGTATTAAACTACAATTAAAAAGCATATATATATATATATATATATATATGAGGATATAGAATATTCCACAAAAGGGAATTTACTTTACACAGACAGTCATCTGATCTGTATCGCCTTTATTACATTTATTTATATTAATGTGTTACGACACATGTAGTTATGACAGTCTTACTCTTGTAGGAGCCTCAAAATCATTTTGTGCAGCACAAGTTTATGAAATATTTACAAAGATATTTAGTTTGACATATTCCCGTTTCATTTAAAAAATCAGCTGGACTCCAACCAAAGTCGTTCAAGACAAAAAAAACCTGGAAAGCTAAGACCAGTAAGCACAATAATCAGTTGCATTGCAAGGATAATGAGCTCTCAGATGTGTCATATATTTGCCTGAGAAATTAAGCCAATTTGTGGAAATGGTGGCCTGGGGTTGGGGGAATACGGAGTGGCTTGTAAAGATGAGTGATATCTGGCACAGCATGAAGAGAATGAGAGGTGTGCTGCCTGGTGCTTAGCTCAAATGAAAGCTCTGATTAGTGGAGCAAAGATCAAAATGACAGAGCAGTGGAGGCTTCAGCTGGGCCTTTGTTATTGATAAGTCTGTCATCTCTGCTGATATTGGAGCAGTAATGGCAGCTGATGATTAGGCCACTCCTGAGCTATTAACTACATTTCTTATCCTTTTACTGGGCCCCAGGAGAGCCTGTTTGAGAGACAAAGGAGTCCTTCATGAGGCTGGCTTCTTAAACGCCATCCACCTGACCTAAAAGGCACAACTGTTACTGTCTTTCTGTCGGGCCAAAGAAGTCAGGGACCAGATACATGTCAGAGGTCGCAGTGTGCTGCTGTTTGAAATGAAGGGGTTCTGAGTGAGTAAGCTGCTGACAGACGGCTGCAGGAAAATTACACAAAATTGGCTGTTTTGTCAACATTTCATCAGAAGATTTACAGAAAGCTGACCCCAACCCTCTCTCTCCCCTCCTCTTTCACAAGGCTAAGGAGATTGAGGGGGTTGGAATTGACTGACAAACAAATCTCCTCTTTATTTCTTTCTCGCTTTCTCTTTCCCTCTCTTTAAGTGATATTTAATATGATCTCTTTTTAATGAGGGGTGAAATTACATATCCCCAACACATATTGTCATCGAGGTTGTTTTAGACACACTAAGGGCATAAAAAGTAAGCGGTAGAATATTTAGATTCTCCAGTGAAAAGACTGATATGTCAACCATTATGTATTATTACACCACAGTGTACATAGATGTAATAATTTCAATATTTAGATGCTATAGAAGAGTACGGTATGACAGCATCATACGACTGCCATGTGTGACCAGGGACAGATAAGGGAATAGAACATCGGCTTGCTAGTGTGCACTAAATCAGTGAGTCCCATCCAGTAGTACTTGTACCTACGGGGCTACTTCTGCAGGTACTATAGGGAAGTCATGGGAAGATTAGACAAGCTCAGCTAATTTGGAAAAAAGTTAAATGACAATCTGATGACAAAACACATCCATAGTTGGGTGTAATACTTGATCGCTAAATGTTATGATTACTATTAAAAGTAAGTACTTGAGTGAGCAGAGAGGCCTTAACAGATAAACTTTAAAAAAGTAGCCAGAGGTAATGAATAAACTGTTCAAATTAGTTAGCTAAAAGTGTTATATAAAATAGCCTAAAGTAATTAATCAACAATCCAAATAAGTAAAAGATACATGGTTGAAATAAAGAAGTGTTTAAGTTAGCTAGATTAGCTAGGTTAGCTAAAAGTAGCCTAATGAATCCAAGTCTTAGATAAATAGCTTAAGCTAAATTATTGGATCGTTAAAATGTACTGCTAATGATAAATTAATGAAAACCAAGAGTTAAACTATTTAAGTATGTAGCTAAATAAATACTTCAAACAGAGGGCTAAAAATAATGGCTAAATAGGTGAACTAATGAAACATAATGGATAAATAGTTTGAATCAGTTGCTAAAATTATTGAATATACATAGCAGGCTAATGGAGAAGAGGCTGTTTGCTAAAAGTAATAGAAAAAAAAGGTAGCCTAAACAGCTAGGCAGCTAAAAGTGGCCTAATGAATAAAGGGTTTAAATACTTGGCTAAAACTAACCCACTGGACGCATCGGATGGTTAAAATAGATTGCTCATGACAAATGGATGAAAAGCAATATAGTTCGCTAAATGTAGCCAATGGATCAATGCTTTAAATAGAGAGCTGAAAATAATAGCTAAACACAGCTGATAAATGGTTGCTATTGTTAGCTGAAATGAATGAATTAAGGGTTTGATAAAAGTCATAAATAAATGGAATCATCTAGCCTCTGCATCTCCATATGGTAGCACAAACGCAGTTTAACTGCATGAAAACATTACTGTAACAATATCCTCTACAATATAGTTAAGAGGATTAGCATCCCATTTAAAACCAATTCAAATTAACACGTCTGGAACATGACAGGTGGTGCGACTGGGTACGTTTGACAGGACTGTGGGAAGTACGTCCAACAAAAAAAAAAAAGGTGGGGAGCTGCTGCACTGGATTGCATACGAGCTTATTTGGGCGCAGCATTTCCATCTTCAGCTCCCTGCTTTGTCTCTGACCTCAGCTCAGTCCGCTCTGGTTTGGTATTCCCCTACAAAGGCCAGCAGGAATCCTAGACTTGTTGATTTAGCCCCCAGTGGCCGGAGGCAAAGCATCTTTCATTAACGTCTAAAACCTCAGGAATGAGATACTGGCCTCACGATAAGATCTGGTAATGCAGTAACATGGAATTATGGAAGAAGAAAATTGCCATTTTGTATATAAGCACCTGTGATCTCCCATGAAAGCCCCCTGTTCCCTGGGTTGGGTCAGTCCCAGGAGAGGAGGAGAGGGCACTGGAACCCAATCCATCCTGCAGAGGAGAGATTTTCAGGCTGAAGGCCTGGAGCGATGGAGGGTGCTGCTGTCTGTGGAAGGTCAGCTTATAGAGCACAGAGACAGTGATCCTGTGTGCCTGTCGGAGGAAATCATCTCCTGCCCACAGGAGAGATGCCCCCCCCCCCCTGTTTGCAGTGCTGTTTGTGGTCAGCAAATGCTTTAAGGTCAATACAAAGCATTTATGAGACACTCCAGAGGTATTGTCACAGTACTTTATCAGTTTACCAGTGAGCGTGGACAAATCAGAGAGCTGCTGGGAGAATATGGGAGTTGTTGTTTCCTACATTGGTCGGTGTTTCTTTATCCGAGCCTCTGTGGGGAGGAAATGTCAGGGACAATAGATTTATGTGGCGTTCTGACATTTTGAAGAAGTCAGATACCCTTTTACTCGTCCAGTCCTCCAGAGCCTGGAAAAATGCAGGTGTTCTGTTTGCAGCAAACATCCTGAAGAAAAAAAAAATTCTTCTGAGCCTCCTTCATCCTGCAGTTTGTGAAAAGACACAGGCTGCACTGTTCATGGCACTCACAATGATGAAGGTTCCAATATCTGCAATCTCAGCTGGCCATTTACACGTCATTGTACCACAGAATTATCTATTGGAAGCCAAGCCAAGGGTTTCTTCATTTCATCTAAACTTGAGGTCCTGTAGGGATTTCAGAGAGAAGGGTTCTGTCTGATCTTCCCTTTGCGTGTACCACAGCCATAAGTTTGAATGGCTCGACTCATTGCCGTTGCTGGCAGTTAAAACAGATCAACTGGAAGGAAGAGGCTGGAAAGAAGGAAGAGAAAAGTCTCATTGTGGCAGAACTGATGTGTTTTTGTCTCCTCTGGATACTTTCTTCATCACCTCTTTAAATTTTAAAGCATTTGGCACGCAGCCTGTGGCAGGTTCTCTTGAGGAAGCAGCCAAGCAATGAGGGTCGATGGTGCCGTAAATCTTCGACTGTCCACTCCGGAGTCAGACATGGACACTTGAGATATGCATATTTAATATGTCAGTGTGACTTGAATGTCCAAATCAAACGGGAACTGCTGCTAGATGCTGACAAGTGAAAACAAAGCTGTTTATCCACCGGGGACTCGTGATGCTGGGCTGTTTATTCTGTTTTCCACTGATGCAAAGCGGATAACATGCATGAAATGGCTCATAAGTCCTGCCTTGGGTATTGAAGGACCTGAGGGGGAAGAGAGCTGGCAGCCATGCTTTTGCACCTCATTCCAGAGCAATGCAATAAGTGACATAACTTTGGCCTGAGCATAAGAATCAGACTCAAAGACGAGCTCCTCTCTGTTCTAGACCACAGCTCTAGATTTAAATTCAGCATGCTCTCGTGACTTAATCTGTGCTGAATATGTAGTAAAAGTCTTTTTTAATTGGGGCCAAAACACAGCAGGTGTGTAGTTTGGTGTAATCACGTAAAAAGCCTGCTTATTGCATCCAAAATCAGCATTTATATAAAACATATAAAGGACTCTATCATATGGGCTTTATCCCACAACAGCTAAATTAAATATAGCTCATAGACGTTTGCTGCAGGAACAACTTGTCTGGTTGATGATGAACTAAAACCTGTTCCACAACTCTGCAGCATATGTAATGTAAATAGTTTCTGGCAACATAGAGGGGTATAAGTTCAAGACAATATTTGGAGGTTAGGAGACTGACAGTAATTCAATTAGACAGGAATCCTCACCCGTTCTGTGGGTCAGAGTTATCCATGTTAATCAGGACAGACCGGAGACTTATAAGCTGCTGGTTTCCTGCTGGGCCTCCTCTGTCTGACTGCGCTCCGTTTCCACGCTTTGCATTTAATATTAGAATGTGTGTCAACACAAACTCAGCTTCAAATCCACTGTCATTAAGGACACTAGTAGTTAAACCTGTCAAATAATATTCAACAAGTTACTGGATTCCAATATTAATATTTTTACTTCCACCAAGGAGGTCATGTTTTTACCAGCGTCTGTCAAGTTATGAACCGAGTTTGATGAATTTTTCTTTTTGGAGAGATACGACCCAAGAACCAATCAGAACTTTGATAAAGGATTCTTCACCATTATGGGTCAGTTACAATATCTTATCTTCTAACTTCAAGGATAATGTCTCCTATGATTGGACAAAAACGACACGATGACATCACCATAAGATCTACAGTAGCACACAACAGAGTCTGATCTGGATTCAAGTCATATTCTGGATCTGGTGATCCAGAATGTTTAAATTTATAGGGCTCACAAAAAATTCACTACTGTGAGATAATAAATAATAATGATCCAGACTGACCTGAGATCAGATTGTAGATCAAACTGTGATGATTCAGTTTGGTGTTCAAAAGTTCCTGATCTGGACCCTGAAGAAAACCACCATGGTTTTAATATTTATACTTGTTTATCACAACATTTTACTGTCACTCATTTTTTAATTTTTTTAAATATATTTTATTATCATCATAAATAAATTACCTATGTGTAGTATCTCATTATTTCATTATTCTCTTTTCTTCTTATCTTTTGCATGTGTTCTCTTATTTTTCATCTTTCTTATATTAATTATCCATCTTTTATTGTTTTTTAGTCTTTAAATGGTTTACATTAGTCTCTACATCCTTTTTTAACTTCTTCTGTTTCATCGATCATCGCTTGGATCAGCACCAAAATTTTAGGGATTCTTTCCTGGCCCCTACTCCATCCTTCCACCAAATAGCATGAAAATCTGTGCAGTAGATTTTGCATAATTCTGCTAACAATCAAACCAACAACAGGCAAACCAGAGTGGCACTCAGAGAGTACATACCTCCATCGAGAATGCAAAAAAGACATCCTGGATCCACCTCAGAAACAAATCACCACCTTCCATTTCCATTTCCACCTCTGCCAAATTTCACTGAAATCCGTCGAGACCTTTTTGAGATATTCTGCAAACAAACAAACAAACAAACAAACAAACAATGATGAAACCATAACCTCCTTGGCAGAGGTGATAATAAACTGTGCATAAACAAATGTAAATTCATAAATAAGTTATTTTATTATTCTTAACTCTTTGTTATGCATTTATTGATACTCGATGTAAATGATTGAATCAATATTCATGTTCCACATTGAAACAGTGGATGATCTGCTGTGACCATGAACACATCTCTTCAAATCCATACAGTCTTATAATTAAAACTCAGACTCTCCCATCACTTCCACTGGAATTACTTTACGAAGGGAAGTTTTCATGGCCACAGTGGAAAGTAGGAACAATTATAGCCACTAAAACCATTTTAAATTTACATCTTAGCATATGAGTATTGTTTCAAGGCAGACTTGTAAAAATGTGAACCCACCCTTTAAGTAAATGTATTAGTTATGACATGTTGATAGATTAAAATCGTATTAATCATCAGATTTCACCATTTTAAACAATCTCACCTTTCCGTTTCAGCATTTCTCTGATAAAAGACATCTGTCACGTGACATCATGTCTCATTTACACCTGAAATTCATCACATTTAAAAACTACTTTAGTTTCCAGCGGCTTGGTGGTGCATTTCCTCTAATTACCCGTCTAGATTGTGGCAGGTTGCGTCCCGCTCTTGTTATTTCTACTGTGTGAAATCAAACTTTCTTCCCGAGCTCTAAGTGGCTTTAGCCTGATAATAGCATTTGGCATTCACTGTAAACAGCGTCAGAGACTGAGACTGAAATGCCTCCTCTGTGTTTGAGAAAGTGTCAGGAGTATTGTTGACGGGAGAAAGTGACACGGTGAATCCAAAGATGGTATTCAGAGCAGCCCTGAGTGAGCCGTGTCCCTGTGAGCGCTGGTTGTAAGAATGCGGCTGTCGTCTGGACACTTTGCACCCTGGGAGATGTCTGCAGAAAGTAATTACTCCAACCTGTCAGCTCGGCTGGAAGCAAATGATCAATTGTCTGAAAAAAGTGGGCTAGTATATCAATTATTAAGACAACTCCGTTTGAAACCAGCGGGTATATTGATAGTTTGATATGAGCAAAATTTGAAAATGAAAATCCCAGTTAGTTCTATATGTGTGGACCCCTCCTCCTCCTCCTCCTCCTCCTCCTCCTCCTGACTCCCAAGAACAGGTGGATGCTGTTGAAAATCGAAAAGAGCGAACACAAACACGCAGAGAGGGGACAAGAGCCAGAGCTGTCATCCTGACTTTCAGATGAAGTGGGGGATTAGGATGGAGGTGAAAGCATGCTGAGGACCATGGTGACAGCAGATGAAGGGAGATAGCACAAACTCCTGTGGAATTCACAAGGCAGAGTTGAGCAGGCGGTGGGAGGGGGGGGGGGTGGTTGGCGTTGCCACGAGAGAGCTGCAGCTCTCAGAAGTATTTTCGGTAATGTAAATTTCCTCCGAAAATGTCAATAGTAATGATTGAGTAGGTTTTGCTGCGGGGAAAATTGCATTTCAGAAAAAAGAGATCTGAAAGGTTAAATATGCTTTTCAGATGACAAAGTCCTCCAGGGAGAAGCAGAGACTGCTGACAGTCTCTCTCTGTTCTGATGAAATCATGTCGAGTGTGTGAGTGTGTTAGTGTGTATGACCGCAAACCACCAGTCACACCAGTGACAACACCGATATTAATACAGAAAATGATGTCTTACAAATTACAGCTTGTGCTCGAGGTACTGTTGTGTGCATGCATGTGTGTGCATTTCTTCTCTGGTGTCATGGCTGTGCAGGAATCTGCTCTCTGTAGCTGCGGTGGTCCCGCGGCACCAGCCATTCGTCCTTCCACAGACACGCTGACTCGGCCAGCCTGGGCTCAGGTATCTCCTCTAACCTCCCCTTTGTCCTGCTTTAAAATAGACTCTTTTGTCTGCTGATTTCTGCAGGTCATTGTGAGGAGCGCTTCTTAGTGTCAGCTTTAATTCACACTGTAACCCAAGCCGCGATGCCTCCCAACTATCCACACTGCCTGCCTGGCATTCAGCTGCTCCTCGGGGAGCTGAGGCTGCATTACCCCCAACCTCCAATAACTGCACCCAAGGGACAACTTGCAAACTTTGTTGCTTAAATATTTAAATAGCCCTTTAATTGACATCCGTCAGACCTCACCCAGAGAACATGAATGCTGCTCTGTGGACATAAAAGAAAATGCTGCTGCTGTTTTTCTGCCTCCTTACAGAGTGCTCAGTTTTCCCCAAGATAGACAGAATATCCAAAGCCACAATTCATCACTGCAAATTGATCAGTTTCTCTTGCAAGTGTTTCTTTCCTTCCCTGCAGGTCAGACATTATTTCCTCTAACCTGTGGTGCGTTTGTTTTGGTTTGAGTTGCACAGCTTTGGTGATGTTGGCCGGAGAAATATCCCGGTTTGTGGTGCTGAAATCACCAAAGACAACATCAAGCAAAAATCACGACCCAGTTACTTCAAACCAACCATCAAACCTTCTGTCTGTAAACATAACTCACAAAAACATTAAACTATTTTCTTGAGACTCGGCTAACACATTGGACACATGCTGAAGAGATGTCTTTTGGTATTTTTAGATTTTAAACATTTTTATTTTTCTTGTTTTGGGGACAAAAAAAATCGGCCATTCATATAATCTGGATGGACAAATAGGTAAGAGCAAAAAAATGTATGTTTGATTGAGGTAAGATAGTTTCTGAATGGGGCGGCACGGGGGGCAGTTAGGAGCACTGTTGCCTCACAGCAAGAAGGTCCTAGGTTAAATCCCACTGTGAGCCTGGGACTTTTCTGTGTTTGCATGTTCTCCCCGTGTCTGTGTGGGTTCCCTCCGGGTTCTCCGGCTTCCTCCCACCACCAAAAACATGTAATAAGTGAACTGGTGACTCTACGTTGACCGTGAGTGAGAATGGTTGTTTGTCTTTCTATGTGGCCTTGTGATGAACTGGTGACTTGTCCAGGGTGAACCCCGCCTCCCGCCCAACGTCAGCTGGGATGGGCTCCAGCCCCCCTGCGGCCCTGCACAAGATAAGTGGTTACAGAAAATGAATGAATGAATGAATGAATGAGTTTCTGAATGGTAGCAACACAAAAGTTATTATACCTTTAGATGACACTCACTGGGCAAAGCTCAGCAGCTTTCATTAACACTGTTTCTATAACCTCTGACCTTTAAATGAATCGTTTAAATTAAAGAACCTCAGTCCATTACAAGAACAAAACCATCATGTGAAATAGAGCAGCAATGGCAGAAATGCACCAAAAGAGACAACAGCAGTGGTGTTTTTCTCTTTGGATCTTAACCTAAGATCGCAGCTGGGGAGATGCAGCCCTGGGGCTTCTGTCTGCCTGTCTGTTCTGGAAGAGAAGAAACAACAGGAGAGAAGAGAAAAGAGGCTCATGTTGAAACAGCAAACATCATAACCTGATATCGACACTCAGCTGGGGTTCGCTTCACTTCTGCTGTCTCTGTTTTTCTCTCCTGGGAGGGAGGAATCTATACAGGCTTCCTCAAGTCATATCCAAGGCTAAAAATAAACCCCACATACAGCTCATCCGCTGTGTGAAGAGTGATCTGGTGAAAATGTATTTTTTTCACAGTATAAAGAAATGGATGGGGATTGATGAGTAGGAGCCATGTTTTATCACTGTTGTTGTGCTAAATTCTAATTTCAAAAGAAAATCAGGTTATTCTAATTAAATATTTCAAATATATATTTGAAATATAAAGCAGAGCGCATGCCTCCTTTCAGTAACTTATTTGTTTTTCGTTTAGTTAAAAGTACAGAGGGATTATTTTGGTTTTGGTTTTTTTGAGATGATTTTGCTAAGAAATTTATATTAAATTTATAATAAAAAGATGTAAATGACCTCATATGTTTGTGTAGATTCTCAGTCATCCAGTGGTTAAAGTGCGCCCCATGTACCGAGGCTGTAGTCCTCTATAGCCTCGGTACAGGCTATATAGGCTACAGTCCTCCGGATCACGACATTATCCGCTAACTTTGTCCTCCATTTCTGCATCAACGTCCTACTGATACGCTGTTTTTACGATACAGCGTCACGCTAATTTCTCGCCTGCGATGAAATTTATCATGCAAAGATGTAAAAAAAACAGCTAATTTTGTGTCTTTGCACCTGTGTGAAAAATTTGCTTTGCGTTTGATATCAACACACCGTTATACATCACACCTATTTTGCTGGCAGAACAGCAGCATGCTATTTAAAATCACAAACTGGGGGCACCGTTGGTTCGTTCAGTGTAAGTAAACAAAGGTGGAGGGTCTTCATTGTGGTGCTTTTACACAACCGTTGTGTAAAAAATGGCCGCTGATGACAGATTTAGATGTAAATCAGACCCCATCCAGTAACCACAGAGAGGTTTCCCTCTGACAGGCTGGACCTGGGCCTTTCTGATGCCGTCTTAAGGAATGGAGTGGAGGATTGTGGGAGCCCGTCTCGGCCCAGTTCCCCTGCTCGGCTCACATTCCCCGGGTGAACCCGTGTCCTGGGGCCAGTTGGGCGGCACAGTCTCATGTCTCAAGTCCTCACAGTTCACTGGGCCCTTTAAAGTGAGCACACCCACTGGGGGCCCTCAGGACTACAAAAACTACAAACACTGGGATGTCCAGGCTATCTGAGACACACTGATGCACACTTGCATGCACACGTGCACACACACACACACACACACACACACACACACACACACACACACACACACACACACACACACACACACACACACACACTGTTAACAGCCCATTTATCCCTGATACAATGGAGACACAATAGAAGAGACAAAGATGTTATCTGCATATTATCAAACGTGTTAGTTTCTTATTCCATGCCTTAAAAATCGACGTCAGTTCTCTGGAATATTCCTCTTTTTCCCATATTTTCCTCAGATCCTCAGATGGTGATTGGAGGGAAATGTCAGGGAGCGGGATCGGCTTTCAGACATGGCACACTCCGGTGAACATACGCACCGAGATCAAAGTGAGCCCTTTGCCTACCGCAGCGCATCCCCAACAGATCTGACAAAGTGCCCCCATTGTGTGACCCCGACCCATTACTGATAATGGATCGCCTCCAGAACCGCCCCCTCGGAGGCCGAACTGGCCCTGCACACCGAGCTGCGGTCTGAGCAGCTGATGAACACACACGATATGACATGTCAACTTTCATGCAGTATGACAGCCTCAAACACGTTAGGAGACGGTTTTCTTTCTCTTCACTGTGTCCCGTCAAGAATGTGTTTTTCATTCTTACCAGATATCTTCACGGGTCAGGCTAATCACTTTTTCCACTGCAGCTATGTGTTTATTATAGAGGGAGACTGCAGAACAGGAGTAGTCGACTAAAACCACAAGAGGTCCAGTGAATCAACCCTCCTCCCTTTAGTTTGATACCTAAAAAAATACGGCTCCTGCTTTTTTCCAGACTTAAAAAAAACACTTTAGTTGACATTTTTATTGAAAAAAAGCATAAAATATTCAGTTTTGCAGAAACATGTTTTGACATAACTAATCTGTAACAGTTATCTTTATCTGTTTTTGGACACTTCCTCTGTCTTCCAGGCTGCTTTGGTGAAGATATAAAATTATTAAGAAACTCAAAAATGCAAAAAAAAATACAATGTCTATACAGGACAAATATGGAAAAACAAACTGAAATAAAATCTTGAGCTCTAAATTTTCATTGTAAATAAATTCCTTCAGTCCATAAAAACATGACAGCCTCAGATGAAAACAATAAAGTGTTCTTTTAGGCTGAATCGAGCTTTACAATCACTTAAGATGACTTTGATATGAGAAAAGACAGGAATATTTCAGACCATCACAAAATACACATTTGTGCAGAATAATGTCATCCACAGGTGTTTGGCTTAGAAATACTTTCATACCACTTATCATACTCACATAATTTACTTTTAAATCTTGTCGATCTAATAGACAATTTTACCCCAAAGACACGGAACACAAAGCTATGATTTAACTTTGTCAAAGACAAATAGCATTAAGTTTAATAACTGTAACTGACGCATATATGCTTGTAAATACAAAGACAGGAACATGTGTATGCTAATAATCTAAGTCATTATTAGACTAGATTTAACATGATGATAAACATGTGTGACTAAGTCCATTTTTGCTTTATCTATCCGTTATGACTGGATCCAGCTAACACACATCATACTTTGTCACTTTGCACTGCCGTGTGCGTACGAGCCATCATGAGCATAACGTGTCTGATTGCTATATGTACACCCCAGTAATGGCGGCTGCATGTAAACCCGAACTATTCTATTGGTAGTGGAGGGATCCAGATGATGATTTCCAGTTTTTCCTCGCCACTGTCACCAAATGTTGGCTGATGTGTAGAATAAAGAGTTCACAGTCTAGACCTGCTCTTCTAAATCTTGAGTTAACTTTTGTTGTGATTTGTTGCTATATATTTAAAAAAACAAATCGACTTGTCTTTTCCCCGTTGTGTCAAAAGGCTTCGCGGTCCAGACTGGATCTCGCAGCCCGGATTTGGCCCTGGGGGCCACTGCTGCACAGCTTCAAAGACAGAACAATTGCCAAGTTTTGGCGAGTTCCTTCCAGTTGTTTGATTTTTCTGCTGAAGCAGCAACGCACAGGATTTGGTTTCCATCTGAGGTATTTATTTCACACACATCTGTGAGCGCTCAGTGCTTTAAATTCTGCTTTATCTCGTTTTGTCAGAGCTGCAGATTATTCCAGTGTGGTGTCACTGTGTGTCATTGTTTGTTGTCAAACACCTGAAAGTATGTCACACCTGTGAAAGTGGTGTGTTCGCGTGTTTCTTGTGTACTGATTGAAACTATGTGCACACACTCTGCAGCCTCATTCATAGCCTCAGGCTTTATTCTCAGTCCCTCCCTCCCTCATAATTACCTCAGTGATCAAGGTTAGAGCAGTAGTAAAGCACACTAACCCTTTAACCTCCGGTGAACTCTCCCATTAGTCCACCTTAGGAGCTGATGCACGGTGTCAAACACTGTCGCCTGCAACAAGCCTGTGAATTAGTCTTGGCATGAATCTGAGAGACGGCTCTGAAAGGCAGCCCATGAATCAGACGCTGCAGCAGAGACAGGGAGAGCGTGAGGGGGTCAAAAATGCAGCGTTATCAAACTACCCCCATCTCTCTTACCCCCTGCTTGGACTTACTGAAACAGGACAGACTCCCACAACGCACCCTGCCATTCTGCCAGCCCCGAGGGCTCCTCCAGACAGCTCAGGAATTCGGGATAGGGATCCGACAAGGTCTACAGCTGGGAGGAGAATTCCTACCATCCTCTGTTCGGCCCTCTTATTGTCTGGCCCTGGCATCCCGGTGTTCGCTGTCTGGTTGTCGTCCGTGTTTTTGATATTGTTGTTTTTTTGCTCAAGGGCAAAGGTCACGCAGGCTGTGACATTCGAGTTTGACTGGAAATGAATTGCAAACAGCGGCCGTGATAAAGGTGAAAATTTAAACTGCAGAAAAACAGAGTGGATGAAGAGAGCCTTTGTTATTAGCAAGAATGCTAATGTCAGCCTCACAGTTATTGAGAATTATCTCTAAAATGAACATGTGATTAGTGTTTGTCAAAGGCAAAAATTAAAGAGCGAACATTTCTAGAAGCAGATGAGAGGCTAAATGATGAATCAAGGAGGCTGCCATCTTTTTACACCCTGATCCAAGCTTTGTAGGGTGCAGTAAACACACTACATTCCAGGGGGCAGTATTGAACTAAGAGAGAAACACTAGGGCAGTGTGGAGGCTGAACACTTGGTAGGTTAAAGGCAAATAATCTGATTGATAAGTCAGATTTGGATACTCTCTAAGCGTTTATATCTGATCCTGGAGCTGGAAGAAGGGCCAAAATTCACTTTGTCACACGATCCTGTTCTTTCATACATTTGTTAAGTAAAGTAAGGGGTGAGAATGATCAGATAAACCAGCCATTATGCAAAATGTCACTGCAGCGCTCAATAAGGTAATTTCAGTTTTGACAAGCGTGACAAAGATTACATTTTGAAGTATTTTGACTGTTTTTTCAGGTTCAAATAAAAGTAGATTAGATCAACAAAGAGAAACTATAACAGATCATTTGAGCAGAAATAGCTAAATTAGCCACCAGTGCCAAATTTCCATTCAATGGATCTTAAATAAAGAATCCAAGGGGAGATAAACGATTGCACTGTCACTCTGAAAATCAGCCCGGTGACAGAATAAAAGCAGTGTTCACAGCTGAGGCCATAGTGTTGCCGTCACACAGACTTCAGGCTGCGTGATGGACAGATCAGATGGACCGCGCAGATATTAGGACAGGGAGGAGGATATGACTGGGATGCAGATGAGGCTTGTCAGAGGAGGGTGTGTGTGTGTGTGTGTGTGTGTGTGTGTGTGTGTGTGTGTGTGTGTGTGTGTGTGTGTGTGTGTGTGTGTGTGTGTGAAGTCGAGGAGGAGGGAGGGCGGGTGTTCATATCCAGGGAGACTGGGCGAGCAGCAGTATGCAGGTGGTGGCTGGCTGGTGCTCCTCAGCTGGGCCTGCCGCCAGCTTGGCCCCCGGGTGCCCCGCTTTGAATTCAGGCCTTTGTTCCGCCCCCGGGGAGGTCAGACAAATTCACGTCTCATCATACACTGAGATAGCAACGATACGAGTAATGACTCAGCTGCAATTTCAACCCAGTCGCCTCGGCTGTAAAAAATGTTGGTCATGTCATGAGGCGTGATCTAAAAAAAATAAATAAAAAATTACCATGTTTTAGTGTAAACGTGAAAAATTGATGAGATTTTTGCACAATTCTGGAGCCGTGGAGCAGTTTGAATGTTGTTGTTTATCACTTGTGTTGTGTTTGTATTACCTTTATTGTATTATTATGTTTTTATATTAATATGTTGTTGTTTTTTTAAAGACAGCCTGCTCTGAACAGCTCTTCCCTCTTTAAATAAAGGTGGATGATGAAATCTTGAATAATAAGTAACAAATATATTACAAGTGTTTATGTGTTCATGTGATATTTAATGTTAAGTAGGAAATAAAAAGACATATTAACTCATTATGTGGTTCCCATTTGTCCAATATACTAACATGTAAAAGGAGATGATTATTTGAATGTAAAAAAAATCTTGAAATCTCTTGTGATGTCCTTAAAGTAAGTTTATAAGGATTGGGTTTACATAAGCAGTGGAAAATATGAATAAATATAAAAAGTAAATATATAAGTAAACAATAAAATGTTGCTCTATCAGTGTTTGAGTAATAATAATAATAATAATAATAATAATAATAATAATAATAATAAATTTTATTTATAGAGCACTTTTAATATGCATGGATATTAATCAGAGCAGTTTCTTGATTCCTACATATCTTATTAAATTCACCGTTCTGAGGTCGGTGCATTTAACCTGGATTACTGTGTTTTATATCAAAATTTGCAGAATAATCTCAATTTTCTGTAGAATCAGGCTCCATTCGTCCCAGAGAAATGTGTCAAGAAATAATTTGGCTCAAAAGACGAAATTTTTCACTCCAATTTTTGAAATTCTTGTGAAAACAAACCTTTTCTCAAGTTTGTTTTCATGCTTCAAACAGGTTTACCAAAGACCTGGGTTCACAGAAGTGATGGAATATTTGAAGATTTAAGTATGATAACTGTCAAAAAATGAAACGTTGTCTTATGTTTTTGTTTGTTTTTTTAAGTAGAAGTGATGTCACCAAATGTTAGAAGGAGGTTTGAGGCCTCTTCTCTGCATCCTATTGGTTGCTGTGAGTCTCTTACAATCTTGAAAGAATATGGATAAAGAGGAGAGTCAAGCAACAATCAAACCACATTTCTGCACCACTTTATCACAGATATATGAACAGAAACATCTCAAATACAAACACACTCATCCATAGAGCTCAGAGGGTTAATCTGACTGTAACTTCTGACGTCTTAATCGGCGCTCAGTCTGCACCCAAACAGTATTTCATGTTTTCTGGAGGGACTGGTGCGTCAGTGGCCTGGGTGGCGGCCCACTTAGACCCAGTCTGACCAGTGGACAGGCTCTAATGAGAAGCAGGAGCGGTGAGGTGGGAGTGGGACTGGCTCTAGGGAAGGGTCACATGGGGTTAACTATCAAAGATGAGTGCAAACCTATCCCTGTGGAAAAGACGGCGAGGAAAACATCACCCTGCACATGCTAAGCTCCCCAAACTGGGAGTTCCTCCGCTTAATTAATCCAAGACACAAACCGCTACACACCCACGGACGAAATGTGTAGCCTCACTCTGCAGAGCAGCCAATGCTTACACACTTTAATGTCACGGCCACTTTTATCAACAGTTTTAAAGCTTTAAAGTCATTAAATTATCAGCTCCGGTTTAAAAACAAAACAAAAAAAGTGAAGCATTTCTGTGTGTTTAGATATTTACAGATAAATATGAAAATTGTTTTATTATGAAAGTTGGAAACACATTTACAGATAGAAATCAGAGAACACAAACCTCCCCATTATGTCCTTCCACTTAAAACCAACAGCCCCCTGATAGGCTGACCCTCATCATGTGACTCCTGGACCCTGAAAACCTGCCCCTAGAATCTGGATCACATTGGTATCCTTATTAGTCTGATAGTTATTCTAGAAAAACCAGATGTCATTAAACTAATGGTTTTATTCAGGATCTTGATCAGGAACCTTTGAAAATACATCAATCACGGCATTATATGAAGTTAGAAGTACAAATCTTGAAATTGCTCCTATCTTGCATTAGTAAATAACCCTTTAGAGGAATTCTGGACCGGATCACCACCAAAATATAACAAATGAACCAAAATCCAATCAAGACATTTGGCTAATCATGCTAACAGAGAGACAAACCAACGCCCTCCTTTGTTGGAGAGACAGATGCGGAAGTGCAGAGTTGGCCTAATTTGACAAATCTTTACTGCAATAATTAAACAGTACTTTAATTCAAGATTTACTGTCATTTTTAAACCAGTTTCATATCAGTATCAGTTGGTTCTTGCTGTCGGCACCTGTTGACATTTCTAAACCTTAAAATCTTAAAGGAACACGAGCTGCCAGGTCTGTCTTCTCAAACACATCCATCATAAAGTCTAAAGCATGCCATTATCTGCTGATGTTCATCAGCACATTTTTTTTTTACAACAAAATGCAAACAACTACAGCTGTCGACACAAAAAAACTCCTGCAGCATTTCTCAGAGAAGGAACTGGCACAAACACAACTTAATTTTTTTCCAGATATGCTGCAGCGACACACACTCACAGCTACTAATTTGCAATCGATCCTTCCCATCTCCGCTGCTCGGCTCTTGCTGCAACCCTCACATTGAGAGCCTTTCGTCACAGCAACACATTAGTTTCCCTCCACTTGTCCAGACAAGGATTTCACTAGTAATGGCCATGTAATGGCCTACAGCTCCTTGGGCATAAGCTGTAAAGGCTATATTATCGAACAGCCACCTCTTGACTGACAATTCGTACACGTCTGTAGAAATTGCCAGGTGGCAACTGGAACTGTCCGCTCAATCAGTCAAATTGACCATAAGACTGCCAAGAATGGGGCTGATGAAAGAGAAAGTGAACGCCTCGTGAGACATGTCAGAAGGCCGCAATCAGTTCAACAGACGGGACTCTGTCAGCTCTCACCGTGTGGAGCAGCTTCAGATGCCTCGGAGCGAACAAAGCTCCGTGTTCAGACAGGCAGAACCTTTTTCACACCAGCTCCTCTCCTATCAAAGAGGAGGACAGACAATTATCATTAACTCGTTTGATTTCTATGAAAACTCATTATGACATTGTTCGTGCTGACAGTTTACACACTCGGTAAGCCGTGGAAGTCGTCTATTTAGCTGATTTTGGACAAAATTCAACCTTTCAGACGTCAGCGGTGGGATCGCCGCGATGCCATTAGCTGCAGGATCTTTGCCGTGAATGCTAAACATGGCTGGCAGCTGTCTCTGCAGATCCAGCAAAGCAGCGGCGCCCCGGTTGCACTTTGCATATTTATGTTTTAATTGTGTTACAACCCGCCTGGTCTATTAATGTTGCTCTGTTCCAATTGCTGGAGTGACACAAATATGCAGTGTTCCCCCGTCAGCTCTGGTGTGCATCTGTTTGCTCAGGCATGCAGCTTACAGGAGAGGACGTTGAAGGATGGCCTGTTATTCTGCAACCGCCTGGAATACATGAAAACTTGTGTTGCATCATCTGTATTTACCTCCACCAACAGGTTTTCATGTGTCTGTTGGTTTGTTAGCAGCATTAAAATTTCCACACAACTTTGATTTCCAGGAACTTCGTTTGAAGGATGGGGAAAGAACCAGGAAAGAAACAAACTTCTGATGGGGATACAGATGAAGGGGCAGAACCAGGAACGTCTTTTTTTTTAAAAACAGGAAATATTACGACATTTTTCTTAATTTCTCAGGAAAGAATCGATGAATCCTGATTTATCTTATGCAGGTATGTGAGGACAGGGATCTCAGGGATATACTGGTTTGGGTATGACTATGGATCAAATGATTCCGGCCAGAGAATTGATTCAGAGGATGTGATCTTCATTTAAGGAAGGTTACTGTAGCTTGCATGTTATGTTCAAGTGTTAAAATTAAGTATTGTTCATTTCTGATAGTGTCAAACTATCCGTTTAATCTGCCAAATGGCTCGAAGATCCAATCATGTGGCCAGAAGTAAGTAACTGACACCCCAGATCGGTTTACCCATGATTCTATGCAAACATTTAAATCTCTAACGGCCTATGAAAATGTTAAATGTTGACACGATCGCAAGATCGACGAAGAATCAGCCTTTTTTTTTTTTTTTTTAAACAAAAGTGATCCCATCTCAGCGTCTCAGAGATAAGACCCAACAACCTTTGGTGAATCTTCATTAAACAAGCGGAGTACATGTATGGAGGGATGACCTTTGAATAAACTTTATCAATATACATTTCAATATAGATTTATTATATTAATCATCTCAAAATATCTACAATGGATTGATTCAACGTACGTTTCGGTTTCTAAAATCATTCTGAAAAATATGAGTCGTCACATTTAGAACCAGGATCTTCATAGTCGTCCATGATCCAATCTGTTCTGTTGATGGTTTTTGGGCATCCAATGGAATTTAAGCCCAGAGCCTGTCTTGAAACGATCAACACACCCAACAGGATAGAACCAAATTTGGAGAATTCCTGTCATCAATTCAAATGTGAACACAAACCTTTATAAAATCTGCCTCGTTTGTTGGTATTACTGGTATTCAAACCTCGTTTGACCATTGCTTTAATACTACTGAAGAACTGGGCTGCATCATGTGATCAGTGCAAGGACATCACCAGGGTAATTCCTATTGACACACTGCTGTGCTATAAGTCCCTCCTCTTTTGATTGCAGCACAATGGAGCGGAGTTACGCTGTCATTGGTTTGTTCAGTGTAAATAAACAAAAGGCGATGAAGAGGAGGATCTTCTTTGCTTTAGTACAGAGCGATCTCTGATGGATTAAAATACGTATTTGTAGAAGGCGACTCCTTTATTTAGCTGCTCTAAGCTAACAGCTAAACAGACGTGTTGGATTGTTCACTCCTGGCAAACAGAGAATAATGTTGTCGTTTCCATCATGGATTCCAACGCCGCCGCATCACAACACTCTGAACCTCAGCTCCAGACGTCAGACCAGAATGTGTGTGTGTGTGTGTGTGTGTGTGTGTGTGTGTGTGTGTGTGTGTGTGTGTGTGTGTGTGTGTGTGTGTGATCCATCGTGTTTGGAATGATTCATATCAACTTTGAGGATTAATGACTGTGTTCCTCCCTTCAGAGACATTGAAGTGGTTTACATGTCCTCCATCGTCCCAGACGGTGTGAACACAAACTGTAGACCAAGAGGATGGAATCCAACGTTCCCAAGGCAAGCTAACAAGAAACGTCAAGAAGAGGCATGCACCTTCAAAGGCCAAGCCACAGGCAAGGGTTTGTGGGTAGGTTTGTGCTCTGTGCAATGGCAGCTCTCTGTCGGGGCTTGCTGCCTCCTCCTGAGCCTCCAGTCCCAAAACACCTGAAGAAAAAAATCAGGTCTGTCTGTCAATCAGAGGGTTGACACCTCAGCTGCATGACTCACACTCCTCTGTTCATGTCAGGATTCATATAGATATAAAATCACATGAAAAGAAATAAACTTACAACTGTTTTTAAAGGTGAAATCTTCACTATAGACTCATTTTCTGCTCTCCAGGTCAGGAACCTTCTGCATTTCTGTTAGGATATCTTCTGTGTTTTCAAGTTGCTCTTCAGCCTCATCCAGCCCTGTGTTCGTTTTTTTTTTTTTACCATTTCCACCATTATGTCCTCCAAATGCTCTTTATTTTCCTGGTGAAAACCCCTCAACTCTCCAAGAATTGGCTCCAAATCCACCGTCCCGTCGTGAGGCATTAATATCACTACACCCGCATGTTTGCTAACATCAGCTGGTGAGAGGCTTCGAAGCTGTTTGGTTTCTTTATCGTGTTTTTCTTGCTTTTAAACCTGGTATCCATGATACCCCCCCTCTCTTTAGTTGAGTCTGATAGAAAATTCACACTTTTAGGGGGGATTAACACTTTGTAATCCATCGGGAGAGCTTCCACTACGCTGCCATCTTGTCAGCCAGGAAGTCCTTCACTATAGCCTCTAAAGCTAAAAGCGTTAGCGCACACCTCATCTGAGGAAGGTGCTCAAGCTAGAGCGTGTGTATGTATATACAGATGATACGATGAGATCATCATCAATGACATCAATATATATATATATATATATATATATATATATATATATATATATATATATATATATATATATATATATAAAGATAATATTTAAAGATAACTATTTTGACATATATTTATAAGATAAAGATAATTGGATTACAAATTGATATACAGTATATTTCTATAAGACAATTATTAATTAGTAATGAATATATATATATATATATATATATATATATATATATATATATATATATATATATATATAATATGTTATAGAATAACAGAATATACTTTTCTTGAAATGACGATTGATACCACTTTCATGTCTGTTCATTAATTATATTGCTACTACCAAAGGCTTAGTGCTAGCTGAGCTTAGCATAAATGATGAAAAAATGATAAAACAGCTCTTCTTCTGCAGTAACAAGATTTAAAGTTACTGTTCTTGGCTGAGACCTGACCTTTATGCTAAGCTAAGCTAAAGAGCTCCTGGTGGTCACCTTTCATTCACCATATCAATCTTTGTATTTAAGTATCAGAATGAAAGCAAACAAAACACACATTAAATCACACAGGAATCAAACATCCTGCTCTTAAAGAGTCCATTTAATACAGGAGCCCCAGTCTGGCAACATCATGAATCTGGCAACGTAAAGTGTTTCATGACAGAGTTTTACTTATTCTGTTACAAGGCTCCTGCTCAGTGGTTAGCGCTCAACGCCACGGAGCCGGTCACGTCTCGCTTGTCAGCAGAGGAAGTCAACAGTGAGCTTTCAGTGAGGTGGGCACAGCCAGTCTGATGACATGTATGAAGGTGGGGGTGAGGAACGTGAACTCAGATACTGCCACACCATGTTGGGAGTCAGTCAGCAAGCGCCCCGAGGAAGCACGAGGACTTCAAGTTTCAGGAGCCTATTCACCGCCGTGAGGGTCTGACTGCACCAGGCAGGAGCTCTGAGAAACCTGAACCCGGTGCAGAGCCACACGTGCTGATATGCACAGCAGAGAGAGGTGCACCGGCTGGGGCGAGGGCAGGGCGGAGGCTGGGATTAGGCCAGATATTACTTCTTTCACAGTACATGGCTGTGTTCTGCTCCGGTGGCTCCACTTAGCTGACTGACTGTAGTGTAATCAATATTTACTCATAACGGCCACACTGGGAGGTCACGACCTTTGGTGTTCGTGACTGGTTCTAATCTTGAGTTAGAGCTCATAATCTGGATCGATTGAAGTGGGAAAAAAAAAAGTCTCTCCCTGAACAATTACAGCGTTCAATGATTCCAGCGAATATGGAACTAGAACGGCTCACATGGAGCACATTCCCCCACCAAGACTCAACAATCTGACACTTGTCTAAGCTTGACTGACCCCACAACCACCCCTCCACAAAGTTTTGTGGAAATCGGTTCAGGAGTTTTTGCATAATTTGCACATTTATCAAAAATCTGGACCGAATTTTCACCGGACGCCTCATCAATTCACCAGGTTTAGTGGAAATCTGTCCGGTTGCTTTAGTGTAATTCTACTGACAAACAAACCAGTGAACCAATTTATGAATCCTACTATGGCAACGCCCCGACCCGCCCTACTCTGCCTCTGATTTTCTTGGCATGACGACGTTTCTCACGTAATCCCTCACTGAAAGAACTTTTACTATGTGACAAACGTCATCGTCATACCAAGCCGATCGCAGGTAGAGCAGGGCGGGTCTTGGCGTGATCACAATAGGATTTGTAAAAAAAAAAAAAACATTTGACAATTTTTTGGTAATCCTGCTAACAAATAGACACATGATAAACAACATCGATCAACTCAGACATAAACTCAGACTCTCTGGATCCACACCCAAATTTAACGGGGGTCTATTCTGACCCAGGACCCGTCCTCCCACTATGGTTACTGGAAATCCATTCAGCAGTTTTTTCGTCATCCTGCTGAACCAACAAACAAACAAACAGACAGGTGTGAAAAGTTTAAGTTCTAAACATATGACAATAAAACATTAAATAACATTTTAGTGTAAAAAGCTATTTATTTTTCATCATCACCTGTAGCTGTTTATTCTGGGTGGTTTGATTGTTACAGGATTACATTAAAACTACACTGTAAATTATTCTTTACTTGCCAAGACTTAAAATCTTGAAACATGAGATTTATAATCCTGTTTTAACAGTTATTTGTTTAAAAAAAATCTTAGCCTTCTTATCTAGACTGGATCTGATGTATTCTAAGATTTCTTGACAGGTGAAATTATCTTGCTTGCATGGACAGATAATTTCACAAGAATCTTCTCCTCAAATTCACTGTTTATTTCTTGTATCTTAGAAACTCTTTTTTTGCACCTGAAAACAGGTAGAAAGATGGAGCGAAGTTCAGAGAAGAGAATGTGGTGAGGAGCCGGAAAAAGGGGACAGATATAGGGATTTAAAAAAAAACTATTTTTCAACATTTTCCCTGAACTCCACACAAACTATTGAACCGATTTCCATGAAACATGTGTAGGATTGTTTCTTGTGTCGTTCTAGTTTGTTGAGAAATCTGTGAAAATGTCAATATTGCAATGTTAGTTGTTGGATCAATGAAAATCTTCCCATCCCTCCGGAAAATGTAATCGAAATCTGTCGATGACTTTATGAGATATCAGACAAACAAACATGGGGGATCACATGACCTCTGCTCTGCTGCAGTGGTGGAGATAACAAACCGACATCATCACCCATAACACCCATCACTGGTGAAATATGTTGTAAATTCACAATCAGTGAAAACCTGTTTGCGTT
This sequence comes from Chaunax sp. Z400, assembly GCA_037577475.1. NCBI lineage: Eukaryota > Metazoa > Chordata > Actinopteri > Lophiiformes > Chaunacidae > Chaunax > Chaunax sp. Z400. The sequence goes on from CM075187.1 coordinate 2,942,163, forward strand.
TTTTTTTTAAAAACCATCCTCGTCTCTTCGACCCTTCAGCTCGTCCCTACATGTGTCGAGGCCTTAAAGGTCACGCTGTCTTTATTGCAGCCAACATTTCATCTCTATATCCGTCTTCATTAAACCTGGAGGAAGGACAAAGGCCTCTCTTGCACTTTCAACCTCACCAGGCACAACAATATTGTAAAAGTGCAGATCTCGCTCCAAAATGGCCCCGCGGTTAATAATTAAACTGTGACATTTGGTGGAGAAAAAAAAATCCATACGGTGAAATTTACTAACCTTTTGAAAAGCTGTGCTGTTCATCTGCGGTTTATTTGGGCTGTTTTAGTCCTGATAATAAAACTGTCAAAAAAACACACCGGAAGGCTGGCAGCGCACAAAAGGTGATTGTTAGCAGGAGGCTAATCAATGCTCTCTGAATCCCTCTGAGGAGGGAGAGACACGACTGACAAATGATTTTCATATGTAACATCATGGATTATAATGGTCACGATGGACTGATAATCATGTTGCTCTTTGTTATAATGAAAAAGGTCACATCAGGGCAGAGCGTGATGGACCCCTGTCTCCTGAAAGTATCACACCATGGGGGTCATGGAGGAGGTCAGATGTGGCCCAGTGGTCATTAGATGATCTCCGTCTAATACTCACCTCTGATTTACTGTCTTCTGTTGGCAAAATCAGATCTAATTTAAACAAACAAAAGGTTCTAACAGACCTCTTTTATAACCCACTGAAGGACAGAGGTCAAGGTTTATTTTCAGAGCAAATGCATGCCTCATAAGTTGTTGATGGTGTCCAGAAAGTCTCTCATTGGAGTCATTAGGGTATAATAAATAGGGCATACATGACAGGAAATGTGCCAAATCCAGAATTCCAACAGTTTGGTTAAGCCTTCACTGGCTGTTGACTTTCAGATTTACTGTCCACGCTCAGCTCTGAGTGCACAGTGCCAGTGATTTATCAGCCTCACAGGTGAGTTCTGTCGAAACATCCAGGCCTTAAATATACGACTCAGCGTTCCCCGTATCCCACATCCAGAGGCGATGTTTGTACGAGCTGCAACCCTGCCTGGAGGGAGCCAGAGGAGACGGCCTCCTCTCCTCTCAGACTCCATCCAGACTGAAAAAAAGAAGAAGTTAATTCAAACAAGCTTTCAGATTACAGTGATAAAAATTCTCTTTTATATGCAAACGTGTTTTGGGAAGAGGAGTAATGCACGTAAAAGTGGATCTTTATTGACACGATTAAATTGCTGAGTAACCTGAACTGCAGCGAACTCTCTCTTCCAACTCCTGAGGTTCATATGATTGCTGTCTTTATCCGCCTCAGTGACAGATTTAATTCTCTGCTCCGGTTTGACGAATGCATCCATGCAGCAAACAGAAAAACAGACGTTTACTTAGCTGCTGCTGTGGTTTGGATTCACCAGAAGCTTAAAGGATGACAATAAACAGGCAGCTATCAGCTAAATGTACATGCTATGAAGCAGAAAGATTACAAATTACCAATCACTGTGATCAGTGCTGTCATTGAGTCGTTACTAAATGTCATGTTCTGCTGGAGCTGAGGGACAGAATGATGATCTGCTCTGCTGTCTTACACCAGCCTGCAGCTGAGTCACTACTTATAATGGTAGAAGTCACTCTGTGGACAAGTAGAATATTTGATTCAACTGTAATTCAGTAGAGGGCCTAATGGTACACATTATTACTTAGGTAATAAGTTACTTTGGTAATAAGTTACTTAGGTAATAAGTTACTTTGGTAATAAAGGTTTTGAACCAACGACTGATCCATAAACGATCCTCTGATTACTTGAGTCGCACATGACCAGTTCTTTTGAACTCAATTAAGATGATTTAAAAGTCTGTTTAAGGGTCTATTTTTGGGTCTATACCACAGTGTTCTCAAAAATATAACTAAGTATTTTTGTCACATAAACATAACTGAGTATTTTTGTCACATAAACATAACTGAGTATTTTTGTCACATAAACAGAACTGAGTATTTTTGTCACATAAACATAACTGAGTATTTTTGTTACCTAAACATAACTGAGTATTTTTGTTACCTAAACATAACTGAGTATTTTTGTTACATAAACATAACTGAGTATTTTTGTTACCTAAATATAACTGAGTATTTTTGTTACCTAAACATAACTGAGTATTTTTGTTACCTAAACATAACTGAGTATTTTTGTTACCTAAATATAACTGAGTATTTTTGTTACCTAAATATAACTGAGTATTTTTGTTACCTAAACATAACTGAGTATTTTTGTTACCTAAATATAACTGAGTATTTTTGTTACCTAAACATAACTGAGTATTTTTGTTACCTAAACATAACTGAGTATTTTTGTTACCTAAACATAACTGAGTATTGTTGTTACCTAAATGTAACCAATGTATTTTTAGAGCCTAAACAGAAAGTCTTCTGGGAGAAAGCTGTGCTGCTAGCATGACTCCAGTGATGTTTGTCTGTTGTTCCACTTATTTGTTCCCCACTGAAATCTACTGAGAACCTTTGGTTAGATTTCCATTACTATTTTTACGGACATTCATGGTCCTCAGAGGATGAATCTTCATGTCTGGGTCATTCCTTGACTGCTCCTCTAGCGCCATCACGAGGTTTGGAGAGAAGACAACTTTTATTGTCCATTCCATCAGTGCTAATGATCAGATCTTAGAACTATGCTAAACATGGTAAGCCTGATACCTGCTAACCATAAGCATGCTAACATTGTCATTTGAGTGCATGCTGACATGCTAACATAGCTGCCTTACTGCCGTCTCATAGAGCTGCTAGCATGGATTTTATTAACTAGAGCCAGGATTTATATTTTATGACACCATAATCTGTAACAAAAGGATTCATATTGGTATATATCGGTTCATTCATTTGTTTTATATTTATAAAAACTTTTTTTTCCATCATAGCATCATAGTAGATCCTATGAGCATGTATCGTCAGATGAAATGTTAAATTGTAAAGCGGTCATGGGTAGACAGAGCAGGACTTGGGATTCCAACTTCAATGGAGAGGCTCCTGGAGGTTAGGAGTGCTGGCTTGTGTTAGACCTTAAGGTCACCATTCCTTCAACTAATGCCCCTGGCATCACCTTCCTCCTGGACTTCAAACACCCTGGCTACATTCCTAGACCATGTACCAATAAGCACTAATAATGCAGAGAAATGAAAACCAAAACAGATGGGCTCCAATAGTGCTGGGATTACTGAGCCCTATCCAGGGCTCTATCTGCACCCCTGGGCGCTGAGAGCTGAATCCTACACCATCTTTTTCTCAGCACAGAACAGAGGTAGGAGGTCAAAACGCTGTTGCAGCAATATGTTTACATGTCCTGTAAAGGCCTACAGAGAGGTTCAAATGGTCATTTCTTTCTCAGACACCAGGAATTTATGTTGTGGATTGGACCTGAATGAACTGTGGATTTCTTCTACTTTTATTATTTCTGCTGTATCCATCGTTTGTTTGTTGGTTTGTTTGTCAGCAGGATTAAACAAAAGGTTTTTTCCACAAAACCTGGTGACAGGACAGGACACTGGTCAGGAAAGAAACCAGGAAGTTTGGATGCAGATCTGGATAAACACATTTGTAGTGGATCTTTAAAGGGATGGATTCAGGATTTTTTCCCCCTCTCTCCTTTAAAACGTTTCGAGATAAGAACTTATTTCACCATCTTTGTCTATTAGACATAAACTACCTGACAGATTCCCATGAAACTGCGGGTGGAACGTTGGACCATGTGCCAAAGAAGGAACCACTGAATTTTGGAGTAGCTCCAGATAAACGAGTAGATCCATGATTTTCTTAATTTTTATTATGAAACCCTGAGGGGATTCATTCTGACGATGCTTGTCTTGTTTGCATTTGTATAACTTGGGTTTAATTAAAGGGGACTATTGTTCGCGCTCTACTGAATGAAAGACAGACAAGAACTCCAGAACTTCTGGTGCAGAAGAAGAGCAGCTCCAGGATTTGTTTTCCTTTTCCTTTTTCAACATTTAATCTCACTACCTGCACTTTTAATGTGATTCCAATGTGTATTTTTTTTTAAATATTGCTGCTTGTACTCATATTTATTGTATTTGTACACTGTGTTGTGATGTAAATTATGACTTGTGCTGCTGCCTTCTTGGCCAGGTCTCCATTGTGAAAGAGATCCTGGTTTTTCCTGGTTAAATAACTAGTAACTAAATTAATAAATAAATTCCATAATTATGCAGAAACATCTGAAGTAATTCCCATGACACTTTGGCAGGGACCAGGCCTTGGCGGAGGCAGACTTTCTCATCCATTACAGGGTTTTGTACTTTGTATGATGCTCTCTCATCCAAATGTCTGTGTTGCGTCTCTTGTGGTATTTCAGTAAAATTCTTCCCTACTGTTGGATCCAGTAACCGTTACTACATCTTTATCAGATATGCAAACAATGCCTCATACTGGGGCTGCCGTGTTTTGAGCTGCTGACTGACACAACAAAGACATGCACTGCTGTGAGGACATGCTTGGATGTTTGGCGTTGACCCCTCTCCCTGGTCAAAACCGCTCAACAGTCTGTCATTTGATTATGAAGGAGCCCTCGAGGCTCAGCGAATATGTGTGAGACGCTGGTTAAAAGTCTCCCTTAACAATTAACCACACGCCGTGGAAAACGTCCAACGAAAACACCCAAAAGTCCCCCCCCCCCCTAACCCGGCTCCCACTGGGGACTCGCTGTGAACTCCTGTGAACTCTGTGAAATCAGGAGAAGGAATCTAGACTGTACCAAACCCACAAACGTCTGAGTGTCTTTGGCTCTGCAAAGCAACAATTAATTTGGCCTGGATTGTGCAAAAAAACATGTAAAATGGGTGTGTTGTAAATGTGATGTTGAGGAAAGCCAAGAGCAAATACAGTAAATTCAAAACAATGGCGGTTTCAAAATAAAATCCTTTGAATGAGTCACTCCCCGACCGATTTAAAGACATGAAACAATGGAACATGCAGCCTTACCCTTCAGTTACTGTGTTACTGCCTAATTTACCCCAAAATACAAATCTGGCTCCACGTTTTCCATGGGCCAATAGTACGGAGAGAGAATCACAAACCTCCGATTGTGTCTCAGGTGGAAAATGTCAGGATTTTGGTTATCTAATGAAAATATTGTCACTAGACTCATTTCCTATGTGGTGCCAGAACGGCAGAAGAGTAAATGTGTGAACAGTTTAGTCTCTTAACTCTCCCTGAGTTTGTGTGTGTCTTCAACTCAGGTTTCAGCGCCAGTGTTTTCATACCGAGGCCGCGCTTACATCAGCCTCTTAGTGTCTTCTTTGGCCGGTTCACGTCCAGAGAACGAGCGAAGACACGGTTGTGTTCACTCACTGCCTTCTACTGTTCGGCAGGAGGGGAGAAAGAGGCAGGAAGGCCAGGAGGAGGTAGTGTGTGGAGGTATAAATAGTCAAATGATTTTGTTTTTACCCCTGTCTGCTCACAGTATAACTCTGTACCCAGAGCCGGGGCGGAGTAGAAGCCTGAAAACCTGCAGATTAACTCTGATTTAAGGAATAAAAAGGACGGTTTCCAATTGTTTATAAAAATAAACTAACTAGCTTTATAAGCTAGTTAGCTTATAGCATAAAAACTGGAAACCGAAGGAAACAGCTAGCCTGGTTCAGCAGTGACCAAATCCTCCTCAGAACAGATGTGGGAGGTAAATGTAGCGTATATTGATATGATTGAGGGACAAATCTTGTCATCTTATTATTGGTTTTCATAATCATGCACAAAGACATCTAATCTATTGATTTTAATTCAAGACTTACAAATATGGTTGGAGCTTCGGGGTCGGGAAAGCAAAGGCAATCCAGAAGTACTTTAACCTGCATTATTCCTAATGAAGGTTCCTAAAAGTTATGAACGGATTTTGATGATTTTTTTTTTGCGAGGTAGAGTACAGCCCAACAAACAATCCATTAGCTTTTAGCGGTGATCCGGATCATCGTCTAGATCCAGAATCCTTTTAAAGGACTCTATGAAACTGGGTGGGCCATGTGTCAAAGAAGGAACCACTGAATCCTGAAGGAGATCCAGATAAAGAGGTGGATCCATGATTTTTTGTAAACACCTTTGTTATCACAGCCAGAGCCCTCAGGGCAGCCATTTTTAAGGCGCATGGTCTCATTGGAATTTGGATTGGGGTGTAATTTATCAAAAGGGGCTGTTGGGCCTTGGCGGAGGTATGCGCTCTACTGAGTGCCCTTTAATTACCTCAGTTAACAGTATTATTATTATTATTATTATTATTAACCAGTTTATTGAAAGAATCAATCGTGTTAATCACAATGACAGGCTGTGATTAATCCTGACTAATTGTGATTAATTTTAAGTTTAAACTACTGGTATTTTTGGGGGAGAGATTTTAACTTTATATCATCTTAGCTTTTATGAGTTTTTGCCCACATCCATAATGAATTACAGACTTAATTAGCCAACAACCACATAACATAAACAATAACTTACAAAGTGATGTCTTGTACCAACAGTTCCCCTCGATGGCGGCTGGTGTGACGAGTCACTGGAGGCGGTCTGGATGATGGCCTTACAGTCCATGGTGATCCTTTTGGTGATTGCATTGGTTAACTTGGTTGTTGTCGCTCTGTTCACTGCCCTCTACATGGCTTAGTCCTGTCTCAGTGCTAGCATCTTTGCTAACATCAACAAAAGATGCATTGTGCAAACATTTGTTTTACGTAAATGTCCATTTGGAGGCTTTAAAAAAAATGAAATCTACCATTTAACACACAGTTGTGTGTCTCCTCAGTCGATGTGTTTCCTGCAGTTTGCCACAGGTTTCAGTAAATTGACCCCGGGGGAAAACCCACGCAGGAACTACGGGAGGAAATTGGGGTCTAACTTGGTGATTTGCATAAAACAAAAATGAACTTGTTAAGGTTTCCAGCTTAATTGCAAACGTTAAAGCGTTAATATTGACAGATTTATCAACATAACCTACTTGGTGCAGGTTAAACTGGTCCCATTTAGAGTGAAACACAATATAAAGCAGGGTATTAACACAACAAAGGGAGTTGCTAAAAGAGGACTTAAACTAATTACTATGAAATAGAACAGTGTGAAAGCCTCAGGAGACACAGACTGACTGGCTGCCAGCAGTTAATATAACCTGAACACAAGAGCAGGTGAGCTGATTCACCTGAAGATGCAACTTCACCTATCAGGCTCCTGGAGGGAGGGGCCAGCTCAGGGTGAGGCTACCGTATGATTGACATGTCACCACCACGAGGTGCCAATCAGCTTATCCTCGCTCCCCGTCTCCACCCTCTCATCCACATATGGCTACTAAATGCCAAACCCTTTTTGGAATGGTCATTTATTTTTTTTTACATCCAAGTCTTGTTTGGTTCTATTTGTGTATTTTAAAACACGTTTCCTGACTTGATGATCGGCCTTCTTACCTTTAACCCTTCCTCACCAGGACCACAATTAGAAGCTTTAAAAGAAAAACGCACTGAAAAATCAGAATTCAGTTATCTTAATCTACTCAGCCTGACACTGATGGAGAGCTGTGTGACGTTTCTTAATCCACCAAAGCTTTCTGGAGCTTCTCAAGCTCTCTCAGGTGTGTGTGACATAACTTCCAGGATCAGGTTAAACATTTAGGTTGAGCAGAGATCCAAGGATCCTCTAGAGGAGCATGAACGTCCCCCTCAGTCGGGGTGTGCTAACACTGTTAGCTCTGAGGCTCTCAGTCGAGCTCACACCTCCACCACGACCCTATGGTAATTTTAATTAATCAAAAATCAAAGATAATCCAGAGCCGTTTATGTCTGACTGAACCTCCACTATTTCAGCCACACATTGGTGGAAGGTGCTGGTTTCTAGTCCTAGTTGTTACCATAGAGCAGCTGCACAAAGACGACCCTCCATATGAACACATTTAAATCCACTAGATCTGATTTTTAATTTGGATCCACTCCAGGTTGTGTACATTCATAGATACCAGTCCTCTAAATATGGCTTCTTTAATAAAAAAATTAAGCTCCATGCATTCGCCAAATCAAAAAATCCTGGATCTGCTCCTGCTCCAAAATTTAACGGGTTCCTCCTCGGCCCAACCTCTCCACCAAATGTTGTGGAGATCCGTTTAGTAGTTTTTGCATAATCCTGCTGATAGAGAGACGGAGTAAATAACATCTTTTTAAATCATCTGGAGATCATTTTATGTCTATTTTTGGTTTGTATTTAAAATAAATCTCCATCTTCTTCAGCTGTTGAGGAAAAGGCTGCAGCTCTGTTTTACTGTGAGGCTCCAGAAATATTTGTGGAATAAGAAATTTAAATTTTTGCGTTAGCTTTCAGCTTTTTTGTGTTTTTATCCTTGACAGTTTGACAGTATGTCAGGAAATACCTGCATTATTGTGACATTTGTTCGACTTTGTCGACTTGAACAGAAATAAAAGCTAAGTTGTTTTTAGCAGAAACATCTCGTCGGAGGACTTTTGCTTTTTGAAGGTTTACTGTTTTCACATTTCCACTCTACTGTCAGCGTCCGGGTCTTCTGTTCTCCTCTACACCCAGACACCTTTCTATAAGCTCACCTGGCCTGGCCTGAAAGGGAGAGGTTCCAAGTCATTGTACTGTCTATGCTGTGCAAACACAATGTGTGCATAGCAACCCCATCCATGTTTACTGTAAATGGGGCCTTTGTCGGCTCTGTTTGTTCAGTCTTTCACACTTTAATACACATATATACTAGAAAACTGACGCAAACCTGCTCATTGTCCTCATCTGTCCTGTTAGTTCCACACATATGAACACAGGCTGGAAAAGGCAGACAGTTTTTCCTGTTCAACTTTGCATAATTCTTTAAATAAGGCAAAAAGTCTGATTCATGTCAGCTCCGTTTGAGGCTTCATTTGCATTTTAAACTTTTTCTCATCCAATAAAGTCGCAGATTACGACGACGCCACTGCGTAATGCTTCCTTTACTGGTATGACATCTGAATATAATAGATGATAGATACCTTGCCAACCAGTTTGACTCCTGGCTGTCAGATTGAGGCGCTGATATGGGAGCAGATATTTACTCTCAACCTTTAAGCTCCTGCAGGTTTGACAATTTCATGTGCTCCTTCCACTCAGGAGCAGCAGCCAAGTTTATTAAAGTCTGTCACATTAGGAATCTATAGTGATATTGGCTCAGCTATTGTCGGTGTTTATGTGTGGGGTCACGTGACTCCAGAGACGGTGGGTGGAAGCTTGCCTAGCCACATTTAGGAGCTGTCAGAGAGATGAAGGAGCACCCAGATGGTACTTCATAGAAACCGCCCGACAAGCCCCGAGGTGATAGGTGGGGTTCGCTCTCTAGCCGTGCAGCTCTATTGGTATTTTCACCTGAGCTCTTCTCCAACCTCACCTTCACTAGAATGTGCTCAAAGTGCAGCTACCGCCGACAAGGAGGTCGTGTTTTTGCCTGCGTCTGTTTGATTGTTAGTCTGATTTAATAAACACTAGCGGGGCGATTGTCTGGAAATTTGGTGGAGGGGTGGGGCACGGATTTGGAAACAACCAATTACATTTTGCTGTGCAAGATTAGCAACATTTTCTGTAATTACATAGAAAGTACAGGGGGCGGGCTTTCCTCAGCACTGCTATGACGTTTCCTCTCTGGAAACAGTCCATAAGTGTTGTGTTACTGTTTCATGTATTTCAGTCAGTCAACTCACAAGTTTAAAATATTTATTATTACAGCAGCAGAGCATAGTTTGTCGTCTAGGCTCCGACCTCGTCACTCCCCGCAGATATGTTCATATGGATATAATGGGGAGTGGTGAGAAAAATTGGGAAATTGTCGCAGCTTCCATAGATTCCAGATTTGGAGGGTGTGTTTGCAGCAGTGCAGCTCGAGTTGTCTGCCCAAACTATAGCTCTCAGGCTTCGCTCAGTCTTTTTGGGGGGGGGGTGATCTTTATTTAGCCGCCGTATGGTAAGAGACAGACAGACGTGTCCGGAGGTTTGTGCTCTGCTGAGGTTGCAACTCACAGCTCTGCAGCACAGCTAATTGCTAACATCAGCATGCTAACTAGAATGACATTCATAGAGCGCACATCTCCATAAAGTTCACCTTAGTTCAATCGAGTTTTATCCCAAATCAAACTCGTATATCGCAACCATAATTTAAGATTACTGGATTTGTAGCAGCCAACCATTAAAATCTGGTGGATCAGGATTTTTATTGGTTCTGCACCAAATTGCACAAACTCAGAGATACCGACCCCCTAAAATACGCTTGATGCTTTCATTTAGATCGATGCAGTTAAAGAAAATGTTGAAAAATGCATTCTCTCACAATCTTAAAGGAAAATAAAAGAAATACTCATCCTGTTTATCCGTCGGACTCCTTCCAGAGTTGTTAGAGGATTTAGTTTTGACCTAGTTTAGAGTGTATTTTCTGATTGTTCAGGTTTTAGTTTTAGTCTCTGAGGCCTCTCTAGTTTCAAAGGTAGAGTTTCCTTCTATTAAACTGTCGTTCTGAATCATATAATTTAGAACTCATTAATAAGGGATGTTTTTGAAGCGATGAGGTGAGGATGCTCGTAAAAGGCTCGTTCACTGACGCAGGTGAATGTCACCATGTGGATGATCACTGAATGGCATTTATTTAATGTTATCAGGAGAAAGACATGTTTATTCATCAAACCAGTCAACTTTGGTCAATTAGCAACTTTAACGTTTTTTGAGAATGCACATATGACAATGACAACAAAAGGTTTTATGCTCTGTACGAAATAAATAGCAACATTGCTCATTTACAGCTTGGCTGAAGAAAGGAACAAAACAATAAAGGGTTAATCTTCATATTAAAAGGCATACAGATGAGATACTCATGAACTCACTAATTGCTCAACAAAAAAAATGCTCTCCTTTTTAAATAAAGCTTTTCAGTTTTAATATGCACCTTCAAGAGCCTGTTATAGTTAAATAAATAGAATGCTTTCCATTTTTAACATGCACATCCAATTTGCCAGGGGAGGGTATTTACACTTCACTGATCCTACGTTTTTTTTCTCCGCTAATCGATTCTTCCTCATCACAAACTCTCATACATACACAACTGTACAGTCACTCCTGCAGACATGCTGCACCTATTCACTATTTAACACAATATCTAAACCTATTGAAAGTGATCAAAATGCTAACGGTGAACATGGAAATCCATGTAGTGTAAAGAGGAAAACAGTCCGGACACCACATCTTAACCAGCTTACAAAAAGTTTTAGTTTACAATTGATCATGCACTGTATAAATTCACTGTGTTATTTGGTTTGAGGGTGTAATAAGTGGCGTCTACTTGTTTTCTTTAAGTGAACAAAGAGTAATATCTCCTGTGACAGATACGCAATCCTACCGAATAATCTCTAAGATATTTAGGTCTTTTTTTCCCCCAGGAATCTTCACTGTCCTACAAACGAGTGGTTTTACTATCTTGGAGTAAGCTTCAGCAGACAACCAGGAGCTACTGCAGGTTTCTTCTCGGTGTCCGTGTCGGTGTAGAAACTCCTGGCCATCATCGCGCTTCAGGTGGAGACGGGCTGTTTATTCTGTGCACTTTCAGTCTTTCATGAGGCGAAATAAGAGTTCTGCATGGAGTAGAGGCGGTCGATGGGGTTCCCCACGCGGGCCTGCATGGAGCTGACTTCCGACGACGCCATGAAGCAGTCGCTGAGGCTGGTTAAAGACGTGTCGCTGTCTATGTCATGGAATGCAGAATCATTACCTGCGGAGAGATGATGCGGAGATGAGCTGTCAGGATTCGGTGGCAGAGGCGTCACTCAAAAACACTCTGAAAATGTTGTGTTTGAGATTTATAGCAGCGCTGGGAAATTATAATTACTAACAGTCACTTTGAGAAATTGCTGGTGTGTGTCATCACAATCGGGAGAAGTGTTTTGTATCATCAAGGCTCACTTTTTGCTGCCCTCGCTGGGACAATTGTGGTCTGTGAGGGAGCATGTAAACAAGGGGCATCCTCCTAAAAGATCTGGTTAATAGCAACTGTTTCTGCCTTTCATAAAACCTCAACATGTTATTTCTCTGGAGGGAATAGTTAACTTTATTACACTCTGGATCTTAATGATAGTGTTGCACAAAATGGGGACAGTGATTTGAGACACATCTTTTAATGCCTTGCCAATATTGTTCTTTTCCCCAAACCAAAGGAGAGTGATGAGACGGGGGATTTGGGCTCTTACTACCGAGGAGAACTAAATGGAGGCAAATTATAAGGAAGTTATGAACTTTAGGAAACGGTCCCTGTGGGGGTTGTTGAGGACATCTCATAGAAATGTGTTATTCCACTTACATCCTGTGGACTAACACTTGATTGACTGATTTTTTTCCCTTCCTCCTTGTTTGCATTTTCTTACTCTATCGCACAGAAATCAGGATTAATTTGCTCACACAGCCCTCCATCACGGTTTGGACTGCTCTTTATCTCAGACTGACCACATGTTTTCACCACCATTTGAAAACACCATCAGTAAAAGGACTCAGAGCTGCAGGCGATATTAAACTGATTTGGAAATTCACCTCAGAACACAATAGCTTACGAGCGTGTTCCTGTTATCTCATGTGGGAGGAGCTGCTCATTCGTCTTTGTGAGCGGCTTAAATCAGGGCCTCGAACACACGTCCCACACAGAGGTTGATCAGGGGACAGGCGTGTGTGTGTTTTCAGGCAGGAGTGGGTGGATGCTCACCATATGGGTTCATGTGGTCCCCGGGCATCTGTGGGGGGGTGAGCCCCTGTTGGAACGGGTCTGTGCTGTAACCGTTCTGATCCATGGCAACCAGCTGCTGCTGCGGTGGAGCCAGCGGCGTGAAGGAGCTCATCATCCCCTCCATCCGATTGGACATCACCTCTGCAGGCGAGGAGGGAAAAATCATGAGGGAAATTATAGAAAATAATTTAGGATGAGTGAGTGCTGCCACACACACACACACACACACACACACACACACACACACACACACACACACACACACACACACACACACACACACACACACACACACACACACACACACACAGAGGGCGGGGCTTAGCAGCAGGGATGTGTTTCTTCCTTGGAGTTTCTCCATTCATGCCTGGTGGTTTTCCACAGGCTCACATAAATGTGATTTTGCACTTTTATTACACATATAGAGCAAAAAACTACTTCTGATAGCAAACCTCCACAAAGCGCCAACAATCCGACACATTTCTGTTGACCTTGACCGACCCATCCCCCACCCCTCCACAGAGTTCGGTTGGAATCGTTTAAGGAGTTTTTGTATAATTAGGAAAAATGTCAATAACGCCATATTTCGTAATTTTAGAGAAATTTATAAACAATTCCTGAAGCCATCTCTTTATCCGGATCCGCACCAAAATTTTGTGGGTTCTTTCCCGGTCCACGCCCCGACTCTCTACCAGGTTTTATGGAAATCAGTTCAGTAGTTTTTGTGCAATCAAGGAATATGTTGAAAAATTCTGCAAATTTAAGGAAAGTGGAAATAAATTCCTGGCTCCGCCCCTTTTTCCAGATGTGCACCCAAATGAATTTTGTTCTTTCCTGGCTCATGACTCATTCCTCCACAAAGTTTCATGTGAGTCAGTTCAGTAGTTTTTGAATAATCCTGCTAACAATCAAACACAACAAACACACAATAAGTGCAATGGAATGCAAAACATTCCTGGATGCACCTTCAGGTCTGGACTCTAGAGACTTGAACTTTTCTCCACTTTGTTTTCCACTGGAGACAGACGCCATTAACGTATGACGACGTACAGACGCTGCACTGTTAGCTAACCTTTTCCTCTGCTGCTCATACGTCTGCACCTCAGCTGAGCACGGCGTGGATTTTTTTAAAATCTAGGTTTGAACAAATGTAAAAGTGGCGTTTAAAAAAAAATACCAGGTTGATGCAGGATGTGGTCGGTGGTCTGCAGCGTTTTAACGTCATCTTTTACTATCGGCTCAGCTAGCCTGGTGACCGAGGTGATGTTAAAAAAAAACTTATATAATGGAAAAAGAAGAAGTGGAAAAACCACATTAGTATTTCCATGGAAACCTACAGTCGCCCCTCCCTTCACGAACTCTGCTGTTGGCTAACTGATTTGAGGGAGGGTCACAAAACTCTTGTGGCTTCATCACTGGAGCCCCCCCCCCCTCGCTCTCCTTTGCAGTGGCTTTGCTAAACGATGCCTGCTATTCATTGTGTTTGGCTTCCAGACAGAGAATCTGTCTCATTCTGCTCTCGTTAACACACCGACATGTTTGCAGTCTGTTCCTCATCAGTGTAATTATTGAACTTGTCTCTTTCCTCAGACTCTCGCAACACGTTTGAATGCAGTGCAGCATCGTTTCATGACATTACTGTTCAGAGGGGCTCATGTACAGCTTCAAACTAGCTTGATGTCGACGTTTGAAACTGCTGCGACATGAAATGTGTTTTACGACGTATAAAAACTCTCTGCTTTAAATTACAAGTTGTGTCTGATGTTTTATTTTTTTTCCAGAAAATGTTTAAGTACCTTAAATGCACCTTTTTCTTCTTGTTCCTACAGTCTGACATCAGAAAAGTGTTTTCACATTCATCTACTGGAAACTGAAAATATTGGACCATTCTTATTGATGATCTGATTTAAAGAGGCGGCTGTACCTGCATGATTTGTGACATCATAACTAGATTGGAGGTCAATTCTGGTCTGATTTGCAACTTGAAGCATCCAGTACACAAACACGCATTTTAATATGCATACCTATAGATTCTGGAAGGAGGAGATAGATGAATATTTAGGGATTTTGATTGCAGAAATCATCATTTTTTGGGGGGACAAAACAAATCAGACACACCTTACTGTTCCAAGCTGACTATTTGTTAATATGTCTTAATGCATGTCTGGACTCTACCCTTATTTTCATGCACAAAACACCTAAAACACTTCCGACTACATGCATGAATGAAGTCTTGAAGGAAAGAAAACACCCTGAGATTTCTTGTGAAAGTGTCAGAAGTCACTATAAATTAAAGATATGTGTCGTAAAGGACAGTAATATAATACAAGGTCTGACCGATGAGTTTCACTCGTGCAAGAAAATCATACTGATCTCATATTTGTGGGGCATATTGAGACTAACCTAGTCTGATAGCAGAATGCTAACCTCTTTGTCTTGGCCTAGCACCCTGCTAACATGCTCAAGTCAGTTTTAGCATCACATTTTGCTGCTCGGTCACAGAATCTGTCTAAATGTTGACAGTCCTGGTTCTGAGAGGTCCCAGTGATTTTTCTACATGTTTAGACACCTCTGTTAAAAACTGTCTGAAATACATTGAAATAAATGATGTTTTTGTAAAGAGGAGGTCTCCCTGTTTCAGACAACACCACATGTGTCCATGTTGACTGAAGGGATGTGACGTAAACGAGGCGAGAAATGAGGGGATGCCCTGATGAAAGTATGAATACTGAATGTTTCTGCAGCACGCTTGTTGTTTCATACTGGAACATAAAGGGCTTTCCTTGTTGCGATGTCACATAAATCATATTCATACGGGCACATGTCAAGTCTTCCAGAGTCAAACTGCACATGAAGCTCAAAACAACCACGTGAAGTGACAACAAGCAAACCAGTCCGGAGTGAAAAGGTGCTTTAAAATGAAACAATGTGAATAATTGCAGACAATGAGCTCCCTCTGTGTCTGCAGGAATCCTACCTTGGCCGAGTCTCTGAGAATTCTGTTGTTCCTGTTGTTGCTGCTGTCTTCTTGCCAACTTCTTCATCTGAAACGAAGGAGTCAGAGTTGTGAGAACCCCCCCAAAACTAACATGAGCGCTTTAATTTAAAAAGGATGCTCCTCGCTGTTCACCCTCGAATGAACTGCACAAAATGTGTATCTGAGAGCACTTCATTGTCAAGTATCAAAGCTTTTCACAAGATAATAATCAGAAAAGAGGAGGGCGTAGACATTTAACGCAAGAGCGAGCTAGATTTGCAACTCCTTTTGGATTTTTTCTTTTCAAATGTTTCTGAAAGGAATGCAGTGATAAGTTTAACACGCATAGTTGTGCTGATTTATTAGCTGCAGGACTCCGAGATGAAACAAGGCTGTTGTATGTGGACACAGAGTGTTAGCTGCTCTCACCTTAGCCCTCTGGTTCTGAAACCACACCTGCACCACCCGAACGCTGAGTCCCGTCTCTGCAGCCAGCGTCTCCCTCACCTGAAACCACCGAGACAAAAGGTTTCCAACATCGCACCGGGAAACAAAGCACTTCACACACATTGAAAACATCACATTGACTCTTTGATTTCAGTGAATGAACGCAGAAGACGTCTTCAAAGAGTCGGCCCGGGTGCAGGCCTGGTTTAGGGACTGGGATACGTGGGCACTCTTATCTCAGTATGACGTTTGGTGCAGGCAGACTGCGTTACTCCAGCCTGCCTCAGTTAACACAGACCAGAA
This sequence comes from Chaunax sp. Z400, assembly GCA_037577475.1. Lineage (NCBI taxonomy): Eukaryota > Metazoa > Chordata > Actinopteri > Lophiiformes > Chaunacidae > Chaunax > Chaunax sp. Z400. The sequence continues at coordinate 2,958,697 of CM075187.1, forward strand.
AGCTGCTAGCCACTTCAAAGATGGGCTCTGAGGCGGGGGAGCTTTTTTTTAATTTGAGAATTTTATTAGTGGAACTACTGTAGGGCTCGTGGTCGGCATCTAAACGGTCGACAATCCAAAGGCAGAGTGAGGAATATCAAAAAAAGGTCAGGTTTTCATTCATTTCATTATTGTATGCTGATGGAGAGTCAGGTGAAGATTCTTAGTCCACAAAACATTTTGGGTGATTCACAGCAAAGCAGTGTTGCAGCTAAACAACTGAGGAAGATGGGGACTCCTTTTAGAAGGTAAAAAAACCACCAAAAACAAATATAAAATGACTCCATGCAGCTCAGATTCCCTAATCCAGGTCTCCAGAAACCCTGAAATCTCGGTCTAAGGTAAAATGCTAGCTGGAGCACGTGTTTATGCATTGCTAGACGAGATCAACGAGAAGTTGCAAATCTCTACATACCTCAGTCGTCACGCAAAACAAAGTTAGATCTGACAGAGGCAATTGTTGTTGCAACTTTAGCATCTCTCTGTCTGTGTCATGTGTGTAGCAGGTTAAAAATGAGGCTAACGCTTCTATCTTAGAGGCAACAGTGATGATTTCATCATAAAAAGTGTGTAAATGATGTCTTTCAAAGCAGTGAGGGATTCCAGGACATTTGTTTTTTTTTAAAGTAGTCCCCATCTTCTTCAGTTGTTTAGGTGAATCCTGCAATGCCGTTTTGCTGTGAAGCTCCAGAAATGTTTTGCGGACTGAGAAATTTCCGTCGGAATGGGGGAGAGCAGAGAATGACTGAATCTTCATTTTTGTGAACTGTTCCTTTAAGATCAGTCTCACCTTTCTGCAGGGTTTCGAGGACACCTCAAAGGAGGCCTTGAAGGCCCGTCTCTGTTGAGTGGTCAGGATGGTTCGTGGTCTCTTAGGCCTCCTGGGATCCTTCCCATCATCCCCCTTCCCCTGGCCTCCGATGCCTTTCTCTGGCTTGATGTCCAGCTCCTCATCGTCACTTTTCTCTGCAGAGAGAATCATCAGCACAAGTTTGAACTGACTACACCCTGCTGATGAATACATTTTCCCTGCTCAGATTCACACAAGTGCATAATCAAAGGAGACATGTGTTTCTGATACTTTGCCGTCAATTTATTACAAAAGGAAAAGGCCACATGTATGATTAGGCTTACAGAAGTCCTGCTTCTTGTTCTCTGAGAGCGTAATGAAATATGGACGTTTGTTACTGAGCTGGACACGACGTCACGTTTAATGTACTGCACTCAGCTTTGTCTGATTTACACTAAATCAATCTCTGATAAGGACACTACAGCAAGTGAAACATGAGGAAGGAGTACACATGGGAAATACATCTCCTATGACGCAGCAGGAAAATCCCAGTTTTAGGCCCTTAAATAAAGACAACTTTCATTGTGATTGATAATTTTTACTGTTAGCAGAAGGATGGAACAAATTTGGCTGTAGAATATGGGTAATTTTTATGCTTCTATCCTACAACCTGCATTTAACACAAAATATTGACTTGGTTTAATTAGATTTCTGTCATTAAAGGAACAGTTCGCCCCATATGCTGGTGGAAAGTAGGGTAAAGTCATTTCTGGAACTTCACAGTAAAGCAGTGTTGCAGAATTCTCCCTTACAAGAGAAGAAGGTGGGGATATCAACATCTCTGGAAGCCCTGAGATCTCAATTTGATTTGAAAAAGTTTATGAAATCTTCACTGTAGCAGCTAAGCTAAAAGTGTTAGCATGTAAGCTGTCGGAAGAAGGTGCACAAGCTAGGCATGCCGCCAGATGACATCAACGAGAACCTGCGATCTTTGCATAACTCTGTTTAGCTGCTGTCCGGAAGCTTCCGTCACGCAACAGAGAGTTCTGCTGAAAATGGTCTCGTTTAGCGCTGAGTGTTCGTGCACCTTCCCCAGACGGAGTTAGCACTTTTAGCTTAGCGACTATAGCAACAATTTCAGCATAAAAAAGGTGTAAACAATGTCTTTTTCAATCTGTTTGGGATTTAAGGGCTTCTGGAGACTTCGATATTTTTTTTTTTTTTTACGTTTTAAAACAAATCCCCATCCTCTGCAGTGTTTTTTTTGGAGAATGCTGCAACGCTATTTTGCTATGAATCTCCAGAAATGTTTTGAGGACAAAACAAACTTGATCCAACGTTTCATGAGCATTTTTGCGTGAACTGTTCCTTTAAGGAAATGACTGTAAATCTATTTTTCGAGCTATTGCAGACAAAAACTATACAATAACAATAAATACATACTGAATTAATGAATTAATTCATAATTTCTTCTGATTTTAAATAGATTAAATCATGTTTTTCCCCTAAACTACTGTAGCATGACATTTGGTATGAAACTTATGAAACATTTCAGTTTCACCTACCAAAAGGGCAATAAAAATAATTATTTGGGCTGCGATACGATGTGTACCACGTTACATATTGTGATACTGTAAACAATACATTGAGAATTTATTGTAATTTTTTAAATATAATTTAATTTTAATTTTATATAAAGAACAGTGCTTTATACAATCAGATATTTTATGTTAGTCCCTGTAACATGAAATATCAGAGCACTACATTTTAAGGTTGGGGTTAAAATAAAACTAATCTAAGTACTCAAAAATCAATCATATGATTTTAAGAATAAATACAGTATCAGAAAAAACAACATCCCGATGCTAAAATGTGGTGATATTTATTTGACATAACATGAAAAAATGAATGAGTGATTAAAAGAAAATCATCAATTATCTTTTCTACATGGGGCTGAAAGTTTCCAAATCCAAACCAGCAGCGTTGGTAATGAATCCTGATGACATGAAGGCTCAGTGTCTCCTGTCGGCTGATAAGTATCTACATTTCTCCAGTGGAAACCTAGATTTCATCTGCCACATGCCGAGGTTAACCTCTGTTCATGTCGACATTTTCCCCATCTTGAAACTCGGAGAAAAGACACAAAAGACATGCCTGTGCGATACGCCGGGACACAACCGAACGAGGAAGACCAGAGCAAATATTCCCACAAGTTGACAAAAGTTGACACAGGCACAGATGTATTTGACAAATTCCCTGCTTTTGTGCATGTCTAAATGTGAGCCAGATGGTCGTGAACAGTGAGGCTTGGCGAGATGCCTCATTGTGTGTGGAGGCTACAGGCGAGGAACACTAGAGCTGATAAGAGTGGAGGAGCAGGCTTTCTGCAGAAAGGCCCCAAATCCCTCTGTCACTCACCATGATACAGTGATTTAATTCTTTCCAGCACCAGACCCTGCCCACGCATGGAGAGCCATTAATACAGGGTGGCTTGGCTTCGTCCTGTTTCCACTTCCTACTGTATCATAAACCTACGACCCCCACTTGAATTAGAACGCTATCAGCTATTGAAAAGCTGCAGGTGGAGCCATGCTGGAAGTTTTTACTGCCTGGACTGGAGGCTGAAATTTCTCAGATGTTCCTGAAAATGATCTGGCAACTAGTGTAAGGACAAATTAAAGGAGCAGTTCAGTCAGAAACGATTTTTTTTCTAGTCATTATCTACTAATGCTGATGAATAGTTAGGAGAAATTTATAAGTACACAAAACATTTCTGAAACTTCACAGCAAATCAGCACGGCTGCATACTCTTACTACTTCTATATATTGTGTTTGTTTTTTTGTTTTTTTAGAGTAATTTTTGGGGGATTTTATGCCTTTGTTGGATAAGACAGCCGAAGAGGTTACAGGAAATGTGGGAGAGAGACTGGGGGGAATCAAACCTGCGTCACCCGCTAGAGGACTAACGCCTCGGTACATGGGGCGCACGCTTTAACCACTGCACTATCTGCACCCCATGTATTTTCTACCTGCAAGCTGCAAGCACTGTCCCTGCAAAAATAAACAATAAACTAAACTAAACAAGCACAGAATCACTCCATACAGCTTGTACAGCATAATCCAAGTCTTCAGAAGGCCAGAGATCCCAAATCAATATGAAAAGATGTTATTTACACCCTTTTTTAAGCTGTAATCAACACTGTAGCCTCTAAGCTAAAAGCATCATCCTGTCTGAGGTGGTTGCACAAACTGAATCAAGATCTAAATCTACAAGAAAACTAGTCCCCATCTTCCTCAGTTGTTTAGGAGAATGCTGCAGAGCTGCTTAGCTGTGAAGCTCCAGAAATGTTTATAGGGCTAAGAAACCATCTGAACGTCCGTCAGCATTGGGTGGATTTTCATTTTGGTGAACTGCTCCTTTAGTTTGGATCCATTATGGTGGATGTCTATGTTGGCCACCCTTGTGATGGAACAGAACACACAGAATACAACACCCTGGTGCCATGTGGAGACTGCACCACAGTGTTGTTCTCACCCCTGTGTGAGAGGGTGCAGAGAGGGCTCACCTGAGTCTGAGTCATCCGGGCTGACCGAGCTGAGTAAGTCCTTCTCCCTCTCGTAGTCGATCTTGCACAGCAGCTGGCCCTCTTTCAGGACAAACTCATCGCCCTTCCTCAGCTGCCGGTCGCACACGCAGCAGCAGAAGCAGTTCAGGTGGTAAACGCACTCCAGAGCGCGCATCACAAACTCTGTGGGGGCGATTTTCTCCATGCAGCCGCTGCACTTGGTCGCAAACAACCTGCAAGAGCAAGATGATATGAAAGGTTTGATTTATAAGAAATAAAGTGAGGAATATAATGCACACCTGCTCAGGTCAACACACTTCCTTTCTACAGCCTTTCTTGGTCTAGCATGTCTAGTAGCTTGTGGCTAATGTTAGCAAACACTGTCAAGATAATGCTGTGCAGCTACTATAACATAACTGGGGTTGTTTATTGACTTCTTCTCTTCTTGTGCAATGATTACACTACATTTTTACCATATTTCTTTACCCTTCATTAACACTTGTTGCCACAGTGGCTGCTGTCCAACAATAGGATCGCTTTAGCGTAAAGCATAAAAATTAGCATCCAAGGACACAGATGCTACAGACGACTGGAAAAACTTTATTTATGCTGATGTGAATAGACCATAATCTCTATCATAGCAGAGAATAATACATAAAAATCAACTTAAGTTGTGCCTAAAAATGTAAAAAAAAAAAAAAAAAAGAAGCAATATGAAGAAACCAATTATGAGATACACATTTTTAATGCTCTTACAAAGTATGTGTGAAATTGTGAAATGTTCCAGAGGATCGCTTTTAACAAGCTCTCTCAAAAATTAAAAGTAGAAAAAATAAGTCATTCCTCAATTAAATACCTCCAGACCCCTCAGAGGTTTTCCACATAGAACCTTCCTTATTCTGCTATGAGTAGTAGCTTAACGTGGCTAATGTTACCTAACTTTACAAACTTTAAACTGCTGTGATACGGTGTGATATTATGAGAAGATAATGCTGCAGCTACTCTAACATGTTTGATATTCTTCTGTACTTAAGTTATGATTACAGCATGTTTTAACATTTTTTTGTCACCTTACATCCTACAGAGGATCACTTTAAGAAAGAGATTCTCTTACATATGAAAACTTTAAATAATAAGCTATTCCTTAATTTCATAGAGCCATGGGTTTGCAGGTAGAATCTTTCTTGGGGCTGCTATTTGGTGACCAATGTTAGCTAATCTTTGAAAAATAATAGTTAGAAATGTGATCTGATTACCGAAGCTTCTCCTTTTCTTGTGCTACAGTTGTATTATTTACTATTATATTGTTGTTCTCAAATGGTTGCTGTTCTTTTTGTTTTTGTCGAGTTGCTCATCGAGGGTTTTTATTAAGAGTCAAGCTGGCTCGCTGATCCTGTGGGCAGCCAGGGAGGTGACTCCTTTGGCAGCAGCTCATCTGTTAAAATTTCTAGGGTGGGACCAGCTCAGTCATTCCCAGTGAGCTCAGTCATGGCCACCCAAACCCTCTCACAAATCAAAAAAAAAGAAAGAAAAGAGGTCGGATCACGTTGTAGCGCAGCGGTCACCAGATCTGGCGATCCCAATCAAGCCTTGGCTGACGTTTCTTTCATATCCAGGACACTTTATATGCATCAGATACCACATCATGATTCATGGCTGACTACTGGGCTCCCCTCTCTGTTCATATTTCATCTTACTGTCTAATATCAAGCCTCTTTGGCGCAACACTGCCTCTATCACCATTTCCTAGACAACACCTTCATCTTCTTTTATATCCTTTCAGGAAGATGTTTGCATTATTTTATTGGTGACTGAGAGGCATTTAATTTGTTCTCTGTTGTTCAGAAGGAGCCACATTAAATGGAGCAAGAAGGCAGGGAGTGTGGTTGATCTTGTCCAGCCGTAAAGCTGGATTTATTAGTGGCCTCTTTGTTTGCCCTGGTCTGGAAGACAGCTGGCAACCGCCTATCTATTTGTGGTGAACATCTATTTCATTGTACAAGGCAGGGAGGCAGCAAGAGGAGCCACTGACATCATCTGCCGGTTCAGGACAGGGATGAGCGATAGTGATGAATATAATGTGTAAATATGAGCGGAGGGAAACTAAAGGATGGTTTTGTTATGGTAATGTTGTTATAGGTGCTGATTGAGTTCTGATACGGTGTGTGTGTGTGTGTGTCTGTGTGTGTGTGTGTGTCTGTGTGTGTGTCTGTGTGTGTGTGTGTGTGTGTGTCTGTGTGTGTGTGTCTGTGTGTGTGTGTGTGAGCAGCTGTATGCACGCTGGAAACAAGACAGTGTGGTTTTAGTTGCTGTCTGTGCTGTTTTTCATCAGCAAAGCAAAATTGTATGTTATTTTAATCACATTGCATGAATTGATAGATTATAGTCTCAATATTTGGCACAAAAACTGCCGTTTTATTTCATTTTTAACCACCAAACCAACACAGATATCAGAAACTGGCCCTCACAAGGTTCATAAAACCCTGTAATCTTTCATTTATTACAACAAGTTAAGAAGATTATTATTCAACTATGGAAAAACCTCAAGGATAATCCCTTGAAAAAGAAATTTTGGCATGTTTCTCAAACAAGCAAGCTTCTAGTTTAAGTGACCTGCCAACCCGCCTCCGTCTGCTGAATAAGTTTCAGACGCTAAGAAATAACGGCAAGAACAACAAATCAGACGTTTTACGCAGTCCTGCAAAGATAAAATGAATATTCACGGGCTTGTGTCTGGTTTTTAGAGGGATTAGCGTGTTACATGCTGGGATCAGGGGAAAAGAGGTGATGAATCTGTCAAGACAAGTTCCCAGCTTGGACTCTAATGTTTGGCTAATGATTGCCGGCTTAGGCTAAGAAAGAGCGAAAAGTTGAGGAAATGACTTGTTAGCGTGGTTGTGATACGTCCAGGACTCTGCATTCACCTTCGACTGCTCTCTCAAATCTTCTCATCTAGATGAAAACATTCTCATTCAACCCTCTTTCCTTTCTTCTTTCTCCTCGCCGAGTCTAATCTTGTAAGCCATTATTTTTCTATTTCCCCTCTCTGTCACTTTGCATTATTTTTGCCGCTGTAATTCCCATTCGTCCCTTCTGGAATCTTCCTGTCCTGCTTTGTCCTCGGGTCTAATCCGGACTTTCTGCCTGTTTTCAGTCCCCGGTCCCCATTCTCAGCAGGGTTCAGATGGAATAGCCATGCATGACGCCCTTTCTATGGCAACCACACCTCCACAGGAAGGCAACGGCGACTTTTCGGATGGGCAGAGAAGGCCTTTGAGAAGCTGGCAGCAGAAGTAAATCCTTCTCTAAGGAACAAGGAGAATTAGCAGGGAGCAGTGGACTAGGGATTTAACCCTACCCCTCTCCTTTGAAAGGCACAGTCAGTCCCACTCCTGCGGCTAGCCACAATCAAACAGAGGAGGAGTGGGGAGGTGGCAGTGGGGAGAGGAGAACACAAACTCCCTGAATGACACAAGCAGTGGATTGTGGAGGAGCCTAATCCCACTTTAATACCTTTCCAAGTTCAGCTGCTAAAGAATGCTCTTTAAAACAACACCACTGTGTGAGCAGTGAAGGTTGACCAGGGGGAGGCACGCCATTCAACCTCCCTAACATTACCTGATTAGTGGTTTGAGGGCCGGGCCAGTGGGCCAACAGGAGACAGAAGATGTAAATGATGATTTTATATAGAAGAACAGGGGATAGCGGGGAAAGGACATCTCTCTGCAAAGCTCTCCAGGGATATTAAAGATATCAAAGTGCTGTAGGTGTGAGTGGAATCAAGAGATTCTGCCTCTACTTGATCCCAGTGACCCGTCACACTAAGACTTGTATTCACTTAAATTCCACTTTCTGGAGAGCTGCTTGGGTAACACGACTCCCGGTGTCGCAGAGGCAGCCTATAGTCAGCAGCGCTAAGCTAAAGGAGACCACCAGCATGACGACCCATGTCCCGGCCTCTCGCTTTCCCTCCTCCCACACCTGAGCGCACAGATCAAGCGACGAGACCCTCCCCGTGTGGATCAATGGCCACATCTCAGGCACAGAGAAGTGTCAATATTTACCCAGGCCTCCCCAGAACTGGACTCATAAATGAAAAAAAAAGAGCCCGCCTCAGCACATAGTTCTCTCCCAGAGGAATCATTACGTCCCTCTTTTTTAATCCTGTGTCCACATACCTGTAATCCCTTGTCTGTTCTCTCTTAAATTATCTGTGGCTTTCTCCTCGTCTCCGTGACAGATTATCACACTGCCGAGGCCTGTAACGGCGTTTTTAGCCAATGTGAGGCCAGAACAGAGCATTACGAAGAAAACAAAAGCCAACAGGGACTGACTGTTATTCCGTCTGATGAACACTTCAGCCTCGCAAGTGCAGCTGAGAGATTTCAGCCTCTCTGCTGCTCTTCTTCTTCCCCCCTTTTCAAGGCACTTTGGAGAACTATGCGCTCTCCCTTTGAACAGATTATAGGCAACTTAAAGTGTGACAACATCTTAAGCTCTCACCACATGTTGCCAATGATTTCCCTTCTACAGACATTACATTTAATGCTTCTGCTGCCGCGATAAGCATCAGGAGGACTGGGCGGGATAAAAGAAACCCAGAAGAATAAGAGAAAGCAGGGATGGGGGGGGAGAGTCTGGAGGTGCTTATGGCGCTTGATAATCATGCTACATTTAGCAACACGTGCAACAGTCTCACCTACTCCCCTTCTTTTTTTTTGCTAGCGAACAACACTCTGAGAAATACCATAACAATTTGGGGAAGAATAGCTCGGTCTATTATGTCACGGCATCCCTTCAAAGGAAGAGGGGATGAGGATTATCCAGGCAGCAGCTGTAAGCTATTACTCCGAAGATGGGCTCTCGTGTTCCAGTCGGGGAACCTGTGGCCATGCCAATCATGGCTGAGGTGAGCGATGAGGCCTGGGAGGCAGGTCAGAGAAAGGCCGCCAGGCAGGACAGGACCAAGGGCATGTGGAGCAACCGGTCGAACACGCTAGCTTCCTACTGCTTCATCTGAACTCTATCTCTACTCAGCAGCAGAGAGGCCAAGCAAAACACAAGGAAACACACTCATTTACATACCAATCTCATATCTGGCTAGCAGCCAGTTAGCTTAGGTTAGCGCCAAGACTGAAAACAGGGCATGACATGAATGTGAAAACTCGAAATAATTAAACAATTTGGAAAACGTTTGTTTTTATCTTGCCGGGATACTGATTAGAGTTATTGATTATTGGTACCAGTATAGTTTTGGAGTTCTGCCTGGTAAATATAAGGCTGTCAGCTAGCGTAGCTTAGCTTAGCACTTAAAACTAACTAAATTACCAAAGATACTCAAATTATAATTTTTACATGTTGGTTTTTGTCAGGAGGATTTTGTTAGCTGTTGTTTCTTCATGCTAAGCCAAGCTAACTGGCTAATGACTGTATAATATCTACCAAATCTTTTTACCTAGAAGAAAGCACATTTCTGGAAGTGCTTTAGAGTTGTAAGCACGTCAAATTTTGACAGCAATTAACAACAAATTCTAATGAGATTTAATGAGCGGCTCATTTCACAGGCACATTTTCATGTGGAATCTTGTTCTGCTCGTTGTCTGGAACGACCGCAAACATCTGTCTCAGAGCGGCAGCGAAGGTATCTGAACTGCAGAACAGCCAGCTCCTCCTGAGACACGCCTTAGTGTGTGAAAATTGGTTCTTAGCAACAGTATCAAGAGCTTCAGCTAAAGAGGAAAACATTTGATGCCCAGATGTTGAAGGCAGACCTCTTTAACTCTGAAAATTACTTAGTTATGTTTGGTCCTGTTGTCCTCTAGAAGCAGGAGATGCTGACCATGGTGGTGCAGAAACAGCAAAGCAGAATTTAGCTGGTACAAGTGTTTGATTGCTTGCAGAGGGACAGATGATTCCTAAGAAAATGGGTTTGCACGTGTGAACAAGAGAAGCCGGTTGAACTCGAAAAAGTGGGGGGCGATATATTGCTGCCTCCGTAAAAGATCTCAGTAGCTGGACCTTGTTTCATAGTGTCAGCATTTCTCTTCAGAACATAGATTCATGGAGAGTAATGAAGCCAAATAAAAAGTGCCATCCTTCTGCTCCCAAGGGCCAGCTCCAGTCAGCTCTAAAAGCTGCTTAATCACCATCCCGTGCTTACAACATTAGCATAATAATGGCCTTTAAATTGAGGCTCTTTGTTTTTTAATTAAACTCCCAGCAGGTAAAAGTAAAACACATTAACAGGAGATGTGTACACCACCTAATGGCCCAAAGGTGCCTTCTTCATCACGCAGCTCTGGCCACAGGGTTTTGCCTGCTCCTCGCAACTGAAGCGCAGCGCCAAGCTCACAGGGGAGGAATGAGACGAGCTGATTGCACTTGGCGTGGCAAAGATAATAGCGGAGACACGTTCGATGTGTTAGTGTACTGTATGCACATGCACCTGATCTCAGAGGGCGCACACTTAGCAACGGCTGCTGAGCAGAACTATAGTGAATCTGTAAAAAAAAAAGAAAAAAAAAGACACCGGTTACAGTTAGTCTAGAGCCGAGCGTTGCCGGGATCGTCTGTCCCACGTTGTGAAAATAAAGATGGCCGCTTTATTTCTATGGTAGCATGAGCTGCTATGTGCTGGAATGTGTGGCTCCTCAGACGAGTCCCCGGCCAGACAGACATCCCAGTGCATATCTGTACATATAACGCTGCACCGCACAGCTGCAAAAAGAAATCCTAACCCTGAAGTCTTTATTCAAATGATCTCATTCCAGCGGCTGCGTATCACAGATGACACAAAACATTCATGTATATCTCAGACGTTTTTTGACTAAGTCTACCTTGTTGGTGTCAAAACTGAGAAATATATACGTGTTCATGCAAAAACTCCAAAAAGCCACGGCGGTATGCTGAGAAAGGTCTCGCAGCGTCAAGCGACCCTCTTTCTCATGCATCTGCTAATGAGTCACTGGGAAAACAGCGTGGAAATAATCCTCCCCAGCCACACAGGTAGAACAAAGCTCATGGAGTGAAAAGGACAGTAGACTGGGCAGCAGAGGAGGCTAAGTACACATCTAAATACAAGAGTAAGCAGGCAGGCACACATGATGCTGTTTGGACAGCTGGTGTTGCTGAGTATGTAAAATGAGCGCAACATCGCATTTGGGCTCAGTTTTTAGAGCTCAGAACAAATAATACTGTGAGCGACAGCATCAGCGAGGAAATGATGACTGTAAAGAGGTTTTTTTTTTTTTTTGCACTCTGGCTTTAATCCTGCTTATTTTTTTTTAAATATTTTTTTTTAACCTGTTCTCCAAGCGGATTTGATCCTTAAACAAATGATTGTGAATTACAAGGCTGCTATAAAGTGCTGTGCTCTGCTTTCTGTCACTGCAGCGACCGAAGCCGTTTGTGAGGGCCATCGCTGCTGGAGATGTGACATGTTTACAGCACTCCAGGACGCCAACAAATCCCCGGACAGCTCCCATTAAAAAGCACCTGTAAAAATCATCTGGACCCATTTTATACGTTTTCTTTTTTTTTTTTTATAATTCCAATGCTGGGGTTTCTGTTTGTCCGTGCCTTCCAACATAATCTGCGTGAGGCGGAGCAGAGCCCACCATAAAGGGCTCGGCCGGCTCGACGACTGATTGCTGCTTCTGAAAGAGCTGGGAGAGCAGAGAGAGAGAGAGAGTGATGGCTACAATAAGTGTAATGGCTATCACATGGCACAGAGCTACGGCCGACAGCAGCAGCCCACAGATACACTACTTTTTATTTGTATGTTTTAATGCTTACATCACATTTGGAGGAATAAAAACGGAGTCTTTATTGTTAGAAGAGACTCCTCTTACAGATTCAGCGCTGCAATGGTTAAAAGACAACATTTGGATTGGAGGGCTTTATAATTACTATTGACCCAGAGGTTCTGGGTCTAAGAAATAAAACAAACAGTAATATGAGGTGTTCTAAAGCACAAGTCTGCAAATATGCAAAGACAGGGTCTGGTGGAGAGCATCACGCTTTTGGCTTCTTTTCTCCGCTCCTAATCTGTGGGCCTACACAATATTAAGACGGCTTTGGAGCCACTTGTGACCCAGCTGTGCACTAATGAAAAATTCCACAGCTCTGTGCAGAGGCCAGCGGAGCTTGACCCCTTTCCACCCTGAACCAAGCAATGTCCATCTTGAGGAGTTTACCAGGGCTGAAAGATACTGGATTAATAGGTAGCAAAGGAGAAAGAGAGACAATCTGGGAAGGGCTTGAAAAAAGAAAAAAAGAAAAAGAAAAAAAAAAGCCCTTCTTCTCTTCCTCAAGTCTTTGGTGTGAAGTAAAGTGTTTGCCCAGGTTTTAATGGGCAGAGATGATCTGGAGATCATTGTGATGGAGGCTGGTTGTATGAGAGGGGCTCTGTTTACTTAACAGAGATTCAGTCTAAGCCCAAAATTAGTTTGGGGAGGGGGGGGGGAGAGAATGCGAGGCAACCAGGAATTAGATGTTGTTCACAAGATCCGGATTCATGTGCTTGTGATCCTGCTGCCCTTGATTGTCTGTCTGTGTGTCTTAACCGAGACAGAAGTCAGCACCATAGAAGCCCAGAGGACGAGGATGTACAGCCAGTAATGTACAATGTTAACCACTCACATGAGTCAATAAGCAGGAGTCGTTTTTAGAAGGATGTGTATGTTTAGCTATATGGGCTGTCTTTCATTATCTCCTTCTTTATTTTCTTGGCATTTATTTATCTGAATTCAAACACAATTCAGTCTCATGGACGAAGAGTCACGCAGATAAGAGCTCAGAGAATAGCAGCAGAATTGAGAGGAAAATAAACGAGAGCTTTAATGAAAATTGGTGCAAAAATAATAAATGTGCATAAAGGCTACACAAAACATCCGCATCGCAACATTGCAGGACGCGCAATAATACTGCAATAACAACGTCATGCTGCAAGTCTTTGCTGATTCATAGATAAGATGAAGGTAAGTCTCTTCATATTTTAATTCTATCCTTGTTTATCTTCCACCATGCATTTTAACACGAGTATAGATTATGTGAATAAGTGTAAAGTGTGTTACCGTGTCCCGTGTTTGTTGGTTCAGCAGGATTACGCAAAAACTAGTGAACAGATTTCCATGAAACTTGGTGTGAGGATGTATCCTGGGCCAGAATAGACCCCATTATATTTTGATGCTGATCTGGATAAAGGGGCGGATCCAGGATTTTTTTTCTTCTTTCTCTAACATTGCGAGTTTGGATATATTTCAATATTTTATTTAATGTCTCAGGGATACATAGATCTTGATGAAAAAAAAAAAAGTACGTGCAATTTGCAAATCCAGAGACACTAAATGACGGTTCCTGGGCTCTGAGTTGGATTTTGGATGAGGCCTCATTGAATTGGAGGTGGAGGTATGTGATCTTCTGAGTAAGACAGAAAGTTGTTTTTCCAGCCTGTTGTGAAAGTGGAGGACTGAACCAACCATGATTGGAATAGGAGGGGTGGTTTGTTCTGTTTTAGAGGATGGATGGATGAACCCAAAATGACTGCATGTATCTGGGGAAATTTCCTGTATTTTTTCATTTATATCAAAGAATAAATAGTAGAAAACTCAGAGCCCACACCTCCGACACGGACGAGCAATCCTACTGACAAGTTTCATGGAAATCCAGTCCAGTAGTTATTGTGGAATCCTGCAGGCAAACAATCCAGCTGAAAACATAATGAAATAATGTAAATACATGAAAATAAAGCAGTAAAATAATGATCTGGATCCACACTAAATCATATTTATGAATATTAGCACCTATAAAGTATAATTTATTGTATTAATTTAACAGAACTGAAAAGAAAAAAAGAAATCCTTTAATCAACTCTTCTGTAGCCCTCCACAAAATATCATTAGTGAAATCTGTTTTTGAGGTATCTTGTACACAAGCCAACAAACGTCACATTAGCGCTCACTAAAATCCGTTGGTAGAGGTAAAAAAATTGTGCAGCAGGTGTGAGCAAATGTTTTTTAAAAATTAGACGCGGCTGAGATGAGATGAAAATCAGAACATCATGGCGTCTGGGGTGGGATAACTAAATTAAGATGGATCAATACCACTCATGATAATAATCCACGTCTCATCCAAATCATCTACTTTAAAAGATGAGTCCATCTTTGGTATCCATGAGGGAATAGAGCTAAATAAAGGGCAGGAGGGCAGCAAAGCAAATGAAAAATAAACATTGTTATTGAAGGACAGGATGCTTTAAGACCCGGAGGCCAGGGATTAACATTCAGATTAGCATTCAAATAATATATTTGAATTTCTGATCAGCAATCCTCTTCAAAGAGCTAAATCCCAAGATTAGCAGGTGTTATGCTAAAAAGCTGTGTTTTCTTTTTTTTTTTTGTGTGTGTCAGGAACGTAGCTACACTAGCCAAACAAATATGTCTGTGTGTGTGAAGGGCTGGCATGGATGTATGGCTGTAACCATGGCGACTGACTGGTAGTTAGGAGCCGTGGTGAGGGCTGCAGTGTTGGAATGTGTCAAACAGACAGAGGGGCGCACACACACCGCAGAGCAAACCAAAAACCTGCTGCTTCACTAAAGAGCATCGGCTACATTATTGAGACCACCTACAAATTCCAGGATGTTTGGGTGGAGGGGGGAGAGAAAGGTCATTTTGCATCATCAGTACTTTCTTTTATACATTATCTCTCATTTGGTTTAATTTAAGAGCGTCTGGCGGAGGGAGTCAAACATAAAAGTGATGAATTTATGTTAGAGGAATAAATAATGATGTAAATCTCTATCAAAGAATCAGGTTGTGTTTAGCATAATGCTAACAGTTGCTTCACAACCAATCAAATGAAGGCAGAGAGAGGTTTTATAATATATATATATACATGACACACACAGGAGACATTTTGTTAAAAGTAATCCAGTTACATCAACAGCAGCTGACTTGATATTTTCTTTAATGTAAGATATGTGGAGGGAGTAAATCTGCAGCCATGCAGTAATATTTATTCCTGCTCAAAGGTTCACACTGATAAGTGGAGTTGATGTTAATCAGTTCACATAAACTCACATACATAAAACCCATGAATGATACCTTTGAGGAGGAAATATTTCCACCCATATAAAGAACCAAGGCATTTAGGGACTGTATACAAATTATTAGGTGGGGGGAGGGGTATGTAATGTATATAAATTAATAAATGTATGTAAATTTTCCTCTCACCATGAATATAATTTAATTTGATATTTTATGTTGCATTGAAAAAAATCAATATCAGGGTTTTATTTTGACCAGTGTACATTTGTTTGATTTATTTGTTTGTATAATGTCACAAAATCTATGGGATGGATTTCCACGAAACTTGGTGGAAGGATGGGACACAGGTCGGGAAAGAACCCATTAAATTTTGTTGCAGATCCAAGAATTTTTCATAACTTTCCTTAATGTTGCGAGAAAATTTCATTTACGTTTATGAGCAGTTTTTGATATTTTCCCTCATTGTGAAAAAAAACAACAACAACTGAGCAGATTTCCAGGGAACTCGGTGGGAGGATGGGACATAGGCCAGGAAAGAACCAGTTCAATTTTGATGCAGATCCAGGAATTTTTCATAACTACTGATCCAGATGTAAGGAGTGGATCCAGGATGTTTTTATAACTTTACCACTAATTTGACATTTTCTCTAATTTCTCAGGATTTAATCCAGAAATTGTGATCTAAAAAAAAATCATCACACATATTTACAGTGTTCACATCTTTGAGTATTTTAAAAAAAATGTGTTGTTTGACTTAAGCCTTTATTTTATTACAAATCAAAATTGCTGGATCGTATTTAAATATGTTTCTACTTGAGGTCTGCACGAGTGAAATTTGAAGTATTTGATCATTTCTATTTTATGCCACCTTATACTTCTTCTCCACTACAGTTCAGTTTAGTTACAGTTTTAAAAAGCCATAAAGACAAAAAAGATATATCCTTATATATATATTTAATAATTAAAAGAATATTTAATGCAATGTTTAAGGCTCCCAAAAGTATATCTAGATCCAGTAGAGTAGAATACTACTACTAAAAATAATGCATACTACTACATATAATGGGGCTATATTTTTGAATTATGAGTACTTAAAAAAAAAAGAAGCAGGACTTTAACTTTTAATCGAGTACCTTTACGTGGTAGTATTGCTATTTTTTAGTTTTTAGGGGTTACATCTTATTCCTTTATTTGGTAGGACAGCTGAAGAGAGTGGGGGGAAGACATGCGACAAATGGCCACGGGGTCGGAATTGAACCCGCACCGACTGCTAGAGGACTATAGCCTCGGTACATGGGGCGCACGCTTTAACCACTGCGCTATCTCCCTCCGGCAGCATTGCTATTTTACTAGTGCACAGGAACTTCTTATATCACTGGCCAAGGCAGACATTTATGTATGCTTACATTTACCTCAAATTGTACTGCCCTCATATATATTTCTGATGTTACTTGTTATTTTCTGTTTTTTATTTGTATGATGATGCAAACCAACAGATTCAAGGTTAATTGAATCTTTGGGTTATTTTTTGTATAAAACACCCGTAGAACTAAACTTTTCTCTTGATAACTCCCTGTTATCTATGATATGCATTCATTGCACACAAGGTGCAAACAAAAAGAACAATAAATGAATTGTCTGGACTTGCTACAACCTGCGTTGTGTTCAATCTTGAAAGGGAAAATTCTCTCTCCAACGCAGCGGCTAATGTTACTGTGAAACTATTTTGTTCGTGTCTAAAAAGTAGTCAAGCATGCATTTTGCCCCGGGTGGTCTAGCAGAAGAGTCGTCTGATGCCCTTCCTGCTCTTTCTTTCTACCTTCTCGGGTCTTTCCCACACACATGCGAACACTGAGCAGGTCTCTGTCATGTGTTTGGCGGAGTGTAAAATCTCATCTCTCCAGCTGGAAGAGAACAGGTTCGACAAAATTCCCTTTTCTGCACATGCAGCCTTGAAGGCACAGGTTGGAATGGTGAAGCATGGCACGGCACGTCTGGCCTTCCCCCACAAACACAACGGGATCTGCGTGGCCCTGCGGCGCTCGCCGAGTCATCTCTGTGGCCTTACCGTGGCCTTTTAGTGACTGCATTATGACCCCTAACGAGCTCTGACAGGGTTTGTTTTCCCTTCGCTTTAGCTCAGGACTCAATAAGTTGACAGTGAGTTGTAGCGAAGCTCCCAGAGATACAGGTGCAATGAGTGACTCATACATAAAAGGTGGTTTAACCGCCCGATATGAATTCTCAGGAGAGTCTGAAGCGACAGCTGTAGTTATGCATATTTGGCTGTGTAACAGCCGCTCATTGTAGACGTGATCGGGCCGATATGGATGCTGATTTGTCTTCAGACGCGATGACAATGTCTCCGGTCGCTGTGACACCCGTGGTCAGCCCCTCTCAGCGTGGAAAAAGGTTGGTATTCACCCTCCAATTTTACACTCTCTTTGGGTGTCTTTGTGTGCTGGGGGAGCAGCCCATTCTCTGTGGCCGTCTGCAGAAAAGCAGCTGTTTCTATAACGCTGTGGCAGCACTTTATGCTGCAGAATGATAAATGAAGGTGAAGAGGCAGAGCTGAGGTGCAGCTGAAGCACCACACACACAGAAACAATGGCATAGGAGGATACATGGATATGCTCTCAACGCCTCCCTCCCTCTGCAGGTTACACTCCTGGAGCTCACCCATAGCCAGAGGTTATGGGAGCGTGTTGGAGCAGGGGGGGGGGGCTAACTGACTGACATGTCCCACCAGTCCCAGTGCAGACCCAGGGGAATGAGAGGTTGCGGTGGCTGTCCCACCAGGACCTGTCGCTCCTCTGTCCTCGGGGCAGTCATCTTCCTCTCCACCACCAACCTAATGACAGAGCCCCGAGGCCTGATCACTCCACCCCCGCCTCTCTCTCTCTCTCTCTCTCTCTTCCAGTTGTCCTACCCAGGTGCCTGTCAGAGGGGTGTCTGCTCCGCGACTGGTGTAGCCGTCCACATAAAGGCCCCCCCTTCCCGTCGTGCCTCCTCCCCATAGCCCCCGGGCTCAGCCTTTCATTTTGAAGTGGCGCAGGCCAGCTCTGCACCAGCCTGGGCCCTCGGCCTGCAGCCTGCTCCTTTGTTTAGCCTCAGAGAAAGACTATTATTTCAACTCAATTTACTGTGAGTAAACACTGAGTGATAAGGCCCCCTGTCCTACGCCTCTCTCTCTCTCACACACACACACACACACACACACACACACACACACACACACACACACACACACACACACACACACACACACACACACACACACACACTCACACACACTCCTCTGATCCCTCCCTCCCTGACCGTGGGCTGTAATATACACGGCCAACAAATCACTGCTTTCAGCCCATTGCTATCACTGGCTTTAGAATGGAGCTCACTAATTCACTTTCCAACACAGATCAGAGGACAGGCCTCATGTGTTGCAGAATATGGCTCCACCGCCGAGCGGCTTGTGGCCCTTATGGTGGACTGTTATAAATTTTAAGCAAACAGCGTCCTCACATCTATTCACGTGCTAAAACCCAATCAGATACGCAAAGATCTCCTGTGACACGGTTTATTACAACACGGAATCTTAATCTGCACGAGCGACGTCAAAAAGTTGAGCCGTATGATGAAGGGCTTCGTCTGTTCAGATAGACGGGTTCAGCTCAGGATGATCACGGTGGCAGCTTAAGACGTGGAATCACCCACAGCTGCAATGAGACAAAGTTAACGGTATTAAGACAGCCAGAGCAGAGAGAGAAACCCTTCATGAGTGATGTTCAGGCTCTAGCAGCCTGAATGGAGAGCTGTTTGCTCTCTTTTTCATTGTTTTAGCACAGAAAAGCCCTCGATCCCACTTCTGCGTGAGGAACTGTACTATGTCTTAATTATACGGAATTATCAGCCAGCTTTAAACAGCGGTCGTTTGCACTGTCTCCGCCTTATGTGGCTAATACAATTATTGGGAGCCTACTTTATCTTAGGCAGAAAGAGGCTGACACAGTAGCGCAAACTAATGTGATAAAAGCTTAGCATATCAGGGCTTGATTCGAGGATTTTAAAGGTAAGTGTTTATGACAAGGTAATAATGCCTCATGCAAAAGGCTGGCCTGTAAATTGGTTAGTTAAGGCATGATGGATGAGGGGGAGCCTAACCTTATTTCCAATAGAGCCTCTTGATTTCTAGAGCTGAGGATAATGAATTTGATTTAATTAGACCATCCCTCATCTAATTAAGAGTGGGAGAAATCTGACCCTGCGTGTAGTCCTAAAACGGGCACCAGTCTGAAGATTATCTGACAGGCTTTTTGAAAGAAAGGTTTGTTAAAGAGTCGTCACATTAGCCACAATTCCTGGCTGCGCAGCACATCCTTCACGAAATAAGTAACAATAAGTTAATCGATGAGAAAAAATTATTGCTGCATGAAATAAAAACAAAGTACCAGCCCATTAAGAATAGAGCTGAGAAGATGGGACTAGGGATTACGCTATAAAGGCCCAATTAAAGCGATTCATCATCAGATTATTAATGAAGCTGGTGAGGGTCCTCTGCAGTATTGGTAATGGCCTACTTGGCCTATCTTCCTCTAAACCCTCTGGGTAGCCCTGCTCCTTACACTGCCAAGGTAATCTCTTTAAAAGCCAAGGAGATCCAGCCCACCAGGCCCCTGAAGCATTGCCTCCGCCCGCCTGCTGCATTGTGCGCTTCAACCTCACAGGCTTGACAACTCTCATTATGGCTCCAACTTTTCTAGGCCTCACCTTGGAGGAAAAAAAAAAAACTCTCTCAACTTGATCATTCTGACAGCCCCGGGTGTTGTATTTGTCATCCTCCGACTAACTGGACGTGCTCGCAAGAGAGAGAGAGAGAGAGAGAGAGAGAGAGAGAGAGAGAGAGAGAGAGAGAGAGAGAGAGAGAGAGCCGGGGAATCTGAGGAGAAACCGTGTAAAGTCTGAAGCCAGTTCTGGTTCGCTTCGGGCTCCGAGGATGTGGGCGGATGAAATATCTCAAATCAGCCGTTATTACTGCACTTGATAGGAAAAGCCTTACAATACTTATCATTGACAGTCCATCTCCTAGTGCACCCTGTAAGCTGATCAACCAGCTCACCAACACACAACCCCATATATGCTTAGGTAGCCAACAAACACACTCCAGATCCAATTACCTGTAAAACACACTTCAGTTTATCTCACTCCCAGTCATTATCTAAATTGCCGACATATTATTAGGGTACCTGCTTGAGAAGTGTGTTCGTTTCTCCTTGTCTCCTAATAGGGCCCAAAGGGAGCGTTGTTTTCTTCCTAACCCTCTGTAGGCCGTCAAGGAATGGGCTTTATAGCCGTTTTCCAAAACAGAGGCATGCGGGGAAACACAGAACACCTCACCATTATGCACCAAACACAAACGTATCTGTCATGGCACAGTGAGTGGTGGAATCAGGAGATTAATTACGTGATTGTGGAGAGAGGAGCCCGGCCCTCGGTCAGAGCGGTCCCTCATTACATTACCCCCCCCCCCCGGCCTCCAGAGGAACCCAATTGACTTCAGAGGCAGAAGACGTGCACTGATTGAGAAGTGTGACAACTATTAACGGTTGATTGTGCGTGGCTTCAGTGGTGGCACTACTGAGTCTCTGTCGAGGTGATTTGCGACACTTGTATCCTTCATTTTCTTCATAATACCCACTCAACAAATTAAAGGAACAGTTTGCCCAAAATTTACAATTTCTTTTCACAGTCATTTTCTACTCGCCCCTCATGCCGATAAAACGTCAGGACAACTTCTTTATTCCGCACGACATTTCTGGAGCTTCACAGCAAAACAGAGATACAGAATATTCCTAAACATCTGATAACATGAGGGACTTGTTTTAAAGCATAAAAAAAACAATCAGAAAAAAAAATGAGTCAATACAGCTGTCATGGCGTAATTTAAGTCTCCAGAGGTGATTTGAAAAGATGTTGTTTTTTTTTACACCCTCTTTTCGGCTCACTCGAGTCTCTAAGCTAAAAGCGTTAGCATGAATCCCGTCTGCTGACGTTGCAGCAACAAGTGTCTCCGTCGGATCTAACATCACGTTCTTGTTTTCTGTGTTAGTACTGAGGTCTGCAGAGCTCACAAGTTCTCAGCTATATGTTATATGTTATATGTTGTCTCGTGCTGCATGTACCTGTACATACATTCAAGCTTATGCATCCATCTCAAACGGGGTGCATGCTGACGCTTTTAGCTCAGAGGCTGAAGTGAAGATTTCTTTTTTTTTTTACTTTTCAGTTTCTTTTCAAATCAATCTGGGATCTCGGGGCTAAGAGAGACTTGAATTACGCCGTACCAGCTGCATGGAGTCATGTTCTACAACGAGTCCCTTCAGTTGTTTGCTGTGAAGCTCCAGAGTAGATAATCACTGAATTTTCCTTTTTCCTTTTAAAGCATCTCTGTGTGGTGATTCGGTTTATGCTCCTCATCCCTGCAAAGAACTAAAATTCCTTTGTGGATTTTGGATTAAATTTACACTTGTATCCTAAATTCGTTACACTCCAACCACTCAGCGAGGTTTTCGTTCTTCAGGGATTTTGTTTCCAGAGCCTGAGAGAGCTTCCTTAAAAACCATGGATAATCCTGGTGCATTTTATTTAAAGTGAAACTTTAAGAGCAGTAGAGTGCATTGCTTTTGACCGCCAACATTCCTCTTAAGATCATATATATTAAGAAAGAAAGACTCTCCCTCCATCTTTGCTCAACAGTCGCCATGTTTCGTTTGATGCTGGCACTTATTTAATGAGCAGACCAGCGCTGAGACTACACAAGTCCACAGAGGCAGAACTGAAGGCCAATCGCACCTCCCATCATTCAAATCATGTCCATGCAAGTGAGATGTACTCCTGACACTGGCCGCCCCTCGGAGGGCTATATATTCAACGCTGCGGCTGAAAATGTCTCATCCATAGGGACGCTCACAAGCAATAACACACCATACGAGAGACAGACAGCTAGATTGAATAGAGAGACAGCTAGACAGGCAGGGATCAAGTCCAATCCTGCTCCCGTCATCTGGCTCTACGCTCACAGGTCAGGCTTAGCTAATCTAATTCCTGGGCTTTCCCACAAAAAAAAAAGAAAAGCAAAGTGCCACTCAGGAGAAGTGGCAGGGAGAGAGGGGTTGGGAAGTGGATGTGGATGTGGAGAGGGTCGGTGGTGGAGGGCTTGAATAATTATGAATCAGGGAGCTTAACCTTCTGGGGAGTTAATTTGAAGAGCACTGGGGATAGGGGAGTGGGACTCTTTATTTCCCTGGGGTGCCCCTAATGCCATTGTGAGGGAATGGAGAGATCAGGACACCCAGCAATATCGTGTCTGTTAGCCACCATATGACGAGCTGACCCCAGAGCCGTGCTCACAATCACACCTGCCGTCATCAGGGCTAATTTGTTAAACATATCAATAGCGCTCTGCTGGCCTTTTCTCTGCCACACCGGACCATTGATTCAGCCGCCGCGCTGAGTGACAACACCTGACCCCCTCGACTTCACGCCCTCATCCTCCCCACTGACAGACACATCAAATCACCAGCGATGCGTGGGGCTGTATTCGTTCTGACAAGAGGAAAAAAAGTTCCCGTATATCTTCGTATCTGTTGGCGATGGGTCGGGCGCTGAACACGACCAAATCATGTAGATACTACAGATGTCAAGCTGTGATACCTGTGGTACCCAGAGTGCATCTGGGTAAGAAAGTAAGTTTTATATAGAGAGAGAGAGAAAAAGACTGAGGGTACAGCATGTAGAATAGAATAGAATAGAAATAGAATAGAATATCCTTTATTGTCATTCCATAGTACAGCCACCTTTGCACCAGTACAACAAAACTGAGTTAGCAGGTCCCATACTCAATGCTAATAACATAAGTAACTCACAAATAAATAAAATCTAAAGATCAGCAGTAAAAACAAACAAGCAAACAAACAAACAAAAAAACACAGTATGGGAAATTTAAGTGTGTCATTGAGGTATTTACATTACAAACAGCAGCATCAGTTCATCAGTTTTCAAACTTTGAATGCAAAGCTCTCTGTAGCTAACGTTAGCACGTCTGCAGCCAGCTCTCCACTGCTGATGGAACTTCAAAGGAGGCTTTGTGTAAATAATTAGCTGGTTGATTAAGTATTGTTGGAGATAATTGTTCTTTTTTCACTGTCTTGGATGATGATAGCTTAGCATTTTTATTAGCACTAGCCAATACTCAGCCTGCAACACACAACACACTCCAACATTACCAACATGCTATTTAACACACTAAAACCGTATGAGAGATACTATTTATGGGGAAATACTTCAGGTGGCAACAACAACAACAACATAACAGACATCAGCTGTTTCTTCTTCGTTGGAAAAGGCAGACAATCACATGACACTGCCCTCTACTGTCTGTATTTAATGATTCTTTTGGAAGTTATTTATATCTTTTACTTCATCCAGTTCTGTGCTGATATTCCATCAGTCACTTCATTTTAGTCCAGTTATCCAGTTTGAGTGAAAACAGTTTCTCCAGCTGCTCCCACTTCATTGAACAGCTTCCTCCTTTGTTACAACACATTTGGCAATTTTAGTTTTTTATAACAGAGACGAGATTTTTTTGTTATTTCAGAAAGAGAAAGGTATTTAAAAAAAAGGAATTGGTGAGTTGATACTCAGCCATTCTCTTAGCGGTCAAATGTTCAAATACATCACACCTGCTAACAGCCGATTAACGTCCGTAACATTTCTTGCCTCCAACCAGCCAGCAGGCATGCAGAGCAAAGCATGCAAACTGAAGAGACGAGAGAAGACAAAGAGGGATGGAGACACAAACCGAGGGTTGGATAAATCATAGCATGCAAAGAAGTGATACTTTGCAGCTCTTGGCTCTGTGAGGGCTGGAATTCTTTTATTTGAAACAGGGCCTCTGTCCCAGGCTCTCACCGGGAGAGTCTCCTGCCATGTTTGCAAGCATGGAGGTTGGCTGGCTGGCTGGCTGGCTGGCTGGCTGAGTGGCCGGCTGGCTGGCTGGCTGGCAGAAAGAGCCTGTTGTGTGGCAGCAGCAGCAGCACAGACCCCGACATCTGGATCCAGTTTGCTGGGAGCACACTCAGACAAACCCGACTCTGCCAAGGGGGATCTCAGCTCTTTGATTCCTACTCCCATGGCCCGCTCTAATTGTCATCCCTCATTATTTAGTCAAAGGTGGAGGGATGAATCATAAACTATTACAGAGAAATGACATTTCCTGCTCGGAGAGAAATCCTCCTTGGCCTCGCTCCCCCCCTCTCATCACAGCTGATAAGGACGATGAATTTCACACAAGGCTGGAGTACAAATATCTCTCATCTCGGCTCATATCGTTAAGATTTGGCCGTGAGGGTCTGTGTACTTCTGAGACCACAAGTGATGCAAGAGCGAAATCCGGAGCTGATTTGATGACAGCCCTCAATTAGAGAGAGAGAGGCGGGGGGGGGGGAATCAGGAAATCTTCACAAAATTAAAGTTTGCCTTCACAGTAGCTATTGTAAGAGATTACTGCAAATAAAAGCAATATGTTTTCTGACGTAAAGCACATCTCTGCTGAGTGAATGACCACAAATGGTAACAGTGAGCTTCTTTCTATCATTTACTTACGTAGAGACAGAGCATCTAGGCTTCTAAGTTATCTAAACTTTCAAATGCAAGTTCAACCCTCTCACTAAATCTGTCCTGACAAATAAATCATCACTTAAATTCCAACAACAGTTGGAAAAGTACCAAAGTAATTAGTCGATTGACAGATAAGTAATCAAGAAAAGCAGTCATGCTCTGCCAAAGAAACAGTATTCTAATTCAATAACTCAATGATTTAATTGTACGACTGCAATTTAGGCCAAGGCACAATGAATGTGATATTACAAACACACAATAATGTAATTTGTGGTTTGCTCTCATAACAGCCACGTCTAGTCGATGATGCGGCCATAAAGACAGCCACAGAATGCGCCTATGCAGACGAGAACAGGTTCTGCTGTAGAGCACAGAGGCAGAGCTACAGATCCTCTTCCTCTGTTTGTTTTGGAAACCTAACGATGCGTAAATCTGTCCCGTGATCTCGCCTTTGAACGTGCCCTGTTCATTACCTCTGAAGGGAAATGTTTATTCTGCCTTCGATGACACATGACAGCTTCTGTCAGTCACAGGGCTGCCTGTTGACACATAAATAAATCTTTTCAAAGTGCAATTTTGATTCAAATTGGAACCAGAGAGGATGTTGTGGGATGAAGTTCCTAAAATAAAGCTGTCCTCTATCAGTGCTTCTTCAACCAAGACCGAGTCTCAGCACCGTGTAGACTCACTGTACATTTACTGGAACAATGAATGAGGGAGATGTGTATCAGCACCTCCTCTCTTACCCTGCTTTGACTCTTCTTTTTATGGCGGCCATCATTCACTCATCACCGCCTGGATGAGCCGTTTCTCCTACTGAACCTTAAGCCTACCATCAGATTAAGCCGTCTCTGATTTCGGCGCTAATTGTGCGCGTCCACTTAAGAGGCTGACAGCTTGGCGAATGAAGGAGGCTTGCAGGCCTCTGCGGCGCGACACTCATCCATCACGGCCTAACCGATTGCATCCCTCTGAAGGCTCAACACGCTAACACCATTAGCTCTACTGCTGGGCATCTAACTAGCACATCACTCACGCGGCTACATGCTAACAGCATTACGGCTAATACTGCCCCTCTAACTAACACATCCGTCATAGGGCTGGAAATCCTACGGCTCTGCAGAAACACGTGGAACCATGCTGTCTCTCTCGGAGACAATCACCCGCATTATTTAGCCTCTGTTACTTTTGTTGCTCTGTTGCTAATACCCTCATTTGTCTCCCAGGCTGCCGGATGCCACCGCAAGAAAGTTGCTTTGATTCCGCTTCGTTCTGCCCACAACAGACGTGGTTGAATAAGCATGCCCTCTGTGAAGGGAGCCATTCAAATCCGATTATGATTTCATATTTCACAAAGACAGTACACCACTAGGATGATTTTTAATTAGAACCAGAATCGGTAAAAAGAATGGGGCATGGAGACAATAAAATGAGGAATGCATTCATCCATGCGATGATTCTCTAGCTTTATTTAAGATCTGTGCCAATGTGCTAACAGCATTAATGAAGTTATAAAGAATTATGAGGGGAAATCAAATTTGCCTCGCCACTTGAGCGCCACTAAAATGCCAAACAATAAACTACCAGATTGCAAATTAGATCAGTAAAAATATCAAACACATTGCGGTGCAGGAAAATCCATAATTGCATTTAGTGCCTGGCCTCTCCTGGGGGAAGAGACACTAAAGATCATCAGCAGGCTACACGGGAGCCGCTATTGACAGAGCGGTAAAAATCGACAGGCTAACTAAATAAACACTCCAGGCTCCATTAAATATTCAACGGCTGAGATTTGACAGTCTAGCGTGCCTGCCTCTCCCCATCGCCTGCATTGGCTTCTCTCTGCAGCACATCTTCTCCCCGTCTCCCCTCCTCCTGCACTCCCTCCCCCTCCCTCCTCCTCCTCTCCCCTGTGACTCCTGACAGCAATAAATGATGCGGTGCCTGAGGGCGCAGCTCCAGTGGGAGACCTGGAAGGATAGAGCAGGAGAGCAAAAGAAATAAAGGGGAGACAGCCTATGACCAATGGCCATTAACCAAGGACTGAGACAGGGCCCTATGACATCCACTGACACCCCCACCCCCTCAACACACCCTCATTCTCTCAGGCAGAATCGCACACACACACACACACACAGTTACAAACACACCTCCTCTCTGGTTTGGGTTGTTTATGTTCTAATACCACAGCTGAAAGGTGATTTCCTCTTTCATTCTGCTAACTTAATCATAATCACTTTATTCCGCGTTTGTGTCTGAAACAGAACCAGCACCTAGGAGGAGGTGAAAAACCCTTCCACTCATATCTAAACTCCTGCAGCCTCCTGACAAGATCATATGCATTCATCTGCTGTGGCGAGCCCAGCGAGGTTATGCAAATGAGAGATGACAGTGTTATTGTGTGAGGAATATCAATGGAGTAATTACTGTTCCATGTCGGGCTATTGGCCCCTCCGCTGCCGCGCCCCAGCCAGCGCGCTTCATTTCTCAGCCGCCCCTCTCAGGGGAGAGATGAGCGGTGTGCTCTGGAGAGCAGAGCTAATAATGGCAGCATGGATACAGGCAGGGCTTAGACGAGCCCCGGGGTCCTGAGCTGCAGCCTGCTAAACGTTGCGGGGGTCTCAGGAGAGCTGCCCCCCCCCCACCAGTGAAGATGAAATGATTAAAAAACCACCCAACCTGACTGACAAGTTGACCGACCACCTATAACTCCACTTGGTCAAACCACCAGCGCTTCGCTTCAATCATAACAGCGGGTGACCTTTCTGGACATTAGCTGGCTGACAATGATTCTCAGTGCAGAGCCTGAGAGAAGAAGAGGAGAAAAGCTGGCAGATGAGAGGAAATGTTCCAGGTAGCTAACCAGCAGAAATGTGCTGAGTTTTAAACATGAATCGAATGGATTGAAGGGATTTGTAAAAATAAAAGAAGCGATAGAGATAAGTAAATAAAAGTGATCCTGTAGGTGCTCGCTTCACTGACACTCTAAGATCATAATGATCTGGTTTTGCTCGTTTTTTTAGCGTTTTGGCAGCTATCCAACGAGCAAACTCCTCTGGCATGGATGTGCCGTCAAATGTAAAGCTCAAATTTGTTGGGGCGTTGAAAAAAGCGCTTTCCTCAAGACGCAAAAAGCATCGACTGCCTGTAAAATGTCAACTTTATCATCTTTTACATGTGAGGGGATGTCAAATAAAAATGCTCAGAGGCCACAGGTTCACTTCAAAGGAGGACGGCTGATGCCCCGGAACTGCAAATTATCATACCAGGCAGGAGGAATGTTTCTCCCACACACTGCAGAGAAAGACGATCAATTTTCCTTCTTTCACTTTTCTTGAAAGCATAAAAAATCTCCAGATCCTTAATGTTTCATAATATACTAATATTTTTAGGCATGAGCACTGAATTCTATTTGTAATCAGTGCAAATAAAAATGTTTAGATGTCACGTTTTATAAACTAGTTTAGGGGCTGTACAAAAATGATTAGGTGGGGGAGGGGGTATTTAGTTCTGTGTTCTTTTTTTTTTTTGCACCCAATATTAATAATTAAATTGATATTTTATGTTACCTTATAGAGTCATTATAACAAAAATAATTATGTCCATTTGTTTGATTTTAAGCAGGATTACGCAAAGACTGCTGAACAGATTTCCACAAAACTTGGTGGAAAGATGGAGTCTGACTCCAAAATGAATCCATTACATTTTGGTGTGGATCCAGATTAAATAGGTGTTTTTTTATATTTTAATGATCAAATTTACACAAACCTTCATGAAAAGATTAGACGTTTGCCAGAAAATGACCCATTACATTTTGGTGATGATCTGGATTGAAAAGGATGCATCAGGAATTTTTTCCCCACCTTTTTAAATATCAAAAAAATAAGGTGTTTTTTTTAAATATTTTTCCAAATTATGCAAAAATGCACTGAAACTGGTTCTGTCAGTTTCAGTGAAACTTTGTGGAGGGGTGGGACATGGGTAAAAAAAAAAGATTACATTTTGATGGAGCTCTGGATAAAAGGCATTTATCATCATTTATTTATTTATTATAAAGGTTCAGGAATTTCTTCCTATTTTCTTTAACATTGCAAAATAAGACGTTTTCAAGATTTTCCCTAATTATGCAGAAACTACCAGAACGATTTCTGATGACTTTTTTCCCCCGATTTCTTTACTATTGCTAGATTTTTTTTGTGGACACTTTCCGTAAATTCTGCAAAAACTGTTGGACTGATTTCCACAATCCTTTGTAGAGGGGGGTGTGTGTGGGCCAGGCAGGTTTGACAGACGTGTAGGATTGTCCAGCCTTGATGCCCTTCTATTTGTATCAATATTGTAGTATCTTTTCAGCCATTACAGGGAGACTACTGCAGTTTTAACGGACTGAAGAGGAGGGCTCAAATAAAGTATTTATGATGCCTGTGAGAAAGTTCAAGGTTTCACCTCCCTTTCTGACACAATAACTTTCATACGATCCCTTACAACTGTATTGCTATAATGCATAAATTACTGCTGTTTTAAGCTGAACACCAGATATGAACAACAGCTGTCTGCACCATGAAATCTGTGCTATCGTGATCTGAGCTTACAAGACAGGGCCCGTATGAAAAAGGAGATTCATGCTCTGCACTTTTACCTTCACAACATTCATTTCCAGGTCAGGTGCACCGCTGCCAGTGTCCAGACACCTCATACATCTCTCAGGAAAGGACCGGCTTATCTCCATACTTATTTCCCAGGCAATAATTCCCACTTAAAGCTGTAGCCTGGAGTAAATGACTGGTCAGGACGGGAATGGCACGCGTGGGTGGTACACCACTCCCACTCCTGCAGGACTCCTGCAGGCTAAAACCTGATTTGAACGTGAAAAACATAAGAAAACAAAAAAAAAA
The DNA here is from genome assembly GCA_037577475.1 of Chaunax sp. Z400. Taxonomy (NCBI): domain Eukaryota; kingdom Metazoa; phylum Chordata; class Actinopteri; order Lophiiformes; family Chaunacidae; genus Chaunax; species Chaunax sp. Z400. The sequence continues at coordinate 2,988,707 of CM075187.1, forward strand.
AAAACGTGTGATTTAACTCCCCTCAGGTCTAAAAAGTGAACGTATTTATTAACCATGGCCTCGGTGAAATCTAAAGCTGCAGTACAGGTTGGGGGGGGGGATTCAGGGGCATTTGTGAACCAGCTAAAACAGTCAACTCAATCAGGCCTTCCTGGTCGACAAGCGCCAGAGAGAACCCAAGTGGAGCCAGACACAAGGCTCCTGTCTGATGCTAAAATACCTTTTCCTCATGAGACGGACAAGACGGCCACAAACGCAGAGAACAAGAAGTAAAACACGTGTTTCATCCAATCATTGCCTTGTACAAGAAGGAAAGAATAACACAAAAGCAATATAACGTGCTTAAAAAAAGACCCGCTGTACGTTTGTGGTATAAAATATCAACTGCTTCCCTCCCTTCCTCGCTGCTGCTCCTCGTTTTACTTAACTGGCCTCTTTGGAGGCGGTAAAGAACATCTCCCTGACATGAGTTCTACATGTCACAAATCTGATTGTACGACTTAACTGGCTGTTGTGTTTATTATTCCTCTTCCTTTGCTTAATGTCCTTTCAGCAGAGCTTTGATCCCCTGCTAACCTGAGCGATCCTCACCATAAACACTTAGTGTCTGAAGACGTTTTTATCGCCCGGAGGCTCGATGCCAGGCATCCGAGCGGAAGTGCAGCAAAGAACTAGAGGTGCCTGTTTCCAGCAAAGGGGCAAAGAGGACAGCAGACGGGGTGAAATGGTTTAAATCTCCTCCATCGTGCTCTGGTTGTGGTTCTGGATTGTTGTTGGGTTGTTCTGCGATTCAAACATGTGACTATCTTAATATAATCGACATAAACCCTCATGTTCTGGAACGCGAATTACAATGATGTCACTCAAAACCAGAAGAACATCACATTATTCAATTTCAATACTGTACAGATACAACCGAGGCGCAAATCCAACCAGATAACGCTGATTATATTTTTGGGAAATATTCTCAAACACACCAAAACACTCAAACCCTGCATGTCTGAGCGCACACACACACACACACACACACACACACACACACACACACACACACACAAACCACCCGCGAACGCTCAGCCACTGCCAGTGATGCTTCTGTGAGCCGGAGACCACAGGAATTGTTTATCACCGCAGATCATAGTGACTAATCAGAAGCAGACCGTTTCTTCTTGAACCTGTACGTTTCCTCATCGCACACTGAGACGCGTACATGCCACGGCATGAACCGAGCCCTCTCCTCCTCCTCCTCCTCCTCCTCCTCCTCCTCCTCCCTGGTTCCAGCTCCACATCCACAGAGACACTCTGATGTTCGGGGGGACAAACCTCCACTCTGTGGGGTAGAACACGGGGGAACCTTTCCTTACTCAAGACAAATGTTCCCTTTGGTCCTGGTTAATCCGTCCCAGCCTTCATCTTAATAATTAGCAGATAACACGTATTCTTTCCAGTCGTAGGTTCATAGTTATCAAAAGGGGTGAATGAATAAATATGGCAAATAAAAAAAAGAGGAACCAGAGAAAAGGGAATTAAATGTGATTGCTGGGGCAAAGTAAGAGTTTCCATTAGCATCTGCCAAAGTATCATTAAATGTTATGGGCACATCAAGTCCTGCAGAGCATGTTGGTCAGCACAGTGGGAGTATGACATCTTACACTGTGCAGGGCCTCATTCTGGACTCTGCAGACAGCTTCAAAAGAACCCAACCATCAGGAAAAGCAGTCTGTAGGCCCAAACCTCACAAAAAAACAAAAAAAAAGCCCCACTCACAACGAGATAAATGCTAAACAGACTTAACCTTGGGGAGAATGGAGTGCGTGATGCATTATATTAGTTATGCAACATTTCTTTGATATAAGACAACAACAAGCGGATCATAATATCCAGGAGAGGCTAAAGGCTGCTCTCACAGAGAAACAGGCCGACTTCTGCAGAAATAACGACCCAGAGCCGAGGCTCAGTGACAGAAGTGATGGAGCTCTGATGCCCATGAGCGATGTTTCAGAGCCAGTCCAACGCCTGTCACTGCAGTTTATTACTTACTTGAAATATCTGCAAAAGAGGAACCAGTGAACAAAAGAAAAGTGTTTAAGCGCTGAGGGTGTAAATCTCTTTTAATGCTGCTGATCCCCGTGTTAGAGCCGCTTCCACAAACCGCTCGCTGTTTCTCTTTCCCTACGGTCGCCTCATTACGCTTGGTCTCGGAGAAATGGCCACCTTTTCGCTTCGCCTGCCCAAATATTGCAAACTTTAAGTGGTTTTTCTAAGTTGTAATGTGACTGGAGGGTCTGCCAAGAGTCTGTCGCTTAGACTTAGTCCCCCCCCCCCCCCCCCCCCCCACTCCCTTTATTTCTGAGGCTGTTGGTTAGGAGAAGCCAAAGTGGTGACATACTGAGACACTCTGTTGTATTATAAACCTGATATGGATGTTTGGACCACAAAAACATCTTACATTGGATCTGATGGCCACAAGCAACAGCGTTTTTTTTTTTTTTTCTTCTTCTTGAGGATTTTCTTGCAGTAAGGATAGATTTTGACATGAGTCCTGAAGCCATGAACTTCTTCCCCAGGTTAGGTTAGTTCCTGGTGGGATGTTTTTGTGCAGAGAGGCCACCTCTCTTTCTAATCTTCCTGTCATCTCTGTGGGACGGCAGGGCATGACTCCCACTCTGGCTCCAGAACCACAGGCTTCTCCTGGACACCAAACCGCCGCTGCACACTAGATATACTCTTTGAGAGGGTGGGTTGTTTAGGGTGTGTCAGAGCTTATTAGCGCCAGAATGTGTGAAAAAACCAGAGCGGGAAAACAGTATTTGCAAAATATATTTTTATGGGTCGTTTTTGGTCGTCTTAAGTGCCAACAGCTCGGGATTCAACCACATGAGGAAGAGCAGACGCACAGAAAATGTAGAAAATCATGAGGAAGTATGTGGAGGTTAATTTTTGATCAACAGCTTACAATAACATCTGATTTTTTCTGATTGGGTAAACCACATCCCACTGCTATTTGGGGATGAATAAAATAAACAACATTAAAAAAAATCCATACAGACATTATTTGTGGGAGGAAGTTTGCTTGTTTACATAAATATCGTATTTCTACCCACTAAACCAGCGGTTCCCAACTTCTCAACACTCAGACAGGCCAGTCAGATGATTGACATCATGGTGTATTTGTGAAGTGATATTGCACTGGATTTTATTCAACTATTAACACGTTTTATATGAGCTAAAAGTGGTTTCAACTAACATTTTTAATTTATCATTTACTTTTAGCTATTCCACACATGTATCCATTAATATTAGCTAGATATTTAACCATCTTACCATTGCTTTCAGTGAATATTTCAGTCAGCTAAAGGTGCTTTTAGCTAACATTTTCCATTTATCATATACTTTTAGCTATTCCAGCAGTTTTCCTGAAGTGGGTATGACTCTAAATGGGACACCAACTGAAAGAGTAGATCCTCTAATAAAGACCTTGGCTTCTGGCTGGATGACATGCTGAACTTAAAAAAACAACAACAACATACTGATGAACTGAAGTCCTTAAAAGCAAAACTTGCATTTTGATACAGATAAATATGTATTAGTCAAAATTGCAGACAGAAAATTGTCCAGTCAACATTTTCATGCGTTATAGATTATTTTGATATGATTTATTTTCATTCTCCTGCCTCTAGTCTTAAACCTCAGCATGCAGTCGATCGTTTTGACCTTAACATCCATAACTGGGGACGGTTTTACAATGCATCCATACATCCATACATCCATGCTTCTATACATCCATACATCCATGCTTCTATACATCCATGCATCCATACATCCATGCATCCATACATCCATACATTCATACATCCATGCATCCATACATCCATGCATCCATACATCCATACATTCATACATCCATGCATCCATACATTCATACATCCATGCATCCATACATTCATACATCCATGCATCCATACATCCATGCATCCATACATTCATACATCCATGCATCCATACATCCATGCATTCATACATCCATGCATCCATACATCCATGCATCCATACATCCATGCATCCATGCATCCATGCATCCATACATCCATGCTTCTATGCATCCATACATACATCCATCCACCTCCATTCTGTTTCTCTATCTCCCATGTCATCCCACTGCATGGCGTCCCATGACTTTTGGGTACTTGACGATCATCATGTGTTAAAGGACTATGCGCCTTACAAATGGAACAACCTGAAGAAACTTTAAAGACGAGACAAGCTGATCCATTTTGATCCATTTTAACAGGATATTCTTTGTATTTTGTATTTGTGCTGTTATCTTGACATATCTGTCAAAGAAACTTGCTTTGAATGTGCTTCCCTGTTTAAATAAAGGCAATAACATGACCTTTAACCCTGTTTCCTGCCACTAATGATAACTCTTATTGCCCTCAACACATACTGTATTTACTAAAATACATGCAAACACACATATGTTCAACCCCGATTCTAAAAAAGCAGGATGCTGTGTAAAATAAAAGCGTGTTTACTGACCTCTCTCCATCCTTGCTAATGAGTGACTTAGCCTCAGAATTCAAAATAATCACATATTTACAAAAATCAATGAGGTTGATGAGATAAAACATCGAATATATTGTCTTTATCCTGTTTCGAATCATAAAAAAAAGTCAAAATGATTATCAAATGATCTCATTCTGTTTATGTTTTACTCTAATTGTGTCCTGATTCTAGTGAATCAGGGTTTAAGTAGAAGATTACACAATTTAAAGAGGACAAAGAAAGATCATTCCTGTGTCGAAGTTGTGGTGAAGCTGAGGCCTAACTGGTGAAATTATGACTGGCAGCGTGTGTGTAGATAGTCCCTCACATAGACATACTTGTGGGCAATAAGAAAAACATACTACTGCGTCCTGAGCTGGGAGAATGTTAATAAAGATTATGTTTAATGCACTTCTAATATTCATCGCAAAGGCCAAGTGTGTTTCTTTGAAGAGGTCGATGCTTCTGCCAAGCAACACCAGCTTTCGTGTTTATGTTGTGGAAAAAAAAAAAAAAAAGGGTCTCTGCGTCAAATTTAACTAAAAGCTTAAAGAAGCCGGAACTCTCGAGAGGAGCAGATAGAAATTCCTCCTCTGTCAGACGGAACGAGGCAGTAATAATTTTAAACATGTAAGCCATAAAGAGACGGCGATGGCTGAGAGCGTGCTGTGACCTCGGCGACCTCGCTCCTGCTGCCCGGCCTCTGGTTAGTGTATAAGCAGCATCCAGCTGAAAGCTACCAGAGGCCTTCATGTGTAGAAGTGATGTTTCCAAGGAGAGATGGACCAATTAATCTGATTATAGTTGCAAATCCTCCAACATGTGTAGGCCTGTCTGCGCCCATGTGCGGTACAGATGTGTGTCCGTGTGTGTGTGTGTGTGTGTGTGTGTGTGTGTGTTATGTACCTGTGTGTGCATCAGATAATGTGATCCACACACAGCGCATGGAAGCGTGGCTCCGTGTTTATGCATAAAAATCAGGAAATACAGGATGCAAGTTATAAAATAAAATCTCCTGAGTGACATTTATCAATCTAATAAATGCCCCCCCCCCCAAAAAAAAGAAAAAAAGAGATGTAGCTGCATGCAGAAACATGCTGCGGGTGAGCGGTCGCTCTTCGGAAGTCAGAAAGTGACAGTTAAAAGTACCTGAAATGAAATACTGGGTGAAATAGTAAACCATCTGTCAAAGCCTTCGCGGTCTGTTTAAAAACACAACACTCCAGCACTTAAGGGTTTTAAACAGCCTCTTTTCATTGGCATGGTTATGAATATGCCTATTCTAAGGGGCGACGCTTTCATTTTCAAGCCAGTGATCTGAGTCGCAGCTCGCTGTGTGTTTGCGCCACTGACTGCAGCCAGCGCCGAGGGGCGGGAGGAAGTGGAACGAGGAGCTGACAGACAGGGCCTGATGCTGCACTTCCACTGCAGGCCAATCCCCAGCTAACCCCTGTGCTGACAGCCAGGATGTAGCACTCATCCACAGGCCACAGCCCCGGCTCTGGGGCCCAGGAAAAGGAGAGCAAGGAGAGCAGGGAGGAGGAGGAGGAGGAGGAGAAGAAGACCGGTCTGCTGATGGCGATAGGGGGGGGTTGGGTTTGGGTTGGGTGGGTGGCACGCACACACCACTCCTCTCTGCGTCCAAGAGGAGAATCCACAGACGGTGTCGCCTGCCAACAGCATGTCCAACGCTTTGGCCGGGCGACAGACGCGCTTACATGAGCGGGGCACGCTACACACACACACACACACACACACACACACACACACACACACACACACACACACACACACACACACACACACACACACACACACACACACACACACACACACACACACACACACACACACACACATATGGCTACACACATGCGAGCACATTCACACAGGAATTCACAAAACATGATTAAATCCAAAGCGGAGCTGGAACCTCTAAGATACCGTGAGATAAACTTTGATGCATTAACTGCAAAAACAAAAACACGACACCGCAAACACTCAAAGTGGCTTTTTTTCCACTCTTCTGCTAAGCAGATTTTCCGGTTACTTTGCACATTAGAGTGTAAAAGTGAGACGGTCCAACGCAGACATAACAGATGACGGCCTCATTGTGTTTTCACTGACAGAGCACTGTTACTGACAGCACGAGTCATTTGAAACATACATCTAGAAAATTGCTTAGGCACTAACCTCTAGAGCCAGATGTAATTGATAACATGACCTCATCAAAACTTCAGCTCTCTGATACTTGCTGCGAGACAGAGTCTGAGGAGAACCCGAAGTCTGCGGGGTCAATAAATAACGCCGTCCTGCGCAGGAGCACAGCGGAGCGATGGAGGTTCAGAGGCCAGCGGTGACCCCGGCGGCACGCTGCGAGAGAGCCTGAGCCGTCCCTCCAGCTGGGATCACAACACAACTTTGGATCTCTTGTTTCAGAGCACAACTCCAGCCTGGGGCTGGCGCTCCCCCTGTGAGGCTGGGCCTGCAGGGCCAGCGTTTAAAGGCAGACAGACACCCTGGGGGTCAGTCAACCCACCCACTCTCAGGAGGAGGCAGCGACAAGCGTTAGAGCCCAAAGAATGATCACCTCAGACCACAGCTTTGCTTTTTTTTTTTTAAATGCTGAGTTTGGGTTTGCATCAAGCTTCCAGTCTACTGCAGCTATTTCTGTTCAGTGGGGTTTCCATTGAACTGGCTCCAGAGGCACACTCTGTGCATAAATAATGTGCCATGAGGCTATGAGGCTAAATCAAACAATGCTATCAGCTACAGGAAAAAAAATTTAGACAAATAGAGCAAACAACTCAGCCTTCACCTGCAGCAACACATTTTTCTTATCAAGGCAGGCCGAATAGAAATCTCCATCCAGGGAGCACTCTGAAATCACACATGCACCCAAAAAAAAAAAAAAACACTTTGAAAAATCTTTATGCTTTATCGCTTATCCATCCCTCTCATAGACACCGGATCATTTTGCAGCATTGAGGAGTTGTGGAATTTCCCCAAGAAGACGTATTGGAGGAGCTTTCTGGGAAATATTAATATCCAGCCAGCAGAGGCAAGGTAAAGGGAGAGGAGAAGGGATCGGGGGTGTACAGCAGGGGGGGTTTACAGACGATGAGTATCATGCATGGTAAAATGATGATACAATGGGACTTATTCCAACACCCTGTGCACAGTTTCTATTGTTTGTCACCTATTTCTGCAGAACGTCTGTGTTACAGCTGTCCTCAGGGACACGTGGTGGTGGTGGTGGTGGTGGTGGGTGTTGGGGTAAGACTGGGCAGTCATCCTCTCTGCACACACACTCCCTGTCATCACGGCTGCACTGCAGATTCTCCACATCTGCATTGCCTTACACTGCTTAGCCCTGCTCTTACCAAGCCCCCATATCATCTCTGCCTCTCTCCCACGTCTCCACTCCCCCATCAGGATCATCCAAATATTTCCCCTCGCTGCTTTTTGAAGCTTCCATGGGTCACGAGACCTCATACACAAATCATGCTGGCTTGCTGTGGGGGGGCTGGTCGGAGAGGACGGGGAGTGAGTCAGACGCGCAGAAACCCAATCTCCACTGTTTTCCTACAGGGTTATTTTTCTTGCCAAAGACAGCCATCAGCGATCAGCGGCTGGTTCTGAGCAGCCAGTTTAGGGAGCTCTCGCTGTGGATGCTGGACCTGGCAGCTGATCTCAACCATATTCCCCAGTCACACCAGAGGGAAGAGACGGAGAGTAAATTCAGAGAGTCTGACAGCCTGCAACGGTTTAACACAGGGGTTAGCCCCAAATACATAGTTCTGGGTTTATGTTGATGGATGGATAACCAAATCCATTTCATTGTTTGTAATAAAACATAGATGTTAGTTTTAACACTTTGACACCACAGTTGCTACGGTGGTGAGTTATGATCGAGACGTGACAAACGCCAGCCGCCGCCATTTTTAGATGCGAGGGAGGGGAATAACAAACACACAAGGATAATAAAGGGATCAAGGAGCTCTGCAGTGTGTGGGCACAGGAGGTTAAAACCTAATGGAGAGTTTTCAGACCAGAATATTAGACGGAATCGGCGTGGACCTTCCCTCCTCTCACCCGCAGAGCCCAACGGGCTCATGGGTGAGAGGAGATGCTGGGCAGGAATCTGGAAGTGCTGGTTAAAGTAATCACATTGGTTTCACTGCATCTGATCTGCAGTCTAACAGACTTCCAAACAGTTGAATGAGTAAATAAAGTGCCCCAGGGGACTCCCGCTGGAGATGGATTACCACAAGGGTGCACACACAAAAGGAGCTGAAGCCCCACAACCCCGATGTGAGCCGCGGACAAAAGCCTAGCGTTGGACCTCGACCAGGGAACCGGCAAACTTTATTAATCTCATCCTAGCCTGCACCTCCTGCTCCATGCACCCATAGATGCTCCTCTGGTGAGCAGGTACACTCTCTGTGGTGCAGAATTAGGCCAACATATGTGTGCATGTGGCGGTGTGTTTACGTGCTTCACCAAACATTTTAACATATTGTGGATGCACAAATGTGTGTGCATGCGTCCGCTCGAGTGCATAGACCACATAAGATGAGTCTCATGCTCACTTGGCTGTGGAGGCCGGGTCTGGAGGGGGGACTAAGGGCCGTGGCATTCTGCAGCCCCATCCCACCCCGGCCCCATTCTTCCCCCTCTTCTGGGCCTGACACAAATAAAAGGATTAGGAGCCCCCGTTTCCGTCAGACCCTCCATTCAAGACAAAGCTCCGGCCAGCTTAGTGTCACACTTAATGATAAAAGTGCAAATCTCTGTCAGACACTTTGGGCAGGAATACCGGTATTTGGGGGCTAATCTCATTTGATGAAGATTAAAAGAGGTTAAAAAAAATAAATAAAAAAAAAGACAAAGAAATGCGTTTTGCCGTATCTGAAAAATCTACAAATTCACAAATCTGACATGCAGCAACTACCAGGAGAAATGTATGTTGAAACCAAAGAGAGAGTGAATGTGAGGCTGAGACAAAGAAAGAAAGGAGCAGAGAGAGAGGAAGACATGCGCCCACACCCTCTTCAAAAAAACACACAAAAACTGGGGTGTATGTAGACAAACACACGGCTCTGCCCATTCTCACGTCAAGCTAGAATGTGTGACGTGAGTGTGAGAGTAAGCCTTGGGCACACAACAGTCTGAATGCAGCACTTGCCACTATGATGCCAGTCCTCTCTAGTGTATCTGTGAAAAGCCTACGTGTTGGAAAAACATTCCAGAGTGGGATCACATATACACAGTCGGGGCCAGCAGCGATACTGCGAGCCAGCAACTGAGGCCATGTCTCAATTTCTCATGCACGTTCGAGCAGGCTGCCTGGAGGAACAAGTGTTGGATAATTCCAGCAAAGTGACACAAACGGGTCTGAAATGTCATTAGAAATGCTGGGAAATGTGCAGGAATATTTTTAAAATGTACAGACAGGCTGTAAATGATTTATAAAATGAAGAATTTCAGCGCAGCAAACTTAAATCCAGCCACTTAAAAAAAAGAAGAAAAAAAAAAGCTTAATTCTTCTAGCAAAATTGAAATTGAAAACATTTGCTGAGTGCATGCATTTCTGGGCCTATTACAGCATTTCACAGATTTAGCCAAAATCTAATTTGTAAATTGCATTTAATGGTTTGTGGTAGCCATGCTTTTTGTTATGAAGAGTTGTCATGCTGTGAAAATAAACCTGAAGGCCCGAGGACTCGGAGCCACCATCTAATGAAAATCAGCGCGCCGCCGAGCCGAGGGCTCTCTCTCCACCGTCACTGATTAGCATTCCCGATTGACTGACATGTCCCACTGGCTGCCTAACAGCCGGCTTTAGGAGATGAGGTTAAATTGTGGCTACCAACAAATTGCATGCTTGAGTTCCTCTGCTATCATCCAGTGTAATGTGAGCACACCAGGCAGATCCCTCTGCAGATCCTTCTCCCCTGCACCGCGATTCCCCCACACAAAGCCGCAGAGACCTCTTTCCTCATCCCTCGCCACCAGTCTGGCCTCTAAAGTGGTGATGGGCATTACCGTGGCTGAGCCTCTGCGGCTTCCCATAGCGTCCTGCAAAGTGCTTTGTGTTTTCCGTACGCATGCAGAACCCGTATCCTCCCCAAACACTCAGCAACCCGCTCATTTCTTCTAAAACACAAGGTCTCTATAACATAAGCCTGCTTTCATAAAAGAAAGCTTTTCCCTGACAGCATCACACACACACACACACAAAACATCAGTGAATATAAACAGCAGATTGATGAATGTTTTATGGATGGAGACGGAGTAAAAGCTCATTTAAAAACGACAGCTTTGAATCAAATATTTACCACTCAAAGAGGTTTTTGTGAGAACCGGAAAAAGAAAAAAAAAGAAACCAAGATGTAGTTAATGATGCAAATAAATACCACTCCAACAGGTCCTTCAGTGGGTCTGAGTATGTTGGGAAGGGGGCAGTTAGCAAACCATGAGATGACAGATGATGCATCCTAGTATGCTGCAGGGACAGGCCGAGCCATGTTGACATAAAACCCAATACTTCCTTACAGAGGAACGGGGCCAGCTGAAGCTAGCAGCTCCTGGCCGAGCACGAAAATCTCAGCAAGCTGAAGCAATATTATCTGACTTAGCGTTTCTAACATTAGATTTGTCTCTCTGTAGAGGTCCTCTCTTATTTACCTATAAAGAGCAGCGGCTAAAGACACATTTTTATCCTTTTTAGGGAGAATTGTAAAGTTTGAAAGTGAAACCAGCGACCAGAGCTGCGTGTAAACACTTAAAACACTCTTTAATGAACTGAAAAACTGCCCAGCTGGGTTGACAACACAAAGTACATCCTCATTTTTTCTTTTTTTTCTTTTTCTTTTTTTTTGGCATGCATATGAGTGTTCACAAGGTGCCAGGCCACGCGGGAGTATCCTCCAGTGAGTAAAACACACACTCTGTGAGCTAACACAGAAAGCCAGCCGTCAGCATCTATCCGGCACACACTGCTGCAAGCGTCCCGAGCACAGCTAATTAAAAAACAACAGTTTCACAGGAGGGCACTCCAAACTGTTCTAAAAAAGCACCTCTCAGCACACCGGGGGATCGTCCAGCATACATGAGACAGGCGCTGCTTTTATGGCTTCACCACCGCTGTGTGTTTTCCTGCTACCCTGACCTAAATTTGATTCTGCTTACAGCACGTGAATCGGGGGGAAAAAACCTGCCCTGGATGAGTTACAAACATTCTAAAATAACATCTTGCTGGACAGTTAAACTTTATAGAGCGTGGATAAAAAATCTGGAATGCAGGCAGAATGGTGCATAATATATTTTTGTGGATGTTTCTAACGAGGCAGTTCATTACAGGGGTGTTGTCCAACACTCCGGTCAGTGATGGGCCTTATTACACGGCTCCCTTCAAAGCATCTGCTCAGTTAGAGGAAAGGTGTCCCGGGGGAAAAGATCTCCCTGTTTCTAATGATGTATAATTGACCTCCAAACACCAGGGCACAACAAACTCTCTCAGGGTGGTGTAATTCCACTCTAACTTTTACATACCGCCTGTCTCGTTTAAGCTTGTTCCTCCTCTACGGCGATGGCTGCCGTCCAACTGACAGCTATTTACCTTCCATTTGATTTAACACTCTGAAATATTCTTGCAAAAGGAAGTGCCATATTTCTAGAGTGTGTAGAATTTTATTCTCTTGACCTTTACACTTTTTTGTTTTTGGAGCCGTCAGTCTTAAATATTCCTCTTATTTAATGTGGAGACAGAGACGATCAGCACAGGTCAGCTGCATGGCATAAAAAAGGAGCAAACATATGGGATAAATAACATCCAATCTTGTTACTATATAATTGCACTATATGGAGCAAGATATGTTGAGCATTGTTGGTGGGAGTTTAATAACAGTGCACAATTGTTTTCCCCCGTCTGCACTTAAACCTGTTCCTAAGGTGCCAAAAAAAGACTCCTTGCCAATTCCTTGATTTATTATAGTTAGTGAGAGCTGATTACGGGGCATGAATCAGTTGCTGTAGGAATGTAATTAGGCACGAAGACCTCTGTAAGGCTAGGTGCTCTCCTCACAGCCCAGAGCAGTTTGTGGGCTGACAAATGCATCTTAAATGGGTGTCATAAAAGTCAAAAAGGTGCCAATTACATCTTTAAGTATCCCATCAATGCAAATGGAATAAACAAGAAAGAAAGGGAGATACCTGTGATACTGAGGGACCCTCCAGCTAGAGTTTAAACTAGCAAGGGGTCAAAAAAAAGAGAGAAAAAAAGGAGAAAGACGGTGAGGAATTATGAGATGTGTGAGAGCTGGATGTCGCCCAGCATTCTGTTGTGTTTGGGTGGGATGATCGGCCACATAAGAGGAGAAATAAGTTGGTTATATCCCAAAGTTCAGGAAGAAAATACCAGGAAAGAGTAAAATATAGAAGCTAAATCAATCTTTTTTCTCTTCACACACACCAAACAAATAAAACACTGCAGCTGACTGGGGCTAAAACAGGCATGAGAAAAAAAGAGATCCAGCTTCCAGCCACCTCTGAGCTCTGGTATCCCATAGTTACTGCCATGAATTTTTTCCATTGTTATCAGCCGGCGACGCTCCTGTCACAGATCTGGATGAATGGCAATACGTGTAACTCTTTGTTGCTTGCAAGGCATCTAGCAGAGAGCCATAATGTCGGCGTAATCGAAGTCGAATTGTTCAAAAGGCCGCACACAAAAAGCTGAAAATTTAGTGACAAGCATGAAAAGCGCTCATGCGATGAGAAACACAGGGCGGCCAGGGGTCCTAACAGCTTCTGCTGTTGTTACTCAGGCTCAGTATTTACTGCATCTGCCATCTCTGCTATGTGATAATTTACTAATTCAATTTACTAATATATATGACTCCACAGCTAATGGCTAATGCCAGGCTACTTCTTGTCATATAGGCCTTATTTAGAAAGGAAAAATGTACTTTTAAGACAAAAATAATAAGGAACAAATTCTGACATTAATCTATACAATTATTATTTTAGTAGCTGTAGTTATAATAGTGTTATTATTGCTTTTATTTATTATAATTTTTTTATTATTATGTGGAAATTGTCACAATTAAAAATATGCATTTACTCACAACTGTTCCAAAGCTCTCAACCTCGCAATTTAAAATTAAATTATTAAGGCCGTTAAAATCATGAGTGTGTTTGTTTGTGAGTTTGTGTGCGCGTGAGTCGCGCGCGCGCAAATGCCTGAACTTTATTATTGTTTTCTTAAATTATGTGAATCCACGTCAGCGTGGTTTATTCTGCAGGTATAGGAATGACGCACCAGGAGCGCAATGCGCAGATTGTTTTTCATAAAACCGTTAAACGATAAACCAGCCGACAAAATGAAATAGATTGACATAAAACAGAATGAAATAAAATAAGAGTTAAAAATATAAAATTGCAAGGGTTAAATATTAAAATGCAAAGTTTAATAAATCTAATATTTAAAGCGTCGGATTTTCAAAATAAATGAGCTGATCGGAAATTAAATGTAAATTGCGCTGTTTGTTCAGAGTCTTTAAAGATAAATAATGAAATTATGTTTTCCATAATTTGAATTAATCTGATGAGGAAAAGCCTTATGATTCAACCAGGAAATACACATCAGACAGCGGAATAAAACCCCGAGAATTCACGCTGCAGGGATCATATCTTTTTAATAAAAAATCTAAATATAATGTGGAAATATTGTGGGCAAATGTGACAATAATAAAGCGGAGCTCAGGATAAATATGTGCCGCTAATGCGAGGGCCCAACTCTGCTGCAGACTTAGTTTTTTTTCTCTCTAAAAATTATATTTAATTCCACTGTTGCTCTTTTATTAATTTTATAATTTAACAGCAAACAAATCAGGCAGAACGAGCAACAACAACAACAACAGGCTCATTTATATCAAACATCCATGTCGACAGATATTTTAATTAAATTCAAACTAGGCTTCAAATGACTTGTGTGTTTCTGAGGTTGAGGCCTCCAGCCGAACCAGAGCCATCACAGCGTCCTGCTGGAAATCAGTGCAGACCAGCTAGAAGAAGAAGAAGAAGAAGAAGAAGAAGAAGAAGAGGAGTAGAAATGGTTCTTACTGTTGGTAGTCGTGTTTGCAGTACAGCTTCCTCTCCCTGAAGTAGCAGCTGGTGGTGAGAGGCTGCTGACACACGGTGCACTGCAAACACTCCTCGTGCCATGAGGAGTCGTTGACCCTCATCAAGAAGCGGTCGGAGATGGGCCGCTGGCATCCTTCACACACCGATGGATGGTGACAGTCGGTCCCTGGAAAACGGCACAGGGGTCGGGGCCCGTCAGAGAGGAGAGAAGGCTTCAATAAAGGGCGGATTAAAACTCCTAAACTACGGGTGCTTCAAGGAGTCAATTAATTCAAAAATGACGCTTTAATTGGTTATTTTGACATTTCCTCTCCAATAAGGCCGAAACATTCATGACTCATGCAGCTTTTAGAGGTCTGGATGTGCTAACATGAGAATAAAACTACATTTTTCACTATAATCATTATAATGTCTATTTTTTTAAAAAACCAAAAGTTTTTATGCAGAAATATAAACTTTTGCCGGTTTTTATGGGTGCCAGGAAACAATCCAGCATCCAGACAGGAATAATAGTCTAATGTTTGACCTCTTCAACAGTAAAGGTTCAAACTCACCGAGCATGACTCCGAGCGTGGCTTGTCCCGAGCGCAGGGGATGATCTTCAATTTTTATGCCGTCCAGCATGATGCACGTCTCTGGCTGCCGTCCCGCGGAGAGGCGCTCCAATGACACCAGACCTGTTGCAATATCCATAAGAACACGGTCAGACTCGACAAGAGAAATCCTGCTAAGCTTTTTTCTGGAGGAAGAGCGAGGGTGAAACCTGTTGAAGGGTTCCGTGTGACACAGCCTGGAGCTCGGAGGAGGGAACTAGAAGCTTAAGTAGAGAGAAATGCAAAAACTCGACTTTGATGCGCGCAACAGCGGGAAGCTAAAGGCAGGGAGAGCCGGCTACACCAATCCCCGATGTGTCAGAGAGGCGTGGGGAGACAGAGAGCAAACAATAAGGTGAAAACGGTCACCTGTTAGGATCAGAGGACTGAGGAAGCGTTATCTTCACGTCCTCAAGCCGACGGGAGATTTTCTTCACGCGATAAGTTTGGATGAGTTTTCAGGATGAGAAACTTCACAACAAATCCTCATAAAACACAGGATAGTGCAGGCAGATGTCCCGGCAGTAACTCTGGAAGGAGCTCAGACGGTTGGCTGGTTGTGCCCCAGTCGCTGCAAAAGTCTGAGATCGAGATTGAAGCGAGTGGATCCTCCCACTCCTGCATGCATGGCTACACTTTTTTCATTCCCCCCATTCACCGCCGTTGGGATGCGATTGGAGCAGAGTACAGCGCGCTGCACAGTCCAATAACAACACACACACAGAGCCAAAGACGACTACACACAGGGAGGAAAGACATTTTATCAGGCCTGCATGGACACCGAGACAACAACAATATAATAATAATAATAATAATAATAATAATAATAGAAAAAATAATAACAGGCCTATGATTTAATTATTGTGCGTAAATTACGCGCTCTCTGACCGAATTACGCATTCTGTGGAGGTGATGTAGTCTGACAATTATTTAAAAATACTCAATCAAAATGAAAAAAAAATCCATATGCATTATTTTTCCCTCTCTATTGATACAGACCGATCAGCATCACAGGCGTTCTTTGCTCTTTTGTGTATTGTTTCCAGAGGAAGCTGCTGTCTCCTTTCAGCTGAGGCACCTGGCGATCAGCGCTGATAAGAGCGGTCAGACCAGCAGCGAGGTCAGACCAGCCGCGAGGCCACCGCGACCCGTGTGTATCAGTCAGTAGGTCAAGACGAAGAATGTATTTTAAAAACACACACACGCCTGTCATGTATTTATTTTTGAGCACAGCAACGTTAATCACCGATCAAGTTAAAATCAACCCAATCTGAAGATTTGGAAATATTCCACAGTTTTAGGCCTTTCTGATCCTCGCAGGGCTGCTGATACGATCGTGAGCTCCTCTCTTATCAATTTATTTAAAAAAAGAAATGAGCCAGCTACAGGCCCAGACAGGATAATATAACGAGGCTGAACACACGGAGGAGACGCAGAGTAAAGCGCTATGTTAGCTCATGCTAATCAAATCAAACTTTATTTATGCAGCACCTTTCAAACAATCTGATGTCGTTTAAAACGCCTTACGAGCGATGGATGAAACAGAAGAGGTGAAAATGGATTTAGAGACTGGTGCACACCATTTAGAAGGTATAATAAATTATAATAATACAAGTAAAGATCATAAAAAGATTAATAATAAAAGATAGAAGCAAGAAATTAATAATAATAATAGTAATAATAAGAGGATGCGTGACGACCTCAAGATTTATTTTATTTAATAAAAGAAAACCTGCTCGATGAAAAAATAAAAGCATGACAATAATAATAATAATGAAAGGGTATATTGTAATTTTATGTTGTGATTTCGTTCTTGTCAATTAAAAATAAATAAATAAAATATATGAAACATGTCTGAATTCCTCAAGCTGTCCATTCTCTTCAAATGAAGGTCTTTGCAATAATAACTTTATTATTTTGTTTTCTTCTGTTGTCCAAAATTACCTGCATAATGATGGGAATTAAGTCCAAATTTTTAAAAAAATGAACTGTTGTGGCCAAAATGTGACAAAGGAAGGTTTCTCCACCCTCGTGTCTACCTTGGATCCAGAGCTGCGTGTTGTTTCTGCTCTGCTGTGAAGCATCGCGGCTCTGACCTGTAGCCCAGTTCTGAGAACAGAGGACAGATTGTTGGCGTTGCCCTCTGCCGTTAGGAGGGAGAACAGCTCGGGTTACCTCAAAGAAGAAAAAAGAGTTTTATTTTTTACCAGCAACACAGAAATATTTTATAATTTTCATGAGGAGATATAAAATCAGTCCATACTTGCCAGTCATGAAGTCATCCACCCCCGGATAAGCTTCTCCAGCTCCTCCATCAGCATGGGGTCGATTCCCTCCGCCTCACTCTGTATTGGATTATCTGACCACTAAGCAGCATTATGAGCTAATATAATCAATACATTTTTAGAAAGCATGTGTCACCCCCTCCCCCTCCCCACATTCACTCAGTCATTTTTTTTTGTGTGTGTGTGAATGAAGGCATCAAACATTCGTTCAATAAATCAATCCGCCAACTTAGAGCCGGCGGTGTTTTAATGAGGCTCCGCGGTGACGAGCCCTCCCTTCGCCTTCTCTGGGGCAGGTGTGCAGAAAGTAAAGCGCTCCTAAAGTTTAAACTAGCAGAACTGTTGCATCCATCGGAAAGGTAAGAGCTCGTTATGACGCCACATTACAGCAATTCAAGCAGGCTGGGATTTACATCACAGAATGAATATTAAGACGGGAATAATGCGGACTAACAGTTGACAGAGGAAAGTTAACATTCGCGCAAAATTTGTGCAGTTTTTTTTATTGCTTTAAAATCAAAGAACAGGCGCAAAGTTTTTCAAGGAAAACTTACTAATTATATTATTACGACTATTTCACTGGATGCGTCATTATGACTAATATTGTAGCTTTAAAAGTGCCAAAAATAAACCTTAAATCCGTTAGATAAATACAATTATTTCACCACTTTGATAAATTCAAACCTCATCAAAACAAACGCAACAATCAAACTACAATAATGACTATTTATCTGCTTTAAATTGCGCGTGCGTCATGCTGCTTAAAAGCCGCGCGGGATCATTTTTCAATAACTCCAACAGCGATAGGCCTCAAACCTGGAGGCAAAAAAATCACAGACAATAACAAACCTCCACGTAAAATAGACGTTCAAATGAACACGTGGCCTGGAATAAACGCAGAATATATGTCATCATGTTTTCAGTCTTTTGACTTTTGAATAAAATTAATTATGCCTAAAAAAAGCGCATTTTAAAATAAAATAGTCAAACTAGGACAACACGTCACATCCTTAGGAGAGACTCTTAATGGCTCCCTGTAATTGGCTGGCTGGAGGACTTTTTGGATAGTTGGCTCACTTTGATGTTTTAATGAGTGTTTCTAAGATCTCTGTGATGCTTTTTTAAAAGCTCAAATGAAAGAAAAAAAACATGCAGGCTCCTTTAATTTGTTTGACTGCAGCAGCAATCTGATGCTAAATATAAGATGTAATAATATTCCTCTTTTCTGCCTCACATGGATGTTTTCCTAAAAATCATTCCTGAGGGTGTTTAACAGAGCCGCTGACCGGATCACCAGAAGGCTGACTGGAGGTTTCAACTAATCCACTGCAGAGTTTTCTCTAGTTTTGGAGAGTGGAGAGTTTTGCACAGAGCAGGCCTGTAGGTATATCCCAGGAGAACCAGGCCCCTCAGGCCTAAAGGCCCCGGAATCAAAACTCATTTTGATTTTAATTTAAATACGATTTTTTAGTTTTTTTTATTTGGTGGATTCAATGTTAAAATTTAAAAGAGGAGTTTTTACATCACATCCCCTTCCCACTTTAATATTTTTGCTTTTATTGCCTGAACATGAGCAAAGATGCTGCAGGATAATCCCAACTCTCCAGGGATTAGGCCAAACTACAAACAGCATTGTCAACCCAAGGCTGGATTTGTTTATGTTTTGATTTATTAGATTTTTTTTCTCCTTTTTCCAAATTTATTGGGTTCTTGACAGATGGCCTGACAGTGCCGCGTGTAACAGCTCAAACACAAGCTTGAAAACCTGGATTGGTGTCGTTTGTCCAACAAAACTGAGGTGAAATTTGGGTGGAAATAATATTTTTGCAGATTTACAACCAGTGATGGATTATTTCAAACTAAAGGAATATGTTAAAATGACACAAATGCATATAAAATATAATAAAAACAATTCCGCTGTTACTAATTGTTGAAAACCATAATGCATGTAATTGTTTTAACTTCTACTAAAAGAAGATAAATGATTTAAAAGGTGTCTATTGACTGCTTTGTTTCTACCTTTAGTGTAAATAATAATCAGTGTTATAATTTAGATGAAGGTATGAGTATATACTACATATATTAGTTGTCCCAGGACGTTCTCATTAAACAGAAGACATGATTTTCACCATAATCCCATCCATAAGCAGCCCAGTGACAGAATGTACGACTGTTTTGGTCGTTGGTTTCAAACGTTCTCTGTCATAAAACATCTAAAAGCAAATATCTCATCCACCAGACGTTAGTGGTTTACTTTGTGTCCTTTAGGTGAAAAACTCTGACAACCACTGACCTTAACAACACCTAAAAACAACAGTCACACATGTAAACATAATGATTACAGTTCAAAGTCCTCTGTCTCCTGTTCAACTACATCATCCAGGGTTCCAAGAGGAGTGGATTGAATTTATTCTAATAAAAGAATAGAATAATATCCAAGAAATTAATCAAAATGTTGAGAAAAGCAAACGTTTCTGCCTGTGGTTAGAGAACGAGCAGCTCATCTGATGACAGTGATCCAGGATGGAGTCAGATTTATGTCCCCTGACTGTAAACACAAATATTACTTCACTGAGGATAAATTCTCTCAATATGAATTACAACATTACCCCCTGCTGGACAAAACCAGGTAGTGCAACGTCTCCATCATTAATGTAAAGGCAGAGTACAGTACATGCTTTAAGTGAAGTACAGTCAGTAAGTACATGGAGTTTACTTTAATATTTCATGTTAGTCTATTTCATAATTATAGTTTTACATTGGAAGGAGAAATACAGAATGTAATTTTATGATTTCTTAAAAAATGCATAGTAAAACATTTATAGACGGACTTTCAGCTTATTTGTATTTCATCTATTCTTTCTCTTTGAAATGTATCTGTAGCGCTTTTTTAATAAGAACAAGTCTGAAATACTTGGGTCCATTTCGCTGAAGAAAGACAGAGAGAAGTTATTTAAGTTGTCCCTGCTAATTTCAATTGTTCTTAAATGCATGAGAAAAATAATAGAAATGCTAAAAAAAATAAAAATTAAATGCTTAAATTTACCATAATGTCAAAAGGCAGCTGTTCCCTACATGGCTAATATGTACCTGAAGTTTTGAACAGTTTTCGAGTTTTGGTCCTGAAAACCCTCATCTGAGACAAATCCTCCTCACAGAATGAGCCTAAATTAACCTGTAACCATGGAAACAAACAATAAAAAAATACAAACGCACAAAATAAAAGTTGTTAAACAGCAAAAGGCACCAACTCAGAGCTTACTTGTTGCTTGTAGAAAGTTTTGTTGGAAAAATATTGAACAATATTTGAGATCTGCTCCGGAAACGAAACCGACCACTAGAATGAGCTTAAGTCCGACTTGTAACCATGGAAACAAAAAAATTAAATACACAAAAATCCTTGAATAGTAAAAAAACACAGCTTCATGTTATGACTGATGTATGGACAAAGTTTCACGAAAAAATATTTAGCAGTGTTTGAGTTACGTGTATCCCCCCCCCCCAGATAACAGGAAGATCACCTGCCAGAGGATTTTACTGGGATGACTGGAGGTCTGGTAGAAACACAAAGCTACGTTATAAAATGTTGATTACATTTACACACCACCACAAACTCTAACACAACAATAACCATAAATCTACACCAGTACAAACGTACATGAAGCTCCACTCTGTGTTTTCTCCCATAGTACTTCTTTAGAAATCCCGTACACATTTCAGATTCTGAAAATTTCAGATCATAACTCCAGTAATTCAATCTACAACAGTAAATAATAAACCTCTTCATTCTTCTATCTTTAGTGGTTTGTGAGAAAAACTTGTTCAACTTGTACCAAAAGCTAAATTCCAAAGAATGGCTGTAACTCCAGTAAAAACAGTTTTATACCAGTAATTTTTTAACTTTATCTACTACAGCACATAATAAAGAAACACACTAAATTTAATTTGTCTACCTTTAACGGGTTTTGATGAATCTTCTTCCGTTTGAAGCGTGAAACACAGACGGACAGAAGCCTTTCTTATACCCCCCCACCCACCCACTCTAAAAATAGTACATTAATGAAATAAAACAGCATGTTTGGTATTTATACCACCGAAGCTAGACAGCATATACTGGCACATAATTATAAGTCATAACGGCTGTTTGTTTCTCTGTGTTTGTCGGCCCTGTGATAAACTGGGACCCGGCCCAGACTGCATCACGCCTCTCCCCCCAGAGTCAGCTGGGACAGGCCTCTCAGCCTCCGCCGGGACCCCGCAAGGATGAGTGGTCATAGAAAATGGATTGGATAAATATATATCATCTAATATTGTCTTATCATAAATAGAAATTCTCTGACAATTAAATGCCCAAAGTTAGTACTTTACCACAAAGTGTAATATCATCTATATTACTTGTGTTTTTGTATTTTATTAGTTTTGATGTGATAGTCTTTTTATTTATTTATTTCTATCTAGTTTATTTGGCAACTACTCTGTTCCGGTATTATTCTTATGATGAGTTGCCCTCAACTTTTTGGTTCTTTAGCAAAAATATTAAAGAATGAACATAATTTTGTTTTTTTTTCTCAGATAAGTTTATAGTTGGAAAATGATCTGAAATTCGTTTTAAATTTTGCTGTAATGACTTTTCACTTCTGCATCTGCAATAAAAAAACATCTTTAAATTTACAATAAAGACATATTATTATTGCATGAATGATAAATAAATAAAACCTACTTTCCATTTATTTTATATTTGTGAACAGTTGCCAATAATGTGCCAAAGTCGTTCTATTTTTTTTTAAATCATTATAATTGTTTTTATATTATTATATGTCATGTTTTTTCAAAAGGTAAATGAGAAAAGAAAAGAAAAACATATTTTATTTTTTCATCTTATTTATTTAATGTGATTTGCATTGGATTTTATCAGTTCAAGCTTTCTTTAATCTTGAAGTCATGAAAACTGAAATGTAACTTGAATGAGATCTTCTCTGAATTGTGTCATTTAATAATAATAATAATAATAAAAATATGAAATGTTTTGTTAAAACCAAACAAATGTGTTTCTTTTTCCAAAGGATTATCTTCAAAACGTTTTTAAAACATTGGATGGCAGATGGTGAGAGAGGAGCGCCAGCAGTAATACATTCATTTATTCTCCTGTTTTACTTCACACACAAACAAGCTTCATGTCAGCCTACATGAGGAACGACTTACTGCACGGCCACTTTAAACTAAATGAAATCACCGTCTCTGAACGCCTCACACGCTCACTTGTTTTTGTAACTTTCCCTAACTGTCTCCAGCGCCTAAAGAATCTCAACTCGGAAAACAAAACAGTTCTTTCGGCCTTTTGAGAAAAGACAAAACGTCGGCTCGACTGATTCTACATACGTGGCGTTTATCGTTACCGTTTCCCTCATTAGCCGAAGCGTCTCAGCTCAGAGAAGATTTGCAGCACCTTTCGTCAGATGTTCATGTTATTCGGTGGATTTGTCTCTGCAAAAATAATGTTTCCTCTGACACAAGAAGAGGGAGGCTGCAGGAGGCCATGAGAATGATTTTAGGATGTGTGCCATTAACAACAAGCTCCCCGCTCCTCATGTGGAATGCATAAATTCTGTGGCGGCAGAAGAAATTGCATGTGCTTGCAGGATGAAGTAGTGAAAGATATTCTGAATGCATCTACATAAATAAGAGCTGAAGCTGAATGGTGAATCATTAGAACGTGGCGCTAGGATCAATCCATGCGTTTTATGTGCTGTAAGAAGAGCAATAATAGAGACAAATCAGAGATTAATTAGATGTAATGGCAACAAAATATGCAGGAGACTTGGCTGCACAGACAAATGCATACGTGTGATTCTTTTTCTGTTGCCGTTTTGTGTGCAGTGGATGTGAGCGTATGTGCACACGTATGATTGTCATTAATAGGCTGCACTTCAGAGAAAAAGGTAGAAATCCACCAGATGTTTTGCAGCTGGGTTGATCTGGTAGTGAAGATCTAGACAGCATCTGTCACAGGCGAACATTTCTAATCTGTCCTGAACATTAGGCAGAGAGAGCACTAAAAAACCCATCACGGGCCGCATGTGCTCCAACCACAGCCTCTGCAGGCCAAAATTAAACAAGAGAGTAATATTTATCAAGCTGACTGCACTATTCCTCCACCGTCTCTCCGAAACTCCTCGCCTTTCAGCAGCAGTGCGGCTGCTAAAGAAAGCAAAAAGGGCTAACGGGTTAACTGAAGTTATTAGGGCAGAGTGCCTGAGGCTAAAGAGCAGCTCTTTGAACTAAGGTCCAGCAGAGCTTAGTGAGGTCAAGATCTGTCAAACAGCAAGCAGAGCTAACATCACAACGTTCTAGACGGACCTTTTCTTCAAAGTGCCTCGACTGTGCATTAAATAGAAGCTATGGGTCACACTCACGTTTACATTTTAGCTGCTGCTGGTTTCCACAAGATGAAAATTAGAGCAATATTTCTACAGTGTGGGGCTAACTAAGATGCATTTAGCCAACATTCTCACTTTAGGAACTGTGGGAATTGCTCCAAGTTGACCTAGATGGTCTCAAGATATTTCCCTTCCTGGGTTCATGTGCCTAGTTACCAGTTGGTCAACCCCGTGCCCTGTGAACTGACCCTGTCCTCCCTCCGAGGTTTAAAAGGAAAAGAAACCCAATCCTCCGGGGAGCGCTATGACTAACAAGAAAACTGCTGGCCTGAATCTCTCAGAAGTACTGTGTTTTCCCACTGGACCACTTTCAGCTTAATAAACATCTTAACTAGCCAGAGGTCCCACGGGAGCTGCTGGGAAATCCTCTGGGCAGCCAGAGCTCAGGAGCTGGCCCTTTATTGCATCCAGGTGGCTGTTAAAAAATGTTGGCCGGCCCTAAATGTCCAATAAAATGCAAGTGGCACCTACAGGGGTGGACAGGGTCAGTGCACCTGTCTGCGGACGAAAGCTGGGCTCGTTCCCCCTTGTCCAATCAGTTTGATGTCACACTCCTATGTTGTGCCAAAACAATGCCCAGTGAAACAGAACTGAATGGGTCTACCGGACACAGGCCTCCTGACCCCTTTGGCCCCAAGACCAGAGCCAAAAAGACCACAGAGAGACTCAAAGATTGGAAGAAAAAAAAAAAAAAAAAAACTCCAACCGACCATTAAGACACTCAAAATGACTACAAACTCACATAAAATGAGCACAAAGAGATGCAAAACAACTACAATGAGATGTTAAACCACGACAAAGAGATACACAACAACCACAAAGAGAGAAAATGACTACAAACAAGTGAAAAACTAACACAAAGACTACACAAAAGACAAAATGATGGCAAAGACAGAGAAAACTACTGCAAAGAGAAACAAAATGATCACAAAAAGATTTAAAATGACCAAATGGATGACAGGTGATAGCACAAAGACATGCAAACAAACAGGAAAGCAAAAAATATCACAGAGAGATGAAAACAAAAAAGATGCAAAAAAACCACAAAGAGAAACAAAACATCCACAAAAAGATGCAAAACAACAAACAGATGCAAAACAATCATAGACAGATGCAAAACAACAAACAGATGCAAAACAATCATAGACAGATGCAAAACAACAAACAGATGCAAAACAATCATAAACAGATGCAAAACAACAAACAGATGCAAAACAACAAACAGATGCAAAACAATCATAGACAGATGCAAAACAACAAACAGATGCAAAACAATCATAAACAGATGCAAAACAACAAACAGATGCAAAACAACAAACAGATGCAAAACAATCATAGACAGATGCAAAACAAAAAACAGATGCAAAACAATCACAAACAGATGCAAAACGACAAACAGATGCAAAACAACCACAAAGTGATGCACAACAACATAAAGATGCACAACAACATGAGAGACAACAGCAATGACAGACTTTAGACACACAACTTGAAATGATGTGAGGAAACACAAAATAACTACAAAGTCATAAAACGACTACAAACGAGGCAGCCATGTTGTTTGTAGTCATTTTGTGTTTGTTTCAGTCACAGCCTGTTTGCTAAAGAGTAGTTTATATCACAAACATCCTCTGCATAATAAATAATGGTTTCTTTTGTTGTGACGTCTCCAGTTGATGAATTAAACCGTTTCACCCTGCTGTATTAATGCTAAGTGGTAAATGAGGGCGACGCTGGTTGAAATCACTTCCCGTTTGTTTACGGCTACTTCACACACACGTGAACAGCGGCAGCAGCCTCCCGTCATCTGTCCGGCCTGGTCGCTGTCCGCAGGGAGAGTTAATTGTCCCACAGGTTTCGGAGGGACCTGGACGGTGTATTGGCCCTTTGATCTGACTTGAAAGGAGTTAATTGATCTCTGTGTTACAGGCAGTGTTAGAGGGAAGGGAAAAAAAGATGCTTGATGGTCATTTCACAACATGTGCAGAAATATCTGAGGGAGGGAGGGAGGAAGGGAGGGGATGAAGAGAGAGAGAGAGAGATCACCTCACACCCAGCTCCATCCTTGCTCAATTACAATAATTTGACTCACATGGGCTGGCCGCCGCGGCAGAGAGAGAGAGAGGGGAGGAGAGGGGATCCCTGCTCTGGGAGATCACTCATCCTACCTCTGGCTGAGGTACGAAAAGACAGGCATGATGTGTGACTCCCCTCGGAGGGCAGCCTGGGGGCTTGTTAAGGTGGCGGCGCGGAGAAGACCACACGTCCAACCTCCATCTCCAGCATTTCATGACGTCAGCTGGGGATGAAGAGACACCAGACTGCTGGAGGTAACTGCTGGACTAAGTGTTTCACTGCCTCCAACCTGCGGAGCACTTGTTTATTCATAAACTTTATTACTAAGTGTTTCCTGTTTGAGGTAATAGAAGGTTTACTGTGTCCCAGTTTGCACCGAGGTGAAGGAATCGCATTACGGAGCGCTATTCCGTGTTTCCTGTTTGTTTTTGCTATGAAAAAACACAAATCCAGGGGAAATTAGCCGTGGCTTTACATCTTCTGTCAGTGTGATTTGCTGCATCACCTGCCTGTGAGTCTGTTTGCTGTGGATCCTGCTCTGGTCTGGACCTGCTTTGACAGGCTTCCTGCCTTCACTCCTTCACCTCTCTCTGTCTCTGGTCACTGCAGCTCAGGGGGAAACAGGGCTGTCAGAGGGAGAGTGGCAGGCTAAGCCTGTCTTAACACAGCACCTCAAACCACCTCATAAATACAGGCTTCCTTTTCCAATTTCCAAGCAGCCCATCCACCTCTGTCTACATGCTTACACACTGCTCCATGTCATGTGCCGGGGTGTGAGTTTAAAAATGACCACGGGACATCTGGCCGACTCACAGAGGGTGGGGCTTTGATGTGCTGCTCTGCAGTTCAGCTCAACAGCGGCGGTGACTGAGGAGCCTGAAGTGGGCCTGGTAGGTTAGAGATAGGAAAAGAGTCCATGAAACAGATTCACCATATGTGAAATGAGACAGCCCTTAACAGCTTCTCTATAGCCTTCAAAGTGCTGCATAGCCTAACAGGCACACACACACAAAAAAAAGTCTCACATTTTAATTTTAAAATGTGGTCTCTGAAAATTATTTTCCATATCATAAAGGGAGTGAAAGGAAAAGTGAAACCATGTGAGGCAGCTTTTTGATGGGCGATGCTGGGCAGGGCTCAATGATGGAGCTGTGGTTCCGATCGCTCTGTGCCCATCTGGAGACTTTGGCTACCGGCTCCTCTTAACCATGAACACACAACCCAGTAATTAGCTTCATCTAAACACTCGCATGTGACCAGCAGGCTGACGTCAGCCTCTACCTGCTGTCCACGTCTGATAACGCTGCTCACACGGAGCGCAATACTGACACGCTTGTAGCTCAGGCTCTGCAGAGAAAGGGCCACGTTTTTAAGGACAAGGTTGGGAAATATTTTATGTTTTTGTAAAAGCCAACAATGCAGTAGTTGTATCTTTAAAATTTTAAAACAGAACAAGAATATATGCTTTCATTCCTAAAAAAATAAGTACTGTCGTTTTCAGCAAATGTTACTGAGAAGGGATCAATTAGTGTGAAGTCTTTTCAGCAGCTGGTGACAGTTTACAGCAGCAGGACAAAGAACGCAGAATGAACCTTAACTATGGCACCCTTGTTTTTTTTGGTGTTTTTTTTACCTCTGTGAAGGAGGTTATGTTTCTACCCATGTTACAGCAGGATTACGCAAAAACTGGAAGGATTTCTTCCAAACGTGGTGAAAAGGATGGAGCATGGGGGGAAGGAAATGACCCATTAATGTTTGGTATGAATCCGGAAAAAACGGGCCGATCCAGGATTTTGTTTTTCTTTCCACTTTCTTTTAACTATGTGAGATTTTTATTTTTCAACATTTTCACTAATTGTGCTAAAACTACTGAACTGATTTCCACCAAGCTTTGTGGAGGGGTGGGGCGTTGAGCAGACGTGTAGGATTGTTCCGTCTTGGCGGAGGTATGCGCTCTACTGAGAGCCGTTCTAGGTGTAACGGTCAACACTTCTCATGAAAAACCAACGATGCGGTTAATTAACTTCAAACTTTAAGAACCCAGCTGAAGGAAATGTCTGAAAAAAAGACCATCATTAAACACTTTTCAGCAGGACTGTTGTTACATAGTGCATTTAGAGGGACTATTTTCAGCTGCGGATGTGTGTGTGGACTGGATTCAACATAAACGACAGCATTGTAGGTTGTTTTTTTTAAGGAATGTGTCCCTCCCTTTGGTAACCATGGTGGATATATGGCTGCATGGAAGACATCACAGACATAATATCTGTTAGGAGGATGCATTCATTGTTGGTTTCTGTCTTTTCATGTGATAATGATAATAATAATAATAATAATAATAAGTACTCAAGTACTTAAGTCCAAATGCAACTTCCTACTTCTACTCCAGTACATCTCAGAGACAGATATCGCCTTAGTTACTTGTCAGATTATATTTCTAAACCTTTCCTGTGCAGTGAAACCACTTCTCATTTTGTATTATGTTGTGACTCTGAGTGAAGCTTTTAGCCTCTGACTGTCGATACAGAAAACAAAATGTTGACTCAATAGTTTTAAAAACTAATTTTTGCCTTCCTCCATTTGCATCTTAAACAATAAGGACATAGCTTCAGTCTTACACCAAACTATGTCAAATAATTAGCTGTTTCTCATTGTTCTGTTCAATACTGGTCTATGTATGGAGAATATGTTGTTTTTGATGTTTGTTTGTTTTTCTAATGAGACTTGACTGTGGTAAATGCTAACTGTGGAATTACGACTCGCAAATGCAGCAACACTGAGCCCAATAAAAAATTCTCCTAGGGGACAATAAAGTATATCGTATCGTACTGCTAAAGCTAAATAACCTGTTTAAAAAGCTCCTTGGATTAGCTGGGAAATGTCACAGAGATTAAAACGGGACTACAAACATATGAGGATCTTATAAAATATGATGCAAATGAGACTCAGACTCAAATATGCACAGCTTTAAAATCCTGCATACGCATTAATGCAGCAGTAATATTAATCCAGATACATCAGATATAATGGTAAAACACCAGAGGGAGGTTTTTAATGCTTTAATACTGTGGGATTCGTACTTTTACTCAAGTATAAGCTATGAATACCTTTTCCACCATTGCTCTCTGTTATGAATTACATCCATCACCTAAAAAAAACCTTAAATATTTATTAGTATAATAGTGATATTAGTCGTTGCAGATTTTCTCACATGCATCAGTAAAACTATGAATGGTGCAAAATGCAGAGTTAGCACAGCCCCACTATTCCTCCTGCGGTCTGTGTGTGTGGATGTGGATACATGTGGCACACTGTGCATATATGCACTTCATGCACAGCAGGGAGGAGGCCTGTCACTGCGCTGCAGGGCATCGCTGACATGACTGTCACCTTCATGAAGGAGCATGAAAGCTGCTCCCTCTGCTCAGGATTCCTCAGACCATCGCTCTGATTCCAGCAGCAGAACAGAGGAGTTAACGCTAACGCTCGAAGCTAGCTGTCGTGTGTTGTACGCTTCATTTAACACAGAGAGCCATTAGGAACTCTGGTCAGGAACAAAAAACAATACCTGAACTGTTAGAGTCAGAGGCTCCTAAACTTAGCAGGAAGAGAGTCTAATTAGCAGCAGGGACATTAATCCATTAATGAGTTTCTCATCTTAATTACAGCAGCAAAAATGTGTAAATGGATTCTGACAATTTAATTAGTGGCAAATGACACAAGTGAGCAGAAGTGAGAAGATATTGTTTGGTATTAAAGAGTAAATTCTGCTTTTGGATCTGGCTGCAAAGAGGCAGCAGGGTGTTTATTTTTTTTTAGTTTGTTTAAGAGTGAAATAGTCACTTTAATTTATAATGTTTTATTACATCAGCCAAAAAGGTTGTGTTTTCACTCATGTATGTTTTTTTTATTTGTTTTTTTTGGCAAGACTTTGCAAAAACCACTGGAAAGATTTCTAGAAAACTTTGTGAAGGATGTCGTCAGGAAAGAAGGAATTAAGTTTTAGCGCAGATCCAGATAATTTATTGTTTTCCACTTTGTCACTGGCATTTTTCAACCTTTTCCTTAATTACACAAAAACTACTGGAAGGATGTCGTCAGGAAAGAATTTAAATTTAATGCAGATCCACATAATTCATTTTTTTCCAGGTTGAGATTCATTAGCATTTTTTAACCTTTTACCAGATTACACAAAAACGACTGAAGCGATTTCACTGAGACTTGGTGGAGGGGTGGGGCGTGACTCCGTCTGAACACACATGCCTTGGATTGTTCGGCCCTGGTGGAGGTATGCTATGCTAGCCACTCTAGTTTGGTGTTCAGAATTTGTGATTATTAAAAAGCCAAATAAAAACTCCAGGACACTAATTTTACACTTGAAATAACATCAAACACTCTCTCAGTAGTGGAAAGTAACAAAGTACATTTACTCTAGTATTAGCACAATTCCAATTTATTTGTACTTTGCTTGAGTATTTCCATTTTAGACAACCTTATACTTCTACTCCATTGAGACAGATATTCCTGTAGTTACTTTTTCATGCCTTTCCTGTCCAGTGAAAAAAATTAAACTCCAAATGTGAATATTTGAGATAAACTGAAGGATGATGAGAAAATTTCTTCAGCCAAATAAACTAAAAAAAAAATCAGATATAATAGTGACTTTTCACTCAACAAAGAAAACTTACACTTTTCATACTTTTGCAGATATTTAGGATATTCTGAATTTGGGTTTTTGAAAAAACAAAAACAAATAAAAACTCCAGGAAATGTTTTTTCTCCGTGAAGCTGGACCCTAAAAATACATATTTTATTTAATTATTTTCTAACTTTATTATGTGGATCTGCACCATACACACTCACAGATAAACGCTATAAATATGTGTGATTTTCTACATCAAGATTTAGGGATTATTTCCTGAGAAATGAGAGAAATAAAGTTATTTAAAAATAAATAACTTTGCTGCCCCATCCTTTCACCAAGTTTCGTGGAAATCCGTCCAGTAGTTTTTGTAATCCTGCAGACAAACAAACAATCAAACAGACAGACATGATCTCCTTGGTGGAGGTAAAACATCTGTGGAGGCTGAGAAGCAGTGGCGTGTTCTAATCTTAAAAACCTGACTCAGTAGAGCTGAGGAGTCGCTCCTGACGTGGGCGGGCGTCTGGGCTAAAATGTCTCAGAGCTCTGCTCGCTGCTCATGATGAACTCTGTGATGGAAAGCTGCCTCTCTGCTCACCTTCGTCCTCCCTGACTGCTACTCACCGTCAGCACGGCCCTGGTGAGCAACATGTGAATCACAGCTTGAGATGCTAATTAGGTTGATTTATTTTTGACTTCTTGTGAGATTACATGAGTAAAATAGGACAAAACACTAATTTAGAAAAGTCCCTTTCAAGATAAAAAAGGTAGAAAATGTTCTAAAATTTAATGTTCACAGTTTTACTGTATAAAAAAAATACTTCATGAACTGAATCATTTACAGAATTATTTTTACAATCCATCGAGGTAAAACACATTTTCTGTCTTAAATTACAATATAAACATTAAATCCACAGCTTTTTCTTCATTTCATGAGTTCATTAGTTTATAAATGATTCCTTCAGTCGTCCTCTAGGGTTTCAGTCCTTATGCTTCTGTCAGCTTTTGAGGGCTGGGTGGGAAAAGTTACACAGCGATGCTTCGCTCTGTGTTGAAGTTGTAGTGAAACTGCATGAGAAGAAAGAGAAAAAAAATTAATAAGTCAAAACAGGACAAAAACCTACATTATTTTAACAATCAGCAGCAAAGAAATAAAAACCTATAGATTTATTTACATATTTATTTAACTCTGTGAAGACTGATATTAAATAAACAAATTAAAAACACATTCAGATAATATTATTCCCTCCATGTAGGCCTGCAGCAGAGTAATGAGGTCCAGAATGTAGGTAGAGAAAACATGAACAAACACTGCCCCCTTCTGGCAGGTCAACAACATGACGCCTCAGAAAGCAAGAAGGCTTCAAACGCTCAGCTTCTGTGGTATTTATTAAGAGGCAGCAAAGCATTTATTTAAATCATTAAAACTCCCGTCTGTTGAAATGTTTTGTTAGGTAGATGTTTGACATGTTGGTGTCAGACGTCTATTTTGACCAAGACAAGAGATGGAGGTTAACCCAAACACCACACCGCATTAACCTAGAGCGGATTAGGATCCCGATCTGGATCTAACTGCACAGTGGTGGAGCGTCATCAGCTGTTCATGTATTTTCATTTGTATTTTTTCATGATATTGACAAAATGCTAAAAAGTCCCAATCACACAATGGTGAAGAAAGAAAGTGTGAAAATGATCCAGATTAGCTTAATTAGCTTGTCTTTGACTCCATTTCATCAAAATCCACCGACAACCTTTTGAGATATCTTGCAGAAACAAACAAACAAACAAACATGAGTGATCACATAACAACAAAAACAAGAAATTTTAATTCACTTTTAACTTCGATGTCTTTTTGTCTCTGTCCTCTCTTTAATCTCTCTCCTTGTATTATCTCCCTCCTATAGCTCCCCTACATCTGCATAACCAGTCACACCTACACAACATACTTTCTATAACACACACACACACACACACACACACACACACACACACACACACACACACACCTGCATACCTAGACACACCTACACAGGAATCCTACACAACAAACACAATCCTAACATACTTTTGTTTTTCTTCTCTGTTGCCAACGTTTGTACCTACTGCATGTTCTAATCCCAGTCACTCCTCCCAGTGTCTCATGTCTTACCTTTATTTATGTTTATCATTTCTTTGTTATAAAACTCAGCACTTCCTCCTTTTTGGGGGGGGGGGTCTAATCTCTGGCCACAGGTTACATGACCTAAAACGTCCTGCACAGATATTAAGGTTGTGAAAGCAGAGAACACTGGTATCAGGTTGTTGTTCAGTTTCAGTAGATATTTAGAGTTGAGGCGTTAGAATCTATGCTGGAGAAGAAGAAGATGGAAAATCCCCAAAAACAGTGGAATAATCCCAGAAGTACTCAAACCTGTTAATTAATTTGACAAAGTTTAATCCTTAATTATCAAGAGAGGATAAAACTAAGGATAGACAAGGTAATTTAAACTTCTAACTTCTCAGGGAATAACACATGGATCTTGATGAAAAACAGATCTGGTATATTTAGGGGGTTGGTATCTGAGTGTGAGACATCTGGTGTGGATCCAAACAAAAGTCTGGATCCACCGGATTTAAATGATTTAAAATCATGGTTGCAGGGCTGCAGTATGAGTTTGATATTGGATAAGGAAAAGAGGACTGTTGGTGGAGGTAAACGCTCTACAGACTGTAATTATGTGCTTGATTTCATTATTTTGAGACTGAAAAACTAATGATGACAACTCTTAAATGAAGAAGAATGATGCTGGTTTCTGGTTTTAAGACCTTTTTCTCTCATATTAAGACAGAAACAAAGAGTGAAAGAGGAATGATGCCTTTGTTTTGAGTTAACTTTACATAATAAGTGCATTTATTTCAGGTCTTTTCTCACGTTTCTAAAGCCTTGATAGTTTTTCTTGTATCCAGAGGTGCAGCTATCACCTCTCTGTAGCTCCTATCTCCTCAAATCAAGCATTTATTCATATTTATTTAAATTCTTTGCAGTGTGACACATTCAGCAGGCTTTCGTTTAGTGACCAGACAGTTGTACTACTCCCACACAGCACTAGGTGATGCTGCATGATCACTGAAATAAGTTTCAAAAACCTCCAGCAGACGCCACAATGGCTCCGACCGGCTCTCACAATCAAAAATACCTCCTACCCCGATTTTCATCGACTCGAAGGGAAGCAGCAAGTTACCCGAAACCTGTCACATATCACAAGCCTGTTAGTTGTGAAGAAATTCAGCCCCCCCACCACACAAAAAAATTCAACATCTGGCATAGTAAATAAATAATCCTGAGTGTGTGTGTGTGTGTGTGTGTGGATGATGGATGGGGGAATGGGGTGTTATCAGGGAGAGCATGTATCAATGTCTGCCACTTTTACACACAGGCTGACAGGACAGTGACACACTAGAACATGGGCGGCAGTCACCTAGACGAGCAGAGCTTCATTTCCTGTCCCTGCTCCACTGCCAAAAATATGTGACATGTTGTCTTCATTAATTCCACCTCTATTTGGAGCTCTCCCTCTCACCTGTACACTGCTGTCCCTCCATACGTATATGCAGGCGCAGGAACACACACACACTCTCACACTCCTACAAACACTGGAAAGCCATCGTACACAGGTGCTAATGAAAATCTTGTCATGTATGCATACACACTTCTCTCCACCCTCGCTTACACTCCCTCTGAAAATCATTAGCCAGCCGCCAACAACATTTCTCCGCAGAGCAAACTACATAAAGATGTCACTTTAAATCACTTACTAATTAACACTTAAAAAGACACAAATTAGATATGCGTGGCTAAAAGCAATTATAATATCCGCAAGTTTTGCGAGTCATTTGGGAAATGAAAAGAATGCCTAATTGCTGGAACCAACATCATCCGAGACACGGCTTAAGTGATGCCTGTTAGGAAATGGTCTTATCTGCAACTGTGGCTGTGATTACAACAGTTTTCCTCAATTACATGTGCATATGTAGAATTCTACAAAGTACATCTCTTTCATGAATCTATATTTTTTAATGGGTTTAGAAATGAGGCAATTAGACTCTGTGCAAAAAAAGCGCCTCTAGTCTCTGAAGAGGGGGAAAAAAAGCCCATGCAGACAGTGACCTCCTCTGACCAAACAGTGTTTGGAAAACTGGGGTACGGTGTCATGCTGAAAACAACCTGTTATGAATCCAAGTCTTTATACAGTATTACCGTGGACTCTCATGCATCAGTCCACAAAACATTTCTGGAGCTTCACAGCTTCACAGCGTTCTCCTAAAGAACTGAAGTAGATGGGGACTTGTTTTCAAATGTAAACAGAAACAGAAAACAAACATAAAAGGTCTCTCCAGCAGTCCTGAGATCCCAAACTGATTTGAAAAGACATTTACATCCTTCTTTTAGGATGACATCGTCTAAGCTAAAAGCATTAGCATGCATCCTGTCTAACACAAGTGCACATGCTTGAGCGCTTGTACTGAACATGCACCGTTTAGACGACTTCAACAAGAACTCCTGATCGCTGCATACCTCAGTACTCACACAAAAATATCAAAAAGTAATATCAGGGTCGATGGAAGCTCTTGGTGCTGCAGCTTCAGCAGACGGGGATCAGCGCTAGCGCTTTTAGCTTAGAGGCTAAGGTGAAGATTTCAGCTTAAAAAATGGCGTAAATAAAACATTTTTCCGATCAGTGTGGGAGCCTGGAGCTAAACAGACATGGAGACTGTTGTACGAGCTGGATGGAGTCATTAGAGTTTGTGTTTAGTTGTCCATATTCTTACTGGTTCAATGCTACATTGTCGAGGTCAGACTTTTTTTTTATTTTGAGCAGTTTATCATTTTAATCTCTTTACATATTAAGAAACAGACCCTGTGAATCATTTGATCCAAAAGCTGATCTGATAATATTAATAATATGATTGTTTTGGTTGTTTTTTTTTACATTGTAAAACAAGTCCCTATCCACTCCAGTAGTTTAGGAGAATGCTGCAACACTGTTTTGTTGGGAAGCTCCAGAAATGTTTTGCAGACTAAGAAGCATCATCAAACTAGAGGTGAGTAGATAATGACAGAATTTTCTTTTTTTTTTGGGTGAACCATTCCTTTAACGTTACATTTATAGAGTAAGATTTGGAGAGAAAAACGAGTAAAGCCAGAAAAACATAAGGAAAAAAATCCAACACTAGAGAAAACTGTATTTCCTCTTCTCGTTCTGCAGATATCATGGTGGTATCATAATAATAAGAGGAGAGAAGTAAAAATAACACAATGGTGAGGGATGTTTCCACTTGGAAACTAATTATCAAGCTAAGCTGTGACTTCATCCTCATCAGCCTGGCCCCGCCATTAATCTTGTGCTGTCGTCCACTTCACTAAATCCTGTGTGTTACACTATCTCGCATTTACTTCATCAGCTCCAGCGCGGCTGTAATTAATGATTTCTCATGCCCCCTTCCCTTCTCTTCCCCAGCTCAGCTCACCATGTGTCCTCCTGCTAATCACGGAAGAAGAAAGGAAGGAGGAGAAAGGAGGAGAGGAGAGGAGGAAAGAAAAAAAAAGAAGAAGACGAGAGCATATAGAATGAGCAGCCAGCCTGTTTCCAACCTAGAAAATGACACACACACATGCATGCCATTAATACCTCGGCTGACAACGAGCTTCATTCAGATGACCATATGACAAGATGGCGACTCTGTGTGATTTGGATAGTATGTGACAGAAGACAGAGGCAGAGTGCAGAACAGACACCCGGTTTGATGAGGGAGTGTTTGCTCTGTAACACATCTCAAACCTAACAGCACCTGTTCTTTTACAGTGGTCTGTCACTTCCTGGCAGTTCTGATACCAAGATACCGTGCTAATGAGAGAGAAGGGGGGTTGTCACTCTCTTTAAAGCGCACACACACACACACACACACAGACACACACACACACACACACAGACACAGACACACACACACACTGACTCCCTTTCTTTCTCTTGCTCTCACAAACACACAGGCTCTGAAGACGGCGCTGCACACAGATGATTTTCTTCCTGCGAATGCCTGCAGGCTACAGTGTTTCATCAGAAATGGGGGAGTGCTTCTATTTGCTCTACATGAACTTTTTCCACTACTGAGGCTGAGCGGAAAAAAAGTTAAACAAGCAGAAAAGCTCAAGAGCACCGAGTGACATGCTAGATTGAGCTGTGTGAGGGAAGAATCGTGGAAATAAAAGTGTTTTGCAACAGGAGTAAAGCTTTTAAGAGAGAATGGCTGCCTAGCCCGGCCAGTGCTTTTATTCAATTGGGGCTTAGTGGAGCCAACAGGGCCTCGCTGTCTCAGACACTTAATTACAACCCCAAGACCGTTTGCTTTGCATTCTGGGCCAGCGGCGGCAGTCGAGCGTTGCAGCCTCTACTCACTTCCTCCTCGATCTCTGCCAGGGATTTGATCGTAATGCCCATTAAATTGACTTGCTGCATCTGAAATCAAAAGCAGGGAGAGAAGGGCGGGGGGGGGGGGGGGGGGGGGGGGGGGAGTAGAAGAAGAAGAAAAAAAACACACGCAAGAAACATGGCGGTTAGGCTCATGGCTAAGTAAGCATGCTTAAAATCTTTAATCCTCTCCCTCTTGGTGTCAATACAACCGGGGCTATAGTGACAACTGCTGCCAGCCAGGCAAATGGACTGCATTGAGTCCGCTCTGCCTGACTGCATGCATTCATCACTCAAGTCTGCAGGAAGAGGAAAAGAAAGAAAGAAAGAAAAGGCAAAAAAACAAAGAAAGGAAAACAAAGGAGAGGATGAAGGGACTAATGGCTGCATCCTGTGAAGAAGGAACAATTAGAATGGCCAAGGCTGAACAATCCTGCATGTCTGTTAGGATGGCGTGGCTCATGTCCCACCTGTCCAAAAGGTTTTGGGGAAATCAAATCACTAGTTTTTGCTTAATTAGGAAATTTTTTCAGTTCGCCTCTTTGTTTATGGGTTGTTACCCGACCCATTCCCCATCATTCCAACAAATCCTGCTAACAATCAAACCAACCAACAAACGGACACAGGTGACAACAAAACCTCCAAACATCTTAACAATACGGTGGCCTGGGGCTGCATCATATTACAAATAATATGTATTCATTTCCTGCTATTTTAAACCGATGACTTGAATAGTTCTATTTGGTAACAACACAGTCATGTCTGACAAATACTCGACTCAGTAGTTGGTTTGATTGTGAGCAAAAACTACACCATGGATGAGGCATGGGTCAGGAAAGAACCCCTGAAATGTTGGTGCAG
Source organism: Chaunax sp. Z400 (assembly GCA_037577475.1). Lineage (NCBI taxonomy): Eukaryota > Metazoa > Chordata > Actinopteri > Lophiiformes > Chaunacidae > Chaunax > Chaunax sp. Z400. Next base: position 3,026,741 of record CM075187.1, read on the forward strand.
ATTTAGATAATAAGAGGTTTGTAAAACTTTCCTTAACAATGGAAGATTTGGGGGCATTTTCCCTTATTATACAAAAATTACTATCCTGATTTCAACAAACCTTTTTGGAAGGGTGGGGCATGGGCCAGAAAGCTAACACAGGAGTGTCCTGAGTGTCAGTCTAGTTTAGCATTTTGTCGCTAGTTCCACAAAGTGTTTTTACCTTTTGGGGGTTTTGAAGGAACCTCCCAGAGATGACAAAGGGCACATCATCCAGAGCTGCAAAAAAAAAAAAAGAATTAGAAAGAGACAATAAAGTTTAAGGTTGACTTTCATATAAAATATTCTTGATGCCGTGTATTTCCACCAGACTAAAGGTGGGTTTATAAAGCAGCGACGCTATCAACATCCCCAGCCACCTCGACACCTCCCCTCCTTCAGAGAGAAGATGAAAGGCTTTTTTATTCTCCACTGTATCTGAGCACCTCCACTCTCTCCTCCAACCCTCTTCCAATTTAATTACTCTTGATTATTCCCGATTCAGTCTTGTCTGAGAGATATTCACCTCTGAAACAAAGACACACTCGCGCTAGGCACAGAAAGGCAGAAAAAGGAGAGACAAGACATTCACCAGATATCAAATTTGCATGAAAATAAGGCACACTGTTCAGCCAGCAAAAAAAAAGTGGATTGAAATGAGGACTTGCCAAGAGCGTGGTGGTATAATTAGCATTTGACCAAACAAACGAGCTTCAACAGAGCTATAATTAAGCAGGCCTGTAATTAAGTGTATGCCCTTTATCATAATGATCGTGGTTAAAATGGTGTGATGGCTGCCAGTTGATTATTAATGGTGTAACCCTGTGCTGCATGCATCCTGCACTGGAATCAAGGTGTCACGACTGTCAGGCTAGAGAGCAGCCCTTTGTTTATAAAATACATTAGGGCCCAAATTAACACAGGATGACAAGGGACACAAAGCATCTTGTTTCCAGACTGAAGGGAAAACTGCAGCTGCTGGGCTTCATTAAAAAAAAAAAAAGAGAGAGAAAAAACTCCCAAAACTTGCTGCCGCTGGCTTCGACAGGAGCCCCAACTATCAAGAGGCCAAGCTTCCAACTGGTGTTCTTTTACCCACAGTCCATCAGGCCGCTGGCACAGGAAAAGGAACTCATAAATGTAAGCCGAAGCTGTTCATGAGTCATCGTTCTGGGGCTGACACTCCTTTCCTGTTCACAGCAATATTTAAAAGCTTGAAATTCTGAAAAATACCTCACTTTGACACTTATGTGACTAGCTTTAATTTCTTTGTTATGAACCAGATCCACGGTTTGAAACTTTCCACACAATGTAGCACAATGTGATCTTTGTAATAAAAGTGTGACCCTCACCCTGACGACCACAGGAAAGCTCACGTAGCTCTTCATCTCCCACAGTAAGAATGTAGTTTAACAGGAGTTTACAGGCATCCTAGCAGCTCTGTGGCTAAATGCTAATGCCTGCATGCTCATGATAACAATGCTAACATGTTTACTACGTTAAATATGAACCATGATCACCATGTTAGTTTAGGATGTTGGTTAGGACAGCATGATCCATCTAGTAGTTGCTGAGATACTTCACTCAAAACCAAAATTATGGTGGCACTAGAGAAAAGGTCAGCAAAGTTAGCAAGATTCACCTCTGGGAACCAAGAATCAGAATCAGAATCAAGAACCAGAATCAAAAATCAGAATCAAGAATCAGAATCAAAAATCGGAATCCAGAATCAATAATCAGAATCAATTCTGATTAAATGTGGTGGAATATGTAAACACCAGATCGTATTAGATCCCAACTCATGTAAACAGTTGAGACGAAACCTTCAATCGGAATGATTTTCAATCAGAATGAAGATTGACTCATTGATCATTAAAATAATGGGCGGATAAATTCATAATGCCAATAATGGTTATGTTGCAGCCCTACTACAGACAGACACTTCCATCCGTAGAGACAGGGCGACTAAAGGTTTAACCCCAGCTCCTTTTCCACTCACCTAAGGGCTACTCAAAGCCACAGGCTAGTGTTGCTATGTGGAGCAGCAAGCAAACCAACACAACTGGAAGGCTGCAATGACTTGTTCAAGCTCATAAAAAAACAGTGAATAAACATGCACTGCTGCGTCGCTGGGAGCACCAACGCCAGGCACAGATAGGCAGAGAGAATACATTTGAATCAATAGCCAGCAATGGGAAGCCGAGATTGTAGCTGCTGATGGATCTGCGTGGCACGGACAGATGAATGCACACAGCTGAAGGCCAGAGTGTTTCTTTATTGCTCAAGGATTACATTTAAAACCAGATCTCACTTTGTATTCCTCCACCATCTATACCAGAGAGGCTATCTTACATCCAGACAAATGGAGAGGCGCGGAAGATGACTTGGCGGTAAGAAATGGGATACCGTGCAGAAATACAAAGGTGCAAAGGGCAAAAATAATGTAAATCCAATCTTCTGGCCAGGAATCCCAGTATGAAGCATGTTCTAGCTGCTCAAATGGCCAGGCTACAGTCCATTAACTCATGAGTGTATTGCAGTGGAGGGAGTAGTTATTTGGCATGTGGACTGTGTGGGTGCAGTCAAAATGAAAACATCTGGCAGGAATTTTGGTACGATGATGATGATGATGGCGGTGAGCGCAGAGGTGGCGTTAAGTAAGGAGAACCCTGTGGCTTGAGTGATTGTAGTGTAAAGAACGGAGTCAGCACAGGGCCCGTGTGGATCATTGCCTTATTAATGGCTCCGTCAGGTGCGATGAGCAATGGCTGCATTGTCATCTCCAGCCCCTGGGCACAGATGAATGGCTGTTTCAGGGCGGGAAGGGCTTCTTCGTACGCTGGGCTGAGCACTAATCCCTCACTCTTCCATTGTTGGATGCACTGTCACCCAGGACTTCAGCGGCGCCGTACATTGCATTTCCTGGGTTCTCTCAGACACGGCCAGGCACGCAGGCGTACATAAACCACGCCGAGTTGTGCTCCGACACTGACTGATGGAGAAATATGCGTGGCTGATGGAGCGTACAACATATTACCTGAACCACAACTCAAGAGAAACACTTCGAGAATGTTGATGAACTTTTATTTTACACTTCACTAATTCAGCAGAATTGCATTGATCTCTGTCTCGTATGATAACTTGGCTGAATCTGTTTTGAATTAAGCGAGAAACTCACAGTCAGGGTAATGATCTGCAAGTGAGAGTGAGAATGTATTTAGACTTTTTAAAGCACGATCGAGCTGATTTGGCTCCAAAACTTTACCCGGAACCTGCAGCATTTCATATTCCAAACAACCGAATGTCGCCAGGCTATAGACACTGCAACACCTTCCCTGTCTGTGTGACTCTCAATTTGAGGCGGATTCTTTATGCAGACCATGGAAATGCTATTCTAGTTGCAGACCGCGCTCTCTGTCACCTCTGCAGATAATGGTGAGTAGATGAACAGAGAGCTGGAGGAGGACCCCCCTATGCCCACTCACAGCCCTTAGCCACAGTCTGACATGAGAAATAGTGCCCAGGCCTGACAGCATCTCAGAGACATATTGTAGTTTATTTTGTCGCCCGGGCATGCCATCTGTGCCATTCCGATAGAGGGTGTGTGTTCAGGCTGCTGCTGGAGAGAGGGCGCGAGGCTCCGGGTCCCTCAGTAGCTCTGCAGCCACGGCAGGTCATTAGTCAAATTGCCTAATGAGAGAGAATACAAATGGCCCCCTACCCTGACAGGAGGAATTTTGGAGGTGTCAGAGCTCCTGACCCGTGCTATGAGAACAGATGATAGCGAGTTGCTATTTTCAGATTCTTTTAATGACTATGGCTCTATGAAACCCATTCTTTTTCCTTTATCTTTTTTCCTGCTTTTTCAAGGCCTCTAGACAGATTGAAGAGTGAAAAAAAAACAAAAAAAACTTTTCAATGTATTAAAAAGTGTAACTTTTGAATTATTTAAATGTTTACTGAGGAGTCAATTAACATTCTAAAGAAAGCATGTAACACTGACACTAACATATATGGTGCAGTAAAATGATGTTGAGTGTTTGTGATGATCTATTTTTATTCGTTTCTGCCGGCTGTGTGCAGCTTGCCCCCCCCCTCTGTCTCACTGCACTGCAAGCTTCTGTCGCAATTCTCCTGACGGCTAGTCACTCAGTTTATACTGAAATATTAATTTTATCTCATCCAAATGTTCTGAAACGTAAACAAATATAAATGTTTCTTAATGCTAAAACATTTACAGAACATATCACAGGCTGGGGCTGATCAACACAGTGGAGGGGAAAGCAGAAGAAAAGCACAGAGGAAGAACATTTAAAAAAAAACAAAAAAAAACGTTTTAACATTTTTGTCATTTTGAAGGAAGATTTATGAAACAGCACCATTAGACAAAAAGCAATAACTGTATTAAACAGCCTTTTAGTCTACTTTTAACTTTTGCTGACATGTTTTATATGACAAATAAAATGAGAGCATATGCTCCAAAAACTCTAACGTCACTCTGTAGCACAAACCTCCACCAAGACCGAACAATCCTATACAACAGCGGCTGATTTAAGATCACCCTCTACGAATACATTTTCTGATCCAGCAGATCCTGATGATACATCACACCATCCACACTCACAGACATCAACAACATAAATATGCAGATAGATCATAGATAGCAAATGTCTAATCGATGTTAAAATGATAAATAAATCTCTGGATCTGCACCAACATTTCATGGTTTCTTTCCTGATCCCACGCCTCCACAAAGTTCTGCAGAAATCAGAGGAGTAGTTTTTGCTAAGGAGGGAAAATGCTTGTTTTATGATCTCAACACAAACCTTGTTTCCTCCTGGGGAAAACAGTTTGGACAGTTATTTATTTCGACATCATGGAAAAGTGGACATATTTGTCCCAACAGTTATTCTGTGGTTTTTGATTTGTTTTGTTTCAGATAACAGAATTGTACTTTGAATGGTAATCAGTAGAGTGTACACCTCTGTGAGGCCCATCAGTCCGACACGTCTGTTTAGTTTGCTCCACAAATCCGTTCAGTACGTTTAGCGTTATTATGGAAAATGATGACAAATCTTGGAATTCCTGGATCTGCCCCGATCTGAATCTGCACCAGAATGTAATGGGTTCTTTTCTGGCCCATGCCTCATCCTTCAACCAAGTTTCATGGAAATGTGTCAAGTCGTTTTAACGTAATCTTGAAAACAATTAAAACCAACCAACCAACAAACAAACGTGGGTGAAAACAAAACCTCCTTGGTTCGAGGTAATGACTGTAAAACAGCCTTTACAGCCCACTTCAGGTCTACTTTATAGTCTACTAGTGTTTATTATGAACAAATAACAAAATGCAAACATTCACTTTCAAAAAATCAAAGACAAAGAAAAAAAAAACAACCAACAACCATCTGCAGGTTTATTTACAAAAATAACATTAAAATTAAACTTTTCTGGTTGCCCACAGTGATGCAAAATGGTGAGCTTATGCAGAATGACCCACTTACTTTTCCATCTGTGACAAGCAGTCCTTGAAATCTGGTTTGGGTAGGGAGCCAGGAGGCAGTCCCAGTCGGGCCCTGGTCCATCAGTCTTGCAGAAAGTGGGCAGAGCCAGCAACACCTACAGTGAGTTGGCCACAAACACTGCTGCATAACAGCGACTGCTCGGAGGAGGTGTGATAACGTCTCCAGAACGGGCGCTGTATATATAAATATATATATGTCAAGAGCTATTTAATGTAAAGCACGTACCAGAAGTGTTTAATGATTTAACACCATTACAGAACCTGTATTAACAGTTTTTAAAAATGGAACCCCTTTTCTCTGGCTGGCTATTGAGATCTCTCATCAAATGAAATGGACTTTAATCAGCAGCACAGTGTCTTTTAAGACACTGCCATGGCACTGGCATGGATCCCCAGCTGTGGCTGCTGGTAAACGTGCAGCAGAATGTGCGTATAAATGGGGTACGCCTCTCTGGACAAGTGTAAAAGCTGGCAGTGGGCAGACAGTAAATTGCATGTGCCGGATGGGACACAGCAGAAGGCACAATTACACAAATCCCCTCTTAATTAGCGGTTCTGTGGGCAAACTAACCCGTAATGATGCGAGGGATGTGGCGAGCCCCAGAAATCCTAACAAGAAACACTCACCAGCGCCGGAGACTGGGTCACACGGCCCCCGGTTCTCCTCATGACTGACGTCTGATCCGTTTCGATCAGTGCAGCAGCATGAGACGACTCCCACGTCTCGCCACGACCCCTGGCCCTCCATGAGCTATACTTGCCCTCTGGACTGTGAGTGAAGCTGCAGGCCCTGAGTGGTTTTTGGGTGGCATTATTAAGTTCTCCATGCTCACAGTACCAGGCAATGTAAAGTGGCATCTCACACGGTGAGTAATGAACTGTGCCAGGATGGAAGCAGGAGGGATGACAGCCAAAGAGGCCTCCTTGGCAGCCACTAACCTGGGCATCCACCAATTCATCATCCCCTAGAACCAATCCACCAATGCTGCGCTGCCATTTGTCATTAATTATGCTAATAAGGACACCATTACTCTCCCGATGAAACAGGCGACTGTTATTAGTATAATGCATTTGTAGTTTGATACATATGCTTATCAGTTTCACTGTTTGTGGATTTTCCATTCACTTAAATAAAGCTGCTCCACAGAGGAGCTCAGGAATCTTCAGCACACACTAATTATGAAATGACAAAGGAACTGTGTCACAATCACACCCCCAACAGGGAGAAAAAAAGGCCTCGTCCGTGGAAAGACACAGCCGTGCTGGAACTTCTTCCACAGCAGACCTCATGGAAAAACAGCAAAAACAGAACTATTTAATAAAGCTTGTGGGAGCCCCAGATGCCCTTTTCCAAAACGACTTCATTCCCAGAATCTCATTGTGCTTTCTAAATCACACAGCATGTATTAGAAGATCATTAATTACAAACTTAACAAGTCAGCGGAGCCATTAAAAGATCTTTAAGGCATATTTGACCATAAATCTCCTTAAACTATATTTAATGACTGGATTTTTGTGAAATATTTTTTATCAACTTCTAATTAGATGTGTGATAACAAACCCTGCTGTACACGGGGCAAATGAGGGAGTCGTGACAGGCCCATCCATTGAGGCTGTCCACGTCTGGACACTGGAACTAATGGAGCACTGCTTCTATCTCAGGGATGGATAGAAAGCAATGAGGGATGAGACTCCAGAGTCCAGTCTGGCTTGCAAATGCAAAGCCATTTAAAAGTCTCTTATTTGACTGTAATAAAGGTCCAAAACTGCCCGAGGGCCTCGAGACTCCAGTCAGGAATTCCATTACCAGTTATTCAGGATTGATCCCCAAATACTAAATGGTACCAGCACACAGGGACTGATAGGATAGGCTGTCATCAGGATTTTATTGAAAGGGTGTTTCACAGTGAAAAAATATAAAAATGCTTTTTGACTGAGGCGATATACATGAAAAAAGATTTTATATTGTGTTTGATTGGTCAAAGTTTGAGGGGATTTTGGTCAGAAGATCAAAGATTCAACATAAAACCAGAAACTAGAGTCTGACTGATATATCAGTACAATAACTATCACAGACGATATCACAGATATATCAGTACGAATGGATACGATGTCTGAAAACGTCCATATTAACTTTTTACAGGAAACTCTAAATGAAAAATAAAGTTTTCTGAGGGAGGAAAAAAAGAAGAAGCTTGAGATGAATTCTGAGTAAATGTTTTTTCAGATGTGAGATGAGACTGATCGATAAACAGACATATTGGAGGTATATTGGTATTGATTATATGGTGTCTGATATCAAAACTTTGCTTTTTTACAGAACATAATGCAGACAAAGATGTTTTGTTGTCATTTATAATTGTTAAATTCCCACTTAAGTTTACATGAATTATATAACTCTGTTGTCACAAATGTTTGACAACCACATTTCTGTAATCCTGCCAAATATGACATATATTGGTGACATAAATCACCAATGACATAAATTTCTTCACTTCCCAATATCGGTATCAGCCACAGAGGTTGAGTCTCAGTCGGGTTGAGTCTCAGTCGGGTTGAGTCTCAGTCGGGTTGAGTCTCAGTCGGGTTGAGTCTCAGTCGGGTTGAGTCTCAGTCGGGTTGAGTCTCAGTCGGGTGTTACCAGCGACCTCCTGTGTTAGATTCTTACCTCCACCATAGAGGTTATGTTTTCACCCATGTTGTTTGTTTGTTTGTTGAATTGTTTGTAGGATTATGGAAAAAAACAACAACAACTACTGAGCGGATTTCTAACTTGGAGGAAGGATGGGAAAAAAATAAAATAGGAAAGATCTCTTAAGGAAAGAAACAGGAAAGAACAAAATGTGGTGCAGATGCAGGAACTTTTCATAACATTGTTTGATTTTTCAACATTTTCTCTAATAAGGTTTTTATTTTAAAGCAACTGGAACAAGAATAATAACAGAAAAACACAGAAAATATGTCCAGAATCACACAAAAAACAACCTGTAGGGAGTGTTTAACTAATTCCATGGTCTCTAAATTAAAAAAGAAACTATTACCAAACTATTTTCTGCAGCAGTAAAAAAAAAGAAGAAGAAAAACAAAAAGAAAAACAAAGCTGATGTTGAGACGAAAACGTTTTTGAGGATGTGGAGATAAATGATCTTTTTGCTCTTTTAGCATAGGCTTTTTGTTAATAGCAGGCTGCTGTGATCATTGACCTGTTGTGTAATTCAGTTGTGTATTACTCACCCAGAAACATGCTGCTATCGAAACATGGAAAACACATGAATGGCTCAAACTCCAGTCTGAATTAAGGCAAATTTAAAACCCTGAGTAATTTACGAGCCATTTAATTATTATGAGGGGAATTCATCACTCCTTTAGCTGCTAGAGGATATATATATGTGTGTGTGTGTTGAGTATACATTAGTGTAAATACTATTCACCCCGCTGAACCCCTCTCTCCCTCCACTTCGCCTTTTGCTGACCAGGGGAATTAAGAAGCAAAACGTGGGTTTTAAGAGCGTTCCTTTCATGTCTTGATGTAAGCTTTGGCATCACTTCAGACATCAAGATCGCTTTCATAGAAATCCCATTCCATCTAAAGTAAAAGCTCGGCAGTAAATCTGCCCTATACTCCCCCATAACACTTCTATAAATGATTCATTCAGCTCAGTTTAGCTGATGCAAAACAGAGTGTTGGTGCGTTAGCCTGAGCTGTGGAGAACCAACCCTCCTGCTTAGTAATTTCATCAATCTCTGGGAGAGAAAGAAGAGGAGAGAAGAGAAAGAACACTAATAATAACTTTTGTGTCACTATCTTGAGGTCGTGTTTTTTAATCCCTCAGCCTAAAGAATTGTGTTATTCTAAAATATAACCCCAGCGGTGCAGCAGCAGTTGAGAGCCATCACGGTTTGAGATAAGAGCGGGCAGATCTCCTCCCTCTCCGCACAGCCTCGCCCAGAACTACACGGGGAGATAAGATGGAACTTTTGTTTGAAACCTGATGAGAACCCTCTTAATGAAAGTGCTGTGCCAAAAATAATCTTTTTTCTCCATGTTAGTCAATCAGGAAATGGTGTAGTTGGGGCGAAAAAAAAGGAAGAGAAAGAAAGTAATTTTGCATAATCAGTGAGCACCATCTGGAACAATTAACCAAATTCCACAGAACTCAGAGGATCAGTCATATTGGCTTATTAAAGATCCAGAATTATACAAGTAATAAATCCTTCGAAAAACGAAGCGTACCCCTGCCTGTCACGACTATTTTAACTTCAAATACAGTGGAATACTTGATAAGGCTGAAAAGAGGAGATTAATATATGCAAATTATGTCGAGCATTTAAAAGCCCCCCAACAACTGTCTCGTTTTTTTTTTTTCCCCCCGTCTCTTATTACAGGGCTTTATGTTTTATTCATACACCAACTCACCTGTCATTTCATAAGCTATAATATTATGAGGGTATTATTAAACAGCATAAAGTGGGAGCTTTAATTGGGAAGCTCCATTGCATTTTCCAATTATTTGCAGCAAATTAAAAGCAGATGCACATAGTTTAATAAGAAATCTCATATTGTTTCCTGAAAATCAAAAATCACTGTCATCCTGCCAAGATATTTTGCAAACCCAAGTTAATTTTGAGCCTCCTGGTCCCCCCCCCCCCCCCCCCCTCCTCTGAAGGATGAACTGTCTCGTGTCTGTTAATTGAAGTTCCCCTAATGGATAGGGAAATAATTGCTCTCCATATTACGTTAGATCAGGGCCAATGTCAGGATTTATTTTTGATTAATGCAATAGATATGTAAATGTATTACTTTTTATCACGTTTACCTTCTTTATCAGGTGGATGTCTGTTGAATACTATATGTCGTTCTGTCGGTGATGGAGGGAGACTGAATGTCACGTACGTTTACACATTTTAACACCTTTACATTTTATTTTAATCACAAATGTGCTTCTTAGACACATTTCATGAGCTATAATTACCTTAAAAAATACCTGTTTATCGGGAATAACAAACCTAATCGGCAATGGGATTTGGCAGGATCACAGAAACGAGGTGAAGAAAAGCTGCGATGAGAACTTGATAACTTTTCAAATGAGCCTGAACTGTCAAGCGAAAGAGGGCTGCAAAATAAATGTGAACTACGTTTTAATATTCTGGTAATAAATGTCAAAGCGCCTGCTCATCACATCTGTACATGATGTGACTGCAGATGACAGATTTCCCTGACATGTTACCTCTCCGCCCCTCGACTCTGTCTTTTTTTTTTGTGCGTTGGGGCTTTTTGTTTTGTTGGGAAGTGACGGAGGGTTTAATCAAGAAAGCAGGCAATTCATCAATCCTAAAGAAGGCGCCTGCACAACCCTGACAGAGCGCACATGGTTTTAGACCAACTCGAACCTGGCCAGCTGTCAGCCCACACACACAAGCAAAGGCACACACACACACACACACACACACACTCACACACACACCAGAGCTACCACCGCTAACAATTAACACAAATAGGCTGTCGGCTACGACCTCACACTTGGTCTGCAGGCGATCACATCCTTAATGAAAGGGAGTTGAGTTTGCTCACATTCACAGTGAGATGCTGAAAAGCTGACGAGGACACGGCATTAAAATAAATTAAAAAAAACAAAGCAGAGAAGCGTCTCAGGCTTTTCTTTAAAATCCGTCCAGCTCATGAAGGGACACATGACTGTGGAAGAAAGAGGGAAGCGTGTACAGCTGCAAACCTGGAGATAAATGACGACTGCTGGCAGCGTACTGTACAGTATGTGCATTTTCCTCACTGCCACTCAAACCCTGTCCCAGCGGAGGAATCCCACACCCAGTTGCCACAAAGCGCTCAGCTGTGCGTTAATGTCTGCTCCTTCACAGCCACACTTTGCACAGTTGTCTCGACTAACTTGTAATATGACTCTCACACCGATGCAATAATGTTATTGTAACATTTTTTTGTGTGTCAACTAACCGTTTGCCGTATTGCAGGATAAATAAATGATATTTTATAAATGAATCATTTCTGTGCAGTTCTATCACATGCATTCAGCGTTGGTATTAAAAGAGGGAGGGTGTAACATGTCCATATTCTGGGGTGTGCCTCTGCCTCTGCCTCAGCAGCAGCAGCAGCAGCAGCAGGAGGAATCCTCACCACATGGTGTCTCTCTCCAGCTGGATAAAAAGCAGCCCGCCTCGTTCACCTCCTCGGCTGGATCACACGCTCTTAAAGGCCGGAGCGTCTCAGCCGGCTCCGAGGCTGTCACCGCAAAGCTTTCCTAACGAATGAGTCTTTCTCCTGTTTTAGTCCCGGAGCATTGTGCTATAGTCGAGTTTCTCCCTGACAAAGAGAGAGGGGAATTCATGCACAGTACATATGTAAGTATGGCATGTGATGGATCATCTCTGACAGCTGTTAAACGTTCTCTTGAGTGTGATGCCGCCGCTCCTCTGGGAAGTCACGTTTGCTCTGATAAGCAAAGCTCAGAACAGTATCCATCAGTGAGGAGATCTAAATGTAGAGCGTCTGTAGCTCAAGTACCAAGAGAGGCTGTGTGGACGGGAGGAGACCAAGCATTCGGTCTACATACAGTTTAAGTCTTCAAAAACACATCCTGGATAAAAGTAAGAGATCTGCAGTTTAACATCCTGATGCTTCTTGGTCAAATGATTCTGATTATTAGAATCTGACTCCCTCTTAGTGATCATCCACATTATTATTATATAATTTGTGTACAAGATAGCTCAAAACTTTTGAGGACATTTTGTAGAGGGATGGGCCTCGAACCAACAAAGAGTTGGGAAGATATTTTTGGTAATTCCTCACTAAATAATAAGCATAATTAGTTGACTAATATCTCATATTTGTTGCTATTTAAAGTGAAATATTAAGACATATTAAAATGTATATTGTACATAAATATTGTAAATTGTAATATTACTTTTGGTCTGACATAAATAAATATTTATAGACAGTTTTATACTTATAGCTGGTGGGGGGTGTGTGTGTGTGTGTGTGTGTGTGTAATAATGAGCTCTCTAAGTGATAGATTTCTAGTTTCTGACAGTGACCGACCACAAAACTTTCAGGCATGAGCCACGAAACACCCCAGTAAATCTAAAAACCTTCCTTAGCATTGGGAAATGGGGCGTTTTTCAACATCCGCCTTCATTTCTCAGCAAATAATCCATGAGTCGTATTTTAGGTACCTATTAGTGTGATATAGATATAACGTTCAGTTATCAACTTTCTGATTATAGTCAAATATTGTTCATTTCTAATAGTGTTGAATATTATTTTGTGTAGGTAGAGGGTGGGGTGATATCAGTAGATTCATCAGATATTGGCTTTTTCCTGCACTAAACGATCATTATAATGTCAGCCTTGTGTTCTAAATACACTGACTTGTATATTAAAGTGTGAGTATATTTCATTTACCTGTCATGGTGTAGCTCCCACTGCTCTGGTGCTCACAGTCCGTCCTGCTCGTGGTCCTCCTCCTGTAGGCAGAAGGGAGCAACATTGTTCCCATAATGCTATTTCATCAACCATTATATTCAAAACACACAAAATGCATGTGCATCTTTGACAATACTGCTCCAACACACAATGCACAGACATTACAATACAACGCAAGAGAGTTTACTCAGCATTGGAAGCATGCAAAACTCCTTCCTTACACAAAGGCTTTGCATCTGTGTGAAGATAAAACAGAGGACAGAAATAACAGGATGAATCTGAAGAGGAGAAATGTGGGAAAAGTTAAACGGTGTCTCGGCTGCCCAGAGGCTTGTAAAGACCTTTAATGTTGGACTTTGGAGCAGGATCTTGTTAATTCAGGAGGAACTGAGAGATTCCATTATTCAAGGGAAGTCTGTTTTTTTTTTATTTCATGGCCTTGTATTACAGAAAACAGCACAGAATGCACTTTGTGGGCAGTTGAAGTTAACAAACCATACAAGATTGAAATCCTCATCAATCAAGCTATCATGAATCACACCCTGTGACTCACCCCTACGGATCGATAAATCCACAGCAAGCAGGGGGGGGAATTCACTGCTTCAAGAGAGCTGCATAACATGACATGCTCTGAAGGTAAAGTGAGCTCCGGGATGGCATTATAAAACAAATGATCTTATAATGATAATGCAAAGTAGTCGGTGATATCATTAAAAAAGGGGAATTGCTTTGATTAGGAGACACACAGGAGTTTGTTGTGCTGAAGACTGAGAATGACAAAGAATGCTGAATTCTAAAAAGACAGGGTGTGAAGTTGTGTTTTTCACGTCTGTTCAGGGATCATCATTATTTGTTTACAGGAGGTGTAAAATCAAAATTCCTAAACTTTAAGACAAAAGACAGATCTGCCTATTCCAGGGGTGCTGTGCATGAGTTGTGGCTTCCACAGCCTTATCTCTTCGGATGAGATAAATAAATGCAATAATTTCCATCACGAGCAATAAAACAAGACTTCTGACAGGCTGTGGTATTTATGAGCTGAAGCCTGCAACTCAGATTTATTTGCAATGAAAGGGTCGACTTTTCTTCTCCTCATTTACATCAGCATTTGGCCATGTTAAATCCAGGCCAATGGTGAATTTTTAAAAGGTTGGCATCAATCTTGCGGGAACGATTGCCATATTCGACGCAGACTTCTTTTACCTTTCAAAGGTTGATTCCACTGCGGAGGAAGAAAAGGTACACATCTTTCAAAGCCCACAGACACCAAAATGGGCTGATAAAGCAGGGGGGAATTGGTTTAAATGTCTTTTTTTAGGGCGTCTGTATTTGCATTGTTAAATTAGTATTCAAGAGGAAATAAAGAAAACAGAAGAAGTATTAAAGCAACAGTTTAGTCAGAAATGAAACTTTGACCATTATCTCATCACTCCCATGCTGATGGAAAGTCAGGTGAAGCTTCCTAGTCCATAAAACATTTCTGGAGCTATACAGCAAAACAGGCCTGCAGCATTCTCCTGAACAACTGAAGAAGACTTGTTTTAAAATGTAAAAAAACAACAACAACAAGTGAAACAAACACAAAATGACTTCATGCAGCTGGTACGACATAATCCAAGTGTGCATAAGCTCCAAGATCCCATAGAGATTTGAAAAGATGTTATTTACACCTTTTTTTTATGCCACGGTTGTGTTTTTGCAAGTGCTGGTTTGTTTGTTTTATGTGTTAGCAGAATTACTCAAAACGTTATTTTGATGAAAGTAAGGCATGGCCAAAAGTACGACCCATTAGATTTTGGTGGTGCTCCTGATTTAAGGCCCACGATGCACTGTTTAGGATTCCATGCCTGCTTTAGGGAGATGAGTGAATATGAGCTGCACCTACAGGTCTCCTACCAAGAGAGGGCACCAGGCTCCTGTGGAAGGTGAGCTCCATTACACACTTGTTTAGAAAAGGAAGGCGTGTCACAGTAAGAAGTGAGCTTCACAGGGATAGTTCACGGGGAAACCGACCCTCTACTAACCCTCTGACTGCCATTTGATTTAAAGATGAAATCTTCACTGTAGCCTCTAAACTATAATTAGTGTACAACCCATCTGAAAAAGGTGTACAAGCTCAGATGTGCAAATGTACTTACAAGCTGTCAAGATGCATGTTTATGCTTTAAGCTAGAGGCTACTGTAAAGATTTAATCTGGAAACAAAATAAATAACGGGGTCGGCTGTGGCTCAGGAGGTAGAGAGGAGGTCGTTCATGGACTGAAAGGTTGGTGGTTCGATCCCCAGCCCCTGCAAGTCTACATGTTGAAGTATCCTTGAGCAAAGATACTGAACCTCAATTTGCTCCCCGGGCGCCGTAAAGGCAGCCCACTGGTCCTCAGGGATGGGTCAAATGCAGAGAGAGAATTTCCCCACGGGGACAATAAAGTATAGCTTATCTTATTTAAATGTGTAAATAATATCATTTCAAACCATTTAGACATGTTGTGTCTTCTGGAGTGTTGGATTACACCCTACAAGCTGTATGGATTTGTTTTCTTTTAAAAAGTCCCCATCTACTTCAGCTGTTCAGGAGAATGCTGCAACAATGTTTAGCTGCAAAGCTCCAGAAATGCTTCGTGGACTAAGAAGCTTCACCCCGATTATCCATCAGCATGGTGGCAAAAATAAAGACTGAACTTAAATTTTTAGGGTGAACTTTTCCTTTAAGTTGTGATATTTGTCTTTAAATCTGAAAAAAAGAGGACGTGGTGCCTGAATTCTCAAAGACTTTTCTACGGGCCACTTCCAGGACTGCTCTCCCCATCTGTTTAACAAAAAACTGTCTCAATCCAAATTGGTGATTTCTAAATACGATTTTAGGTGCGAGGGAGAGGGTAACATATGGCAAATCAATTAGACAACTAATTCTTAAAACAAAAACATGGCAAATGCATTTGCTAATCAACAGCAGTGTTGGGGCTCATATTACGTTGGCCGCTGGAGTTTTGACAACAATTAATCCTCATTTCAGGCAAGGAGAGCCATATTGACACATATTCCTAATTTGAATATTCAATTATGGTGTAGTTCTTCATCAAATTATGGCAAAACTGGGAACACGGCCTGAAAGATTTACGCAATTACAACGCAGATGAAGAGTCTTATGTTCCCATGAAATCTGCCTCTGAGGATTACTTGACAACATGAATTAACAGATTTTTTGTTGTGTGGTGTTCTTAAAGTTGTTCCACGTGGAATAAGAAAGAGCTGGAAAGGAGAAAAGAGGAGAGACAGTGAGGACAGAGTCAGTAGGAGAGGTAGGATGAGGATGAGTAATATAACTGGAGGAGCCTGAGCTGCGATACAGAGAGCTGGAAGCTCCTGTTTTGACACGCATCCAGACTTTCCGTGACAACATCTCCACACCTTCCTCTATGTGCCGACAGAGCTGCTTTGTGGGAGCTGTTTCCTCACCCATCATTATCCTCCTTTAAGCTCGTTGTCAGGTATTGAAAAGAGGATCTCTCTGAATATCAGCGAACAGTCTGAGCCCATCAGATCTTAGCTGATCATTCGATCATTCCTGACACCGCTCCCAATCCCTTCGCTTGATCTCCGCCAGTTTTTGCAACTTTTGTGAACAAAGTAATGAGTGAGATTGAGCTGGAAGTGATTGTTCTCCGCCACTTCGGCTGGGAGATCTGTCGGCTGACACGCTGACAGTCATGGCGTCTCGTGTGCAAGTGAGAAGTCTCGGTTAACCAGCGAGCAATGAAAGCCGATACAATGCTCCTGCAAAGCTGCAGCAATGCGTGGAGTGTCACAGGCAGAAGGCATTGCAATCCAAAACGTATTGATATGCATGCCAATTGTGACACTTATGACTCTCCAGGCTTCAAAGTAAAAGCAAACTTACAGGGTGGGGGAAAAAAAGATACTCGGCGCTGACATTTTTATCGCTGTGCAGCTTGATTTAAAAAGTGTCCGTGTGTACAATAGCCTATTATTCTAAGAGAAATGTCAAAAACCTTGATTCTGAGTGAAGCGACAGAAATTGCAATATTAGGGCAAGGCTAATTTATGCTAGCAGGCACTGTAGAGGTCAGATATCAGCCTCAGCAATGACAGTTTTATCAGGAGAACAAATGGCAGCATTGGCCAGGAGAAGGAAGGAGGGGGATACTTTACTGGACATATTAAAAAGGCCGACCGGATGGTGCAGGTTTTTCACATTATAAAGTCAGGGAGTCGCTGATACGGTCTGTCTTGACAGAGAACAAGCCAAAGTGGTTGACATCAAGCTGCAGCTATGAATCAAACCAGAACACGGTTGAAACGCTTCAGACAAAGTCGATAAAGAGATATTAGACACATGAGGTTCAAATGCAAAGGCCTGTACCCTAACAGGATTCATGGATGACCCAGTAAGAAATTTCAGGTTTATTGTTTATGCTTGATGTTGCTTGTTGTTGTGAAAATAACTGTGGCTTTACTAAATTGTAAGATTCTCTTTCACAGGGTTTCTGCAGGGTTCACCAAGTTCAATCTAAGACTTTTTGAATACTGCATAGAATTTAAGTCAATACGTGTCTGAATGATGGTATCATAGGGAGGGTGTGGCCTAAATGTATTATTATTCCCAGCAGTCTATAAGAAGAATTAATTCATGATTTAATTGATACAACCTGGATGTGGATAAGTGGCAGAAAATGAGAAGCTGCTAATCAATTGAAAGCAAATTAAAAGTAAACTTGATATTCAATTAATCATTTCAGCCGAGCAAAAAAGCCAAACATTAGCTGGTTTTACATCTAAGGATTAGCTTCTTTTTTTTGTCTTATATGATGGTAAATTAATCTTATAACTTCAAACTGTGTTTCCACATTGTTGTATATCAACCTCTGTGGATACAAAGAGTATAAAAGTCAGATCGAGTGAGAGAGCTGACCCTCTCTTTATCCGAGAGAGCTACAGAGAGAAAAGGACCAGAACCGAACCCTGTCCAACTCGGTATGTAACCCACCAGGGTAGGTTTTTATCCTTTGAGCAAAAGAGAATTCCACAGCCTCTACTCTGTTTTCTGATGTAGCACAAATTTACAATATATCTGTCTACAGCATTCAGCCCAGTTTTATGACAAGACCACATTTCCAATTGTGAAATATTAAAACTAAGCAAACATAAATTAATTAATTAAACTTGTTGAGTACTACAGATGAAATGTTAAAACAGTCGACAGAAGCGACCAGCTGGGTACTGCAGGCCGACATGGAGTACAAACAAGGTAAACAGTCTGACACAGCATGACTTTTAGAGATGAGGCACCAATCTGAGTGGAAGATCGTCTTTTACACAATTTCTCCTCTTTCGGAGACAAGACTGAAACTGAACAGTAGCAATTTTAGAGTTTTCTGACACGTCAAAGTGAGTCAGGTTAAAAGAGAAAGTAAAAGAGACAGGTCTGGTAGTGCTGAGAGTAAATAACGTCTCCAAACACATGCAGAAACACTACCTGCAGCAGGCAAGAGAGAAAACATCCAGATTTTAAGTCTTTAAAAGAGCTGCTGATGCCCTCCTTTAGCTGGCAAAAACAATACAAAACAATTACAAAACAACACCTTAGCTTGATGCATGTCGTAATGATGCAACACCCCGTGGTTACGGTGTGCTGCAGCTCTGCCCTGCTGAAAAAAACCTGATTAGTGGTTTAGGTTTGTACACAAGTCTAACAAGCTCTCACTGCCTGAGGCGACTTAACATTTGAGAGGGATCATTGCAGCTTTCAAAATTATAAGGGTCATTAAAAATTTACACATTGACTGTATTTAAAACATCTTTTCCACCGACTGTAAAGAGCACTTAAATTTAAGAGGTGCTATTCTCCAAAGGCCGTAAAGTTGTTATAGATCGCCTGAAGGAGGCATGGAGGAGAGAATTTTCTCTCGCTGAATATGAATAAAGCATAGTGGGGGTGATACTAACACAGACTGTTGCACTATAGTACTGTGCTTTAGCAATCAGCGAGGGCTGAGGAGCTGTTTATAAATCACTGTGTCAAAACGTCTAATCTGAGACTTTAAAGAAACTACAGAAATATTTATAGCTGTGTGTACAGTTGTCTAAAGCACATGTAACTACAAAGGAAGGATGCCAGATAAATAGTCAAAAGAAGTGCCGCTGTCCACAGTGCCGTCCTTATGTGTCAGTGCATTATTATAATACTCTGAAAAGAAGACTCTCTTGACTGTGGAATGAATTTTAATGTTAATACAAAAAACAGCAGCCTGTGATCTCAGCAGGCATCAGGAGGAGGGTGTGAGTCGCTGCGAGGTGCAATTTATTCCAACCTCCGAGCTTTGCCAACTTGAAAGTGGGCTTCAAAAGAATGGAGGATTACTTGTAAGAGTTGCGGAGGCGTAGACATGAGCCAGAGCGCCCACCGCCGATCCAACACATCAACGATTATTGACCATCCACTTCCAAAATACGGACCATCAACAGATCCAGTTTGAACTGGGGCTTAGCCAGTTTGATATCAAGTTAAGCACCAGACCAGCATGCTGAGTTTTACCACTAGGTGTCACGCTTGACCCATTGAGCCTCGAGTTAAAGGTTGGAGAGCAAAAGGTAAGATTCGTCTGACAGCACAGATGGTAGCAAACTAACAATGCTAACGTTAGCAGCAACAAACGAGCTCTCGTTGTTATGGCTCAAAAGGGCAAACAGATACGACTAAAGTTTTGATATAAGAAAGACTGTTTGCTAGCTCTCTCCACCTACACCTAACAAATGCCGATTCGGTCGGTTTAAACTGGTCTAAACTCGTATACCAGAAGACCAAAAATCTACCCAACTCTAGTTTGAACCTGGGATTTTGAATTGGCTGCTATTGTTCTCACCTCACTGAGTGACCATGTGAACACAAGTTTTGAAAAAGCCTGCTGGCATCCACCGCTCGGGCCTGTTGTGGCTCTTAAGTGGTTTTCACTCAGCTCAGCACAGGATGGCAAAGAATAGCACTTCAAGCTGGCAAACACATCAGCATCCCGTTCCAAGCTTCCCTCCTCACAGCACCGCCACGCCGAAGGAGTCTCGGCTGTTTATTTACTATTTGCTGTGGAAATCCCCTGTTCTTCATTGTGATAAATAATTGAGCTGTTTGATCTGGACAGAGTACAAAGGCTTGCTCTGTTCACTCTGAGGCCCGAGGCAGAGGAAGCCTGAGCAGCATGAGCAGAGGAGGACACACACACACACACACACACACACACACACACACACACACACACACACACACACACACACACACACACACACACACACACACACACACACACACACACACACACACACACACACACACACACACACACACACACACTCCAGCATGGCGGAGGATCTTGGAGGTCTTCCTCTGCAGCTGCTGCTCGCTCTCCAGGCTGCATCTCCTCCTCTTTGTCTGCACATTACAACACTCCTGTCACCACCACAGTCACAGGAGCGACCTGACTCTGCCTCCTGGGACACAACACAAATAGCGGGAGCTTAGCCCTCACTGAACTCATGTTCTTGTTCAGGGGATCCTGTCTAGTTAGCCTGTCTCTCCGGTTCAACCTCGCTATACCTCCTCGTCCAGCCACAACCTTTACGGCAGATTGCACAGGAGTGATCAATTACTTGTGTCTTCATTGTCGTATGTTACCTTCCCGCGTTGGGTGGAGCGTCGCTGATAGCTGCGCCGGACGCTTCCTGGCACGACTGATGCTGAGGAACGTCTCCCTTTCGATACCACATCCCCATGCTGTTTATCTCACTGTGTAAAGAAGAAGCGACATGCAGGGAGTTAAAGGCTAGAAATCCTTCATGCAAATGAGAAAGTATTGTGATTGACAGAAGAAACAAAACATCATGAATTCATTCATTCCCTGTGCCTAACAGCTCACCCTATACAGGTGTAGTTAACAAGATGGTACTTGGACTTGGTAATGATCTGGATGTCATACACAGCCGTCTCAGCAGCTGCACGAGGGCTGATTTTCACACAGAGCCTCCTCTTCCTCATGGCAGCTTCCTCTGATGAGTCAGGAACACATGAGGGTGTCAGAAAGGAATCGGCGGTCCAACTCTGTCATCTCTACGGACATTTTTGAACCTCCAGGAGAAATATATATTCACAAACCCGGCTTATTCTTTTAGTCATTCCCAGCCTCAGAATAAGAGATGAGCTAATATCAGTTTGTAGGTGACTTGCTGTGCTCAAAGGGAAATGACTGGACAGAGCAGAGCCACAGAATCCACATGCATTATTATCATTTTTATCATTTTAGTCCGTAAAATGACAGAAGCCAGTGAATCCTCCATCAGCTTTAGTGCACAACAGGGAGTTAAATTGGATATTCCAGATAGAAGCTCATACATAATGTCACATGTATACATTAAACATGGATTCACATAAAGTAATAAAACATTAAATTACAACACACCCAAACAAAACATAATCTCTTTTCTTCATTCTGGCAAAAAGAAAAAAAAAGAAAAGAAATTGCCATGCTTCCCTATATTGCATCTGTGGCCTGCTCATTTATTTCCCCTGCAACACCAGAAAGTGCAGTGTAAATGCAATGATAATAAAAATAATAAACAAGCTGTCCTCACTCCCCACACCAAAATATTATTACATTTCCAAGGCATGGATAGTGAGGGGGGAATACAGAGCACTCAAAAAGCACTAAAGCATAGGGGAATGCATTTCATTAATATTAGATAACCCCCATCTACTCGTCCTCTCCCCAAATAAATACATAAATAAATAAGCCCCTCATAAAAAAAAGCACAGCTCCAGCTGAGATAAACAATGACTCATGATTCTCCTCTCTTGTACCTCCAGGGCAAAATGTTTATTTTATTCCCACAGTCTGCCATAAATTAAGCTAACCTGCACCCATAAAGTATCTCACTATCTCAAGCAAAGCTGCCCCCGAGGACCTCGGCGTAAGCTGGTCGGAGAGTGAAGAAAACAAGCGGAGGAGGGGAGCGAGCCTGCGGTCCGTATCGACTGTTTACTTACTTGTGTCCATTGTTTCTTCCACAGGTGTGAAGCCCTCTGGCAAGGCGTCCTTAGCGTCAATCAGCTTCATGTCCACGATGACGTCAGGCCCCTGACAGATAGAGCAGGGCAGGGAATTTAAAGTATGCAAATTCATTCAAAAAGGACAGAGAACGAGGAAAAAGAAAAGGTTAGTCTTTTTTTTTTTTCCTCAGGAAAAAGTGTTGAGATAATAAGAGTCAATGATTTACTAAAAGCACAGGAAGTCTCTCAGGAGAAGGGTTGACAAAATAGCTGAAGTAATTACTCTCTAATAGCTTCTTTTTTTTCTCTCTTATGGTAAAAGAATGCATCTGTGATTTTGTAATCATTCTCAACCCTTTGGCGCGACGCTGTGGGATGATGGGAGACAGAGGAGGCAGCCTAATCAACAGAAAGGGACTGGTTAAAAACAATCAGGGCCTGTGTAGTTGACATTTTCAAGCATGACTCTTCCTTGCCTCCCATTACGTTTTCATTTTTTGCCATAATAAATTGCAATAATACACAGCGGCGGAAGAGAGTGGGGCGAGCCAGGCGTGACTTGATGCGTCCGAAAAAGCCGGATTTCCCTGCTACAGTTGCCCGACAGTCATTACCATTAGAGACATTTTTTATTCATAGTTTTTATACTGACTTAAGGAGGAATATGGATGGATGTTATTACTATGCATGGAGCCTTTTTTTGTGTTTTCACCTTTTGCTGGGGAGATTTCCTCCATCAGGGTCTGACAAAAAGGGGCTTTCTACCTCCAACCTAGAGTATGATAAATCACAAACTATTTACTCCCCCCCCACGTAATTCAGGGGCTAATTTTACAGAATCTGTTTTTGTCATAGACAATTACAGTGGGAGCTCCATTGACTGGCAGACAAAATAGCCTTTGTTGATGGGTCTGTCATGTTTTATTTGTGTCAGAAACCTTTAGAACAATGTGGACATGCATTTTAAGAGAATATACACGAACTAGGGGAAGGCTATTTGTATGCTATATGCTGAACTGTGGAGCAGATTGAGCTCAAGCACAAGGTTTTTAGAGGACATACTTTAAAAAAAAAAGAAAATCTTGATTAAGACCTGATGCAAATAATAAGAAAGAATGCAGGCTTTGTTTGCAATGCCGTCTGCATTATCTACCTGCAGTCCACGGTGACAAATTAATAGACAGCCAATAGTGAGCCGTATCACCCGAGGTGAGACAGGTTGATAATACCGGAGATGTAAGCAGGTGTATTTATGGCTACAGAGCAGCTGACAGCCATGCAGCAACACATCAGCTGTAGGCTGCAGGCAGGAGTCCAGAACAGCTTCATGAGAAACATTCAAAGATCATTTCAGCCACAGAGGAGTCAGTGCTGCTCAAATTGGGAGCTCTATATATAGCAGAACCACACTGAATGTGTGGAGTAATTTCTTCCATAAAAATGAGTGTTTTAATATTCACAATTATACGTGGGTCTGCTTACAAGAATCAAGGCTTGGTAACATTTTCTCTACAGGGACACTGTTGATTGAATAAATTGGAATAGTTAAATTACAGCTCATTGATATTTCATGAATAAACATAAATAACGTCCTCAGGAGGACGTACGGCATGAAAAATATTTCACGGAGGTGTTATTCATTTGGAATGCAAATTCATTGTATGTAAAGGTTCAAAACTGCACTGCTAAGGCTGGCCTTTTTAAATGGGACGCTGACTGATCAAAGTGTATAAAGATATTCTTGCAGCAGGAAACCGAGCGAATAACTGCTGGCAAATTAAAAAAAAAAAAAAAAGGAGCTGCAGATGAGGAGAGGACACACAGGGAGAAGTTTACATTCACACTTACAGTTTCTCTGGCGAAACAGAGATAGCGAGTGACCTTGGATTTGAATAAGCCGTCCTTCCACAGGTCGGCATCAGAGCCATCTGTTGTTTGTGCAACCTATGTGGAAAAAAAAGAGAGAGATGCAGGAGGTGGGATAAAGTTAATGTATGTATGCCATGAGCGTGTTGCTTTTGCCTCTTCCCTTGCATACTAGCCTTAATTAACGCTTGCCAACACCAGTGCTCCATCTCATTAGTGCTCTGTGTGGGTAAAGGAGTCTTAGCCTCCAAAAAAAGTGGCTAAAAATATCATCCCTCGGGACCAGGCTGATTAAAGACGCCCTGACAAGGGTCTGCTCTAATAAGGAAACCAAACTTTAGTGTGCTTCTGTGGGAAAACAGCAACTGTATTTGGGGTAAATGTGGAATTATCTTATTTTTAAAACCGTAATATCCCTTGAGCAATACACAGGTAAATTGAGAACACTACACATGAACGTTAAATACTTTTCTGCACCTCCCTGTGTGGCCTTTTCTATTATTTAAAGAGACGAGTCTTACAAGAATAAATTACCGATTTACGGCAATTTCATGTGCATGCCTAAATAAGCCTAAATCCATTCACTCAAGAAGCTCGTCCTTGTACAATAGGCTCATTCATAGTTGTAAACGATCAGTGGAGTCAGGAAAAAATAAGACTGCATCATATTGACAACATGTAGGCACCGCAAGTCAAGCTCAAGGTCCAACACGACATTGGTATGTAAATGCAGAGATGCAGGGCAGAATGATAAAGCAAAATATATAACGTGCATCACAGAGACTCTTCTTCCAGCGCTCCGGCAAATATGCCTGGCTGAAGCGTCATGTTCCATTGGCTATCATGTAGGAATCACCTAAATAACTGCCAGAGTTATTTTCTAAAGGGATCCTTTACAAAGAAGAGTCAATCTAATGAGGTTCATTCAAATGAAGAAGTCATAGATCTCTGCACCCACCCACACACATTACCCCCTTGACAATAATGATGAATGACCTCAGTGACTGGGGTGGGGGGGAAACATGGCATGGGGAGATTCATGAAAAACCACCACTGACTAGATGGGATGAGAGCGGAGACTAGACAACGGAGATAGATAGTGGGATGAGAGAGAGAGAGAGAGAGAGAAAGAGCGAAGGGTGAGCGTAGAGAGGGATTGTGGGGCGTCTCCAACAGCAGTGCCATGAAAGGTCCCAGAAGGAGCCTATACATCACCAGCCTCCCTCTTCCTTACAAGACAACCCGTCTTGGCCACTTTTTCCAGGTCAGTAGCCAGCGCATCCTGTCAGCGTAAACAAAGGGCTCGCTTTGTGAAACCCAAAGTCAAGTTGAGGAGTAACGAGGGCACGGTCCTCCTAAGAGGCACCTCAGGCATCATCCTGCCACAGCTGCCGGCAGCAAGGATGCGACGCAGCTTGAATGTGAAAACGCCAACTGCTGAGCCACGGCGCAGAAGGCATGTGTAAATTTGCAAAAGCTCTTCTGTAATACTTTCAAGTCTGCTGCTGTTCCTCAACAAGAAGAATGCCACACGTCTGATAACAGACGTCAGGGCTCTGATATTGAAATATGGTTGTATCATTTGATTCAGAACACAATGACAGATTCAACTGCCACTTCCTAAAATCTAAAGCTTACAGTGATCTAAAAGCCCACCTGCGAAACAAGTCTTTCGGGGGTGCTGAATTTTCCTATGAAGGATCTCTGGAGACAGACACCACCAGCGAGCTATTATGAAGCACTGAGAGGCACAGCTGTGAATAAAAAGATGTACAGGCTTACAATCAAACATCTCTGGGGAGTGAAACCAGGTGGAGAGGACATGAGAGACGACAGCGAACAAACCAGCGCCTTCAAAGAGGAACAGGAAACTGAAGAGAGGGAAAAATCTAATAAAAAAACAACTACCAAATATATATAAGTAAGTACAGCAGCAATGTCTGACACTAATAGTCTGACATTTTGTGAAATATTGAGCTTATTGTTTCATTTGTTGAGATTTAGATAAATCTGTCAAGTCTGTGCACAAATTATGGAGCTGATGTTAGAGCCGGGGTGATTAGCTCAGGTTAGCTAAAGACTGGAAGCTTTGGCATTCTCCAAACTAAACAAGAAGACATCGTAATCAATATTCCCTGCCACATGGTGCTCGCGTCTATGAATAACACCGTGCACCAACAGCAAATTACAAAAAAATCAAGGGCCGTAACTCAAGGGAAAAAGATTTTTCAGCAGTCATTTTCCAGCTCAATCTACAACTATAGACTATGAACCTCTCACAAAATGTCCTTCTTCTATAGTCAACGGTGTGTGAAAAAAGCTGTTCACATGAACATCACTGTGTTAAGTGCAAATTTTGGATCAAGGGTTATAATGCCATTAAAAATAGTGAATCTGCAGTAATTTTGTGACTCAATCTACTATAGTAAATAATAAAGCTCTCCAAAACAAATTATTGCCTATCAGTGCGAGAAAAGCTAACTTGGATTCCTCAAAACTAAACATTAACAAAAACTATGTAATTTATTGACTTGCTAAAAAAAAAGTCACCCTAACTGGCTTATTTGCCGTGATTCAGATGAGAAGACGGATAAAACTGAGTTATGTGGGGAGTGATTAGCTTTGGTTTTCGTTAGCCTGGAAGCAGCTAGCCAGCCTCTATCTAAACTAAAGATATTCCTGCCAGCAAGCTAAGATGTTAACAAATTCCATCTTGTTTGTTTAATCACTAAAATAAGATACAACATGTTAGCTGGTGAGCTTTAGGGGGTACTGTAGGCATATTATCAAGGTTTAGACAGATCTACCTGCCATCACCTGTTTCTCCTGCTTCCAGTCCTAATGCTAAGCTAACCCCCTTCTGGCCCAAGCTCCAGACTTAGTGTACAGAAATGAGAGAGTATTTATCTTCTATTCTAACTCCTGGCAATAAAAAGCAAATAAGCTTATTTCCCAAAATGTGAAGCTATACTTTTAAAGAGTAGAGGTTTCCTCAAAGACAGCGGGATTTCTAGCTAATCTTAAACTCCTGCAAGTCTTCAAATAAACTTTTTCAGCACTGAGTTTATGAGCGGAACAAGTCAAACGCTCAGGTGCATCTGAAATACACGTAAACCCCCTTTGCAGTCCTTGTAAAGAATGTGTGCACGTAAGCCTGCTCATGGCGTTTGATGTTGGGTGGCTGCCGGTGCTTCAGCAAAAGCTCCCGATCCCAGTGGAACAGTGTTTGATCTGAGCCCGTGCTCTCTTGTGTTGGAACAACCTGCTCAAGTTCAGAGATGTGAGCGAATCGTATCAGAGAGCAAAAGAGTTAATCAGCGCTTTGATCGGCTCTATAAAAAGTACGGTAAGTATGGTGAGCAGTCAGTATTAAGGAGGAATTCTTAAAGAAGTCTGGTGTGAAAGGGTAAAAACATATATCAATAGGAGCGTAATATCCTGAGACTTCCCTTTCTCTGTGCTGCATTAGGACACAATGCTGAACGTTGATATTGTATTTGTTTTTCCAAGTCTGCAGATGAAAAGACGACATAGTGATGATCTATAGATGTTCCTGAGGATATTACAAATGCATTTGAAATACTGCTTCAGAGAGTGAAAGGCCTTGAACCTTATCTCCAAGCTATCTTGTACTTGACTTTTTATTCATAGGATGGATTTTGATATTTTATTACCTTGAAAGTGAGTAACCCTGTTTCCTCTCTCCGCTGTGTGACAGATGCGAGGTGTAGTTTAGTTACTGTAGCATCAGTCACGTGGCTGGATAAGCATAATCATACTGTGGTTACTGAAAGGTAGCGTATTGTGTTTGCTGTCACGGCAGGGAAATTAAATTCATTTAAATCATTTTATGCATGTCGTCTTTCTGCAGTTCTGTGAAATGCTAAATAAATGTTACCGTTAGAAACACTGAGTCAGCTGGATAATCATAGTGATGGTAAACAGGTAAGTAATTATGATTATGAATTATTAAAGGTCATATGTTGGTGCAAAGTTGATGTAAAACAAAACATTATGTGTTGCAGTGGAGTCTATGTCAATAACCTGCTGATGAAGACTGGCCCATTTATTTGTAGATGTAGATTTTTACTCATATTTAGCAGGTGGTGGAGGCTGATTTCAGACCCTGTTGACTACATATTGAAATGTCTTTCAGAAACTTACTGGACCCCAATTTGGTCCCTAACAACCACTAATGGTTGTTCCATTAGTGTGCAAGTGATTGTATGAATGGTTATGGCTCCTGAAGAGCAGGGGGTGCTTTATATGGTAGCCTCTGCTACCACTTTATGTATTTAAAGTAGAACTGCATCAGATTAGTGATACAAAAACATGTTTCAGTGTTTGCATTTACAGTTTCTTGATGTTTATTAATATGCAAAAACTTTTATTATCAAGTCCGAACTATTTCCAAATTTTAAATTGCTGATGATTCAACATTTCTTAAATTATTTACCAGTTACCGAGCATCTACTGCAGTGATAACCTTTTGTCATTAACCACCGCTGACACGCTCATAGCCCTGCAGAACATCCACCATATTTGCACATCAACTGAAATGTATTGGCGCGATGGAGCAGCAGAGGAGGAAGTCTGACGGGGTTTCTCTGTGTTCGTCGCTCCCGTGTGGTGTGTATATGCATTTTTCCTGCCAGTGGCTCCAGTCTGATGTCAACCCACCATCATCTGACAGATTGAAACAAGGTGGGTGTGTAGGGGTGGAGCAGGAAGAGACAGAAACTGGGGAAGAGGGGAGGGTTTGGAGGTGTAGGGTGAAAGCAAGGAGAAGGAGTCTGAATCGGAAGAGAGAGAGAGAGAGAGAGGGAGAGGAAGAGGCATTTGCCCTTGAGCTTGTTTTGTGCTGAATTCACATCACACACAACTCTTCTCTTTTATCTCCAACTCTTTCACAACCACCGACGGTTGAGCCAATCCTGCACTGCAACATTACACAGTCCTCTTATTGTTGACGGCGTTGTGGTACTTTCAATATGGGGGTAAACTTAAACGACTGCGGTGTGCATCAACTCAACATATCATTAAGTCTTTGCCTCTGGTGTGTCTGGGATAGTGGTGGTAAACAATAACAATCTCAGGAAGGGAATCTTTCAAATCATCAAAGTAAAAACTTGATGAATAAGTCATTTAACAGCACTGATAAAAAAATTATAAAAAAAGGCTGCAAGATCCTGGATGAATGCTCAAGTACAGCAGATACATGTTGAACCAAAAAGGTTTGGATACCACCCAAAACTCTCATGGTTCTCATGATCCATGACTGATCTATACAAAAGAAGTCTCTTTGATAGAACATACTTTGATTTAAATGAATCCGGTTTGACAGGGTTTTTATCTTATTATTTTATTTGACAGACATCACTGTGACCAACAGCTCCCTTTATATAATCATGTCAAACCTTCTACAACAAGTTCCAGAAGGATTCATTCTTTCCAAATAGAACATTTCAAGTCATCTGGTGAAAATCCATTGGATTTTGTCATATCACAACTGATGCAAAGATCTGCAATATTGCATCTCCTGCAATATCTGTAATGTGAAAATGCAAGCTGGCCAGGGCAACTAACGAGTCACTAACCAGAGGGAACAACTGGTCAAACACTATATCAAGTAATAAGCTGAGGAGTGTCCCATGTCTGAGTGCCTGTAAGCCAAATCCCATGTAGCAGCTGCAAGTAGCATTAGCGCATTACCGTCGAAAACTTATATAAAGGATATATATAATATAAATATATATAAATATAAATAATATAAAGGATTAGATGTCAGATAAAACTTCAATGACATTAAAGCTAAGTAAGTATGCTGGCCAAAACATTTTTAAGTTTCACAAAAGTGAATAAGTAATAAAAAATATTTTTTCTTCATTTGTACTTCACTTGCGGCTTTTACAGCAAAAAGGACTTTTTTTTTCTTTTTTTTAAAACAATCAACTTTGTAGTCTTAATTGAAGTTTATTAAACCAAATTGTGAGTTTCCAGAGAAATTGTCCCCTTCATTTTAAAATACTCACAACATAGTAGCCATCAGGGGCCTTGCTGAGTGACGTGACTACTCCAACTGCAGAGATGGGCTCTGTGGGCAGCTGGTTGCTCACTTCAGGCATGTCGAATCTGCGTTTGGAAAAACAGAAGAGCCTCATCACATCATTTTGACATTCCACCAGAGAAAACAAAATCCAGTGATCCACAGTTTTTATCCTCCTCTAACGTCATGCAATCCAATGCAATATTTGTTTACACAGGACAATTAAACATGCCTTTACTTTTGGGAAAACTGTGCAATTAACAAGGTTATTGGAATTTTGAAAACATTAAATACAAAAAATACAGACTGAAGCAAAATTAGAGTTGAATTCTTCAGAGTCATTACATAGAGAATAGAGAGGGTTTCTTTTGGGTGAGACGACCACATTATTGACTTCTTGATGAGGCTCATTAGGATCCAGAAGAAAAAGTGGCCACCTAATCCAGGATCAAATGACAAGTGAGACCAACGACAAAACAGCATTTGGAGACCACCCAATGACTTCACCAAATCACAAATTAGATGGAGTGATCACATATTTTCAAGGAAGTCCCAATCAATTGCTATCTATTCCTGTCTGAGGGATTTTTTCCTTAATGGGTATGCAAGCCTTTTACAGGGTAAGTGGCTTTGCAATGGTTGCCTTACGCAATTTTATTAGATTAGCTTTAAAGCATTCTTGTACTAACTGACAAAGTTGCTGCATTCAATCTTGATGTTTACGAAATCTATTGCAATTAAGCTGATCAAATTAGGGGATTTGCTCCAGAAACAGCTGTCTCTTTAACAAATGTTAGATAGCTGTACTTATTCAAATGAAGCAGGATAGCAAATTAACTAATAGAATGAAGGATCTATTTGTAAAATCAATTTGTTCAAAAAGATCTTTGTTTTCCACCACAAAATTAAGGCTTAGAAACTCATCCAGACAGACCAAAGAAAAATACATCCAAACTTATTTCCAGCCCCCGAGGAAAATATCACTGTGTTGCGTTACATTATGTACATAGTCTCCATTTACCCTTAGTCGATTTTTTAGTACATTAAATGGTGACCACAGTATTTGCCTCTATAACTATAAAGCAGTAAATCCATATCGTGTAAACCAAGTGGTTCTACTGTGAGACCAATACACCTATACTGTAGGTTTTTGGACTGCGGGAGGAAGACGGAGCACCCAGAGAGAACCCACTCAGACACAGGGAGAACTATCACTATCACTATAAAATTACAATAAATCAAAACAATCAACCCTGTTTCTCTTCTTGATTTTCTAACTTCCAAAAAACGTGATAAATATCCATTGCCTCCTTTTTCTAGGGAACTAAACAAGCAACTCAAGGACCCCTTTTTGGTCCCTAGACCTCAGATTGAAAACCATGTCACAGTAATCAATGCACGTTGGTTAAAACACATTGAGTACAATTAAATACAACATAGAGTATTATTTGTGAGAAGCAGATCTACACCTGCTTGTCACAATAACTACAGTACTAGCTAGCTACTGTAATAGCTACTATGACGATTTAGCATACATGTGGATACAACTTTAATTGTGCTGTGATAATTAGTTACATTCATTTGTTATTTTTGTATCATTCATGAACTAATAATCAAAAGCCATTTAATCAGTTAAGAAGATGCTAGATGCTAGTTTATTAGCACATGGTCTTTCTCTTCATTAAGCTAATTAGGGCATTAGCTAACAGACAATGACTCATCAGACAGCAGTAAACAAAACCGAATTTCCCCCATGGGGATTAATAAAGTCTCTAGCTATGTATTTTCAAACAAAATATTTTATCATTTCAGTATTTATATGTTTCCAAAGCATTATGAAACAAAACCTCTTCACTACAGGTAAATTAATAACATGGCAGCATGACTGTGAAAGACTAGCATGTTAAAGAGAACATAAGGACTTAAATCAGCTACATCTTCGCATTTTGCTCCTAAAAATGTGTATTTGTGTCACCTTCCGACTAGCAGTTATATAATTTAATGTTAATAAGTGTAAACTCACCAGAAACTACCTGAGGCCTTAGAAAGTTAAACTAAAATCCACAGTAGTTCGGTTTTAGTTCACCTGCTGTCAACCTTTTCAACTTTGGACTTCAACCCGCGCGAGCCCGCAGGAAGTAAATGTTTCCGGGTAGGACTGAAAATAAATCATTAACCAATATGTGCATGATAGTGTTAGCACCCTCCCCTCTAGGTAGAATCTCTTTTACTGTCTTTTCTTTTTCCCCCCCGTGTAAATAAATAAATAAATAAATAAACACTGAAAATTCTGTTTGTGTAATTTAAGTGTACAACGTTTTAGTTAAGCAGTCTTTTAATTGTGTGAGCCATGTCTCTTGTGGAAAGTTTTGTTTTTTATCCCGAGACTCTGCCTGGCAGTGGAAGTGGTGTATTCAAGGACTTTCAGAATAATCAGAAAAATGATGACTTTGAGTTCATGGAGGTAGATACAAGGCGGGTGAACGCGCTTGGTTGAATGTAAGCAACTTTTTATTAATTCACATATTGAATATATGAACTTTGAAATATTTTTTTTATTTTTCCTCGAGTGAAAGTTATAGTACATCCAAGTGGTGTTAGAATAATAGGAAAAATGTCCCAACGAAGAAAAATTACGTGAACACTGCCTTAAATCAGACAACAACTCAGAAACTTGTGAGAATTCATAAAGCACCCATGTGGTGTCAAAATAATATGAAAAATAAGCTCCCAAAGTGAAAAAATCACCTGAGGGCCGCCTCAAATTGAAACACCAGCTCGGGAACTCCTCGAAGTGCATTCAAGTGGTGTTGTAATTATGGGACAAATGAGTTCTGGGAAAAGAAGCTGCAAAAAGATGGCATGTTTCAGCATTCATGACTTTGACATCACACACAAGTAAATGTTTAGTTGATGGTAAGAAACTTTAAATATTTAATTCACACATTGAATATAAATTCTTTGAGTACATGTAATCTGAAAAATTTTGTCAGGCATTAGTTTATTTTCACGTAGAGTGACCTAGATTAGTTAGAAGAATTATTATCTGGCATTAACCCAGATAACAAATTAGGTAAAACAATATTTTAGAGGTTTACAGGAAAGTCTTGGTGCAGCAACAAGTCTAGGACAAAATCACTTGGTCAATACAGTATAAAGTTTTAAATAAACAGCTATAATATGTCGTTTAAATGCTCCAAGCAATAATATACAACAAATTTTCTTTGTAGCATCCATGTTGTTCTCATGAAAGCACCACCAGAAAGATCTATGAATGCTAAATATTCATATTTACATTGTCAGCGCGTATACATAGAGAGTAAAGGCCTGAGCCAACAATGGCACATTGACTCGTGGGTGTATTTCTTTGCAATAACTTTTGAGATCCAATTTGGGCGTTGTAACTGAATTAAGGTTGTGCTTCACTAAACGACTATCATTACATGGATGTATCTACGGGTCACGGCTTCTGACAGTTGGTTCTCCCTCTAATCATCACATGTCATTACAGTAATCAGATAAAAGTAAGATAAAGAGAAATGTATTAGCTTAGTGGTAACATTAGGATGTACATCTCCCTGAGCACAAAACTTGAAAGCCTCTTTGTAGACTGTCCAAAACACCAAGGGACGACAGATGTTTTCCCATCACCCAGTTTATTATTTCTACCCCATCATACCAATCAAATAAATTATTTCATTCTGCAACTGTTATCCTAGTTTATTCACCAGTTTATTCAAATCAAAGACATGTTGCTCCATTTGGTGACATGGTGCCATCTGCCAGCATGGTGTCTTCATTGGGGCCACACACTGTGAAATGTATTTATGGGCTTCCATAGCTGCACATAATGTGATCAGTTTTCCTCTTTTTACATTTTTATGACGCTTCTATGATTAGAGGGGAGACATTCAGTAGAAAACTGCTACCTGATATGACCAGCAAATTGTCCCTGTTGATTTCAAAATTGTTATTTGGATATGTGAGGAAAAAATGTAATAAGTGTAATAAATAAATAAATAATTAATTAATTAATTAATAAAATGCTTACAATTTGCAGAATATCAAAAGTCATCAAAGTCAGAACAAATGAATGAGTTTTCTCCGTCCACTTGTGGTCAAATTAAATCAGCAGGGCCGGTCCTAGACAGCTATATTAGGGTGGGCTGGTACAAATAATAGGTGGGCAACTTGAACGACAGGTAGCCCAGAGGTTAGAAATGTGGACCCTGAATGCCTTCTGAAATAAAACTAAAACCTAATCCAGTGAGATTTCTCACCATAACCAATATTTACAAAACTAGACGGTCTTATTCAAACTGAAACTGAAAAGGAACAAAGAAAACAAAGCAACTACAGTCAATACTCAAAACTCAAAATTGTATTCAAAATCAGTTCATAGCTTTTTGAGTAAACCTGCTAACAGACAAACAAACAAACAAACAAACAAACCGATGTCAGAATAAACATAAGAAGAAGTAAAGAAGAAAAACAGCATTAGTGAAAAATCATCAAACTAATAATGACAACAATGTTAAACCAATGACATAATGGGGAAACTGAGCTGACCTGTTGGAGGTTTGCTGTCTAGTTATATGGCAACAGAGAAGTACAAGTAAACCATACTGTTATCTGTAGCCTTCAGTTCATATCAGTCATATCAGATTTTACATAGCGGATGTGAGGATTTAATTTTTAACAGTCTTCCTTCATCAGCTACTATAACACCCTCCATCATCATCACCACCCTCCTCACACGTACACAATCTTACACATGCTTCCACATCAAGGTGTTGACAACCCACCGAAACAGGCACGCTCACTTTATGTCGAATTTGTGGCAGTGCTGAAGTTGATAAGATGAAATTTCAGGTGCTGGTGAGAAAAAAGAAAAGAAAAAAAAAAGCAACACATGCTCCGGCTGAGAAGAGGTACACCTGCTAAAGTAATGGTCTAATTATGGAATAGGTGATGAAACACTCATCTAGAGTCTGGAGATATCAGCAACACATGCTAACTGTGAAAGTCATCAGCTATTACAGTGTTTTAATGTGTGGCACATTGCACGCTGAGGATTGTGGGGTAGGGATGAGTGATGGCTGACGCAGGTTTCTGTGGGGGAGCAGCCTGTGTAGGACGCAGAGCGTTACAGCTGGCATTTTGAAAAGGTTCATTAAAACTGCGATTTCTTTGTTCACGCTTTGTTTCATGTGTACTTTATGACACGTCTCGGTTAAAGTCGACCCCATAAATACTGGATCATCACGTCAGGTGTGCAACATCGCACAAATATTCCAGGAAGTCTAAGCGATGGGGTTGTGAGGGGTAATCAGTGGAAGACAGAGGAGCCCCTGGACCAAAATTATACCTCAGTGAATGACTTTGCACCCGATGATAAAAAACAGCAGAGGTTTTCTTCTCCTGTGTAAAGGTCATTCACTGTGTTTTGTAATTTGCTGACACTAGTCAGGGGACTGAAGATGGAGATTTCTGTGTTGCCACCCCGAGACTAATAATATCCCTATCTCAACTTGGGAAATCTACTGCGCCCCAATGTCCCCGTCACCTGCATGAACCCATTATGGGCTGTGTAGAAATCTGCAGGTCTCATTTCATATATGACCCCCCCCCGCCCCCATCCTCCTCTCTTTTCTGTCTACACATAAAAAAATCCCTGTGTCTCCTGAATAGCTTATAATAAGGAGCTTTAAGAAACCTACCCTCACTGCCCCCATAGGAAACAGCCTTGCAAGGCTCTATAATATCATGCTTTTTTTCCTAATTAAAGGTCACTTCGGTCCAGTCTCACCGTTGCCTTGGCTGGAAAATCTCCTGAAACATGACGCCAAATCTGATTTAATTTTCCATTTATGCCATCTGTTTTCTTGGCTGAATCGCACACGTTGAAAACGCAGGCACTGCCAGATTCATTTTGTAATTCCTCACATTTCTAGTTGAAGATAAATCACATTTTAACAAGAAGAGATTTCTTAAAATCACTGTATGTAACATTCCAAGATCATGCAGCGGGTCTTCAGTGGCTATTTCAGGTGTGCTCCCACACAACCTCTACATATGAATGCCTGAATTACATTCAATTAACATGAATTAAAATCAGTTATTTTCTTTATTATAGCATAAAAACATATAGTTTTTACTTAAAAATAGTCAGTTTGACAGAGCCCAAAGTGCCAAAAACAAAGAGCAAACAAAACAAAAAACATAAGGTGTGTGTGTGTGTGTGTGTGTGTGTGTGTGTACATAGTTTACACATATTTTCCCCTTCACCTATCAGGAGAGTAGAACCGGTCCATGAACAAAGTCCATTTCTTCCATCTTTCTTTGGAGGTCTCTGGTTTCCTTAGATGAAGAGTTAATTTTTCCATGGAATTTATTTCTTCTACACTCAAAAACAATCCTAATTTGACAGAAAATAATAATAATAATAATCATAAAACTTTTATATTAAAATTATGGACATTGACTCTAAATTAATAAGCCAACAGTTGTAATGCCAATTATGATGAATCACATTCATTTTAATATATTTTCTTTTTACAGAAAAAATACTTTATTATTTATACAGTATATGTACAGTATGTGTGCAGTTAGCATGTTCTCCCTGTGTCTGTGCAGATGCAGTCCAAATACAAAGAGAAGAACTGTAGGTGTTAAGTCTGGGCTCTCTTACCTCCAAAGGTAAGCAGCAGCAGATATTTTGTGATCATACTGTCTGTTCTAACACATTTCATCACTGAAACAGTAACAACAATGTCACACACACAATGTCAAAACTTGTTGAGTCAGGAGAAATGGCTGCAGCATATTCTGAATCGTTCATACCTTCTTATAAATTAAAAAATGCATCACGGCATCACCGTATCAACCTTTCTTTGCTTCTTACTGCCGACATTTAGCAGCTGTCTCAGCTGATTTCATCTGAGTAATAGATAGAGTAATAGATTACTAAATTATATAGGCTACTTCCTTGTCACCCATTCTCCCTTAGTGGCTGTAGATCATAGGGGTAGAGAACTGACTGTCTGGACTAAGTTTCTCATGAAAAAAGGAGATTCTTGGTATAAATGAGACTAAATAAAGGTTAAATAAATAAAGACATTTCTTCTAAATACAGTATATGTTGAATTTATGCCATGTCAAGCATCTAGAGATGGGCAGACTGGCTTGAATAATTACTTTTGTTGTATTCTACATATACAATCATCTTTTACCAGCTTACACTTTATTGCTCAACTCATCATCAAACACACATCCATACACTCACATGCATCCGTGCGTGCACACCAGACACACGCGCACACGCATGCATCCACACATAGACGTTCCTCCGTCTGGTGGGGAGTCTGGACTGCTCCGACTGACTGCGCCTCACTGCCCTTGTGCAGTGGTGTGCCAGTTGTGCCTTCCCCCATCGCTGTGAATGCCACCATCTGGTGTGCCACGTGGACATCATAATCTCTCCTTAATTACATTAGCAGTGCAATCAGTTACTGCATTACAAGGCCGGGCGAAGAGCTTTTAAATCTTGGAGGAAATCATAAATAATTGCACTAAGTACCCGGCGCCAGATGTGCGTGCCAACTTGGCTGGCATGAGATAAATAGTAACCTCAACAACGGTGTTCAATATCAACTCTGCAAACATTTTTTGGGCATTGTCTTTTGCTCTGACCTCGTCCTTTCCCTTTGGATTTGTGTGAGGCAGAGGCTGGGCTCCGCTGACTGTAGACTCGGCTACCTGTTGCTGCCGTGTGACTGATGGCAGCCAGGAAACAGTTTGTAACAAGGTGTTTCACAGCGTCACCATTCAGTCCATTACTGCACCCTTCAGTCATTCCTCAGTCGTGTAATTAGATGTTTCTCGGGTATCCTTTGTCGGAGATTGAAATTCTTTATGGATTCTGAGGTGTGTGTGTGTGTGTGTGTGTGTGTGTGTGTGCAGGAGACATTACACATTATCAGCCACCATCACGTCTTTCTCCTTAGAGGGCATGTTGCGTTGTGTTGCATGGTACTTTTCACTCATCTTCCTGTCATGTCCTCAGTTCCCAGGGCTGCTCACACTGACACACACCTCACTCAGTTCATTACCAGCTCAGGGCTCTTCCTCTTAGATGAAGTCACTATCCAGCGTAAATGAAACCACTGGTTAACAAAGTTTTGGACAGTACGAGGAATTGAAGGACAATTCCTTCATGTCGCTGATGAGTGTATGCAGCCATTGTTAAGAAATTGTTATTTTCCTGCCGTGACATGCAAAAGTTTCTGAAACAAGTCTAATGTAGTTTTTACTGCAGAGTTAATTGAAGGAAAAAAGCAAATTTGCAATTGATGTTTGGGGAAGGATCAATAACCCGAGGAATGTTTGTCCTTTTTAATTAAGCTTGTCTTCAGGGTGACATTTATAGGACCCAAAACATCTACTATACAATAAGATTAATACTACAATGACACACAGTAGAGCACAAACCTCCACCAAGGCAGCTCGGTTTCCACATGATGTCATTGCACCTAAAAGCAACGGTCCCCTGATAGTCTGACCCTCATAAAACCCTTTGGAATCAGGTTTGTATCAAATGGTATTTCACTAATGACCATTTGGATCACCATCTAAACCAGATGGATTGTTCCTTGGGCCCTTCCTCTGCAAAAACTTCAATCATAATCTGTTGATAACTTTTTTAACAATCCTGCTAACCTTCAAACCAACAGCAAGGACCACACCATCAACAAGAAGAGTTTCACTTTAATGAACATGAACGTGAGCTCGTCTTCCTCCTGACTTCCACTTGCAGGCTTGTGGGGAAGCTTCCTTGCAGCACTCGAGAGACGATGGAGAGGAGGAACAGAGAGGAGGAAGGAGAGGGAGAAACAAGAAGGTGTGGTGGTGCAGAATACAATACAAGAATGAAAGAGAAGGAGAGGCGGGTATAAAAAGGAGCCGGACGAGGTCTTTACTGTCAAAAAGTCCAATAAACGGGTGCATACTGCAGCATTTTCAACTGTTTTTTGGTTCGTTTCGAAAACGTTGCTGTGTGAATGCAGAACTTTTTTAAAATGCAAATTTTTCTGTTTCCAGCAAAAACATTGTGGTGTAAACGGGGCCTCGGTCAAACTGAGGGGACATGTTCCAGTGGGGAAAGTGACACCAGGGCATAGCCTCTATTGTGCTGGGTGGGTCAACGGCACAGATGTGACAACACGCAATCTGTTGATGACCTCACAGGAGGGGAAATACCTGGAACTCCCACCAGCCAATTAGAATAGAGGAAGCCTCTTGGATGAGAGGTGAAACATCTTCAAAATGAAAGTCCAGTTGTTTCCTATTCAACCTGAGGTGGTGGATTAATTACAACAGAAAGCATTTAGCCTAAAAATGTACCTTTATGCAGGGCAGTGTTTTCTGTTTTCTGTGGAAACACCAGGAGGATGCAGCATCCAGATACACTCAGATTGTAAATAAGATACAAATTCACAAAAAGGCGCCTTGACAATCTATCTCCCGGGTGGAGATATTGATATTAACATGTTCGATGCCCATTTCAATTTGATCACAATCTGGCCTTCAAAGTGTTATTTAAATGAACACAAAGCAAGGATAAAAACACAGCAGAGTGAAGAAGGAGAATTACAGATATTGACTAAATGCGTCTTATCATTTATCATAATTTCTCCATCCACTTTGTCACGGCTTCAGCGTTTAAGGAAGATAGATGATCCAAGATGTTGTCCTCTTTCATACTTTCCGTGCTCTGGGAAGTGTGTCCAATATGGACTTACTTTACCTCTTTGCAATTCAGTTGGCATGCGTTTGTCACTATCTAGACATACTGTGCATATCTAGCATGCCGTTCCACTTACTGTGTTAAAGGGACAATTCACCCAAAAATTTAAAATTCAGTCTTTATCCACTCATACACTTCATACATGGAAAGTGGTGTGAAGTGTCTTATTACACAAAAACATTTCTGGAGCTTCACAGCAAAGCAGCGCTGCAGCGTTCTCCTGAACAACTGAAGCAGATGGAGACTTAAACTTTAAAAACAATCCAAAACAAACATTAAATGACTCCATGAAGCTCATTATGGTGTTAAAACATTACATCGTCTGTTTTTGTGTATTTGTGAGTAGAGCTCTCTTTGTTTTATTGTGGAATTTTGTATGACATGTTGTGTTTGTTGTATTTTAATATGTGTGATTTGGCTGGTACTTTTTAATCTGAACCAGACTTATAAGATAAAATAAAGTAAAATAAAATAAAAGTATGAGGTATGCAGAGATCATGAGTTCTCATTAATCTCATCCAGCGGTGTATGTACATGCATTCAAGCTTGTGCACCCACCTCAGACAAGGGTGCATGCTAATGCTTTTAGCTTAGCAGCTACAGTGAAGATTTCAGCACAGAAAAGGTGCAAATAAAAAAATTCAAATTACATTTTGGAGAAATTTTAATCTGCAGACTTGGATTATGCCGTACTAAACTTTTTACTAAAATGCTGTTTTGCAGTTTTGTGGACTAAAAACTTTCAGCTGACTTCAGTCATCATGGTGGTGAGTAGATAATGACTGAGCTTTCATTATTGTTCCTGTTAAGGAACATCTGGTGTTTGGACCTTTAACCTATATGATAAAGGAAGCATCTCATGAAAAGCAATACATCTCACTGATAACAAATATTTACAGGGCAGCATGTCAAATTAGTACATGGGTGTTTTAGTTGACTAAGCGGTTGATAGATGTTATTCAGGTAGTTTTTTGAAGTCGCCACAATGTCAGTGTGGTGTCATTAAGAAGCAGGGCTTTGTAAGGTGTGACACTTGCCATTGAGCGTCCCAGAGGACTTTATGCTGAGGTGGTCGCCTCTGCAAGGGCGATCATTAATATCTGAGAGGGAATATTCCCATGGTGAGGTTGGAGAAGGTCTTGCTCCTGCACAGACACCTACAACACCAAAGTTCAAAAAAAGTGCTGAGCGTGAACCTCGGGCTGGTCGCAGCCATCTGCTCCCCTGCTAACTAATGCAAAACATCCACTGTGGACAAACCTCCAGGAGGGATGTGATCTACTGTCCAATTTTTCTTACAAGAAGGAGCCTCCATCTAAAATTAATCAAATCACACATACAGAATGAGAAAAAACCAGGCGAGAGTTATTAGTTTAATAAGATGTAGTGATGCAGCTTCATAACAGTTTCTTTATTTCTTCTTCTTGATCTTTACATCTATTATACACGCAGGACTTTGTCACTCAGCCCTCTTTTGTGTTTGAATGTGTTGTTTGGCTCGCTGTGGTGATTTAGAGGGAACATTTTTATCAGTATAGCAAAGCAAGCCTGCTCCACCAGGGAGCCAGGCATTTTATAAGGGTATAAATAATCAATGACACTGCATCTGTAATGGCCTGTAATGCAGTTTGTTAACTCCTTCACTTCGCCCCACCTCCTCCCAGAATGCCGCGTCTGCTGCTCAAACAATAGACATCGCCGCGACTAATTGACAAGGCAGTGGAATCTCTCTTTATCCGTCTGTCTGTGTTACTCTCACCGGCCATGAATCCTCCTTATGTGATGCAGCAGGATGTGTTTCTGCTTGTTTACCATCAGGTTGTTTGCGGCACATCATCGTCATCAGCAGAGCTTTACTGCAGCCGCTGAGAGGAAGTTCTCTTTCTCAAGGCTGGTCTGATTATAAGACACATATAATAGTCAAGTCAAGTCAATTTATTCATATAGTGCATTTAAAATACAACACAGTGTTGAATAAAATATGGCAAAAAACAACAACAACAGGAGAACAAGTTAAAACAAATTTAAGCAAATAAAAACAGTTAAGGCATAAAAGCAAATAAGAACAATTAAGAAGAAATAAATCGAAGAAAGAAAATTAGAGAAAATAAGACACATGGAAAACATAAATACTGTACAAAAAAGAAAAACCTAAATCTAAAGCAGAGTTTAGGGGCCGCCTCTGTTCAAATGACCTAAACAGATCTGGTGGATCAATGTTGACCAACAATAACATCTAAAATTATAATAATAAAACACATGTATATACAATACATACATAATCAATATAAGAGTCATAAACAATCAATGAAAACACACATAGTCACGCTGCTCCTATAGCCTGTCCAAAGGTTCCTAAATGGTGCAAAAGGAGCCGGCCTTTAATTTAATTTAGCATGTTTCTGCAAATTGCTAATATTTGTGGAGCTTAATATTTAAAAACCTCAGTATTAATATGTTGATTTTTAAGAACTGAATATCCTTTTGGAGCCATGTGCAGCGTGAACATGATCTATATTT
The DNA here is from genome assembly GCA_037577475.1 of Chaunax sp. Z400. Lineage (NCBI taxonomy): Eukaryota > Metazoa > Chordata > Actinopteri > Lophiiformes > Chaunacidae > Chaunax > Chaunax sp. Z400. Next base: position 3,069,028 of record CM075187.1, read on the forward strand.
GCAGAGACAGGTGAAAGAAAGAAATTACTATTGTTACTATTATGTACAGTAAACAGCTAGCTTCAGTAATGAATCTGGTCCCAGATCAGTGGTGGACTAAAGGTTAGAGACCAGTAGGTTACATCTGGGTGCCTAAAAGCATTACCATAAAGCTTCATTACCATGACTGAGGTGCTCTTGAGCAAGGCATTTAACCCCAGCTGCTCCGGTGCAGCTCAGACTGTGGTTGATGAAGGTGTTCCTGGGAAAGAGATCATTGATTTGAGTACATTTTCTCTGACTAAATAAAGTTTAAAAAAGTAGAAGGGCAGAATGATAGCCTGCATCACAAGGTTTAAGAATGCAGGCATGAGAATGCATATAAATGACATCACTGCGGTCCAACATGGATAAACAGGTTGACGGAACAATTTGCTCTCTTACACTTCTGTGTGATTGATGACTTTAAATAAAACCAGGGTATTTATATGAGAGGATATTCTTATAAATAAAATACCAATAAGAAGCGTAGAGGGAGGGACAAATGGGACGAAAAGTAATGAAATCCACATTAAAGAATAATGTGTTCATGCATTACAGTCAGATTGACTTCATGTGATGTTTGTTGTTTCATCTCAGCTGTTGCTTATTATGAGGATCAATCTGAAATGAACTTTTATTGATTTTCGGACGCCAAACCCGCAACAGGCTTAAAGGCTTGAGCCAAAAAGTCACATTTTTGTGACCTGAAATTCCATAAAAGAAGCAGACATGTAAACAATTTTAACGACTGTGGTGAGCCAATGTTTGGAAGTTCAAAAAAAAGAAACGGAGTTGGAGCTCATGGACGATTCACTTATTTCCAGAGGAAGGAAAAAACAAAATACCAACCCCCCCGCATCCATACACCCACAGCCGAACATGATACATATTTTGAGTCTCACCCCCCCCCAGTGTCACCCATGAGCCTCTGATTTCCATTATTATTAATATCTGCCTGGTTAATTTTCAGCTCTGTCATAATGTGTCGACCTAAACTACAAGAGACAATCCCTTATTGATTACTTTCCCAGCAGCCCCGGCGCATGCCCCAGCTGATCACGCCTCTCATGCACAGACATCTCATGCATTTCAGATAATAAGCTGCTGCTCCGGAGTTGAAACAAATTGGATGTGCAGTCAGTCACTGTCCAAGTGAATCATGTTGCAGTCTGTCAGTGGACTAGGCCTGGATTATCATCTTACCCAAGCGAGGCAAAAGAGAGGGAAGAAAATGCTATGAGCACCTGCCATGATGGCAGGGAGGTATATGTGAGCACGACTCCACCGTTGTTGCAGAGATATACATCGGGACTATTGATCATGCTGCATGCTGGTAGATCATATAGATGTGATGTGCACAAAGTCACAAGTACAAGTTACACTTTCTCTTAAAGGAACAAGTCGACGAAAAAAAATTTAAATTCAGTCTTTATGTACTCAAGGTCAGTCAGGTGACGTGTCTAAAGGTCCATTTCGGATACAGACAGAGTCCGTACGTAATCAGACATGGTACGGAAGTACAGTATGTACGGGTCGATGGATAGACCATTTGTGGACGAACGTATCCATTTACGTACGTAGAGGGAGCATAAATGGGTCTTTAGTCCACAAAACACTTCTGGATATAATATTAAAACACAGGGACTCATTTTAAGATGTTAAAAAAACAACCAAAATCAAATATAAAATGATTCCATGCAGCTCGTACGACGTAATCCACAGCCCCATTTCCACTGCGTAGCACCGACTCCTCTCGCCTTTTTTGTGTTTCCAGTACCTGGTTCTACTTTTTTAGTACCTCCTCTGTTGCGGCTCCATGCGAGCCGAGCAGGTACTAAAAGCCAAAAGGTCACGTGAAATGTTACAGACCCCTGACTGGTCAATGCCCGGCACGCACAGAGTATCCTGCACAGCACAAATCAATGGCCGCCACACTCAAACTGCTAAGCTACCTTAGCGACCGTAACTTTATTTTTGAATTGCAGCTGCTATGTTGAGTTGTATGAAGTCGTTCTCAGTTTGTTTTTTCATTTTAAAAGAAGAAGTCTGCAGAATGCTGCATCGCTGTTTTACTGTGAAGCTCCATCAATGTTTTGTGAACTTTCCATCTGTCTCGGTAGATCATGACAGAATTTTCACTTTTGTGTTTTAAGATAATAGCCTTTGACTTGGATCACATTTTAGCACATTTGACATCTACTGTATATAATTTCTATCATCTTATAATGCGACTGTCTTATAAAAATCTATTATTGGGTGATTCGATCCAAATGAAATGTGGTGTTTTTCTTTATTTCGTCTAAGCTTGACGCTGCAAACAAACACGATTTCCATCATGTTTGATTGTAGAAATGTATTATAGAAATGTATTATAGGGTATTATATCATTAGAATCATTTCCCGGATTAAAATGTGAGAAGATGGAGGCCTTATTAGAAGCTACTTTTGTTTAGATGATGAATGTAATACAATACAAATCTTGACCCAACCAACTTCTTCATGCATCATATTTCCTGTCTGTATAGCATGACAGAGCTTGTGAGCTAACAGTTGCAGACACCATGCAGATCCAGTACACGGGCACACAAGACTTACAGCGCGCCAAAAACTATTTCCAGCAGCAAACAATGCCGCCATTGTTTCTCCTTGCTTTCTTTAATAGGAAGAAAATAAAGCATCTTGTCAACCTGAACCTGGCTCCGCTTCAAATTTTGTGCACTTTAAGGCAAAAAAAAAAATCAAAAAATAGAAGTTTTTTTTTTTAGAGTTGCACGGAAAGACATGATTAATAATACATCAAGATTATGGAGCTCAGACTGTGCTGCACTGACTTTAATAAGTCCATGGAGGGAAAACAAACCCAAATCCACTCGCTTCCTGAAAAACATCTGCATTTAAACACCAATAAATCTGCATTTCCCCCTCAGCATAAAGCATTAGTTAGTGCCTCATGATTAAAACACACCTAAATTTAAATGATAGCTTTTGTTTTCTGCTACTTGTCTCAGGAATGATCAGAGACTGGATGAAGTAAAGGCTTTATTTGGGAAGAAGTACACCTGAGCGACTGCTGCAGAAACCCTGAGAAGTCGAATAATTGGCACCCTAGTGTAAGGCTCCCTCTGTTTGGTGCCAGCTGTTTAAAATATGGATGATATTGTTTTCATTGCTGTGCTTTTATTGAGTTCTACTTGGGCCGTGCAGCATAATCCTCTGACTCTGACCTTTTCTGGCATGTGGGAAAAGTAAATAAACAAGGCACTGATGTATTCCCTCCCTTACCACAGAGGAAGAGCAGCAGCTTTCCAGTTGATCATATTCAGGTGTCTGGATTCAGAGAGCTGTCTGTGGGCGCCTTAGCGAGAGCGGCAACATGCCTGTTTCTGTGGAACAGGCAGGGAATAATGGATGATGGGAAGGGAAGAGAAAAATTTATTGACAGCTGTGATCAGTGCACAGCATCTGTTCTCTATTGGCATTTCTGCTCTGCTAGCAGTGTTGACCATGAGATGTTTTAGTCTGAGCGTTCTTTAAAAATGTAGCTCCCCGTGGAAGTCACCATAAAATGCAGAAAAACCTGAAGTGTAATTTAAACACAAAAAAACAAGATGTTTCAGATTTGGTTGTCTGAAGCGGTAAAATTTCCTCCACTTCCTGCAGAGCAGCAGCTATACGTGGACATCACACTAATCCCAGTCTCATTGCATTATTCCACTCATGGCCGTCCATTGTTAACTCTTGCATAAATACATAGATAAGAAAATGATTAAATTTAAGTCAAGTCTTCCTCGTTCTACACTGTCACCTTAAATCATGCATAAATGTGATAATTACCCACGCTAGGCCAAAAGGGCCCATCACTGCCACTTTAAATCCAATAAACGCCACGACCTGATCACTATAATTGACCATCTATCAGGGTCATTGAGGAGTCCAATGTTGTAAACCGCCGCTTATAATTCCTCTTGATCATTGCTAATTACAGAAGGTGGGAGAAACCGATATTCCATAAAGCCAGTGAGCAGCTGCTAAGACATTTGTAATAACAGTAACACATATTTAAACACCTCCTCTCTTTATCAGCTTTTTTATATATATGGGATTATTATATTATTATTATTATTATTATTATTATATTGGGAGCTTAAGTTGTAACAGTTTTGGTCATTTGACATGAGAGATTTCTGTTTTATTCCTGCTCTTCTCGCTGGTTTGAAGTGGGCGGAGCTCCGTCAGAAAACATGTCTGTCCCCTAATAGAGCAGCTGCATGACTTCATCATCCCCTGTGTCTTGGATATATTTATATTTATATTTATATTTATATTTATATTTATATTTATATTTATATTTATATGCATATGTATTTTTGTATGCATGTTATTACATACAGCACATAAAACACACATTTCCACAGTTGGTACTGAAATGTATATATTTGTTTATTGTATTTGACAAGCGATTGTTTGCATTCGTTGATTCTTTGCCCTCTGATCACAGACAAAGTGTCACCACACACTCAACACACAGACGTAGTCAACTCTGTCCCTTGTCTATCAGTCAGGTGGGATGTAAAGTCCATGATGTAAAGTGTGCAACAAATATGCTGTGTGCAGCACGTTGTAAAAAATGCCTAATGTATCAAATATGATACAAAACAAAACTGATAAATGCAAAGTGTTATTTAGATTTTTTTTTTGTTATTGTCTGAGGGTCCAATAAAGACTCCACTTTCAAAGAATTAGAATTTTCTAGCGATTATTTGATGGTTTAGGTTTTACAGGGTTTTTTCGGGGATGGGCACCTAGACTCACAAAGCAGTGGAGGCACCCAGGAAGAAGTAAGAAATTAGTGCTGGTACATTTAAGGCACTGATTGTTTCTCATTTTCTCATAATTATTTAATGTAATATTATTTCAATGAAATACTTATGGAGTAGTAAATATTATTAAACATTGGTTTTATATATGCCAGTCTTTCTGGCACATGGTAAATGAGATAATGTAAGGTAGTAATGTAATATATTAGAACATAGTTAACCTGGTGTTACACTTATAGGCATGTTAAACCAGAAAGGCTTTTGATTTACTCCAGGGAGACGTCTGGTCATGAATTCCATTTAACCCTGTAACATTCATACCTAGCCCTCAATTTTTACACAGATGTCACATTTATAGATGGCCCCTAATGACATTTTAAATAATTCTAAATATGCACGTACAATAAAGGCCTACTGCTACCTTTTAGCAGTTCACATTTCAGAATTACATAGCCTCTGCCAGCGTTTGCACTCCATTCCTCCCAGTGTCTTTCTGTGCTGTGCACTGGGGCAACAAGTCATTGAGAAAATGCACAATTTATTGAAATTTTATGGGAAGACCCTTAGCCCCTTTCATCACCGCACAATTACGTAAAAGCCATCCAGCCCTTGAGTAACCCTTTTTATAGTAATTCACTTATGAATCTGGTCACAGAGGGGACGCCTCTCCCGCCACAAACACCCTAAAACATGTGTGGATGGCATGAGGATGAAATCCTAAATGCACTGAAGGGCACAGCTTTCATCAGGATTTCCCTTTTTTTTCACTTCATAAGCACATCATAAAATATTTCATTCCGCTCTTACTATCGACTTGTTTCATTACAGACTTGTACTTTTTATTTCCACGGATAGGAACACAGTCGCGAGGCTCGCTTCAAAATGCTTCTTCCCCCTTGATAGAAAACATGCAGCCCGGTTTTATTGAGGGGGAGCGTTAGAGCTAACTTTAAGAATCCAGAAAACGATGCTACTGACAGTGAAACAAAAGGAAAATGAAACAAAGAGATGGAGTGAGTGGTGGAGAGCCTCTCTCCTGAGATGAGTATGATGATTGCACCCACATTCCACTGCAGAGCTAAAACCCTCGGAGGCTTTAGGAATGTGAAAACCTACTTCTTCTCTCTTTATAGTACAACACTTAGGCTGCGTAGCACCTTTCCCCCCCCCCCTACCCTGAACATTGCTCACATCGCTGTTCCCTGAAGCTTGAAAGCACAACATTTCTCAGCCAGCAACTCCCACTGGGACCAAAGCCCAGAGATGGAAATGCAAAGGATATGTTTTATTGGACAGTTGCAGACAAATAAATCTAAATATGTATTTTGGTCATGTTTGTGCGCCGACTGGATCCTAAGGGAGTTGGAAATGATTATATGACATAAATAACAGCGCTGTAGCATGATATTAGGTCACATGTTTACATACATGGACCTAAGGTCAGGGAAGGCAGTAATACAAACACTATTTCTCTTCTTTAAAGTGAGCATTGTTTTGGTGGCATGCATGATGCTAGGAGCCATGTTTCCAGTGTGCACTGACTATTAATGAAAGATGAAACCAAAGAGCCGGCTGAAATATAGAAGTGGATAAAAGTCGTAGCTGTGGTGACGCCTGCCAGCGAAGCACAAATCAACCTGTCCAGTGTGTGTCTGTGTGTGTGTGTGTGTGTGTGTGTGTGTGTGTGTGTGTGTCTGTGTGTGTGTGTGTGTGTGTGTGTCTGTGTGTGTGTGTGTGTGTCTGTGTGTGTGTGTGTGTGTCTGTGTGTGTGTGTGTGTGTGTGTGTGTGTGTGTGTGGGTCTGTGTGTGTGTGTGTGTGTGTGTGTGTGTGTGTGTGTGTGTGTGTGTGTGTGTCTGTGTGTGTGTGTGTGTGTGTGTGTGGGTCTGTGTGTGTCTGTGTGTGTGTGTGTGTGTGTGTGTGTGTGTGTGTCTGTGTGTGTGTGTGTGTGTGTGTGTGTGTGTGTCTGTGTGTGTGTGTGTGTGTGTGTCTGTGTGTGTGTGTGTGTGTGTGTGTGTGTGTGTGTGTCTGTGTGTGTGTGTGTGTGTGTGTGTCTGTGTGTGTGTGTGTGTGTCTGTGTGTGTGTGTGTGTGTGTGTGTGTGTGTGTGTGTCTGTGTCTGTGTGTGTGGGTCACCCTGAATGAAATGGTTTAAGCTCACTGATCTGCGTGAAGGAAAGTCAATGGGAGGTGTCAATGAGAGGCCAGGCGGGGACTCCTGCAATCACATGTCGTGTGATTGACATGGTCTAACCCGGGGGGGGGGGGCCTCAGCTGACGTCGGAGGTCATGTGACCCAACCTGCACCTCTTTATGGAGTAGTTTTAAAATGATAATGGGTTTATTTTCATGTTTTCTATTGTACATTTAAAATGCCGACAACTCCTCCTATGAAGATCACATCTATAGTGTGTTATGGAGGCGTTATAGTTAATATATAATACATCCTAAATGCACAGAATTCTGTCTGATGCACTTTGATTTATAAGCAATTATAAGATATTCTAATAATTCTAATAATAAGTTATACTCCTTTAAAGCTGTATTAAGGACTCATCATATGCTATAATAGTCCTCCATTATATGTGTGGAGTAAAGTTAGGTCCACATTGATACAACTATAATAATCCAGGCTTCATCATAACGTTTCATTATTGGAGGTCAGTAAATTGTAATGCTTTTTCATGCATATAAAAGAATTTATGCTGCAGCATTAATGATTATTATATATCATGATTAAGGTGTAATTATACCTAAAACACTCATATTCTGTATTTTAGTTGCATGTATTAATGTCATTTTACTTCATAAGTTCAATTTAAATAAAGGGTCTCATTTTTTTCTCATGTGAATTAATTAAATCACTTGAATGTGATTCATTACAATAGACAGAATAACTAAAGTAACATTACTTTTATAGATACCACTTGAATAATAAACATTTGACTAAACACATCATGTTTGAAGTCCCCCTTAACGTTATATATACAGTATATTATAAATATAAATACATAAGGTTTCTATAGAAGTTAGCTTTAAACCATAGCATGAAACGTGTCCTTTTACATTGATCTGATGTAATAAGATTTTACATGTAATTATTATTTTTTCTATTGGTGGTCATAATATATTAAAAGCCTCATCATTTATTACTAGTCAGGAGGATCCATAAGACACTCATCATTCACAATAAATAATGTCTAGAATGTTTTATGACTGTTAATATGGTTCAGTTTATGAGTATTATAAATGTTTTATTATACACTATGAATGCCATCATAACACACCTTATAAAGTGTTAACAAAACGCCTTTTTTGGCTCAATTTTTCCAGATTTTTTCGATCACTGATCTCTCATCAAGCTTGAATCAATATTTAATGTAGTGATTATCCTTTGTCCTACTTTTTGATGAAGTTGATTAAAAAAATGCTCGTTTGGGATCTTATTTAGTCAAAAAAAAGCTAAAATGATTGCTAACATGATTTTTGTGGTGTTGGTGTTCGTATGATGTAAAATTAGTAATCATAAGGAACAGATTTGGGGTTTTATTCTACAAATATTCAAAAAATCTGCTGATTTTGTTCCTAATTTTCAATTTAAATACAAATATTTGTAAAATCCTTCATTTTTTTTCTGCTTCCCAAGACTCCTCAGCAGAAACAAAGGAGAAAAACTCAGCCGTCTTCTAAAACCTTCTCTGTCTTTGAAGGTAGAGCAAATAAAAGTGGCGTCCTATAGCAAACTGTGCTTCAGAGAATTCAGCCCCCTTCTTCTTTCTGCTGCATGTGACAAGTGAGCCATGCAGCTTCTGCAGGATTGTGTATCTATGTGCGTCTAATTATTTCTTTTCAAGTCCATACAATAAAAAGCTGCATACTTTTCTCTCACTGGGGCTGGGGACGGCAGGAGGAGTGCCCTCCAAAATATTCCCTCTCATGCCTCTGACAAGCACATCTACATGTCTGCACGCCAACATGGCAACTTTCTACACGTCTCTGATTCTAACCACAGAGATCTGGGAGCTGCAAATGCAGTCGCTGTCCGTGATTACACTTTTCAATTCCATTGTGCAAATGGAATCTCTCAGACTTTCTTTTTAATCTTTATTATTCATGGTGAAGGCACCCTTCAAAACAAGACAGACTCTTATTGTACAGTAATAAAGGTGTGTCGCACACAGATCCGCTGCAGAGTAATGGGCATCATTGAAGCAGCTGGAATTCTATACATTCGCTGTGATTTCAGACCAGTCTGAAAACTGTATGCTGACTGTTGTGATGCTATATAGAAGTGGACTGAATGCTTCTACCACATCACCACCACAAGGGGGTAGCATTGACATTTAAGCCCTTCAGCAGGCTCCCAGCAGCAGGACAAACTGCTTTTGATGTAATTGAGGTCTTAGACCTCTTAGAACAGCATATATTGGTTTGTATGTGGAAATGCTCAAGGAACAATGGATTTCCATAAGTGGATGTAAAATCGTATTTGGACCATCCCCGGCATGCTAACCACTCTCTAAACAATAAGAAAAAGGACCGCTTCAAGGATGGGATGTGCATTTTCCAAAGCACTTATAGGCTGGAAATGTAATGGAATGTAGCATTAGGATTAAATGTGTGGCTAAAAGATACAGAATTGACTAGTTTTGGATGCTTTCCTGGGTGATTCATTCAAATAAATGTGTAGATATTCTCAGCTCGGTGTTATACATCCTAATAGAAGTCAGCAAGCAATGTAAAAACATGTCTTTTTTGTCTCTCTTTTAGTGGAAACCTTAAAAGGAGACATTTTTTTAGGATTAAATATCATTTATTTTTCAGCCTCAGATGGAAGCAGGAGAATTATGACCAACCTGTATCGATTAAGTTGTTAATTATCAATCATTCCGCAGCTACAGCAGTTTTCCCCCTAACTAACATTTTTGTCCATCCATCTTATCATCCAAAGTAATACTTAAGAGTACGACTCTGGCAGGGACTCATAAATAAAGGTTACCTATTTACATATTCAGTTTATCATGAATATTACATACTCTGTACATAAAAATTCAAATGCAGTGTTTATGAAATATGATCGTGCAGCAAATGTGAGAAGACACAGAGCACAGCCCCTTCAGACACAGAGGGGATTTAGAGCATCGCTCAGTGATGAATAAAGAATGAAGAAGACATTAGACCTGCAGAAATTAACTCTCACTCCACTCGGAACCAAACTCACTCCAAGTTTGAACGTTTTCCTTCCATCACCTTACAGATGGATTCATGTCCCATCAGGTCCCTCAGTGGGCATCTCCTCATTCCAGGTTTGTATCGCCAAAGTCTTTTCATATCCACAGCAGTGTTTGCATGAAAATTACTGTAAATATGTTTACAGTGTTTTGGCATCATAAAAATTCAATTCCAGGGATGTTTGGAAAGTTAGCGCATCAGTCGTATGGATAAGTAAAAATGTCTCAGACACATTGATGCTCTTCGTTCTCTTCATTCTGGAAATGTTTGATACAATTTTAATTATTATTCCATATATTTCATTGTTTTAACTCCTCCGTGTTCATGTCCTTTTGTCTTATTCTCATTTAAAAACAAATAAGGAAACACCTTGGAAGATCATAATGGTAGGATGCCATGTATGTGGGACTTGTAGTTTTTGCTAGAAACATCTAAGAGTTATGATTGTAAGTTTTCACTCATAAAATATTGATGTTATTCTTTTATATATGTCTTATACTTTTCATCTGATGATGTTTCAGGTACGTTTTCAGATGTGTTGATTTGTGTGGACCCTGAGGTTTAATATATGTTGTCTGTTTTGTTTTTTGTATGCATGCATGGTTTTAATTGTTGACTCCAGGAAGACTAGTTTTGCTTCAGGACAAAGCTAATGAGGATCCTTATAAATAAAATAAAAAACATAAAATAATATTCTATATACCTTGTCTTGTTTTATTACCTCCACCAATAGTGCTGAGCAGAGGTCAAGTGATCATCCATGTTTATTTGAGTATGAGATATCTCAGAAAGTTATTAGATTATAGATTTTTAGGCAGATGCAGACCCAGGATTTTTTAAATTTTTTTTGCTTCTGTTATCATAAAAATAAGCCTCAAGCGTTTTTAGTGCACTAATATTTATGAATATGCAGATTTAGTTTTCCAGATGATGATCATTGCCCTGTAATTAAAAAAGTAGGCCCAGATGTTTGCAGAACTATTTTATCTTATTATTTCCTCCACCAAGGAGATTAAGTTTTAATTGAGACCAGACAGATTTCCACAAAACTTAAACTTAAAGATTTAAATGACATTTTGGTGCAGATCTGGACAAAGGGACTGATCCAAGATCTTTTTCTCCACTTTCTGTAACATTGTGAGATGATGTTAAGAAAAACTACTGAACTGAATTCCACAAAATTCAGAGGAAGGGTGGGGCGTGTCTCAGGCTAGCTAGACAGCCGTGTGGGTGCAAGAATCCGCTCTCCAGAGTGTCACTATTCTTTTTATTTTTTGACATGTTGCCCATGCCGTAACAGCATTATAATATAAAAATAGCTTTAGGAGCACCTAGGCCTATCTTTATTAGCTGTTAGCATACATCCAGACACGTATCCGTATGGATTTGGGGGCGTGTCCATTGTTATTTTCACTAAATTCATTCAGTGTTCTGTGGCAGATATTCAGGTCATGGTGGTATGGTTGCAGTTATAGTGCCTTTAGTGATTGCATTAGGAGGGATGGCGGTGTTATGGTTAGCACTGTCGCTACACAGGAAGAAGGTTCTGGGTTCCGACCCGGGGCCTCCTGTGGAGTTTGCTTATTCTCCTTTGTCCATAGGTTCCAGCAAAAGATAAGCTGTTATAGAAAACGTTTGGATGGATGGATCATTCTGGGCTGTGCTAAAACGTTGTGAATTAAATAGATGATAGATAAGAAATAGATAAATCATAAAATCTATGTTTGTTGTTGTTTAAAAATTTGTTGCAATAGTTAAAAATCGTTGATAATTTACATTTTTCAAAAAATAAATGACTGTTTTAATGACTGGTGTTGATGATCTTAGACTGATTTCCAGTTTATGCTGTTTTTATTTGATCTCATTCATTTTATTGCTTCATTCGTTGTTTTACGTCGCTGTATGAGTAAAGTTACCAAAGGACTAGATCATATGCATTCACCTAACAGACACACACCATATGTATATAAGATAAGCTGTTTGGCTTATATTGAAATTGGATGAGAGGCATAAAGGACCAAACACTGCAGCAAGTGTCTCATCTCCTCTGCTGCTCTAGTTAACCTGAGAGAATACGATCTACAAATGTGTTTCAGCAAAAGCAAATTACCTGGGTTTTGTGGAGGGGAACTAATCTCTCCAAGCATGACACCGGACAGGAAAGGCCTCTTACTGTTATTATGATGTGTCGGCTTGTGTTAGATGGAGGGCCTTGATGGCCGCATCAGGACGGAGCGTTGAAGCCCCTCTGCCATGACAGCCCTCTGATGGATATACAGGTGGTGGAGGGGCAGGGAAGATGGAGGTTAGAGAGCGGTGGATGAGGAGGAGACAGAGGTGATATGAGGTGCGCTGGGGGTGAGATACAATAGTAAACACCGACAAATGCAGCACATTAGCAGTAGGTGCAGAACCCGAGGTAACATTAGCATGCACAATAAAACTTTCAATTGGACAGGCTATCTAAACAAAATAACGGCCGTGTGTGGAGAATTCTCAAAGCCTATTGGTTGTGACCTCTGATGGTTTGTTCTCTGATGAAAACAGGCCATTTCAAAGGAATGAAGGAAATCTGTGCATCAACGTTTGACATTATAGAGGAAACAAAACAGAATTATGTACAACTGTTAGCTGAGAGGATTTCGAGGTGGCAGCATCTTTGTTTTTCTGTGTTCAACCACACAAACGACACAATGACAGCAGAACTGCATCTGTCCTCTGAAAATGCAGGAATCCTCAAAGTGAAAGCATTTTGCACGAATCACCTGCGTCACAAGAAAACAAGGAAAAGAAAAAAAAAGGCATATTTGTGAATCAACTCCTGGTGAAGCCAAAACAGATGAGCTGGTAGTGAATTTCTGGATGCTGTTGTCACCTCTCCTCTCTGGTTGTTTGGTTTCAACGTGCTTCCGGCGCAGGCTGATGACGAAGGCTGATGACGAAGGCTGATGACGAAGGCGCTCATTGCATGCATGCATGCAAAAAGCCATGAATTTGATTTGTTCACATTCATGTTGCATGACCACGAATCAGAAATCTGATCTAGGACCACATATGAAAGTAAAAAATCTCATTTGTATCACATTAAAGCAAAAAAAAAAAAAAAAAAAATCAGAATTGAGGCACTTCAGTCTTTTTATTGGTGTTTGAAATCATATTAAGTACAATAACCCCCCCCCCCCCCATCCCTATAACTGTATGACTCTACCAGTTAATAATCAAACAAAGCTGAGTTCATAAACAGTTACATTACATGTATATATATATATATATATATATATATAAGTAACTTCAGTAAACTTCAGTACAAATAAATAATAAAAAAGAGAAGTATGCATAAAGATTAAATATATATGTATAAATAAGTGAAAAGACGACTAAATGTAAAATGGGTCAATGATACAAAACTCCATCATCAATTGTGACCATTTTTGCAGAATCTTCTCCAACACCAAATGTTGCATAAGGTCTTTAATCCACTTCAGTCTAATGTGATGTGAACGCAGCCTAACAGACAAAAGGTCAATACCAGAGCTGTCTGCTGAGCATTAGAGGAGAAAAGCAAACTTACACTGACAGAGGGAGGAAAGTGAACCAGACACAGGTGACCCAGTCAGAGCAGAGCAATACAAACACAAAAAAACAACACAACCTGAGATCCATCAGGGGTGACAATAATATTCACTTAATCCATTGGGCTTTAAATTCTGTATTTGACTCCATGGAATCACCAAATTTGGAAAAACATAGCTTTCTATGGACAAACATTAAACAAATAATTCACCAAAAAACATTAAGTGACTCCATGCAGCTCATATGGTTTAATCAGAAGTCCAGATATGATTACACTGATATGAAAAGATGTTATTTACAACACTATGCAACCTGAAATCTTCACGGTAGCCTCAAAGCTAAAATCGTTAGCATGTGTCTGAGGTGGGGGCACTTATCTTCCAGCTAGCAGGTAAACACAGAAGCATAAATCAGAAGTTTTTGTTGACCTCGTCTAGCGTTGCATGGACACGTGTTTGAACATAGATGTTTTCAGCTCAGTGAAAATTGTGACGGTGAAGATTTGATCTTAAAAAGAGACGTGGATTATGTGGTAAAAGCTGTATGGAGTCATTTCATTATTATTTTTGTATGTTTTAAAGGGAATGCTGCAGAGCTGATTCGCCGTGAGGCTCCAGAAATGTTTTCTGGACTTTTTCCATCTCATAGCGGCGTCATCGTCTTCCTGTTTGTTTGTTTGCTCCCACATTAGCAGATCTGTGACGTCGCTGCGGTCGAAGCTCTGCAGAGAGGCACATGTTGGTGTCACAATGTTTTATTTCATTCATCTGAGAACGTTCACAGCTGGTGGTGTCTTGCACACACACTAAAATATTAATAGCCACTTTTCCTCAGCACGTTGTAATATGTGGTAAAGAAATGCAGTTTTGGACATCCGTCCCTGCAGGTTCCTCCTCGTCTTTGGCTCCGTCGGAGTCTCATGTGGGTTGGGGAAAGCGTTACGGAGAGACGTGGTGCTCCTCCTTGGCCTGGTAAAGATTGGGGGTGCCGACGCACAGCGGGACAGGTGTTCTGTGCTGCACACAGGGGAGCCTCACCGGGCTGCAGCAGAGCCTGGCCTACATCCATCTCTGTACCTGGGGAGATAAATGGAAAAATGTGACCCAAACAGTCCAACATCACTGCTTGTGGCAGGAGCGTGTTCTAACAACAGGGAACGGGCAAATCATCACTAAAAATGAGGCTCTGGCTGCAATTAATTCCATCCTTAAATGAATGTCTGCTGCTTGCAGCCAATAGAAATAGATTAATAGTGCAGAATGGAGAGAATAACTTTACCCAGATATAAAATGGGCTTCAATGCTCGGCTCATTTCTCGATCAACATTTTTTGTCATCTTGCAAACCCTACTTTTTGCAGCCTTTATTGTATAAAATGGTGTGATCTTTCCACTGCCCATTGTCTTGGAAGAAAAATTAATTCTCATTTGCATTACCACGTCTAAATGTCAGCCACCGATATTTTGTTAGACATTAGTAAAGCTGGCAGCGAGAGGCGGCGGATAATTGCACTCAGCCTAGCAGAGGGATTTACATAATTTCAGATAGCAATTAAAGAATCCTTGGGAATTTTCTTCCTGGCCTCTCTCTCTCTCTCTCTCCCTCTCCCTGTCTCTCTCTCCAGCTCACTTCAGCAGCAGTACAAAAGAAGCAGTCGTTTACATTAAGCCCCATGCTCCTCGCTGTTCATTTGCATGAAATTAAAGGTTTTCATGATCTTGAACAGCAGGGTAACATTTAAAATGCTGTTTTAAAGCCCTCACCTTGGAATAATGAAACTCTTTTTTGAGGAGGCAGTGGGAGTTCATTGACTGCCTGTCCACCGCAAAACTTTTTCATTTTCCATTCACTCACACAATGTAGCACAAGAATAGTGTGAATTCATTAGAAATCAAAACACCTCCTTCCAAGGTTCCTTCTCTCTCTGATCTGATCAGCCTTTAAATAACCAACGCTGTCTCTATAGAAATAATTTTATACACAGCTAATCTCTACCTGTATTATGTTCAGAGATAATATTTATTTTATGTTTTGGTCTTGTAGTTCACTGAACTATTTCTGGACCTCAGTATTTGAAGTGTATTCATCTGTCAGCAAGAGAAGAACAGACCTGAATCCATACATGATGAAAGAATAAAGTATGACATCATATCAATCAAATGCTATTGTGTTAGCATCATTACTAGCACAACGCCTCATTTTAATTGCATTAATTTTAACTAGATGGAAGGCTACCTGCCCCCCCACCCCCGCTTTCATACAATGGATCACAGAAGTAATGATGTGTCTTCAAATGGAGACGTTTGAGCGCCACTAAATAGACGACTGGTCTGGAACCTGGTCTGGAACCTGGTCTGGAACCTGGTCTGGAACCTGGTCTGACCTGATAGCGTGTCCCGACTTGTGTCAGTTTCACTTCTCTCTGCTATAGTGTAAACAATGACTTTCCCTTTTTAAAATAGAAAAAAATGTAATTTACTTATTTGTTCATTTACTTAGCCTCTTCCGCTCCAGTGTGTTGATATCTTTACATGTTGGTGGACAGGCTGGATTTACTATTAAATCATTCAAATGGACTTCAAGCCTATACAATATTCATCTTTGCTCCCAATATGTGGAATAGGAAGGTGGGTTGATGTCTGCTGTTAGTGAGGTTAATGTCCTGCTTTGTTATATGGAAAAAAACAAACAAAAAAACATTTACGTTTTGCACTGGAGGTTCAGGCAACAAAAGCACTTTATGATGGGGCAAATATTGTATTTTCTGATAAATGTTCTAGAAAACAAATGAAGTATGTTACATACAGTACATTTTACATATTGGTAAGCTGCTGGTCAGTTAGAATATGTGATGGCGAAAATTCAAAAATTGACTCAATAGCAAGGATCACTGGCATCACAGAAGGTCCAAAAAAGGTCCAAAGTTTAGGACACTAAACTGGTCCAGAGAGAAACAAAACCCAAGGGATTACCCAAGGGTAATTTATCAATTACTCTGTCAAAAAGGCAACTGAGATATTAAAATAGGATACTCTGGAAAATAAATTGTTAGGAGGCTGGTCTGTAAGGAAAACTAAGACAATCTGGCAAACAGGAAGTGAACAACAAGGAGTATAAATACTGAGAGGCCTGATTGGATAACAGAAAACAGGTGAGGAGAAAAACTGGCGTGAAACTAAACAAAGGCAGGAAGTAAAGTGAAATGCATGAAGGCAAGAAAATATAAAATAAAACAGGAAGTGAAGTGAACTTCAGTCCATATTGAGTCATCACAGAGTATCTCTAAACAGGACTCCTCCCCTTTCCAAGGGCCCCTAAAGTGATTAGACTTTAGCTGCATCCTTCGAAGGCGTCGACCTCCTGGACCGTTAGTCCTCAATGACTGCTAAAAATGAGACTATCTGGTCTACAGAGAACGTCACCAGCTCTCTCCATCCTCACCCTTCTGCCCTTCACTCCTCGACCGCTGAGGGGTTATGGATCCATTGCTGCCCCAGAGAAGGGGGCCACATTTTATGGGCTGCTTTTGAGGGATCCTTTGAAATGGGATGGCCTTGGTGCTCCACTGTGATCCGGCTATCTATCCTTCAAATAGCCTTCAAAAGATGCGAACGCCGCATTGAGACCCAGCATTTAAACTGTGAAATACTCGTACATATATATGCATATTGTTTGATACGCTCATTTACTCATAATTACCAAAGAGATAAGTAAAGAAAATATCTCAAAAACATCTTAACCTATTTTGTATTTTCCTATTTTTGATATTTTCTAAAGAGGTGATGCTCAGAAAGGGGCGGAGTTGATTAGATTTGGAGGCGGATCTGGAAAAAGGAGCAGATTGAGAGACTTTTTTGCAGCCTGAGCGGAGGAATACGATCTCTGAGAGTCTCTGTGGTTTGTTAGTTAGTTAGAACAATATCTCAAAAATGGAATGGAATGAAGTTTTATAGAGAGGTGGTCCTGGGAATGATTACATTCAGAATTGGATCCGGATCAAGTTGTGGTTCCAGGATCGTTTTTCACTTTAAAACAGCTCCTTAAACTTACAAAAGTAATAATAAAAATAATGCAATGCAATGCAGGCGTTAGATTTTAGTAACATTTTTGCATTTGAACTATGAAATATTGGTTTATATATTTATCACTCATAAGTCTCCCTTCCTTTCATTAGACTGTTTCTGATTTGTACAAATGTAAATTAGTATGTAAGAAATAAAACTTTGTGATGTCACAATCTTTGGTTAACTAGTATCTTGCTATAGATCCAAATTAGACATGTTTTTTTTATTGGTTTATGAGGTGAAACCTTTAATTTTTTTAATTAATTTTGTATTAGTTTAGGCCTTTTTGTGTTTGCATCATCATGTTTACCATTAATTAATAACCTTTCCCAATCATGTTATGGAATAATTTACCTGGTCAGCATTACTTTTCCTTCATAAACATATAGACAGGGCTGAAATGGGACACAATGAAGGAAGGACTGCTTTGAAATAACACAAAAGACCTCTGCCTGGATGAACCAATGTGACTTTATCCAGTGCAGTGAAGATAAACCCCTCATAAACAGTATCTTTAATTAGGTCCCTGTGGGTCCTGGTGTTATCTGCCATGCTGATTAGAATAAACATTAACTTGCTTTAGCCCTGAGTCTGATAATATGCATCGCTGTGTGGTGACAAGAGTGCAAAATCCAACTCTTTTCGCACTGTTTCTGAGAGCATCATATTTCACTGAGCTATTAGAAACGTTCATGCTTGCAGGAGGCGTTGCTTTAAATCCCTCGTGCCTTCTTGGTGTGGCCTGGATGACACATTTGATATGGGTATGGATCATCAGGATTAGTTAAACCAAAGCCTCCTCCTGGGAGGTCTGCAGCTCCAATGTGCATAATATTACAAACACTGTGAGTTTGCCAGCTCTCACTTTTGTGTTTAATCAGTATACCATCCAATAAAATGCTGTCGCTATGTTGTAAAAAAAAACAACAAACATCCCGATGAAAAGAAGACAATAAAGCTTTGTCACAGAGCTTAGAAATAAATCCAAAGCCTCATGTGAACAATACCCTTCACACTTCTTCCTTGATTCCCCTTCCATCCTTAAAGGCATCACACAACATTTTCACACCAGTCGTCCCGCCGCTGTGAAATAAATTGTGACAGTAACTCAATATGAAGTGAAATAGCTGAGAAAGCCTTGAGTTCACTTGCGCTGACAGTGCTGTTTAATTCCATCTTGTGCCAGCCTGACATTTCTGCTGCCACTAAATATTAAACATGTGTACCCGTTTCATTTGCATCTGGTAATGAGGTGGGAGACAGCGCCCAACTGGTCAAGCCTCTCTCTGGTGGTTGTGCTACCTCCAACAAAGTCACATGGACAAGGGTAAAGCAACAGAAATATTTAGAGTGGAGAGACGGAATGGAATGGGAAAAAAGGGGGTAGTGTGTCTGTGTGTGTGTGTGTGTGTGTGTGTGTGTGTGTGTGTGTGTGTGTGTGTGTGTGTGTGTGTGTGTGTCTGTGTGTGTGTGTGTGTGTGTGTGTGTGTGTGTGTGTGTGTGTGTGTGTCTGTGTGTCTGTGTGTCTGTGTGTGTGTGTGTGTGTGTGTGTGTCTGTGTGTCTGTGTGTCTGTGTGTGTGTGTGTGTGTGTGTGTGTGTGTGTGTGTGTCTGTCACCAGACCCCAGCATCTCATGCAGTGTCTGCTTTGGCTGACATTTCTCCCTGAATCTTTTAAGATGCATCCCTTGCTACAAAATGCATTAGTGGAGAGAGGAGAAACAGAGGCACAAGAGGAGCGGGTTAAATGTGATCGCTCTAAATGTCATCACATCTTCATAATGCAATATATATTCATGATGCGGCGGTCCAGGAGGGTGGACGTCACCGTGCTGTTCTGTAATTCAAATGTTTTATCCCAATTTTGATTTCCCCCGTACATTTCTGGGAGGACGTTTTGAGCCGTGCATCTGTGTTTTTAAAAAAAAGTATCAGTGGAGATTGAAGTGAATGCTGTGTGATGTGGGCGTTATTAAAAAGGTCTGCCATTCGCCATCTGCCATGTGTTTAGCACCCAGCAGTGGTGGATTCCTCACTGAAAGAGGGTATATAAATATTTTTATATGGTGAATTGAATGTGAAACGCATCATTCAGGATTTATGATTTCATATTTATCATGAGTCTGTTTCAGCGAATTGTTTTGAACTATTTTGGTTCACCCTCACTACTTTGGAAGCTACGTTTTCAGCCGCTTGAATTGTAGCAACAAAGCCCCCAACCTTTTCCGGAGGAAAGCTCTCGGAAAACGTGTCCTATTATGTACGGAATGAGCTAACTAATGGAATGAGCAAGCTAAGTAGCATTTAGCAGCTAAAGATATTTTCATACAACTAAAAGGTGCAACTACAGCTCCAAATGAAGGCTAATGCTCCTCCACAACTGTTGGAAGAATCTGTTTGCTAACAAGTTAGCCATGTCCAGGAACGTGCCCTGACCTTTTTTTTAAAGTCATATATTTTTATTGATTTTAAACATACATCATTTGTCCAAGATAAATTAATGGTATCTTTATAACAGGTTCCCTCCAGTGCCCCCTCCACAAAGCCATCAAGACAAAAAAACAGGACATGACACATAAGAAAAAAAGATGAATAAATAAAAATAGTTTAGAAACTAATAATACTTAAGTTCTTGTACAAATATAGCCACTGGATGAATAAAGATAAATAATGATTAATTAACTATTATTCATTATTCAATTAATTGTTGCTTTTCTCCAGAGTGATTTACAACAAGTGCATTTAGGAGATAAAGAGTCGTACAAATCACAGCACAAGAATGGAACCAAACAAATGTTCTATGAAGCTTCTATACTTTATTCTTTAGGTCCTCAAAAACAAAGTAGGCGACAGACAAAAGAAAACACTGCACTTTTAAAAACACTCATCAAAAAGTTGCTCAAATTGAGGTCCCGCCTCTCACTGGACAGATAATCAATCATACCTAATGGGGTGGCCAATCAGATTTCAGGAGTGGCTTGTGCCACCCAAGTCCCCCTTTCTGGACTCAGGACATTATGACATCATGATGACATCATGACATCATAATAGGCTTTCTTCTTTTTTTTTTACATTTGATTCTTTATTATACTCCTCAGTGTTTTAGCAGAAAAGCTTGTGGTGTTTCTGAAATGACTGCATAATCTTCCCTCTCCTGTGTCAGACAGCGTTCAGCCACACTTGCTTCAAAAAGGTGCAGGTTAATCTTTTATTTTATTTTTTTGCAGCTGGTGTGAAAAGGAAATTCTGTCATTGCCCTGTTTGGCATTACAACAGTTAAAGTTTTAGAGACACCCTTGCCTCTCCATCAGGGCTGTATTGCTTTCATAGTAAGTATCAGGTCTGTCACAGGAAATCAAACCCTGATCAAAATGGCAGCTGCGTGTCGAAACATCAAATCTCTTCCAGTAGAAAAGCAGAGATGAAGTCGTGTGTCTGCCGGTGGGCTCCACTTATTGTTAATTCTGTTAAGCACATTCAGCAGTCATCGACAATCGTGTCCACTCCCCGGGCCTCCGGTGGGACTGCGTGTCCTGAGGTTTACTGTTGCTAGCTTGTCATGTCCACGTCAACAGCACTTATCGCCTCCTGTCTGAGAGCCGAGACGTTTCCCAGCCATTTAGCTGCCTGTTTGTCTTCTCTTGATTTCCCCTCCAAATCTGTCACATATAGTCTTCACCTGACACCTCACAGAGCGTTCCTCTCTCAAACACTGTCAAAACAGGGAGATCCAACGGGAAGAGATATCAGCAGGGAGCCACAGATTGCCAAACGTTATATCCTGATCAGGCGCTGCAAATAATGACCTGTGTAGACGAAGAAGTCTGGGATCATTTACTTCATCCACACGCTGACTGCTTTTCAAACAGGAAAAAAAAAGAGAAAAGGAGCGATTTGTGTTCACAGTTTTGCAGATATTTGGGACTTTCTGCCGCATTGTGCTGCACGTCAGTGACAGTCCAGAGTTTTCACATCGCAGAGACTTTTTCTTTCTTGGAATAAAAGCACTGGCATGAAAACAATACACTTCACAGAGAAGGCCTGGCGTAGAATCAAACGCTTCTCTTTGGTGCATTTTTCTCTCCCTCTCCCTCTAAAAAAACCCAACAACCTCTATTATTTCAATACGCTCTTGGTTTTAATACATTATTGATCTTCAGGTTGAAGTACGGGCCGCTGCATTACGAGGATTCTAAAGCCCATCATGGCATGACACTCATGTACTTGTGAAAAATTATACCAATTATGAAATCAAGCAACAACTACCTCAAAAAGCAATCAATTGTCACATTGGAAAGCATTTTGTACCCACGATGCTATTGGCTTTGTGGTTACACAGAGGTAGAGGGCCTTGGATGTTCAATGACTTCCAAATACTGATTTTTGTTTTGTTTTTTACAATTCACTCTGATTGTTTTGCTCCGAAGCTTCGATTATGTTTGATGCTCTTTGCTGAGCGACTTGTGTGCCAATAAGACAACAGCATCTGCCATTGATTAGCCTTAACGAGCTCTGGAGACTCAAAACGGCCATGCACACTTAGAGGCATGCATTAGTACTCTATATCCCAGCGCATTAGGAAAGGATGTGTTCATTCTGACGGTGCAAGAAGAAGAGAAAGCCGTTTCTAGAGTGCTCGCAGGGTCAAGTGTGAGCCGCGTCTTCGACAGCGGCTGCCTTGCCTGTGTTTCCATATCACGACGTTCAATCATGCGGTGCCCTCATGCAGAAACCTTTAACTCAATGCTCATAAATGCAGGGAAGCAAAGCGTACTGTCTGCTGCAGCACAAGCAACCCCTGCATTGTGTCATTGGGTATTTTTCATTGCTGTGTTTTGCTGCTTCTAAAGCAAGGAGATTTTTTTTTTCATCTGCTGATAGAAGGTGAAAACGTTCTCCACAGAGAACCAGCCGGTAGTATGAAAAACTACAATTAAGGTCACCTTTATTGTTTCCAATCCGAACCGTCGATGTGACATCTAAATGACATTTTAATGAAAATTCTAGACAGGTTATTTTGAATAGTTTCCTAACAGATGCAGAAGGTTGAGCAGTGGTGAATTGCAAGTGTCTTTTGGGGGAGGTGGCGGCTTGACGGGCGAACGAAATCTGAGGCAGATAAATGAAGTGGAGATGGTAATACAGTGTGTTATAGCTGAGAGTGACAAGCCCGTTCCTCCCATGAAGCAGCTGAGCTGGCATTAAACAGACAAGACATCCCGTTCAGTCAGTTATCAGCCCAGGAATAATGAAGGAACGGGCCGGCAGACCAGGACGAGTCACCCCAGTCAGCCAAGTGGAGAATTTAATTTCGTGCAGGTTCCTCTGCAGCCAAGCATTTCCCCCATCGGAGGCCTGCTGGTGCTCGGGTGAGCGCGGACAACTCAGTGCAGCCGACTCGGAGTCTCTGCGGCGCTGACAGAGATGCGTGTTGATGGATTTTTTAGAGTGGCTGCGGGGTGTGGGGGGGCGGGTGGGTGGACTTAAGTTTGGGTGGGGTTGTTAAAGAGAGCGATGACAAGCTAACTTCAGAGAAAAGTAAAAAAGCGATCACTCGTGTTACTCATTTTCCAGAGTATGGCTATATTATTAAATCAAAGACAGTGAAATGAGAAATGGCTCCTGTCTGACCTCCAGATACCTTCTGTAGGAAGGAAATACTATTGTCCGTGCTTCACGTTACCCCTGCTCCACCAGCCTCCACCCTCCAAAGTTCTGACTTGTTGTGCTTTTGAAAAACTAAACTTTATCATATTTTAGCGAACAGGAATTTAAAAGGCTTTTTTGTGGTCACAGGATCCAGCTAAATGTTGAAAAAGACGCCCCTGGCCTCGGCCCTCCTCCTCCTCCACCACCACCTTTTCATGCCCTGCAGCCACAACACTCTGTGTCCCATATATTTGTGTATTCTTGCAGATGTGTAAGGTCTGTCCTTGTAGGCAGCCTCCAAAGACAGATGGCATCTTTTCCCTTTCCTGTGCAGTGAAAACCTGAATGTTTGATTCATGGACCTCAGTCACATTTTGAGTTGCACAGAATAAGTGTTCTGAATAATGTAGAATAGGAAAGAGGTGTTTATAATGTTCATTTAGAGCTCATTTGTAACCTTTTCTCTGTATCTATTAGTAATGTCTGAGGTGTTTTCAACAATTAACTCGTATTTGTTGGATATTTAGATAATAGATGACTTATTTTAATATTTATTATGTATTTTTAACATTTTAGAAGCTTCTTCAACAGAATCTTGATGCCTGTATCCTGTCACTCTATAATTCAAAGTTTTGATTTGCTCCAGCCTGATCGATCACCTTATTAATGGAGGATGACTGTCTGATCACCATCATGTATCACTATAGGGTGTGGCCTATAGAACATATCAGTGCCTGTGTGTCACTATTGTTGTTGCTCTTATCACAGGACCACATGGGAACCCATGCAGACACGGGGAGAATATGCACACACAGAAAAGCCCCAAGTCCTCAGGTGGATTTGAACCCAGAACCTTCTTGCTCTGAGGTAACAGTGCTACCCACAACGCCACGCCCTTAGCTCACTTACATTGATGTGTATTATTTCTATGTGTCCACTAATGACTGAGAACTTGTGGAAGAACTGATTTGCATCTACATTAAACTTCCTGGACGTGTTTCAGGTAAATCTGAGAGAAGTTGAGCTCAGAATCGTCCTTTAGCGCCTTAGCAGCGCGGCGCAGGAGGCTTTCCCTCCGACGTTTCAAAACCCCGGCTCTCCATCTTTCTGCTGTCAGGGAAAATCTCAGACCACAGCAGAATCTTTCATAAATGATCCCATAATCTGGGATCGTTCGTGCTTGGCTTGAGAACAGACTGTGGCTAACATCATCACCTCCTTCATACGTTCAATATTTCATCACACAGCGTGGATAAGACGACTGTTCTGGCAAATATTGATCCTATCAGAGAAAAAATATCAGAGGATTACTCAGATTTGTTCTATTAGTAGTTATTAGACTTCTTTCTTTTTCTTTTTTTTTTTACACTTGTATGAAGGATCAGACAGAGAAGGGCCTTCTGTGCTGTGAATCTGCTCGGCGGTGTTGCTGCCAGGCTGGATTCACAGCCAAGCGTTTGTGGACAAACTGTGCCCATAACTGCCTGTGAGCAGTGTGTGGAAATCTTTACATTAATGCATCAGCTCACTGGGCCTTCCTATAGGTTTCCTCTGTGGTTGAAGAGTTGACTTCACACCAACAGTGACCGCTCAGTTGGAAGCGAACCAAACGCCTGTGGCTGTAAAGACCTGCCCAGGGTTCAGGTTCTTAAAGCGGAAGTAATTGCGGAGGTGCACGCTCCATTAAAAGCAACTATTTAATACAATAATCATTCAATTAAAAATCCCTTGTAGCAGCTGCCACGGCTGATTTGGATCAAAGGAACATGTTATTTGTAGTTTGATGCAGTCTTTCTGCCTAATGTATTATTGCACCTGCAGACTGCATCATTTGGAAATATGCTTGTTTGCTCTAATTCGTCGTTATGATTACTGCTTCTTCCACATGCACTGCAAAGCAACAATCCTCTCCCTGCTAATTTAAAGTGAATTCCATCACAGTGCTTCTGGACTTATGCTAATATCTGCATGGAGACAGAGAGTGTAGAATGGAGCTTCAGCTGGAACATATCTGGAGGCAGAGCTGCTCTACAGACACAACTTTGTGTTGTTATTAACATGCCTGTCGACTGTGTGTGTTATTTTTTTTTGCCTGCCACACATATAACTAAGAGACAAGGAATCTTTAAATAGATTTCCATGCAGGAAATCTATTTGTAATACTTGATCTTAAGCTCATTTCTACTCCATTTACATACAAAAAATAGATATGACTGTTTCAAAGGACGTGTCAATGCCTACATACATCCATCTGTCTTTTATGTTGGCATCGATTCATCCACAAGAGGGCAGTGAAGAGTCAAAGGTTTCGACAACAACAAATAAGGCGACTCTAGGAGGAGGTTTTGATGATGTTCCTAGTAAATAAAAAGTGGCATTAGTGGAAGTAAGTACATGGAGACATGTGGACAGACAATTTCTTTCACGTTATCGCTTCACTTTTTTCTTCTTTCGTTGTTTCCGGACATATTTGTCGTGCTTTGCTTGAACTGTAGCTACACTGACCCCATTTCCTTATGGTATTGCTTTGTTTTTTGTCTATATCGTCCGTGTCTGTAAGCTCTCTAATGCCCAAATATCAAATAGCGTACGAAATGAACGCAGAGAACGTATGGAGGGCTCCCTCCGTATCCGGATACGTCTTTAATGTAGTGCATAAATGGGCCTTTAAGAGAAAAAGTCAGCCAAAGAACCGAAAGTGAAACCAAAAACAAACATAAAATCATTGGATCATTACCTTAAATAGAATTACAGATTTCTTTGGGTTTGTTGGAATTATTGGAGATAATAAGAGCAAAGTAAAGTAAATGACTGGTCCAGTTGTTTTTTTGCACATTTCAATGCGTTAATGTAACACATTATATGTTTAAAATATAGAAATGGACAAAAAGGGAAACGATGTAGTTGTACTGCACATCTTAATCTGTTGGATGTATGCTGGGGTATCATCTGAAAATGATGCAGTATTATTTTCAGTTACCAGATAAATAGAAATAAAGAAAAGAATGCTGCATCCTTCCTACCGGCCTCTCAAACAGGAAGCGTCAGACATTATGCTGCTGGTTTGCAGGCGAGCCCATTCTTCATTACTGAGACGCCTTTGTGTTTTTATCTTGTTGGATGCCTTTTGAGCAAAAGAGCACATTACATGGAGCCTTTGTTTTATTGTGTTCAGCAAATTAATAAATGGGAAGCACAGTGGGACAAAATAGATATGAAAATGTGTACTTTGCATTATTGAAAAGCTTATCCACTAAAGGTTACCAGCAGCTATTGTAGTACAATCTGTGAAATGTAATTAGATTGTGTGTGAGAGAGCAGCGCAGATAAAGCTGCCTCTGCCATTATGGACTCCCTCATAACATTTTGCTTCCCCCTGAAACTTATTCTCTCTGAACTAATTTTGCATGACATGCATTTCTGCTCCAGCTATCATGAGGCTACCTGTGAATTAAACTGGGTTTGCAATACAGCAAAATTCCAGATTACATTTAGACGTGCAGAATATGTGGTATTATTTATTAATTCAAGCCAGACAAAACTCACAACATCACTTACAGCTGTTACTGCTGGTGCCCTGTGCAGGTTAATGTTAGCGCACAAGGTACGTAATAATCAGAGTAAAATCAATATTCATAGATTCTCATTGGGTAGCTGCCCTTATTAAAGTATCTCATGTGAAATTTGCCTTTTCGCATGTAAAAAACACAATTTCACAATGAAATAAATGAAATAATAAATAAGGAATATGAATAAATAATAAATAGAATAAAACTGATTATTTTCATATGTGAACTAAAATTTCAGCATGTTAAAGGACAATCATGTAACATGTGAATAGGACTTTTTTAATTTATTTTTTTACACGCAATTTGCTTTTTTCACATTGAAATGAAAAGTTCCACATGTGATACATTTCCACATAGAAATTCGATTGGCTCTTTCCATGTGCAGATTAATATTTGACTATGTGAAAACTAGAAATCACTCAGAGAGCTCGTTCCTCCGCCAACGCCATTGTTACTAAAACCCGAACAATCAGAAGAAACGAACAAGAAACGGTCACAATAATTCATTCTGTATCATCATCAATATCATTGCACCCAGAGCACAGCACACACTACGATGACGCTAGTTTGAGTTATCAACAAAAATATGATTTTCCATTATGATGGCTTTAGATATAATACGTAATCTGGATTATCTCAGATACATATTGGTGGCAGTGTCATGTCTCTACCCCTCTCTGTTACCAGATTATGATCCGGATCTGGATCCAATTGTGCATCATGGTATAGTAGTAGTTATTATTATTATTATTAGTATTAGTATTAGTATTATTATTATTATTATTGGTATTATTATTTTCCATGAAATTAGCAAAATGTTGAAAACAAAAATAGGCCCCGCCTTGCGATGATTAAGAAAATGTTAAAGTGATCCAGAACCCACATCCGTACCCGGATCTACCTCAAAATTCAATCAACTCTTTCTTGATCCAACATCCACCCATGAATAAAATTTGATCAAAATCTGTTGACAACTGTTTGAGATATCTCACAAACATACAAACAAACAAACATGGCCGACCACATAACGTCCTCCAGCTCACCTCACTGAGGTAATAAATCATGAAATCACACCAAACCTGCTTCTTTACATGTGAATTCACCATTTTCACACGTTCCCACATGAGATTAGTCACTGTCACATGAACACATGAACTGGACATTTTCAGAACTGATTGGCTGTCTTTGTATATGAATGAAAGGTTGCACATTCACCAATATCTGTTCAGCAACATGTGATCATATTTAAGTGTAAGGTATGAGAGGTCGTACCTTCAACCAATGCATTTCTTTGCCTCTTGTGCTCAGAGAAGCAGGCTCTCCTCTTCCTCTCCATGAAAAGAGTGATAATAGAAGCTAAAAGTTGAGCAGAGAGGAGAAATGATTAAGGAACCTTATTAAAAGCAACCTTGTAGATTCACACGCGTGATGGAGAGCACATTATGAGGCCTGATCCTTTTCAAATGACACCACGGTTTCCCGAACACGCCGAAAAACCTGATTAGGGTGACAAGCACTGAGTGATACTGCAAACCTGTTAATAACATGAAAATTAGAAGGGGCTCATGCAAAAAAAGGAGATTAATTTAGCTGGAGTCCATCTTGCGCAAATTGCAAAGTTGTGAATATGTTTTCAGATAATGAGCCTTCCTGCTTGTCAGCTCACTTGTCATTTTCTGTAATTAATGTTAAGGAAGACTCCTTCCTGATGGTTCGTATTACTCATGTAGCAGGAAAATTTCTCCCCAGAAATAATTTACATTTATTATCATCAGTCTGTTTGTGTGGTTTATTTCACAGTGGAGTAATTTATTGCAGCACCATTTCGCTCGCCTTGATTAGTCACTCGTCAGACTGAGATGTAATTTTTTTTCCTTCACATGTCTGCTGCTGGAAATTGAAAGTGTTTTTGGCACAGTGTGGTACCTTCTCCGCTCTGCCTTTTACTGCTTTCTCTTTTATTTTCGTGTTTACCTCCTCAGTCTTTGGAAAGCCTCCTCTTGCTTTTTACACTCACAATAAAAAGACTCTGTCTTTACCCCCCACCATGCTGTCAATCTGCAGTACACCAGATTTAAAGTACTTCAGATTTAAAGTACACCAGACTTAAAGTACACCAGATTTAAAATACACCAGATTTAAAGTACTTCAGATTTAAAGTACATCAGATTTAAAGTACACCAGATTTAAAATACACCAGATTTAAAGTACACCAGATTTAAAATACACCAGATTTAAAGTACACCAGATTTAAAGTACTTCAGATTTAAAGTACATCAGACTTAAAGTACACCAGATTTAAAATACACCAGATTTAAAGTACACTAGATTTAAAGTACACCAGATTTAAGTCTTTTTATCTTATCTTGTTCTCCTGGTTTTTGCCATATTTGTTCAGCACTTTGGGCGACGCTGTGTTGTGTTTTAAATGTGATATATAAATAAATTGACTTGACTTTTTTGGCCCATAATCCATCCCTTCTCAAAATGTAATCAAAATCAGTAGATCTTTGGAGATATCTTGAAAACAAACAAACACACAGACAAACACACAGACTGATAAATAACTCTTGTTGGCAGAGGTAAAAATAACATAATATAAAGGTAAAACATATTTAAACACTGTATATGAATAAAACAAAAAAAGTAAAATAATAATATAAAATAGTTGTGGCCTAAGTTTTAGTCACAGTACAGTAATAATCAACCAGATCCAGACAAATACATATTTATAAAGATTTCTTTTCATTAATACTTAGAGCTCATCATTTATTGAAATTGACAAGAATGTCAAAATATGCACTGTGTAAAATCAGTTTGCAATGAACATATGCTTATGCTAATTTTTTTAAATTTATATTTTGCTTAATTTACGGTACGTAGTTTATTTCTTCTTATTTCACTTAATTCATTTTATTTTATTTTTACCTTACATTATGCACAGTCTTGAGGGGAGGGGGGGATGACTGTATGTTATGAATAAAAAACCTTGAACCGATCTTCATAAAACCTGGATCCAGACAGACAGGCAGACATGGTGATCACATAATGGTAATTATGTTTTAATCGATCATACAACACTGTACTTTTTTTTTAACACTTTATTCCCACAGATATCATCCATACAGATTCCCCCCACTGTGAATCCTCCACCCCACAGACTCAAACCAGCCTTTCTGAGCCACTAAGCTCTGCTTTTCTTGGTGCCACTAAATTTATAAGCCCACTTCTTAAATGTATTATTCATCCATGCATGTAAATAATGCATGCCTGCCTCCACACTAAATTAACCCTTTACCTTACCAGGGATACAGGAGTCATTGTTATGAAAGGCAATTATGTCACTTAATTAATGTTATAATTAATACTGTAATTAGCTTAAAGACCCTGCAACCGGGTGCCACTGCTAAGCTGTCTTAATTAAATAGATTGAACGGTTTCATATCTTTTTGCAGTGTCACGTTGCAGAGAAATATCTCATCTGTAGGTTTTAAGACAAACAAGGCGAGAGAGCTCATTCAGAGACAATAAAAGGAAAGGAAACGTAAGATTTCTACTTTTAGCCAATCATTTCAAATCCTCTCTGAGTCTATATAAACTGCTCCGTCACAATCTGACTCTCTGTCACAGTGGGAGTCATTGCTGAAATTGTGAGACAAAATAAATCCAATTCCCAATTCATCTTTTAGACTAAAGGTAGCTGCAAGAAGCCGGTTTTATTGCAGCAGTACGAGGCGAGAGCAGGCAGACAGCTAATCCGCTAGTAGAGAGTTTTTATCCTCGCCCCAACCTGACAGTGATAGAAAGTGTTTGCCCCAAACTAGAAAAATAGTTGAGAGAGGATGAAGCAGCAAAGAGGTCAGTGAATACTGAAGGATTTCACCGCTGGCTGCAGGTCAGCCTTTGTATTCATGGGCTGTGAGCATCCATACAGCTCATCTATTGTGCATGTGTGTGTCAGGATCAGTTTTGAAGCCAGACGCCTCGGTATTACCGGGGAGCAATAAGGAGGAACTCCCTGCTTTGTAAAATTAATTCCCCTTAGTGTGTCAGAGTGGCTGCAGGAGCTGGAGGGGGAGATATAAGCTGCTTTAATGCAGGGTTTCTGCTTCTGTGGGGGGCTGCGTTTGCATTTCTGTAAATATTTGATAGAATTTCTGCATTATTGTAAACATTTTAAATGAATTTGCTCTCGTGCAGCGGATTAAACGCCGGCTTTTTGTTTGGTTGCATGTGATTTTATCAGTGTCATTAGACCATTCATTGAGCTAAGTGAGGAATCCATCAAAAACTGACAGGGAGCTGCAGACTAATGGCTGTTAGGCTGTAATATTCTTTAATATGATTTTTATTTGCCTTAATTTCATCTTCTTTTACACAGGTCCCAAATAGGTAGGGAGCTGCAGAGCACCTGCACATATTCCTGTTTTTTTTTTTTTTGTTGGTCTCCATGGGGATTCATCCTGGCCAAACTCTGCAGCTCTGGAGTGAGAAGCACATTGTGCGTCACTGCAGGGACACGAGAAAGAAATTAGAAGGAGTATCTATTACGTCTATGGCGGCAAGCAGGACAGCAATTTGTGCACATGTGGCGCCTCTGCACGCTGCTTGTATCTCTTCATACTCCTCTGCATTCGGAGCCACCTTCATCATCCACTCCAACACTCCGAATTAAAAATAGCTCAGCGGGTTTCAATTTTGTGCTGACACCAACCTAATTTTTACCTCCTTTCAGTAGTTTCTCCTCTTCTTACACTTCATATCCTCTGAAACAATCAACCGCCGCCCTGAAATTGCCCTGAAACATAACAAAAACAAATGAAATGGAAATTAAATTTTTTTTTTTTGAAGCAGGATTATCTACCGTGTGACTATTATCTTCCCCTGCTGTTTGTCTGCAGCAAAAGGAGGAGATAATTTTACAATTAATGGCAGAGGATTCAGAGCCCTACTGTAATCATTAGATGACACATCTAGAAGAAATAGCCCTTCATATTGCCTTACCCTGGGCTTCAATAATCTTGACCCTGGGTATTAATGGATGAGTTAATGGCCTGCAGAAATCCTTTAATTTATGCCAGAGTGAATTAAGAATAAGTAATGGATTCTGCTTTTCAAAATGTCCAGACAAGGCATTTCCGTTCAGCCTATCTGAGAAATCAAATTATCATATTATCTCTTTGAATGGGTCTTCTGAAGCCATATTTCACAATATCTGATGGAAATAGTTTTGACATTCATTACATGACTCCTGCTTTATTGTGGCTTGCTAGTACATGCTATGACAAAGGGTGATAATGATTTTTCAAGCCAGCAGTGAAGAGAATGGACATGAAGAAAAAAAAAAAAGGAGCGGACATGACAAATCAACTCACAGTGTCTTAATGTAAATACAAATGTAATTATGGGAGTGTAAATTGGTTTGACTCTCTGAGGAGAGGCCGTCGGCCTTCACCCCTCTCTTCACTATAAATTCACATTTAAAAAATCTTAATGATAGACAAACCTAATGTTTGTGTTTAAAGATGCACAGTAGAGCAGATTCACAGAAATACTGACCACTGAGAGAAACTGGCCTTCAAATTAAATTCAAATTTTTATTTCTGAAGCTTTTTTTGAGGTACACAATGTGCTTGAAAAAGACACAATTTGCAAAATATATTTAATTATGTGTGTCTTTGCTCGGCAAACAAGGAATGACTGGTGAGATGCTGAACATATATTTGGCCCCTCTGTGAAAAATGTGGCCCCTTGATGGACCCTGATCCAGAAAAATCTTAGATCTGCCACTGCATCTAGAAGTGATTTTCAACTCTGATTTTAATTTCAAGGCTCATGTCTGAATGTCACAAAAACAGCATTTTATCCCCAAAGTGAGGCCATTTCTGTCTCTGAGCAGCACACAGACTACCAGCTGATAACACCGGCTACTGGCTAGCAGATACACGCTAGCAGACTCTACTGTTGTGTAGCTCTCCTGGTCCACCAAAGAATAAACAAATCAGTTGCAGAAATAATTCAAAATTCTGCTGCAGAAGGAGAGCAGACATTAGGACGACTTACAGCCTCTACACTGGTTACCTGTTTGTTCTCTTCTTTTATTTCTTTAGAAGGCGCTACATGACCTTGGACCAGACACCGTCTCAGAAATGTTTCTGGTTTATGAGCCACTAAGGCTGTCTTTACACTACATGGTTCAAGTGACCCCGATTCTGAGTTTTTCTTCCCCTGTGGCACAGATTGGATATAAATCATGAACGTGTTAAGCAGGAGAGAAGCTCATGGAATCTGATATTCTCAGATCGGAATCAGGCCTCATTCATACTTGGAAATAAATTGGATATGAATCGGATATGTGCATTTGTGTCTGTCATCTAAGCGGACAAATGAGATATTCCCTGTCAATGTGAGTCATCAGACACCAAAACCACACAAGGAATTACAAGCAAGGAGGAGAGAGTCATCACAAAATACTACTACTGAATAAAAGTGCAGCATTTAATATGTGCACATGTGTAAAATGTAAACAAACATCTGCTAATCTACCAAAGTCTCAAATTAATGTCAACTACATTAATGCTGCATTCACACTGGTGTGATTACAATGGAAAGTCACTGGAAAGTCACTGGAAAGTCACTGGAAAGTCACTGGAAAGTGGAAAGTCACTGGAAAGTCACTGGAAAGTCAATGGAAAGTCACTGGAAAGTCACTGGAAAGTCACTGGAAAGTGGAAAGTCACTGGAAAGTGGAAAGTCACTGGAAAGTCACTGGAAAGTCAATGGAAAGTCACTGGAAAGTCACTGGAAAGTCACTGGAAAGTCAATGGAAAGTCACTGGAAAGTCAATGGAAAATCACTGGAAAGTCACTGGAAAGTCAATGGAAAGTCACTGGAAAGTCAATGGAAAGTCACTGGAAAGTCGATGGAAAGTCACTGGAAAGTCACTGGAAAGTCACTGGAAAGTCACTGGAAAGTCACTGGAAAGTCACTGGAAAGTCAGTGGAAAGTCAGTGGAAAGTCAATGGAAAGTCACTGGAAAGTCACTGGAAAGTCACTGGAAAGTCAATGGAAAGTCAATGGAAAGTCACTGGAAAGTCACTGGAAAGTCAATGGAAAGTCACTGGAAAGTCACTGGAAAGTCAATGGAAAGTCACTGGAAAGTCAATGGAAAGTCAATGGAAAGTCACTGGAAAGTCAATGGAAAGTCACTGGAAAGTCACTGGAAAGTCACTTGAAAGTCAGTGGAAAGTCACTGGAAAGTCAATGGAAAGTCAATGGAAAGTCACTGGAAAGTCACTGGAAAGTCAATGGAAAGTCAATGGAAAGTCACTGGAAAGTCAATGGAAAGTCAATGGAAAGTCACTGGAAAGTCAATGGAAAGTCACTGGAAAGTCACTGGAAAGTCACTGGAAAGTCACTTGAAAGTCAGTGGAAAGTCACTGGAAAGTCACTGGAAAGTCACTGGAAAGTCACTGGAAAGTCAATGGAAAGTCACTGAAAAGTCACTGGAAAGTCACTGGAAAGTCACTAGAAAGTCAATGGAAAGTCAATGGAAAGTCACTGGAAAGTCACTGGAAAGTCAATGGAAAGTCACTGGAAAGTCAATGGAGAGTCACTGGAAAGTCAATGGAAAGCTGCGACTAGACATGGATTTCACATCATTTGCACGAGTTGAAAATTTTTGACTTGGCCGAGAAATTTGCGAGATGCTGTGACATGACAGCCAATCAGTGTTGAGATTCTCCAGACGTCACATGTCTAGAGATCAGTAGGACGTTAATGTGGGAGTGGAACGCGAGCTAATCGTCGCTGCATGTACTGTATTTGGACACCCAGAGATGTCTGGACTCCTGATAATATTGTGAACTCAGACACGGCGACGTTTGGTTTTCCAACGAGTAAACTCAAAAGATCCCGCTGTGACATTCAGTGGGTAAATTAAACGTAGCGTTGTAGCAGCAAAGAAAAAAATACCACTTTTATTTATTAATTTTTCCCAGAAGTTCCAACATGAGCTTTATTTATTTAAAACAAGGGTTTAGAGAAAAAAGCTGAGTCAACATGTCTGTGGTAAAATAGGGGTTCCAGTAGGATTTATCACAGCTCTGTTCTCCTGGATTGAGTCGGTGACTCCTAATAAACTGAGAGCTCGCTGTACATTAATATGCTTTAACTCTTACAGACACAGAGGCTCGCCGCTGCACATCTCCTCCATTACAGCCCCATCTGCTGTGCAGCTCGGATTGAAGACACTCTTGGGGGCTTCGCCTGCAGCCTCCGCTTACGGCCAGGCCTGCGTTTTTATTGGATGATGTCATGCATGTGTCACGGCGTCGGAGAAGTTTGATGTGAGCAGTAACACTGTCAGCTCCTGCGATGATGAAGTCATCCATACACACTCGGGTGGGACACTTATTTTTCTTTAACGTAGCACTTGGCTCCACAACATCCTGTAAGTGAACCTGAACCTCCCAAACACACATAAACACACACACACACACACACACACACACACACACACACACACACACTGAACTCACACACACTCCCCTGTCAAGCAGCAACACAACACTGGCAGTTATTTGGGGTTTGTTTGTAATCTTTTCGGGCGCTTTGTCAGACAGGCGCAGTGATATTAGTGTGAGTGCACAAAAGCCCCCGAGTGGTGTCACGCACAATTAATGTCCCCAGGTAGCAACTCCATTAGTCTTATGAACTCAAGTCGCAGTGGGGAATGCTAATGGTGGAGGTGCCGTAGGGCATTAGGAAGGAGTGCAGCCAAAGCTCCCACTTTACCCTTCGATTTGACCAGTGTGCACCTCCATCTCACTTTAGAGCCGCGCTCCCAACACCCCCCCAACCTCGACACTTTAGCGAGACACGCTGTCAAGCAGCAAGCAGCCTCTGAAGAGTCCGCTGGCATTGTGTGCCGCTCACTCACACAGCTGTGCACCGTTTCCCTTTGAACCATCATTTACACGTTCCCAGGAATCTTATCCAAATGTCTCCAGTTACATAACGGCGCCGCGCGTCGTGTCACTCCGCCGGACCATTTGGAAGTCCATATTTTCTATGTGACGACGCCCCTGCGTGGATCATCATTGTCAGCTTTCATAAATTTCGACCTCCATCTCTGCAGCCTCGAATCCCACGCGATCACATGACCTCCTCCTCCGCTGCTGATCCCCAACCTGACCTTGCTGGTGCAGAAGCAGGGAGCGGTTCATTTGATCCAACAGGCCTACAGCGGAGCTAAAAACCCAGCGGTGAGGCCTGCCTGCCTGCCTGCCTGTTCTAGCATGGATGTGTTCAGGAAGCCTGGTAGCTACCTTTACATCACAGCTCAGTGGCGTCATGTTGCCTTTGAACATGTCAATTCCATGTCGCACAGTCCACGGAGCGAAAAAAGAGGTAGAGGTGGTGATGAAGAGCGACCTGACAGAAAGCAGAGCCATAGAGAGAGAGAGAGAGAGAGAGAGAGAGAGAGAGAGAGAGAGAGAGAGAGAGAGAGAGAGAGGCTGGTAATTTTGGTAGAATGAACCCATCGAGCCTCCTCCATCCAGGCGTGGAACACAAGCCTGCTCTGACAGTGACTGCAAACGGAGAGGAGTCACTCTGAGCCTATTCACAGCCTTTATTACATTATCAATTACAGATTATAAATGTACTCCACACGGCCTGGTTCTCCGTGCCTTACTCCATCATGTTGTGCCGTCATCACTCAAACTGAGGCCCACACGGGATGGCCGGCGGAGCTCTGGGGTTCCTGGGCGCCCCCTCGCCGTTGCTATGGAATGCAGTGGCTGTTTTATTGCTTGTGGCAGTAATTGCTCTTACATGTGACGGTCTTTTGTAGAGATAAACTCCACAGCTGGCTGCCTGTTAGCTCCTGCTTCAAGCCAAAGCTCCTAAACATGTGACAACGTAAAGCTAAATGTGCATCTTTTGCTTCGTGCAGTGATGATTTGCTGAAGGAGGAACATTTGTGGTTAAATACTCTTCCTTACATGCTGCAGTCATTTCCTGGAAGCATCAGGAAGCGTCCTCAGCCGCATGAATCCGCATCTTGGATTTTATGGCCTCCCTATGAATGAGCCGAGCAAGTGTTCCTATTGATTTGCACATTAAATATATAACTAATAAAACAACATCCTGCTTCAAACCAATTGTAAAATCAATAGTAATTGGAACCAAAATATTATGAGTTGTTGGTCTGCAGTCTTCTTGTCTCTGTAACTGACAGTGAAATCCTGTATGTTTGCGTGATAAATGTGATAAATATTGATAACGACGTCAAATGAACGTATGGGTGTAATTCTGAGGGCCTAAATGTAAATTGAATAAACTCTGGTCTGTGATGGAAAAACAGGAGGTTAACAAACCGAACCAGAGCTGAACTTGATGAACTTGTAGAGAAACTCTTATTGATCCACACAAAATGAGAACATCTGAGAGGAACACACAGTCTGGAGAACACATGACACTCTGTTAGCAGCTGAACATCAGAGTATAGAATCTGATGCCATTGATTCGCCGGTTTTGGATCTGAGTCAGTCGCTTGTATGAATGAGTAGAAGATGTCCAGAGACATGGGAGAACTTTTATAAATATATAACTTGTTCACATTCCCTGCTAATAACATCTGGAATCCTAAAACATGCAATAATTCAAAAATAGTGTAAAAACGTTGTGAACACATCACTAACATCCCACCACTTTTTAAGGTGATTAGCAAATATTCCATTTAGAGTCGTGTTTCAGGCCATCTTAATTCACTTTTAGCTCTGTTTTTGGTCTCCACCACCTTCTGAGGGAAATATCCAGCTCTAAATGCTTCACTGTATTTAGCAGCTAGATGCTAAGTGCGTCCTTTAGCGGCTGTGGATTCACAGCACTATGAGTGACACGTTTCACCGTCATTCTCTTATTTTGTTCTTATGAGAATATTGATTATATCTGCTTTAAAAGTTGTTTTTTAAAATTTTGGCAAAGTATGCTCATTAAGTTTTGTGCTAGAAATCGAAATGAATAAATGTCACATCTCTAACGCAAAAATGTCAGCCTATATGGAGCTTAGCTTAGCCAAGCAACGGGCTGAAACAGATATAGATCAACCACAAATCTTAATTTTCACACACTGAAAAAAAAAAAAAAAGGCTGGTATTAATCTTCTCATTTAATGCACGTATTTCACAAAATGTTGAAATATCCCTCATACGTTTAATCATTACTTTGACTGTGTGGGACAAAATCTCACTTTTTTGAAAGCTGAAAGTATGCATAAAACTATGAGCTCATTTGTAGCCTGTCAGGACCAATCTAAACGTACAGAGAGCAGCCACCAGGAATGAGCTTTAATTCTGTTAAAATGTCTTTTATAAATTATTTCTCACATCAGAAACAGCATAAAAAGAAAAAAAGTTTCTTTTCCTGAGAGAATATGTAAGCAGAGGTATACTTGAATAAAAACCACTGAGACACTGGTCCTTTCATACTGGGGCTCTCCTCTGGTGTGGGATCCCGTGGAGCAGGAAAACAAAGCATGAGGTATGTGTTATTCTCCACAGAGTGCCCCGGGGCCAAGGAGTGAACCTGCTGCCATCCTGCAGGCTTTGAGTGCTTTATAACAGCGTACACAGAGGACCAGCCTCTCACAGCCCAGTCATTAGCAAGTGGGCAGCAGTGAAGGCAGAACCAGAGAGGGGCCTTCCTCTGTCCTGCCACCACACCTGCTTCCACATTCACTGAGCCAGGCCGGCCCAGCATGAAGGATGACTTGTAGTGTGCTGAACTCCAGGGAAAGCGAGCCACCTCTCCTCTGCTGTCGGGTTTGTTTGATCATTCAACGGTTTCTGTCAACAGTCTTGCAGCTCAGAGAACAAAAACAGCTGAATGCTGTGGCTCTGTCACCATTAGGCCCAGCAATAAAGAAAGCAAAGGTTTTCACACAGCAATGCAATTACAGTTTATTTCACAACATAGGTTTATAGCTTATATAACTGTGTGACTCTGATAGGGCTATCCCAGTGCATCTCGTGCATTCTGGTATACTGTACATGTTGATATGATGCACAAATGCACTTTTGATACTAAAGTCTGCTGTAAAATAACACAAACCTTAATCTCTACAGCAGTGTAAGATATAAACCTCATTCACACGGCGTTTTGTGCGCATTTATTCCGCCCCGATGTTCTGTTTGAATGCAATGAAGGCTGAATGGTCGGTTTGTTCCACCTCTGTGACGACAGCAGAGGTAGTAAATAAAGCGCAAAATCACACATCTATATTAAGGCTTAAAGGTATGCATAATTAAGGGCGTGCAAGTTGACAATGATGATAATAAACATGATGATAAATATGATTTTCAACTGTTGAAATTGAAAATGTTGTATTATTTCTGCTAAAAATTGATTTAATGCATAAAATATGATGTTACCTCATTTGTTGGAATAACAAATGACCAGTTCTGTATTTTAACGCCTTCATCATATGTTTAAGTCCAGTTTGTGGCAGATCGAAGGTTATTACTTCAACACTTTTCTACATATTGGGTTTTAAATAAGTCAGAAGACATTAAATATTAAAAAAAGGCTAATTTTTGCAGTTATTCTTATAATTTTTTACACATACAGCTTGTTGTCTGTTAAACCCCCACAAATAATGACATAAAGAACTGCAATGTATTTTTGTGAATGACATCATGGTGTGCAGTATATGAGGTCTTATTTAGGGTCTGTTCCTCACACACAGACCTTCCTATTTGTATGAAAAATGAATTACTCCTCAGAATGACAGATGAGAATATGAGAGGCAACGTTTATGTTTGACCATTTTGGATCAAACAACCAACCTGGTATTTACTCAGTGAACTATGTCAGCAGAAGCAGACACATCACAGACTGGACCAAACTCAATTTTGATGGATGTCAGTTGGGAATGCGAGACTTCAAGTGAAAGCAGACATGTGACATTTGCTTACAGAGACTTGCCAGAAAGTCACAGTGTTATGTAAATGATTCACCTGTCTGCAGCTTGATGTGCCAGGCCTGGAAAATCTGTCTTTTAGTGTGGAAATATTGTAAATATTGTATTGTAAGCATAACATCTGTCAAAACATTCAGTAAGGGAGCGTATGAAAATTATCAAGGTGGAGTTTTGTAGACATAAATTGCAACACCAACTCCATAATATCTCAAAAAAGGAAGCAGAATGAGTTCAGTTGTTTTCATGACTACGAACATGTTCACTAGATCCACTGATGCACACATGTGAAGTGGAATTTTTAAATCAATCAACATAATAAAATAATGAGACTAAAATGCTTCTAAATAAAGTTATTAGTGTTTCTGAGTGCTAAAACATGCAGGATGGCTGCTGGTGGACCTGACCACCATATTTTTGCCCCACACCCAACAACCAAATGATGAACCTCCGCCAAGGCCGACCAATCCTGCACACGTCTGTTTAGTTTATGCCTCACCTGAAGTTTGGTGGAAATCTGTTCTGTAGTTTCTGCATAATTAGGGAAAATGTTGAAAAATGCATTTCTCAATCTTAAAGAACGTTATGATAGATTCCTGCATCGGCCCCTCTGTTCAGATTTGCACCAAAAGTAAGTAATTGTCTGACCCAACCCCTACCCCCCCACCAAGATTCATGGAAGTCACTTTTTAGTAGGTTTTTTTTAGCTTTAGCTTTATTAGGGACAACGTCAAAAATGTTATTAAAGCAAGTGGAAAAAAAATAATTCCTGGATTCTTAATGGATTCTTTCCTGATCCTCCACCAAGTTGAGTGGAAAT
This sequence comes from Chaunax sp. Z400, assembly GCA_037577475.1. Taxonomy (NCBI): domain Eukaryota; kingdom Metazoa; phylum Chordata; class Actinopteri; order Lophiiformes; family Chaunacidae; genus Chaunax; species Chaunax sp. Z400. The sequence continues at coordinate 3,109,750 of CM075187.1, forward strand.
CCATCCATTATGTAGTTTTTGCATGATCTTGTTAACAAACCAACCAATCAATCAACAGACAAACTAGTAGGGCACTAGGGGAACACATACCTCCACCAAGGCTGGAAACATGTTCCTGGTTCTGTACCTTAACCAGAGATATTCTAATCAGAACCTCTGGGTATGTACCTCCTGACATAGTCCAAGATGAACGAGGCTCTATGGAGCTGAAACATCCAAAATTAAATGTTTGTGGCGAAACAAATGTTCTTCTGTCAACTTTCATCATGTTTTGGATTTAGGACTTTTAGTTGAATTACAGCCGGTTATGGTGCAACAGAGTTAATAAGGAGTGAACAGGCTGAATGTAGAAAAGGCTGTACCTTGATCTTGTTAAGCCCAGTCTATGGGCCGACCAGTCCCAAGCTAATTTATCCATTCCTTTAGGATCTCATCTTCTGAAGAACATGAAACTAAAATAACCCTAAAACAAAAAAGATGAGAAAAAGAGGAATGAACAAAAAGACTATATTTACAGAGGCAGTCATCTGTGATCAGCTATTTTCTTGATGTATTTAAACTCTATGGGGCTAAGGCACATAAAGGCACATAAAGACACAGTCAGATTGAGAGTCCAGGAGGAAGAGGAGCTTCCATTGGTGCCATTTTAATGGAGGCACCATCCACCTTCCATCCAATCAACAGCCTCCACCTGTAACTCAGAAAAAACACAGAACAGGGTGGCAGCATCACCCCCTGGTAGGGAGGGAGAACAGCACAAAAAAATCACAACACTCAGGGTCATGATAATCTTCCTCATCCCTGCTAATAAGTTTCCTACGGTCCCCAGATAATGTGAAAATAAAGCTTTTCTTGCCTTTAACTTACTGCTTTACATTTGATGAGGTCTTCAGGCCTTTAAGAAACCATGACAACACTTGTGATTGACCTCCAACCTCTTTTTCAACGGCTTGCTTTTCCTGATAATCCCTATTAGCAGTGGACTGGGACATTAATACAGAGAGATGCCGTCATTCTTCATCATAGAGAAGTACGATCACTTCAGGTTCATCCTCTCTTTGAGGAGCAGTGAAATATGAAAACAGTCGACCAGACAGCGATCCATCACAAGACCATCAATTTCATGAGGAGTCCCTTCACAAGCAGGCCAGTCAGAGAAATTTACATGGTTAATATTGTGTAATAACCTACAGCACAGGCATGGGAAAGCAAATAAAACAAGAATGGACTTCTGACTTTTCTAGCAGTGAAGCTGTATCGGCTTTACTCCATAAACAATGAGCTCTGTTGGCTGTAATGGCTCTTAGGTGCCCCACTTGTGTCTCTCTAATTACTTTGGTTTCATCAGGTCCTACAGAAATCTGGTGAAGAGGAAAATCCATACTCGATAACAATGAAAAATTCATATTGTTGTTTTTTTCCCATCCCTCTCTGTCTCCCTTCCTCTCTCCCCCTGCTCTCACTCACTTCACACCCCTCTCTCTCTTATTCTGTGATATATTTAAATGTTAATAACCATTCATTCCTGACACCCTATCTACCGAGCCCCAAGTTTAACAGGAAATCTATTTAATCTGAAGAATCTCATTACACGATCATGGCAGCAGCTAAAGCCCTGACTATTGTCGATAGATGGGAGGCAGGAGGGGGGTGGGGGGTGGGGGGGGGAAGGAAGGGCTTGCAAAGAAAGAAGACGCTGCACTGGAAAAAAAAAATGAATTCAGGAATGGATATTTAATTTAATCATTGTGCATGAAGCAACATAAAGGAGGCATAAAGAGTCATGCGTCTTCCTTCATTTAAGAAGATAATGATTAAATGTTTTCTATTGTGCCGTACAGCTGAAAGGTTTAATCATTCCCAGAGCCGCCGAGGAAGAAAAACATCACACCCGTCGGTGCGTTTGACACTATTCTAAATATGAACTTCTTTTAAGGCCATTAAAAGATTATCAGTGATTGAACAAAATGCCTGTTCAGAGCATTAGCCACAGACGGTCCCACAAACCCCTCAGAACACCATCCTCTGAGCTTCTATTATCTCATCCACCCAGCACTATTTAATTTCATTTCCATGAATATGCAATGAATTTAATTTTGAACACTATTTTCATCTGCTCCTGTAATCACAAAAATGCCAGTGTAATTAGTTTCTAATTACTTGGTGTAATTGTTGTAGTAATCATTTTAATTACCCAAATGCAGAGACATTAGATGCTAAAAGGAAAATAATCTGCTTGTACCTCCTACTGCGTCTCTGGTTCTCCAGAGTTTGATATCTAGATCCTGACATGCTTCGGAGTCAGTGTGAGGATGTTTTATAGCTCATGATAGGGGAGGCATGTACTGTATGGGAGGGAATGTGAGGGAGAGAGCAGGAGAGGCAGACAGACGGCAGCAGACTTACATTGTAGCATCGCTGCAATCTGCTCAGTGGAAATTTGCATGCACCGAAAAGCCATTAAGTTAAAATATACAGTTATTGTACCTTTCTGGGACCGGCGCCATACAAATGCTTATTGCATGTGCTTATAGCTCAGTCTACCAGATGGTAAATCATGAAATTTTATGAAATTATTGCACCAGTGAGGTGTTTTGAAAAGGAGCAGCTGTGAGGGAGATGGGACATTATAAACACTCACAGGTGTTCTGTCTTTCCCCACTGCCAGCCACAACATAAAAAATTAAATTACAAACAAACCAGCAAATGTTGTCATCTCCTTCACAGATACACTACTTACAGGAAAAAATAGCTTAAACCAAGCAAAAGAATTTAATTTTTATTTGCATAAGTTTTTTATTGTGGCTAAGAAATTTGAAAGCCCACTCCTTCTCTGCCAAGATCGGAAATTGCCGAAATGTACATTCCACCAGCATCTCGGTGCCATGGATGAAGATCCATTAGGGAAGGCTCTAATGGGCACTTCACCCAAGCACATATGGGCAAGTGCACCTAATAAGAGGGAGCTGGTCAGTGCCAAACACCACAACAAGCTTGTGTTTCTCATTAAGATTTTATTCCTTCCTTAGTATTTAATTAGCCGCTCTAGCACAGGGACCAGAGAAGATAGCTTCACATCCACTATGTTGCCACCTTCCAGCTCTCCGAGATGTAAACTGGAAGTCTCCTGCTCCCTCGCTTACAAGGAGTGCATTATATGAGTACTTGTTGCTTGGACTGGAGTCAGGATCTCTGCAGAGACCCGTGTGCATGGCTTTCCTACAATCAGCACATCACTTACATGCATCTTCGCCTGGTGTTCGGGTTGAATGTGTGGCGCTGTGACAGTGTGTAAGACACCATCTGTAGCTTTGATGGCATTTCTTTAAATGATGAAGCATTAAAAGTCAAAAAAAGACCTTTATCACCTCTGGCCAAGGAGGGTTTCACCCAGGATCAGCAAAAACCACTGGTGCGGTTCAGGGTTAAGGGTTGGATAGAGGAGTTTTTTTTTTTGTTAACTTTATTTAACATTGTGTTACCTCCCCCAGTTCATTCATATGTTTAATATCTTGTGAGTTCTGTCTGTCTCCCTTCTTTCAGTGCTGATTGGCTGAGAGCACTTTAGTTGGGGGCAGACCTGTTCTCGGGTTGGTTTCTTGTTAGGTTAGTTGGTCTTAGGTTAGGAGAGAAGCCCGAATCTGTCGGCCCATTGGTTGGTATGGTTTAAGGCCTTCTCTCTCCCCCCCCCTCATTATCAGAGAAGTAAAACCACTTTTAGATTCTAAAAGTATAAAATTAAAGTTAACTGTAAATATCTGCTTCTGTGCTCCACAAACTCAGTTTCATATTTTCCGTATCCACACGTGTATTTGTAAGGAACATGTATGTAGTGTGTGTGACGGGGCCGGTAACATATTCTAATGTGATGTTTGTGTATTCTGGTGTCTGGACTCTGAGCTGTGCTGCAAGGGGAGCTGCATCATCATGCATATTCAAACCCACTGCTGGACATGGCTGCCCTAAATACGCAGAGAGCGTACAGCACTGAGGGGGGTTTGTTTTCTATACATCCATCTATCCATCCATCCATCCATCCATCTATCTGTCTATCCATCTATCCTTCTACACATACAGTATACTTCTACACATATGGAATACTTGTACTCTTATAGTGTACTTCTATACATATGGGATACTTGTACACTTATCTTAATGTTGTACTCCTCCCTCTTAGCATCATGACTGAAACACATCACACTAACACTATCTCAGTCTTTACAGTGGAAGTATCTGCAGTGTTGAGGATAAACGGCCATAAGAAATAATAGAATTGTCTCATAATCATCCAGTTAAGAGTTTCCTGAGTACCACAGTACTCCCAGTGACTGTCTGCCCCGTACAAACATAAACTGTTAGCAGCCAGAATGGCTTTACAGAGTGCAGAATAGTCTAGTCAAAAAAGTCTGGACACAACCTCGAGGGACTGTCTTAAAAGTTCATGCAAAGGTGCAAAGAGAGCTTTTCAGCTTTCGTCATTTTCTCCATAGTCACTTCTAATGAACACACTTTTCTTCTGGACCTCGGATGTCCAACAGCCCTGAAAGCATCATCATACAATATGGCCCCTCGCTTTTCACACTTGTTCCTTCCCACTGTGGACCTCTCTTCTCTTTCCATTATTCATTTCTGCCCGGGCTGCTCAGAGTTACACCTCTTTTGGGAGGTGCTTTATTGTTGTTACTTTTTATAATGTGGGCGACTTAACGTTTATATATACCAGGGATAAAAAATCTCCTTCTGTTTGTTTTCAGCCACATTTCCCACGTGAACATTTGCACCGCTTCACTGATATCTGCTTTAAGGGGGGGGGGAATTAAAGATATAAAACAAAACAAGACCGTCACCTCGAGTAAAACCCGGATTCTTACAGGGTCCAACATCCAATGATTACTCCATACAAACCCAAACCAACTTCGGACTTATTGTTAATTTAATTGCAGCTGCATCATTTTACTCCCAAGAGGATAAACAATTATCCCAGAACAAACAAGTTGAGGTGATTTGTAGAATAAAAGAGCGAGCGGCTGATCCATCAGGAAGAGAAACGCACACTGTAGCATTTTGTTTATGAGCTTTTAAAACGGAGCGTCTTCTCACACCACCAAACAAAGCCTCTCTCCACCAGAATCTCATTATGAGTCGTAATGACAAATTCACCCTTTGCAATTATTTGCTGCCATTTCAGAGCTCTATCTGGCTGGGAGAGGACTCGGCCATAAACCTGGTGAGGTAGAACAGCGGCAGGGAGAGTGATATACTGAACAGCAACAATGCTGACAAATGAAATGGTGCACATACTTGCAGACATCTTGAAGTGGTTCACAGAGGCTTTTGAGCTCATTACAAATATTTAGTTAGATGATAAAATAAATTTAAAAAATCTCATAAAAACACCCATGGAACATGGGTAATGCAGAATGAGGTAATCAAATGACCACAAACTCATCAACAAGAGCTTTTAATGAAATAACATCCTTAAATGAACACAGGGAGACGATGGAAAGTGAGCAATGGCTTTTCAGGGTAGTTTGAATTTTTAATTGCCTGTCGGGAGAATATTAGATAAGGCTTGATTAGAAATAAATTGAAAATCTCTGCTGAGTGCATCAACTGGTAGACACTGAAGGAGACAGGGACGGAAGGTAGTTGATTGATTGACTATCTATTAGTGTTGGTTCTGTTAATATCTTAATACACACATGCACGCGACAAATGCAGCGTATTGGATAACATACATTTTTTTAGAATTCAAGTGATGCTCCTCTAATGACAGTATCTACAGGCCTTTTTCATGCACTCAGAGTCTAACACTGCTCTATGCTGATGATTCTGTTTGACATTGATGGCGGCTTCACTGCTGCTCTCTTCCTGTACAAATGTCTCTCTCATGCAGGTTCCTGACCTTTGACCCCTCCCTCTGATTTATCCTGCATGTCTGCAGTCATCATCTGGGTTCTGGTAATACCCAATTAAACCTGAAGGTCCACACAGGATGAATCTAACTGAACTATACTCCAGTTATGTAACTTCAGCCTCTGTCTCACATGAATTTAACCATTTAATCAATGGCCAATATGAATATTTATACTTATTATAGATGTATTTGACCTATTTTAATATATAAAACTCATAATTATTGTGGCAGTTTATGACATCCCTTACAGACAAGAGGTTTAATCAATTGTCCTATTAGTATACTTCTTTTAAAGTAAAAATAAGAGAGAACATTTTCAGTGTTTGGTGTAAAACACTTTGAAAAACGTACAAAAAACAATGTACAACAGCAAAAATGCACATATTTATGATAAAACTTTAAGTGTTTCATACCTCAGCAATGTGTTGTGAGACAATAGGCAGTAATTTAGGAAGAATTTGTCTGTAGAATTTGTCATGAATTACAATTTCTATCAAACTAAGGTCTCTGGCGATAATCATGATGTCTTCTGCAGAGATAGCCTGACTGTTAATGGATTTATAAGGAGGTCTAGATAATAAAATCCCTTTTTATTAAGTCAAATATCACTTCTCCAACTCCTCCTGGGGTAATCTCTCTAATGATTATTTTCTATAAAGGAGCAGCGGTGAGGGCAACCGTCTTCGTGGAATAACTGCTTCCAGATAACGGAGGCCATCACAGTGACAGGCGGGTCAAGAGGTCTGCAGACTGCAGAGCATGTGCAGCCGGCTGTGTGAAATAAAGGACACAAGGGACGACGAGCTCGACTCATCTGAGCGGCCTCAGAATACGGGCTGTTCTCTACTCACAGAGGAGAAAACAGCATAAACAAAGCCAAGAAGAAAAGATCTACACAGTGTATTTCACTGCAACATGGTGCAGACACTGGTCTCGCTTCAGGCTTTGAAGCTTTAGGAATATGCAATACTTAGAGTTATATTGCACCAGTTTCAGAGCTGTTTCATTTATTTAGATCCTTCTGGCTTCGCTCTTTATCGCTGGTTTATATTGTGTTTTGAATGAAGACAAAAGAAAAAGCCACAAAAGCTGTAAACTCCTTATTTGCATCACCAGAAATGAAACCAAACGTTGCTGCATGTGGAGGAGAAAAAAAAGATCTATTGTTGAAATGAGGAGGTTATGATTTCATCGCCGTTTGCCTGTTTGTGATAAAAATATCTGAAAAAGTTCTAAATGGATTGAAATGAACGAGCTGACCCTCGGAGCTGGGAGGAGGTGATTGGATTTTTTAGGTGGATTTGGATCCAGGTGTGGAATCATCAGAATCAGAAACGTTTTTATTGACAGGTTTACATCTACAAGGAATCTGACTTCCTGGTTCAAAGTCAACATAAATCTAAGCATAAATATAAAACAGAAACATCTTCAACTAGACTGTCAGGATGTGCAAACAATGTGCCAGTTTTTCAAAGAATAGTTAAAAATAATAATGCAAACAAACATTTTTTGCATTTAAATGGTGAAAAACTTGTATACATGTTTATTGTTGGTCACTCTGTCTTCATAATTGCCATATTTTGTCTTCATCCCTCCTTCATGTCTCATCCTGTCTTCATATTTGATGTATTTCTCTTCCTATCATAAACACTGTTCTTATTTTTACATATATAAATAGATAGATATTGATATAGTGATAATTATCTGTTGTCTTATTATAGATTCAGATTAGGTATGTTTTTACTTGGCTTTTAAGGTACCTTGAAATAGAATGATAATAAATGCACATATTTAACAGTTGAGGCCCTTTTGTGTTTGCTGGGCATAATGCAGCCTTATTGGAGGAATGTATATGTATACTGTGAAAAAGCCATAACATTGAGTCTATAGATCTCAGAGTGGGTGCGGCCATTCTAACATTATGGATTTTCCCCTGTTTATATTGTTGTACTGGTCATACTTTTTATATTTTATTTGCTATCTATTTTTTATTTTATTTATTTACTTTTTTGATTGCTTGTTTTAAAAAAAATATACGATACAAATTTCCCCATTGTGGGACTAATAAAGGACTTTCTTATCTAATCTTATTGTTCCCTGAGAATTGAGGGAAAATGTTGAAATGTCACAATGTGAAGGCACAAATTCCAAATTCCAACATGCTTGATACCCTCCATCATTTATATAAAAAAATAAACAGCTTAGGTCCTAATACAGATCCCTGAGGTACTCCACAATTAATATCTAAGCATGCTGATTTGGAGTCACCCATTTGCAAATTGTACTACTACATAAATAATGATGTGAATAAATGTTTAACAGTATTATAGTTGTTCAGATATAAAACGTGTTGTTGTGGCTCCGTCTGGAAACTAAATGACAGCGTAGTCGGAGGTATGTGCAGAACAGAAGGCGCCGGTTTCAGAGCTGTTTCATTTATTTAGATTACTCTGGGTTTGCTCTTTCTGGCTTGTTTTCCATCAGTGTTGAGTTCAGACAGTCAAAGAAAAAGCCACAAAAAACCCTGTAAAGTCCTTATTATTTAATCCTGAACATCACAGCAGCTGCATTACCAGAAATTACACCAAGCCCCGGTACATGTGGAGGGGGAGAAAGATCTATTGTTGAAAAGTGTCTGTGTTGTTTCATATATCATTGATTAGACAAAATAAAAAAGCCATAACATTGGGTCAGGAGAACACTGGGCACGGTGCTGACATTCTATCACAGCAGACACATATTGACTGGTGCTCTGAAAGTAGTCACTCACTCATCAGTGTGAGGCAGCCTGATTGAGTTGCCAGCAGCCACTAAATGAGGCCTCCATCCACTGTGGGTCGAAATGAACTGCAATCTTTTCAGACCTTGTTGCAGCCAAGAGACCAAGTGAGTGTGTGAGAGGAGGCAAAGAGGGGGAGAGGTTTAAAACCCCGGAGGATTTACAATAAGTTTACAGAAAAAGAGAGCAAGTGAGGTTAGAGGAACGCCACGAAAACAAAGCAAGGCTTCAAGATGCCCTTATTTCATTGTGCTCTCATGGATTATTGTTGAACTGCATCAAAGAACGCAGACTGACGCGTTGTAACGCCTCTCCTCCCCCGTCCTCACCCTCGGTCTCGACTTGAACTCTCTTGGTGTCGCAGAGACAGAAAGCGTGCAGTTAATTACGGCTAATGAAAGCTTGTTTGAGCAGCAGAGGAGGGGTGTACATTAGTGGGGAGAGAGTCAAGCGGCTTGAACCAGAGGGTTCCACGCACAATTTGTTTGAACCTGGGTCCTCCTCACTCTCTGCATGCTAATTTACCTTGGGGCTGCGCCGCCTGTTTTTAAATATCGTTAATTGACTTAAGAGCTCATCAACGTGCTTCGTCTTCATTAGGTTAATGAAAAGGCCCAGTGTTTATTTTTCGTAACAGATTGTGGCAATGACATAATCTAATCGGTTACTTCCACTTCCTGAAGGATTGAGTCCTGCTGATGTGAGCTGTAGGAGCCGCTCAGATGGTCTCTGTTTGTGGGAGTCTGTCTCTGACAAAGCAGAGACGGGGGAGGAATTAGAATAAACACATTTGGCCCCTGGCATGAATCTATGTTGCCCCGCTCTAATCGACAGTGTGAACTAACAAGAACGTAATGGTAGTTTTGATGTGTGGCTTGTCTGGGTGACAAACAGGGGACAGCCTCTGTAAATGCGACGATTGCAGATTTGTCACTGTAATCCTTAATGTGTGGAAATAAATCAGCCCCGGTGGAACGTCCTCGACCCGTGTCACGAACCCAACGCGCCCTGTAAGATTCGGGGAAAAAGAAACCCTTCCTGTTCTTTAAGGGTTGAGTATGCGACTTATGGAAATATTTATTACCTCTGTTAAAGAGAGTTTGAGGAAGTTATACAATAAACTGTGTTTGTTTATTTGTTTGTCTGCAAAAAGTTTTCAAAGGATTTTGATGGAATTTTGATGTAGTTCTGGGTACGGATGTAAATTCTGGATCACTTTTTCTCTTTCTTCAACTCTGCGAGATAGTTTCCTTTTTTTTAATAATATGCCAACATCATAAAAAACAATAATAGAATAAAATATTCTATTTTTATCCAATCACCATGATTTATTACTTTTTTTGATACATTGTTGTTATTTATTTATTTCCCTTACTGAATGTTTTATTTTATTCTATGTTTTTGTAAGTAATAAATAAAAGTCACTATTATTATTATTATTATTATTATTATTATTATTATTATTATTATTATTAATCAAAATAAAAATCCAGGCAGGGACGACTTGTGATGCTCCACCTCTATGCACAATCTGATCCAGATCTGCATCATAATCTGGATCTGAGATATTAAAATCTATTATTTGGAGGAGGGTATTACGTATATATTGGATAAAAAAGGAAAATTTCTTTAATAATGTGTAAAAAATAAATCCAAATCCAAATTAAGACTTTTAAAAAAAGCAATGCAAAGTTACACAGTCTACTAAACAACAGCTACAACCTAACAAAACACATCTAAACAGAAATAATGATCCAAATGGAGGTTATTTAGAGACATGACTTTTACCAGCACATAAAAATGTATTAATGATGTTAAGAAAATGCAAGGTAGGTTCATTCAAACACTTTCTGCCCCCCCCCCCCGAGAAAATGAGAAAAGATTTTATGATTTAAATGAAATGCTGTCATTTAACCTCTGACCTCCTTCATGCGTCTCTCAGACACACTTTGCGTCGGCGGCCCTCAGACGCTGAACTCTGGCTGCTGCAGGCGTTGGGAGCCAGGAGGGCCACACATTAGGTGAGTAAGTCTGTCTGAGCTGCTGTAACACTTAGGCAAAGCGTGCTGATCTTCCTCCAGAGGACAGTAACATTTGAGGCCATCTCTAGTGGTGTAGCCCATAAAGAGTGACATGGTGGTAAAATAAATCACTCCCCCGACCCCAGACCCCTTACCTCCTCCCTCCTCCCTCCTCCCCACTCCTCACCCCCTGCCCCCCTCTGCTCCTGGCTGTCTGGGCCCTGTGGCCATCAGAGGGCTGCAAAAGCTCATCAGTGAGAATTTGAGAATCCTCCTAGGAGCTTTTCTGGGGTCAGCTTGGCCTCTCCGTGCCATAAACAGCTTTCAGTCAGGTTCATCACTAACTGCGCCCCCATACACACACACACACACACACACACACACACACACACACACACACACACACACACACACACACACACACACACACACACACACACACATTTTAGCTCACTGTCCATCCTTGCACTCCCTCTCCGAAGCACCCAACAGCAGACGTTTCCAATAAATCTTTTGACCCCCTCCTCTTGCCTCTTGTCTGGGAGCCCCTGTCTGTCCCCGACTTGGCCCGAGATGATGCGTTCTGCTGAAGTCACTTAAATAAAAAGATCGCAGTGGGAGACATAATGTGTTAAAGTAATAAGATGGTCTCGGGCAGGTCACGGCCCCTTTCCCTGCTCCAGTGCTCCTGTGGAGGCTCTTTGAGTTAATGGGCTGTGGTCAGTGCACCGGTGAGCCATAAAAGCTGCCCTCCGAAACTACAGCCCTGTTCAGAACAGGGGGATCCTCCAAAAGCCACTAACTGGCCCATCTAGATAACAGCACACCCAACACTATTTCCACGGAGCATCTGACACTCCCAGGACCTGTAAATCTCCCGTATTTATCATCTCCTCTTGTACCTCTCCCCCCTGACTGCCATCCTTACACAACTGTCCTTCAGTGTCAAGTGGATTTTACAGGGAAGGGAGTTTTTCGCACCACTTTCCCAACTCGTCTGACCTGGATCCAAGCCATGCATATAATAGTACACTTTACCATTAAAATCCTGCAACAATAAAGCAGCAGCGTGTAGCGTTTAATTGGAATGGAAGCATTGAGATTGGAAAGCTATAACAAATTATCCCATTGCATTTTCAACAGCAGGTTATTTTTGCGATGGCTAGTGTGACTTCGCTCGTGTGTGCAGGCTGGCTGAGCCGGGGGGAGTGACCGTTAATGAATCTAGCTCCGGGGATTAATAAGAGGCAGGGGACGTGTCATGGAGAAGTGTCCCGGCATCATGGTGACGCCGCCGCAGCCCCCATCCTCATCTTCACTTACAGTGATTACATGTGAGCCCCTGTCATGAGCTATAAGTGGTTTTATTAAATCGTATTAAATGCCATTGTTTATGCCTGGCTTTTCTTCCTCGTTGGTCTCCCTATGTTTTGTTTTTTTTAGTTTTTTTGTCGCCTGCCCTTAACATGCTTCATTTCAGTCTCACTTCAGGTTTCATCATCAAGGCGTTAACATGTTAAGTCAAATTAACCAATTCTTCCTCATGCCAGATTTATGGAATCTCTCTTTCTTTTAGCTGCTGAAACCCTTATCTTGTGATTGGTTAGTTTGTATGGTGTTGCATAACAATAGAATAGCATTCAGTAGAGAGCATAAGGCCCAAAAGTCTTACACTTCCATGCCTCCTCCCTTCACAAAGGTTCATGGGAATTGGTTCAGTATTCTTTTCATAATTTGGAAAATGTTGGAAAATGCTCTCTTAAAATATAAAAGGAAGTAGGAAGTAAAACTTCCTGGATCCTCTCCTTTGTCCAAACCAGCACCAAAATTTTAACCGGCTCTTTTCTGGCTCATGCCTCATCCTTCTACCAAGTTTCGTGGAAATCTGCCCGTAAATTTTTGCATAATCCTGCTAACAAACAGACTAACCAACTAAAACAGGACTCGGTATAAAGAGCACATCTCTGCCAAGGCCTTAGAATCTTACATGTCTTACAACATCACCAGAAAATCATAAGACAAATCATAGTCGTCTTGTTATATTTGTAAAACTGTAGGAGATGGATGACATCATCGTCATCCCAGCTGGTAGTTGTGTTTCAAGCGGCTAAATAAAGATTAATCTGACAAATACATATTTAGATCCAGCAGACATGGATTATTGGATCTCCAAAATATGGCAAAAACCAGGAAAACAAGTTGAAACAAATTCAAGCAAATAAAAACAGTTAAGGTATAAAAACAAATAATGACCATAAGAATAAACAAAAACAGCTGAGCCGAAAAAAAAGAGAATTAGAGAAAATATAGAGGGATAAACATTGTATGAGAGTCTTCAGGATTTTAGTCATAAATACTGTACAAAAATGAAAGGAAAGACAAAAATTGGGCCTATAAAAATTGGGTTTAAATCGGAAAAGCCAGTGAAAAAAAGATGTCATTCAAAAACTGTGGATCCGGATCATGATCTGGATCTACGTCCAAATTGAATGGGTTTGACCCTGAACCACAGACAAACCTCTGTTGAACCTATTGCTTTACCTGCTGAAAAAACTCCCCAAACCAATCAACCAACAGACACAGCTGAAAACATAACCTTCCTTTGCAGAGGTAAAAATCACTTATTGGCTATTGATTATGGAAATCACTTGTTTTGTGGTGTTTAATAGCCACACATCTGACTGTTGGTATTTATAGAACTCATCAGTTTGTATCAACAGAACATTAACAATGCCTTTAAACATTCAAACCTCCTTTTTTTCACCTGAAAATGTTCCTTTTTTCTACTCATAATATCATTATTTCTATTTCTGTTTTATCCTCACAGGCCTCACACGTATGTCTTAGACATTTTTCTCTCCCTATCTTCCCCTCTGTGTGTAACATATAGACACATACAGAGAGACAGAGAGAGCAGCACACCAGACAGACGGACTGCCTCCCCCATAATAACCTCCTAGTGTTGGAGCAGACTCTCAGAGAGATATCCTTGAGCCTCACCTCCATCTCTCTAACAGGTCACGCCGAGATCCAGGAGATAGTGAGCTATAGTTAAGGTCCAGATCTGCTATCTGGACTTGAGTGATGGAGGAAACCATGTGGCGACATGTTTATTGTCACCCAGATGGTCCACAATGCAGTAGCTTGGCGAGCCACATCCGTCCCTAATATAATTCATGGAGTGGCACCATTGTGGGGTGACTGATAAGGCCTTCACTTAGCCCTGCACTGGTCACTTGTCTCAAGGAGACTCCAAAGAAACTTCACTCTGTACAAATGGTGGGCAAAATATCTAATCCCTCCAAGGGCTGCACTTTAGTGCTAAAACTTGTAGTGAGGTTACAGGGCTGAGAAAGGCCATTTATAATGGGAGAATTCTCTCTTTACCATTTGGCTCCTTGGAAGAAGAAATTCTTATTTAGAGAGAAAAAGCAATTTCTTGTGCAGGAAATGTAGAGTAGATGAGAAAGACTGGAAGAAGTCAGTGGAAGCCCACCCAGAGCGGCTGACCGCACAAACGCAGGCCTCCAGAGTCTCTCGCCTCGGCACGTCAAAACATTTTGGCACCTTGAACTTCAAGAGTTTCGCACAGCAGTAAAAAGCTGAGAAAATGTTATTCTTACAAATGACTTAATTGCTGTGTTTTTGGTGACATTTTGAAAGTGAAGGACGCCATCAAACATTCGGAGGGGAAGGTTAAATGGAACCAAATGCGCGGTTGTCCCAGAGGGGATGGACGCGGTCACTGATGGGTAAGATGAGAGGAGATCAGCTCGGTGCTGCGGCGACTCCTTCAATCTGTTTCCCATCAAACCATCGTGGTTCAGGTCCTGCAGAGAAATCTTCTCTGACAAGGAAAATGTTTAGAACCGCTTAACGATCCTGAGAAATCTGTTCGCTATTATGGTAGCATGTTATCTCATAAATGTGCTTTTTCACGTTGTTTGAATTTCAACATAATTATTGAGACCTTGCAAATTCTTGAATATCTGCTGAAAGATGAAAGATGAGAATAAAAATCACTTTAGCTTTTATTGAGAATCATTAGCTCATCAAGTTTTTTTTGGGGGGGCTAATCCTGCTAACAATAAAACTAAACCATCAGCACCTTTACGTCAGGATTTGTGAAGTCTTTCCTGAGGAATTCTGAGGCATAAAAGAATTCCTGGATCTACACCAAAATGTAATGTCTTCTTTCCTGGCTCATGCACCATCCTTCCACTAAGTTTTATGGAAATCTGTCCTGTAGTTTTTTAGTAGTCCTGCAAAAAAAAAAACCCCAACAAACCAACAAACCCAGAAAACAGCCTCCTTGGCTGAGATAAAAATCGACTCAGGGTTCTTTCACTCCGACCTCGTTTAGTCCGGACTTTTGGACTTTTCAGTTTGCTCCAGACCAAAATTGCAGCTGTGAAACCTCCCCGGACCAAAGTCCGGAACAAAGACTCGGTCTTTGGTTCGGGGGGATCTCGGTCCAGATCAAACTGAACCATAGTTCGGTTTGTTTACAGTGTGAAAGCACTTTTTTTTGGATGGTTCGGACTTTCAGACCAATTACAGGAAGTTACAACAGGCTACCGTCACCAATAAACAAGAGAAGAAGAAAAACAAACACAAGAAGTTAAAATTGCGCCGTGGTAAAACACTTTATTTTCTGCGAAGATGAGAGAGAGAGAGAGAGAGAGAGAGAGAGAGAGAGAGAGGATACGAGAGGACGGGAGAGCAACGACACCTGAATGTAAGAAAACTGTAGCAGTATGTAAAGGTGACGTCAAAAGTGAGAAGGGCAGTTTTTATGATGACCTGGACAGAATTCTGGACAATCAATCATCAGGTATGTAGACGATGACGACAGGATGAAGGCATGTCAGGAAAAGTTCTTTAGTGTGCTTAGAAAATCACAATGTGAAACCAGATCTAACCGGATCAAATGTAAACAATGTGACAAAAACCAGAACCTCGGTTCAGACCTTGGTTCAGACTCTCGGGTGTGAATGAGCCCTTTAGTGTGGATCTTTTTTTATGCATTTCCTTATAATGACATAGAAGAACTTAGTTATTTAGTAATGAGACTATCATGAAATCTCACACATATAACTTTAAGTCTTTTTTAAATAGCAGATTGTAGAGGTAAGTACATATAGAGGTATATATTCATAGATCTTCACAGTCATGGCAGATATTTCAGATCTTTCACCTGCTATATATTAATAGTCTTCTTGTTTTCAAACTTTCAGCATCACTGTTTGTTCTCTACCTATTGCTGCATTAACAAAACACACTGCTATAAAAAAAACACCTGTTATGATGCAACATAGTGCAACACAGAAGTCCTGCAATGAATCCTCCTCTGAATGCCTCCCAGTGAGTTTTCTGCTTTATTTACACCGGAGCCAACAGGAACGAGGTCAACAGAGGTCAGCAGTGGATGAAAACCTCAGCAATGTTGAAGCTGATTAAAAAGAAATGTTCATGGTTCACAAGCAGATCCATTGATTGTGACAAATCCATTCCAACTCATTGAGTTTGATGTGACACACAGTGGTTAAGTTATTAATGCATGTATCAGATTTCAGTTTTCAGATTATACAAAACTACCGGACAGATTTCCACGAAGGCTGGGAGGAGGGTGGGTGTCAGGAAAAGACACCCCCCCCCCCCTACCTAAAAAAGGGGTCATATAGGGTTGCCCTCGTTCAGCCATACATCCATCCATAACGGGGTCTGTTCACATCTCAACAACCTGCTGGACAGAATTCAATGAATTTTCACACATGCTTTTTAGGGGCCCTAAAGGTGTGCATCTCATAATTGGTTTCTTATAATCCTAATTCTTATAATTGGTTTTCCACAGGGCGTATTTCGACATTTTTCCCAAATCATGCAAAAACTACTGAACTGATTTCCTCAGTGGAGGGGTGGGACGTGGGCCAGTCGAGCTAGTCAGCAGAGGTGTAGGATTGTTCGACCCTGCCAGAAGTAGCACTAAGTATTTTGAAGTACTCGCTGTGAGTAGTTTTAGTTTACTGAGTAGTAGTTGTTCCAGGGTGAAGTAATTGGCACCTTGCTAAACTATGCTATCGAAGTAGCTTCCCTAACGCTGTGGATGTATATCGACGTCTATTTATCTTGAAAGTCATCGGAGCTCAGCTTTGGCTTCCTGTTCTGATCAGTAACCAAAGAGTTCAGCTGCTAGTGTTTACATTTACAGATGAAAATACAGGAAGACAAAGCAAGTAAAACATTTTGATGACTTTGGTTAAAATTGTGCTCAATGTCCATCATTTTGGGTTTTTTTGGGGGGAAATTTAAATGTTAGGAAGTTAAATTAAATTTGTAGGTTTTGTCTTAAATTAAATTCTCAAAGATAAAAAAAAGATATATCCAGCGCAAGTGTAAAAACAAGGAGCCAGAAGGCCATGCAGATGCTTACAGATGCATAGAGATGCATAGAGATGCATACAGATGCATAGAGATGCAGACAGATGCACACAAATGCATACAGATGCATAGAGATGCATACAGATGCAGACAGATGCATACAGATGCACACAAATGCATTGACACAAACAAAAAGCTTAATTCAAAAGGCATTCATAAGTGGACTTCTATTCTTCATCAGCAGCCAGGGCTTATTTTTCAGCAAGACCAATAGTTGGAGTTCTGCCTATCGAAGCAGCATCTTTATTCGGATGGAAAATGAATCCTCAAGGAACATGGCCAGGCGCTTTATTGTGTATGCAGTGTGTGGCCAGGTTCAAATTGGCAATCAATTATCCAATTAAGACTGACAGAAATGCACATCAGGAATTCCAGCCCATCAGTCCAAGCTTCTGATTGGAACACGATTAGAGGGACTTAATTAAACCCTAGGTGCTGGGTGTTTAAACATCATTTGTGGAGCGTCGGAGGGCTTGGAAAATATAAATCTGGACTTATCCCAGAAAAGACGAGGAAACCTGCAAAGATGTCCACCCTGTGTTTGACCATGTTGTTTATTCTAAGGGCTGAGAGGAGCGTGGAATTGTAAAAATTAAAATACATGCCCTTGGGAAGATCAGAAGAAAGAGATAAATATTTGTGAAAATTGCACAGTACAATGCAATAACAATAGCGACCATGATATTGCGCCACATTAGTCTTAAAACCATTCCCACGGTTTAGCAGGTTCTGAATAATTCAAGGACATAGCACACCATGGAGAGCCGTAGAAACGTGATGTGTAGAATGAAATGCAGCTTGCTCCTCAGATTCTTCGGGGTATTTTCATACTCTCCTTGTCCTGTGTGGTTGTTTAGTGCCTGTATTGATTTCTGAGCTGTTTCTTCCTCCTATGTCAGCCGGTGTGAAATGGGAGGCACTGCATTTTAATATTGGGTTGTGAATTAATCATTTTTCCTGATAGCAAAGCTCAGCTCTGTCCCTGTAGGAGAACACCTTATCACAGCAAATAGGATTCAAAGGGAGAGGAGCAGTATAATCCACAGCTAATTGGATGAAATGGCTGCGGCTCGCTCCCTCCTTCCAGGGGCTAGCGTCCATGCAGCCCCCTCCGCGGGGATCTCAGAGCCACCGAAGAGGTTATTACAGTTTGTCCTGAGGGAGCATTAATACCTTAGCCCTTGTTCAGACATGCAAATAATCTAATTCAAGGTCTAGCTAATTAACAACTTAGCTACAGTAAAGATAAAGAGGCTCAATAATAAGGCTGAGCTTTTTGTGGGAGGCCGATGAACCACCAACGTTACATCCAAAGTCACCAAAACGAGAAAAAAAAGACTTCTTTTTTTTTTAAATGAGCAAAACAACCTTGTGTTGTAATGAGAAAGAGAGCTTTAAGCAAAAACGCAGAACGATTAATACGAAAGGCTGATGTGAATCTGGCCACTTTAGGGACCGTGTCCAAATTATTAAGGTGGGGGAGAGCAGGGGGGGAGGGTCTTTAATGACTGGAGCACATCATTTGTCACTCCCCTTTAGTGGTGTCCACCTTCACTTTATTCAGCGTCTTAATGTAAAGTTTAGTTGATATTAGAGGCAACATTTTCTTATGTTTGCCATAATTTTAGCACTTTTCCTGAATTATACTGTAATCCTACATTTTACAGTATCTTCCTGGTAGTTAAGCCACATTCGTATCTGCATTACATTTATTTTTTCTTCTTAAGTTTTTGTTTAGTTAAATACTAAAGCTACAAACTCATTTGGGCCATACATGGAAAGGAAATATGGTTTATTTTAATTGTATTATTTCATCATTTTTATCTTATCTCATCCTTTTATCTGTCTTCCTGATCTATGTGAAGATATGCCCTGGCAATACAATACATTTACCACTTGAATATATTCTGTCTTTCTTCTTTTATCAGGATCCCCGTTAGCTTATAATATATATATATATATATATATATTATAATTAATAATTATATTATAATTGTTATAATAACAATTATAGTACATGGAAGTTTGAGAAAAAAAGTCTTAAACAAATTAAGATACAGTAACCAGAATAGATAAATATTGTTTTAGCAACTTTTTAAAAAGAAAATCTGGTTTCTATCTGTCTAATCCCAACAGGGAACACATTCCCAGCATAAGAGGTTCTATGAAGAACGGTTCTATAATCGTGTCGCTCGTTCGTGATGTTGACACCTGACGTGTTTTAGACCCATGACAAAAACCTGAATCTGCTAGTTTATCACTAAAGAAATGTGGATAATTCCAAATAACATAATCATAAAAAGCAGAAGACAGTATTTTAATTTAGCCTCCACAGTTAGCTATGATAGCCTTTTATTCATATCACTGGTATGAACAGAACAACTGAGGACGAGTCTGGCAGCTCTGTTCTGTAAATATGAGGGTTTTTTTCACTGCAGCATTTTACCAAACAACTCAAGGTGTGACAAAAACAAGTGATCGAACTTCATCAGTCATTAAAGCAGATGGAACAAATGCAGAACATTTCATTGATATTGCTCTTGAGACAATACAATCGATTCTATCGATTTGATAGAAAATGATCTCATTTGATCTGTGTAATAATAATAGTTAACAAGAACATTTTTGTTCCCAAATATGAGACATTTAGTTTTAGCAATATTTAATATATTTGTTCATTCTCACCCATTCAGTGATGTTATGCAGCTCGACATATTGGGTGTCAGTTAGCCACAAGTAAGGTTGTCAAAAGTAGGCATTGATACTTTATTGGTAAAACAACAGGCTGTGGTCACTTGATAACAACAATGATGTCATCGCTGTTGTTATTCCTGGCTGTTTTAGGCCCTGGGATTCTCAGCATGTAAACTGATCTGCATGTGTTGTTTTCAGTGAGTGATCAGATGGATATGTCAACATTTTTCTGACACTTAGCATGCTTAGGTCTAATAAGAGTTTCTCCTTGAGTGCTCATGCAGCGCACTACGGGCACTGATTTGAATAGCCCCTGTGTGTGTCTCATAATAAGCAGCAGAGAAATGGAACATGTTTTAAGGCGTCTCCGGCTCTTCCAGGGTAAAATGTTAATCCAGCTTTAGCAAGGTTACATGGTCAAGGTTGCCAAATTACCAACAAGCACTAATCACCCCTGCCTCGGAGCAAGTCTGGCTCAGAAGCAAAACACTGTGGAGCGTTGCTCCCAACCCCCGCTGAAACGCCTCGCCACACAAACACACACACATCCCTGCCCTACGCCTTTCCTGTGTATGAAAATGTGATTTACAACATCAGTTTACATCTGCCAATAGCAAAGAAGGTTCCTTAAATACATAAGGTTTCTGCTCCAGAGGGTCCTTGTTCTCCCATCCTGTAACCATAAAACACGAAGATCACTGACCTTTAGAAATTACATCACCATCAAGACACGATCAGCATCAATTAAACATTTCAAACAGGGAAATATTTGTTTGGATTCTTTTTAAATTGACCGTTAAAGAATGAAATGCTCCCATCTGGAATAGGATTGACATTGGGAAGAGAAAAAAAATATTCCAGCCGATACACGGCTTTGTTTGGTGCTTTCATTAAGAGTAAAAACACATCACTGCCTGCTGTGTGTGTGCATAAGTATGTGTAGGTGTGCCTGGCTGTGCATGTGCAGCATTAAGTTGTTCTCATCTGTGGGATTAACATAAGGAAGCTATTATAATGACCAGTTGTGTAAATGGCTCAATACATATTTAAGTACCATTGAAACACAGCTAACCTGCTCATTAAAGAACAAAACTGATGATTATTTGTCATTTTGACGTGATCTTATTGGCCGTAGAGTCGAAGCCTGATGTCTCACAGGACTCAGTGAGCCAATGAGGAAGCCAGTTTAATCTGTGTATTAATCCGCTGCTGAAAATAGTCCCTAGGAAACGTTCTAATAATCCTGTTTGTGCAACGTTTCCTACCAGCTGTTTTAAAATAAAAATACAATGATATAAAAATCTAACTATATTTGTGACCTGTTTCAGGATTTATCTAAAAAGGAACATTTTTCGTGTTTTAGCGCCACAGTGTTCATTAGATTACAATTTGTGTCGAGGGAGTTGCTTTCAAAATGTAATGAATTACATATTACTAGTTACTGTTATTTGAAAGTAAGTGGATTGACTTTATTATTATCTGTATGGAGTAATGCATTACTGAATACACTACTTTTTGTGTTATTTTCACTATGAAGACATTAAAATTGAATAATCATCATATTTATTGCAATTCATTACAAAATTCAAAATGAAGAATCTCAGTCAGAAAAACAGCCTCTGATTGGTCGACAGACTCAACTCAAGGCATGATGGGATGGACAGAGGACAGCTAACAGTCATGCTAACAACAACTGTTCAACATGGAAAATGGATAAATAGTCACATGACTCAGTGTTTGGGTTTTTTCATATGTAAAGTATGTTAAAAACACTATATATATATATATATATATATATATATATATATATATATATATATATATATATATATGTGTGTGTGTGTATATATATATACATATATATATATATATATGTATATATATATATGTGTGTGTGTGTGTGTGTATATATATATATATATATATGTGTGTGTGTGTGTATGTGTATGGTATCTTCTTAATCACTTTATTGTGATTAACTCAATTAAAAATAGTAATCCATTGACACCACTATTCATTTGACAATAAAAAATGGCACAATAGGATCTATTTTTATATCTATATTTTGTAGCCTATGTCATACGGGACATACTATGATGTCATACGGGTCATGACATCATCAACCCCAGACCATGAGGTTGGGCAGCGCATTCCTTGACATAGTAAATGTGATAATGCTCATAACGTGTTATAGCATGTTACCTAATCCTACACATGTGATCTATAGGAGCCTGTATTGAAATCTAATCAGCCTTTAAACAGAGGTATTGATCCAGGTGTCAAAGACTTCAATAACTTCACTAATGATTGAGGTGGAAATGAAACACAAAGCATTTTCAAATGAAAGTAAAATTCATCCTCCAGACAAAAACAATGACCATTAGTTGTCATCATGAGATGACGGACGCACAATCTGCATAGTGGTATATATTTTAGTTCCTCTTATTAAAAAAGTATTATTACAAGGGTTAATTAAAGTATAGCATAAAATATGGTATACCAAGTGTTCGGGTCCAATCACTCTTTTTAATAGCTTTGTAGCGGCCAGAAAATCAAGTATTCATGAAGATTGAGGAAGATGATCCAGTGAACTTCAATTTAATTGGTGCAAATTAAAACAATCCATCTTTTGCAGCTGTCTATCTATCTGCTATCACCACTTCATTGCTCGTCTTGCACCTTGATTACAATTATCTTTTAATAGCAAAACTTGTCAGCAATTTCTCTCCCTTCTGATTTACGTGCCGTCCCGACGCAGCGTTGTTCCACTCGTATAATTCATGTTTTAGTGTAATGCAGAGCGAGCCTCCGCTGGGCAGACGCAAGATGTATTGACACCATCACCTCATATCTGCTGGGTGCTATGACTTATGGCAAACTGTCTCTCTGCAGTATAGGCTGCAATACTTCCCTCATTCATATAAAAAAGAGCATGTTTGCATGCTTGGGGCTCGGCCCCCGTAGACTGCGCTCGGAGAGAAGTGCATCAATGGATTAGAAAATAAATGCATATGCAGACACTATTTTTTGCAGTGTCCAATAATGGTTCCAGGCAATTAGATCGAGAGATGACACTCTGACTTGTAATTTGGGGACAAAGTGATGTCTCTCTCCCCTCTTTCATCCTCCCCTGCCTCTCACCTGATATGCTGAGCTAAGGCCTTTCCCGAAGATACATAGCTGTACTCTTATTTTATCATAAAATAGGATCTTGCCATTTCCCTGCAATGACTGGAAGTTGAAATGCTCGTCTTAAGTAACTTAACATTTCATAGATGACACCAGCGGTGGTGCTTTGGGAATGGAAGGTGTCAATAGCTGTTGAGCTAAGCAGAACATCACATTTTTGCAAGGTTGGAGCAAAATAACAACTGAAAAAACTGTGAGATGCTGTTATTACTGAATATAAAAACTCCTTTTTTATTCATTGTACATTGCTGAGTGCATAAAGTAAAACTGTGCTCTGATTTTTGCAAGTCAAACAGATGAATACCTCTACATTAGTTAAATCAAGTGTTATAATTATAACAGAATATTAGGAGCCAAAATGCAGAAGTACAATTTATTGAACCAAAAATACAACGGAAAACTATAAGAAGGCGTCTTCTCACAGCTGAATGCACAATAAGGAGGAGAGCAGGATGTGACCACAGCTGTTAGGAGAACCTGAAGCACAGGAGAAACAGGTTAAAATAAACACACTACAGGTTTAACCAAAAAGGTTTGGGCTTATATACTGCAGGAGTCAGGTGAGGGGATGAGCCTGATAGATCACAGGTGTGCTGGATGAGTGACAAGATGATCTGGACGGCCACGCCCTGCATGGTAAACACAACACAGACAGACAGGAGACAGAAAAAAGACACAAGGGAGGGCAAAACACTGGACACAAGAGGGGAGAGGGAGGCAAACTGCCAGATCCTAACATCTAGAGCAAATTTCAGAATAGCTTTCATCTAAAAAAAAAAAAAAAGATATTCAAACTATGAATCTTCTGTCCAAAGTATCAGCAGCAGACTCATTGTTGCAGCAATAAAATATATCCCAGTCAAGAGTTTCAGTGTTTGAAATTGCCAGACATTACAGCAAATGAGCCATGCATGGGCAATCATCAACAGAGAGAGAAACACACAGTAAATATTCACATTTCATAATGCTTCATATCTTCATATGTCATCTATGGGAGAAAAGCTCTGCTCTCTAGTATTTTATTGTCAATAATTATTCACTTACCAGCCATTATAGATTTAAGGAGGGACAGTGTTGTGGGAAATTTCATCCCTGGAGTTATTTACGTCTCTAGACTCGGCATTGTTACCCTGAAAAAATTAAGAAATGAGAATTAATGAGTGTCCTTTCAGTCTACGCTTATAAAAGAGGACAAATCTGACATGTACAACCACCTGATTTCATAGTGATGCATTTCTCATATCTGTCACTTTGGGACGGGTTTTTGGTGAAAACTGACAAGTTTTTCCTTTGCATTTTCAAAAAGTTGTGCGTTCACACAGCATTGGATCTGATTGAAAACGCTGCAGTATGCATGCCGGGGCAGTAGATGGCAGTGTAACTTTTCAAAATCAACACCACAGAATAAGATCACAGCAGCATGCAGTAAATCTACATTGAAGAAGTGTAAATAAACGCAACAGGACAGTCCGACATTATTTTTTGTTGTTGTTTGTCCATAGTGTTCTGTCTGCGTACGCAATACACAAATAAGGCTGGAACGGTAACATGCATGCGCTAGGCGTGGCGGTGACATCATCGTTTTCCTGTTTACACGATGACGATAGGGTGGCGTTTACAAAAGATAACACTCTCCTTTCAAAAGTTTGCATTTTCAGGCCCCAAGACATATTCTCACCCTGTGATGGTTCAGACTATGGCCACCAAAAAAAATGTGTTTATGTTTGAATTATTTCAAAAGTGTAGTCAGATTCTTTACCAAATACACATTTTCAGTTATAGAATTTATTTTTGAATAATTTGTTGGAGGAGGACTTTTTTTCAGAATTTGGGGCATTATGCGTTTATGAGTCCTTATAAACTTGTCATGTTGTTGTTTTTAACTGTCAACACAACATTACAATATGAAATACATGCCCTCATATAAAACCGACTGTGCTGAACTCTATTTGTGAAGGGAAGCGTTTCCTTCGCTTAAAAAAAAAAATCTGTTGGTGCTTTAGGGAATTGTTCGTCCATTTCCTCTCTGCCCCAAATAAACTTGGATGTTCTCCATCCATCAGGTGACTACATGGAGGGCTGACCTGTCATAAATTCACTCTGTGGGGATGATGACAGGGCCGGAGCCAATCTTCATGAAAGAATAAAAAAATGGCACCGGGTTCCCATCCCCCCCAACTCGCTGAGCCCCTTCCAATCCCGCCTCACCCTTTACCCTCAGTACTGGAGCACCTTCGCTCCCTATCTTCCTGCCTATCTCCCTCTCTCTCTCTCCACTTACCAGGCTTTCTCCCTCTCTCACCCCCTTTTCTCTCCATGGGTAAGCAGGTAATCATGAGCTGTCACAGAAAGGTGACCCATTAATGTGATGGATACGGTGTGAAAAACAAATGGTGTGAAACGTGTGGATTGCTGTCCTTACTGCACCTTGGCCTTTTGTTCTGTCATATCAATATCCACACAGGGCCTCATTACACCGCTGCACTACACAATGAGTGGAGCGCCAGGGTCAAGACTGCGCCACGCTCCCTTTGACTGGCTCCGACTGGGCTTTTCAGCTCAACCTCACCCCCAAAGGACTCCTAGGTAAACAGGAAGAGGGGCAGCCTCTGGAGCCAGAGACAGCACACATCATCCCAGTCTAAATAAGCAACCGCCCCCCCGCAGTCCTGGATCCATCAGGGGGCCTGAATCTGTTGCCTATAAAGTATATGTCTACAGACATAACTGACAATAGTTACATGGAGAAAACATTGAGGAGTCGATGTAGCTTGTGCTCTCAGAGAGCTGAGGAATCTGGCGTTGTCTCTCCAATTTGAAGACGTTTCATTTTCATCTGACTCCAGACGTTGACTCGACGCTGTTATTTCCTCCACTCCCGGCTCAGAGGCGGAACAGCAACGATCTCCGATTCTGCCGTAAGGCTCAACAGTCCCACCTCGAACAGGCTGTGTAAAAGGTGCTACTGTTGCTAATCCTGGAACACAAATTCCTGTCTACCAGAATTGTTCATTACATGACAATATATTGGGAATAATGCATATTTCAGTCCCTCCAGGATTCTGCAATGTTGCATATATTTTTCTATATATGTATAATGCCTGAAAATATCACAACATGCATTGCAACTTTTGAGAAAAGCTGTGGTGAAATCAGGCCTTTTAGGCCGAGACAATCCCCCAAAAAAGCCGCAAAATCCTGGAGGGACTGTTTTTCAACATCGTTTCCCAATAATTACTTTTATACGCAACTCATTTGCAAAAGCAACTATGTTTATCGAGAAATCAATCATGATCTCTGCCTGCATTATGTCCAGAAATAACATTTATCTAACTATTACGTTTATGCACCGTGTTGGTTGGGAAAGATGGCGGCCGTTCAAAATGCAGGACTCAAACTCCGGAAACTATCATTTCAGGAAGGAGTTTGAAGGAATCACTCTGGTTAGGGTGAAGGAAAGATCGTGTTTTCTGTTAAATGTTTTTGTGGCTGCTAGTTTCAGCTAGCAACCTGGTTACCGCTAGCAGCTTAGCTATTGAAGACACACAACTGTAAGAATCCCAATTAAAACTAAAAACAAACTGCATACGAATGTCAGTACTGAAATAAAGGCAGAGGAAAATACCCGGCAAAGGAGACAGGTTTCCTTATTGATCCAGAGGAAAGAACGCCAACTTGACGTCAGTTCTGAACCCTCTCACCATCGACTGATTCCTGTCACATTCACTTGTTTCCTTTTTCCTTTGTAGGATATGGTTTTCTGCAGATACCAGGGATGTTCCACTGTAACCCTGGCAAGAATTATGTATATATATACAACTAGCCTGCAATAGGAAATAATCAAAACGACGGGCCACCCTAGAGGCGTAACAAGGCGGTTGGGGAGGATGGTGAGAGTCTGTGGTTAGGTTAAGGTAATAGAATCAATAATTTACTGATATTTTCTCTATCATTTGTATGTATTTGTTACCTGACATGTACGTTAATTAATAAAATGTCCTGATCATCCCATGATATATTTGGTTGGCATTACTTATCATTAAGTATGTATGTATATAATACATATATAATATGTATATAAGCCTAATTGCCAGAGCCAGGCTGGGCATCTCTTGTGTCTAGAAAGTTACAGGTTATTTTTTTACGTCTACAAGGTCAAAAGCATCCCTTTAATAAATCTGTGCTGCTGCTGTCGATGTTTCACACATTTTTATTTCACTGCTAACTTTAAGCTGGCTATAGATCACATTTTTCCCAGACAATGGCAGGTCACATGGTGATAATTGAAACTCTACATTGCCAGACTGTGTGTGAACAGCAGCAAAAGAATCAATAAGTGGGACTTGTATGAATGTGTATGGACTTCTAAATTGCTTCAGGCATACTGTAAGATGGGCACTTAGATTTTCAAAGAGCCATACTGCCAGTCAAGGTCAGGAGGGGAGGCAGCGAGGAGCTTCTGTATCACAGTCCTGGACTAACCCTGCTCTGTCCATTACACTTACCCGCTCTCTGGTCAAGTGCTTATTAAAGACCGAGGCTAATTCCACTGCCAGGACCTGTGAACCACATAGTTACAGCTAATCACCAATTAAAAAATATTATGGATTACAATCAATTGATTTTATGTGCAAGATAGAGACTCGTGGGCCCTGGAGGATTGTGCACCAAGCTCCAGAGTTTCTCTGTGGACATGCAGGTCAAATGTAATGATTGATGATGCAAGAAAATCTGAAGATAAAGGAGAAGGAAACATTTTGCATGTCTGCAGTTATACAATAGAAGTGGAATCCACTCCAGTAGAAGGGATGTTGATACACCCTCTGTGTTCCCCCTGAGGTCTACAGTGGTGGTCTGGTGGACACCTCAGATGAAATGCTGGAGACTCTATTAAGGACAGTGGTTACGGGCCACAGACTAATCTAGTATGACAAACTGGAGGTGTCCTGTTATTTCCAGACCCGGTGATGAATCGAGGGCTGTAGTCCCCCATGCTGTCATGTCAGAGTGGAGCTGAAACAGATTGAGAGAGAGCTGACAGCAGATTGATGTTCCAGCCCTCTTCCCTCTCCTCTAAAACCCACAGAATCAGTCCATTAGCCCTCCTCCCATTTGCCTATCATTTTACACCGGCAGCTGCCCCCACATTCAAATCTGAGACTCACCCTGGGGCTGAAGCAAAGACATGCAGCAGACACTTAAGTCTTTACTGTAGTAGTTTAAAAAAAACATTTCTTAAATAATAATTACATTTACATGTACATGTTTCTGCTTCAAGTGAGGAGATTTTTAAAAAATCTTTTAAACACAAGAACTGTGCAGTGGTTGCTACATGTAGCATAGCAATAGCAAGAATAGTGCATGCATAAGAAAAGACAGTGAGCTTAAAAGACATCGATAACCATTCAACCTTTGCAGGATCACAGTTTTACTAAGATAGCCTAATGCTAAATGTCCAGCAGCCGATGACAGGGCCTAGCGAAGATCTAGTCTGGCACAAAACCTAACATGTAGTTCGACGCTTTGTTTTTGTTTGTTTTTTGTACGTATTAAGCATAGTTAGATGTACCTGTACAGGCTAGCAAAGCTAGGCTAGGTTGTTTCTTAATGTCGTATCATAATCATGGCAAGAAAAGCGCAAATATCTACATGCCAAACTATTCTGTAGTTTGCAGACGCCGATCAGGAAGATCCATGAACATTTCGAAGGATTAGTGATCGGCTTCATCGTGGAATTTAATATTAAAACATGAGCATTGAATTCCTGTTTGCAGATAAGATATGAACTCACATCTACTCGTGGCTTTTCCATCTACTTTCTATGCGTTGCATTTGGTGTGAACGTAGCATTAGTGACGCCCTTTTTTACAGTCTCATCCTGATGCAGGAAGTACCGCGTGTTAATGTTCCTCCAATGGAAACATAGACAAACAAAGCATTAACCTAACGGTGGTGGGACTTGCACCCAGGAGACTGGAGTTTGCGTCCCGTATGAATGCATACACACATCACAGATCTCTTCCTAAACTTAATCCTGTATTTTTTGTGTCTAAACTTAACCACAGATGCTTGTTATTCTGATGTGACGTCATAACTTGATGCTGTAGTCTATTAAATGCACAGGAAGCTCCTGACAGTGAAAGTATTCATGTCTTTAGATGCCTGCTTTACCAGGTCAGAGAACTCTGAAATCCAGAGTACATTTTCAAACATCATATCGGTAACTATGACAACCACTGAGCGCCTAACGTTGCTATACTTCTGTATTTCTTTCAAAGATAATTGAGGATTTGGGTTAACAATGCTTATCGTTAATGAAGGAATGAAGACAATGACGATCCTCCATTGTGGGCCCTGGTG
Organism: Chaunax sp. Z400; assembly: GCA_037577475.1. Lineage (NCBI taxonomy): Eukaryota > Metazoa > Chordata > Actinopteri > Lophiiformes > Chaunacidae > Chaunax > Chaunax sp. Z400. Next base: position 3,139,151 of record CM075187.1, read on the forward strand.
TGTCTACTCCCCCCCCCCCTCCTCACCCTACTCTCCCTGCGATGACCGCATCCCTGCTGTAATGTACCTGTGTGTGTGAAGGACATCCCGACCGGCAGGGCTATCACAGACACAATCTCACAGCACTTTAATAACTTTGAGAGCGGTCAGCGCCCTGCGCTTTAATAACACTCCCTGTCAGCTCACCACACACTGCGCAAAATTGTCTCGTTGGAATTCTTTATGGTGGAGGCCAAAGAACTCTGGTGATGGGGATGGAATAGAGCCACGATCACGCCGCTCCTACCTCTAAATGGCTTTCCTAGAGTGTGTTTTTATCTGCGGCTCAAAACAAACAGGTGAGAAGACAGGAGTTGGCTTTATGACGCAGCGATAAGCTTTTAGAATCAGCGCTGTCGTCTTTGAAAAAAAAAAAAATTCACTCACTCGTATGATGAAAATGTCAGAGCTGGTGTTCCTGTTGAGGACAAACATTAAGGAATTTCCCTACAGAAAGCTGCCAATGATTCAAGTTGAGGTGTCTCATTCAAACTATAATTATATAATAATAATAATAATAATAATAATAAAGATAATAATAATAATATTTATTAATATAGAACCTTTAAAGGCAACTGTTTACAAAGTGCTTTGACAAACACAACAAAGACAGGAAACTTAAGGTAAATGATGATGTAAGCGCAAAACCATAGAGGTAAACAAAGGATAAAAAAAACAAATTACACAGCAGGTGATATCAAACCAAAAGATGGAGAAAAGTCAAAGTAATGGTCAATTAATATGATAACAAAATAAAAGTAAATAAAAATGTAACAAAGTTATAAATAATAGATAAATAGAAGATAGTAAAAGGTAATAAAAAGATAATAAAAAGACTTCATCACAGGCAGCTAAAATGATAAAACAAGGGAATAAGAGGATAGAAGTAAAAAGAAAGAAAGAAAGAAAGAAAGAAAAAGTGAAGAGGATGATATTACATAAACAAGTACATAACATGTGTTTTGAGAAGTGATTTAAAAGTCAAAATTAGTTATTCCATCGATACGCCTGAAATATAATCATAAATTGACAAATATAAAAAATAGAGGCGTGTTCCAGGTGTTGGATGCTCTGATGGTCTTGCTGTTGTGTCTTTGCTATAATTTGGCATCAAGCATGGCGAGAGCAGCATCAGATGTGAGTTTGAGACGCAGTCACATGACATGATTTCTAGATATGGAAGGTTTTCCTCCCGCTGCCTCCCGTTGCCTGGTGCAGCTTCAGCATCCTTATCATTATGCAAATATTTGATTATCTGTTAAGGAAGATCACAGCTAGAAGCTTCCAAAAAAAAATGCAGCATGTTTATCTCCAGTACACACATTAAAAGAAAATTCAAGCTGAGAATATAAAGTGTAAATCATCCCTGTGCTGCACACAGTGTGCTGTGGCTGCGTTTCAGAGCTAATGATGGGCTCAGGCTGTGTTTCTGTGATGCGTCTGAGATTATAGCTCTTTCCTGCAGCAGTGGTGCTGCCTTCCTGGTCATCACTGCCTAGTAGTACTGATTAACATAATCAGCCAGCATTAGTTATTCATGTGATGTGCAGAAGCGCTCGGGGGTCAAATCTTTGCCCCGTCTAATAACCTATGTTAAATATTAAAGAAGTACATGGGCTGCCTGATTTACATGCCTCTCATCCTGCCTTTAGATGCTGAAAAAAAAATAAAATCACTCTGTGCCTGTGGTCCATTAGTTGGACCCTGAATAAATATACAGTGTGCAGAAAATGCATTGCTTTGAAGATCTGAGGATATTCGTGTACAACAACAACGGTATGCAAACCTAAGAGCTTCTGTTCATGTAGCTGAACACTGAACCTGCATGAACCACATCTCTTGATTAGGAACAATGAACGTGGAGGCTAGCTAGCCGAGCGCCGAGCATACCCATAGATGGACGAGGCGGGTGGGCGGAGGGGGGGGAGAGACCCTGTAGGCTGCAGAGAAGGAGGCTGGCTGTGAACCCCGAGGAAGTCATTAGGAGACCAGTGACCTCACTGGTGCACAGCTCAAAAAGGCTGCCCACTGGCATGATGTCATACTTCACATGTCAACAGTCATCACAACGACACAGCGGAGGGTCCAAAACTGTAAATACGAGTTTGCCTGACAGCTTTACTTCTATTTGATGGACAGCAGTTTTTTCACCTATGAATCAAACATAGTGTCTGCAGACATGAGCAGAGCTTTCCTCGACATGACCTCTCTCCGATGTTTAGATGAAGAGGAACGTCACCTGATAACTGGACTCCCAGAGTGTCTGCGAGCTGACGGGCCCCATCAGAGCCGAAGATGTGAGTCTGGTGGTTACAGTTGGGACACTGGAAGGAGCTCATGTTCTGCACCAGCCTGAGAACCGGCACGCTAACGATCTTTATCATCTCGGCTCCTCTGCAGGTATCAAGCAGAGCGATGTCCTGCGGCGTAGATACAATGACTGCACCGGACACTGGGATGTTTTGTGTGATTGACAATCAGACATCTCCTGTCCCAGGAGGAATGTCGACTACCAGAGAGTCCAAGGACCCCGAGTCCACCTGTCTGAGGAGCTTCTCTATAGCCGACATCACCATCAATCGATAGGAGCCACGTCCTCCACCAGGAACCCCATCGACATACAAGACATTCCATAGTAGGTTAGTGGAATCATCAGGTTGTTGTCAGAGAGCTCCGGGTTTCCCTTCAGACTCATCAGTTTGGGAATTAAAGGATCGTAGACGTCAGCATCCAACAGATCGACTGAATCCACCACTTTTTAACTGGAGAAAGTCTGACTCCTTATTTATCAGATCTCTTGCACCTTTGTACTCCAGTCAGAGTACTGAGTACAAACAGAGGTGACCTGGCTTTGCGATGGCTGCTCCTAATCTCTGGAGCAGTTTCTTGATCCTTATCAGATCTGCACAGACCCTAGACATCACGGAAATTCAAATGTTAGAAATTATTGCAACATTGTAATTATTTGTATCTGTTCAACCAACTAAATTATCTGTATCAGTATTTGTACTCAGAATGGGTGGAGCTTGGACCAGAAGTGGGAGTGGCTTACCTGATTTTGACATGAGTTAATGAAAAGTTGGTATTTTATATTTTAATACTATTTACAGAACAGCCTAATAGTTCAGATCAGATCACATGAGTAAAGACTATTTTTTTTTAAAGTATATATTTAAATTAATTTGATTGAATAAATTCCAGTCCAGGATTTCCCTCATAATGAGTACAAATATTGACATGTTTTGCTTGATGACACTTGTTAAAAAAAAGTACAATTTCATTTCAAATCACTCAACCTTATATCCTTCTTTATATAACCTTTATATTTTCATCTAAATTCATATGGAAGTTTGGGCTTCGGGACTTTAAAGAGCCAAAAGATCCATCCTCGTGTTAAAATGTGAAATTTAATCTCGATAACCCTGTTATATGAAGAACAGAGCCCTGGGAAATATGAAGAAATAAGCCTTTTACTCTTCTTTAAAAAGTAAATGCAGCTTTTTTCCTGTTATTTCTCATCTGAATCATTGTAGCACCAGAAACGTTTAAAGGCTACAACATACCTGCTGGTCTGTATTCCAGTCGTTCTCTCTGGGAGTTATAAACGTCTGCAGCAGCAGGTGGATCTCAGAGGTGGCACTATTCCAATTCCAGACTGGGCCTTTAATGACAACTTACACTCTGGAAGTGAATGGATGCACAATTTATCACCCATATTCCCTCACCCTGTAGGACCAGGAGGACCAAGCATGTAGACTAATGAACTGCAGACTCTCCTCCAGGCGTCCCTTTGCAATGATGGAAATACTCAGGATTTCTTTCTTCCTTCATTCTTTCTTTTTTTAATTTGGTCCTTAAGAACATAACAATCCTCCTCTGTTCTGCTCATTACCGCTTCGGCTGTGGTGACTGTTAGGAAATAAAAATAACTTTTTGTGTGAGGCCTTAAGGCTGAGGGTCTGACTAGAGAATTTAATTTCTAAATATAAGTTCAATGTTGGCAGGTTGTTATGCTCTCACATACAGACATGGTGTGATGGGATCATTTGTTGTTTGTTTTTAATTTGCAAGGCCACTAAATTGCAAATAGAATAATTGGTGCAGAGCAATGACTAAGAGATTTAAATAAAAAAAAGAAAAGAAAAAGATACATAGGAGGCAGTGTGACGTCTCTATCTTACAGTACTGTGACCCAATACATGTTGACCCCCCTCCTAATATAGATTTAATCTCTCAGATCTGCTTGGGTATTTACTATTTAATTGGCCTGTAATTATTTTTCATGAAATTGGCAAATTGTAAAAAAAAAAAAAAAAGTCCATATCTTGCAAGAAAGTGTTGAAGAAAGTGAAAAAGTGTATCTGTATCCTGTTCAGCCTCAAGATCTAATCAACACTTAATCACAATTTGTTGACATATTTTCTAGAAATCTCGTGAACAAACAAACAAACAAACATGGGCGATCACATGACATCCTTAACTCCCATTGGTAGAGGTTATAATAGAATTCTTTCCACCCTACATGTACATCAGGTAGCAGATAGGAAGCAAATAGAGTTTTAATCCACTGAACTGAATCTACTCTTATCAAAATATGTGCTGAAATTTGTTTCATGCAGCGTTGGGGGGTCGTAGCAAACAACCAGTCGCCTCAGAGCGGTCGTACTCCATCGATTCTCTCACTGCCAACGTAAACACGGCGGCGAGCCCGATGCGTCTGGCAGAGACCAAATGTCCAGTGCTCAGTGGATGAATGGGCCACGATATTTGCACTGAGTGAGCGCACTCTCACACCGAGACCGGACTGCTGTTTAAATCAAGCGGGCGGTCACACTTGATGTGTACATCACCACTGAGGCATGGCGAGCAATGAGACGCCTGTACAAGGCCCCTGCTGGCCTATTGCAGAGCTGGACTGCTGAGGCCCCTGGGCTGACTAATCAAATCTGAAACCATCACATTCGCTGGGCTCTCAGGCAAGGATGCATGCAAAAAAAAAAGACTACACCAATCATCCCCTCCCCCCCACTGCTCTTAAATACCACCATTAGGAGGGCTTTACAGGAATATGTTAGCGATGGAGATATTTCTGCACCAGGAAGGATCTTTGTGGTTAAACAAAGGTTGAATCCTTGACGTCTCGTGATGCACAGTATAGCATCTGAATCACCAACCATGCAGCTGATAAGAACAATCCCTAACTTTCCAGACCTATGAAATTGATGTGTTTATTTAGCGTGTCCAAGCCAAGGCAGAGCAGTAATAGCCTTGTCTAGAGGGCGAAGATGGAATCCCGTCGCTTTACCATCGATGTAGGATAATGGCTTCCTTTGATGGAGATTTGGGCCATCTAAACATAATTAGGCAAGCGTGAACAATGATCTCCATAAAGTGCAGAGTACTAATTAAAACAGTTCAGCTTTACAGCATTTCAAACATGACAATAAAAATAACAAGAGGGCCCAAATGGATTGCACACTGTGCCAATAGGAGAAAAAAAGAAACACTGTATTAGATATTCACATTGAATTCACTCTAATGGAAATGTAGCTGAGCAGAAAAAAAAATGCAATTATAGAAAAATATATGTGCATTAAATTAATCACTTCTCCTTGTTTCCTTAATGACGTCTGTAAAAAATGTGAGATTTAATCACAAACATCATCTCTGAGCAAGAATGAGAAAAGTTACCACATCAGTCAGCTGAGCCGCAGAAGTCAGGCAGAATTTATCAAATGCATGTTTTTATGTATTATAATGATAATAATTATAATGTATTGCTCATAGAGGATGAGTGCAAACTGTATTTATTATGTTGATATTGTGTTTTGTTCACTGCTTTGACCTCATTTTCTACTAATTAACATGTTTCATAAGTGTTCAGTTAAGCACCATTACATGATAGCCTCCTGATTACTGTCTGCAGTCCATTAATGCATAATGTCTGCAAGCATTTAAAGCCAAGAAGATCAGAATAATAACAAAAAAGGTCTCCAAATGTGTGTGCATGTGTGTGCGTGTGTGTGTGCATGTGTGTGTGCATGTGTGTGTGTGTGTTTGAAATAGCCAGTCTCTTGGGAGGTGCATTGATTCCTAAATGAATGCAAGGCTAGAGAAAAATGGATTTCTTCCTTAAGATGTGACTTTATATCTCTTCTTTAAATCCCTGCAGCTCTGTGTGCATTTGATTACACTCTGAGAGGGAGGAAATCTTTGCATCTTTATAAAATATTCATGCCAGTGGATGGGTGAGGCAGGGCTCTGTAGATGGTTGCTTGGTGATGGAGGAAATCTTTGGAAGTTCAAGTGGATAGAGAGAGAATTTGGCGTCTGCTGTGTGAATCACAGAAGTAGGTCAGACGTTTTAATGTCAGAACGGGTCAGAATCTGTAGGAACGTCGTACTTCTATCGGCGATACGGTCCAAAGTTTTTTATGAAGGGCTTTTTTTGGTGCCTTTATAAATGTTGTGCATCTAATTAATGAGCTGATGGAGAGAGACGGCTTTTGTTGCAGCATCTTTCATCCATTTCACACTGATATATTGATTTAAGATACGATTTTCATTAAATTACAGCTGGTTGCTTTATTAGCAACTTTGCTGTCTATGGTCTGTGCTGCTTATGTTAGCTGGGGGCTTCTTTAATATTCCTATTCCTGTGAGTTTAGCTTGAAACGTGCAACAAAACAACAACAACAAACAACTTGGTCCCAGTGCATAGCGATCTGATTGGCTAATCATTGGGAAATCATTGGGAAACGCACCAATAGGCTCATCTGGAAGGCTGATGACATTTTTATTTGCATGCTTTTATTTTAAATTGTTATTATTTAAATGATCTTTTGTTACAATTATGGCTAAAATAGAATATTTCTAATCATTTTTCATTTTTATTTAATTTCTGGAAATCAACCCCACCATTGGTGTCGCGACCCCCACAATGAAACATTATGATTTTAGACGATTTTAGAGGTCACTGGTCTCCTAATGACGCAACTTATGATGCTACACTCCTCAGGTAAAGAAGCCCATCGCCGTCTAACCTCCATCGCCATCTCAGATGTCATCCATGGCTGCTTCTCAAACCTTCCAGACTCATTAGAGGAAATAAAACCATACAGGTTGTAAATATCTTCCATTTTTGGAGAATCTGGTGCTGATGCTGCTGACGGCGGCGTCTTGTTCGTCTCTCTTCTGGAAGCTTCATCTCCATCTCAGTCCAAACTGACTGTAACCAGCAGTGATATGGTCGCTAGAAGGGGTCCAACTTATGGGATGATGGCGGTGCACAGTATATAATGTCTTAATGGGTTCTTTAAGGGAGTTTACAGTTGTCACTGTAAAAATATGAGTGGATATTTGGGGGTTTTGCCTCTGCAGACAGTTTGTCCCTGATAATGTGTTATAACCTCCATCAGTCAGTCTAAATTATAAATAAGTATATGATTCATCTTAAGTTACACCTAGAATGTTTTATGACTGTACCAGAAAACATGTTTTATCACTACAAATGCACTTTGTTACCAAATGTTTCTCTAATTTCTAGTTAATCAGTTAAAATAATTTTACATCTGGATAAATAAATATTTCCTCTTCTCTCCTCTTCTCTCCTCTTCTCTCCTCTCCTCTCAGTATAGTTGGCGCTAATCATTGTCGTCCTAATTCACATTCTGCCAGTGTGACCACTGTGTGTTTCCAAGGTGAAGCAGGCAGTGAGTGAAATTTTAAATGCAGTCATACTTGGCCTTTTCTGGATGCCTGGATGCCAGAAGGTGTCACTGTTCATGCAACACTTCCACATGTAATCCTGGAGAGGTTAGAGCACCATCCTCATCCTCGGTTTACAAAGAATTGAATTAAATTAGAGCCCTGAACAGATAACATGGGGCATTACCAATAGATTATGTGGAGATTAGTCAATTCAATTCATCTTAAAGTAAATGTATGAAAATAAGAGATTAATTACTGCACTTTTAATACTTCATACTTAGTTTTTGGGGGTGTATTGTTACAAGTAAGCTGGCTATTATTATTATTATTGTTGTTGTTGTTATTATTATTATTGTAATTTACAAAATAATGTGAATCTTGACCAACAAACAAGAATCTGATGTGAGAACAGCTCTGAAAGTAAAAATAAATAAAAGAGAAATAGTGGACAGAGCAGACAAAACACTGCAGAGACACACACACACACACACACACACACACACACACACACACACACACACACACACACACACACACACACACACACACACACACACTGAGTAGAGAAGCTTGTCAAAGGACTAATACCCCTTGCTTGGTATCTTCAAACCTGACTGGATGACAAACATGTCTGTCAGCGTTGTGCCAATATAGTTTAGGGCCTCTCGTGATGGGGCACAGACCCAATGACAGAAGCAGGTCATTTCTGCTCCCTGGCATCATAAATCCACCGTCTGGCCCCTGTCCGGCTGCTGATGCTGCAGAACACCAAACACGGTGGACCTGTCGGAGCGACGTGAGCTACGGCGCTGTCCCCATGGTCCCCACACACAAACACACACAAACACACACAAACGCACACAAACACACACAAACGCACACAAACGCACACACAAACTGCAAAAAACTCTTTATAAAGCAGCAGGCCGTCCCATCTGCTCAATCTATCTACAGTTGGATGCACAATTATTCAACCTCCATCATAAAGCAGACTATTCATCAGCTGTTAACAACCAAATCACACAACAACAGTTTAAAAAGATCAATGCGACAAATATTACAAGTGTGTTTCCTCCATTTCCTGTCTCCTCAGTCTCTAAATGATCCAACCCTTCATGACCAGCATCTCTAGTTCTTTGTAGACCCTTTAGCTGCTATGACCTGCTGCAAACCTGATGCATATCCAGACACCAGCTTCCTGCAGCGTTCCTGAGGAATCTTAGCCCATTCCTCATGGACAAAGGCCTCCAGTTCTGGAATATTCCTGGTTTACCTGCTGCAACCACCTTCTTCAGATCCCACCAGAGATTTTCTATGGACTCCAGTCAGAGCGACTGTGACGGCCTCTAGAATGATGCAGGACTTCTTCTGAAACCAGGCCTTGGTGGATTCTGAGGTCTTTTGGAACATCCAATGACGGCCAAGCTTCATCTTCCTCAGAGAATCTATCTATATATCTATCTATCTTCATATTCCTCTGCAGTAAAAACTGTATTTAACATACAGTAGCAAAGCAGGACTACGGCGTGAACACGTCAGCCGGGGGAAGATGGGAAACGAGACGTAATATATTCATGTTTGCTTGAATCAAGCTCAAGGTTAAAACAACACCTATTTCTCTTGGCGTCACTTTCTCTTCTGGCAGAACACAGAGTTTCGATGTGCCAAACATGACACCTCCACTCACCAACACAAGAGAAATAAAGGGTGAATGATAAATAAGTCTGCATTTTCCCAACCTTCTGCTATATGCTTCACCCTCCTGATCTGTTCTCCTCCTCTGCCAGACAGAAATGCAAATAGGTCATTGAGTTTCATCCCCCTTTTGCCCTAACACGAAATGACAGTCTTTAAATTCCAGTTTGAAGCCACTTGCCTAGAAAAATAATATAGGAAACTCAACCATTTAGCATGAAAAGGCATTAATGTTTCCCTGCGTAAGGCTAGGGATCAAAATATCTGCTTAAGGGAAGCCATGACCGCTTTCAGGAAGCCATGACCGAGGTTGAGCGGAATGCTAAATGCCATACATCCTCAAGGTTATCTCTGAAGACAGAGCCCTTTTGGAATCTGCCTCTGCTTTATTTTCTTGAATGCATGCATCAAGTCAGCTGAATGGAAAAGATGAAGGTGACTCCTGGACCGAGTGGAACACTCTCTCTCTCTCTCTCTCTCTCTGCGTGCAATGCTGCCTGGCGGTTGCATTGTGTACACCTCGCTGTGTCTGCAATGGATGGTTGTGATTTGGTGGGTCCACACCAGCCAGTGGACTGTCTGTGTGGCTCCGTCTGTAGGCTGGGGTTGGGCAGAGGTACAGCGAGCCAGGGGCGAATACAAAGCACTTAAATGTGAAAACTGTCACTTCCATCCCCAAGTCCCTGAATATTGAAATTAGGTCATCAGTGCAGCAGAGGCCAATTTTCACCCTCATATATCATAGCTGCTCCTGCACCCAAGGTCTCATTACACCATACATGGTCAATAAGCCATTAACATGCAGCAGACAATACAACGTTCACACAAAGACAATGTATCTGTACAGTAGTGAGTCGCTGTTTGCACCATACACTCAGGGTAAAAATATACTTTTTACAGTTCGGACAAAGACAACAAACAACCACGGCTTGAAGTATTTTGGATTGTTTTGATGCTAGCAGTCGCTTGGAGAAGCTTTAAAATTCAGAGTCCTTTTTTTTTTTTTTTTCCAGTGTGATTTTCATTTGTTGGAAGCTGTGCTGCATAAACAAACAACGCCCAAGGCTACCGCTGGCTGCTTAAACAACCACGGGCTGTTTTCTCTTCTCTCCACCACAGCGCATTGTGAATTCCATGTAGGACCACAACATGCTCCGCTACACTTATGTTACAAATAGACTCACAATTCCACCTCACAATATTTACACCTTAGAAGAGGTATTGTGTATGTTTTATGTTGAGGAGTTCATACAAAACTTGTGGTTTTTGCATTAAAAAAAAAGTATAATTGCCTCATTAAAATTCCTAAAATGGAATATTCTCCTTCTCCCTCATTACATTTCTGGAATAAATGAATATGTAAATATCTTTCATGTCACTGCTGGACACAAGATGTGTCCTTCGTCACTGTAAAGTCCATCAGCCGTACGGAGGCTGGAGGCTGGTATCGACACCGGGAATCCAGTACTGGTACCCAATAGTACCTTTGTTCTGTACTTTACTCTCTCTGTAATGGTATAATTGATAGAATATCAGTATTGGATTATGAAAACTAAGATCATGTCAAGAGGATCATGGATAACAAACAGTAGAGGGTAGCAATGTGCCGTTGCAGCGTCTAGTGTGGCTTATCCTAAGAAAATGGAACGCAGACTTTGCAGTACTTACCGTAATATTACCACTTGGACTGTTTGCAATTCACATACTACTGGTTTAGTACTCAGGTTCTGGACACACCAAAAATCTCACATATTGTTTCAGCGTACTAAATAGCATGTTCGTAAGGAATATCGGACAGTCAGCTGCTGGTTGTTTGTTGGCTAATGCTAGTAAAAATTTTATCTAACGCCATCCAAGACACTGACAAACAACCCAGTTATCTCCAACAACAACTTATCCACATAGTTAAATAATTATATGATGATGTCATTGAAGTTTAAGTTTTGTCTTTCATGGAGGGTTCAACTCTCGTTAGCTGCAGATGTGCTAACGTTAGCTACAGCTGCTGCAAGAGATTTGGATTTCAGGCTATCAAACGTGGTCCACTCTTCATCTTTTGAATATATTCAGCATTGGACCAGGTGTTTCCTCAGGTTAGACATGTTGCCTTGGCTAGACTCAAGTGTGCTCTCAGTTACCAAAATTTGTCACCGATTAATTTAAGATGAATCGGTCCTTGGCCGTACCAACGTAATTTGGACGGTAACATTACAAGTCAAGGAATTGGGTGCCAAACCTTCCTGAATACTGGACCAGGATTGGCTTCCAAACACATTTGAGATGTCACCAATCATGCTCATAGTCCCGTAGGTTAAGATATGATTTTCAGTGAATGCAGAGTAAATTTACTTCTTCAGAGATGATCAAAAATATCACTCTAGTGTCAGATTCTGCACATACATTATTCTAGTTAAGCTCAACATAAACAATTCATTTAGGTTTAGGTTAACATCAAAATGTCCTGATTATCATCCAAGATGTTGACAAGCATTCCTTTGTTTGTCGCCATCCTACGTTTCTTTTTGCCGTTAGCTTGTAATAAACTGAAGGCATCAACATTCCTCTGAGGAACCAGAGGCAGATCGAGGCCCCTGCCAACCCCGTAACAAATGGGCCAAATCATTGTCACAACCCATGTTTCTTTCTCCTTTAACGCGGTTACACGATGGCGCCGGAACACACCTGATCCTGTACGGGAAGATTAAAACAAAATCAAGCCAAACCGGTTTAAACCTCTTCTGTGACGAGTCGTCCAGCATATTGTGCACCAAAAAAACAAAACGTTTTATTAACTATAAAACATTGCTTTATTTTATTTTCTAACTCTGATTCAATCTATTTCCCTGGACATTTTTTTCCAGAGTACCTTCTTCCTGCTTGTGAAAATGGGGTTTGTATTGATGAGCTGGGCCTAATATTGATTTCCCATCATTCCTGGTGTGGACATTTTCTGGTCTATTATACTACAGTCGCAGCATATTCCCCCAGCAGCCGTAAAGTGGATATATGGACAACCTGACCTTGGCAATATGGAGATAATGAAATATCCTTAATGACCCTTCCTGAAAGATTTTACAGGGTGGACTATAGACTGCCAACCCATGTACAATAATAGTTAGTGGAGGAGGATTTTAGAGCCCCAACTAAATCTAGAGCTCACTCACGTGTATTGGGAGGACTGTTAACTTGTCTATTTTACTAGGTTAATGTAACCATTAAGGGCACACAGTTATATGACAGTAGCTGATATCCAGGACTGGTTTATATTCAGTGGCAGTGTCGGCCATTGCTCTCTGACTCACAGCAGCACCAGAGAGAGAAGGAAAACATGGTATTTCCTGTAGTACTGAGCAGTATGGTGACATGTGTAGACATTAACTGTAAATATGTTTAAAGTGGAGGATGTTCATCTATATTTATATATGAACAATAAATAGGAACCTCTGTTATTTAGCGGTTATATATATATATATATATATATATATATATATATATATATATATATATATATATATATATATAAAAAAACCTGGTAATTATATAGTATATGATGGGAGCACTTCATAAGTAAGTTAGTAAGTAAATAAGTAAGTAAATAGATACATAAGTAAGTAAATAAGTAAGTAAATAAGTAAGTAAATAAATACATAAGTAAGTAAATAAGTAAGTAAATAAATAAAAACAAAAACATAAAAACATAAATACATTAAAAAAATGACCAATGGCCAATAAACTGTAAAATCCATATCATAACGTTACGTAACTTCAATAAATGCTTATATTTCAATAATTTCCAAGAATAATTCCTGTAAAACTTCAACCAAAGACAGAAGCATAGGAAACAAACGTCTGAACTCTAGTAGTCTTGTAGGTATGTGGTGTCAGAGCTGGTTAGACGTCAGCAGGTGAAAAAGGGAGATCATTATTCACATGTCACCCTGACAGTTGTTTCAGAGCTTCATGCCGATAGCAGCTGATAATCATCCCCAGAGCGAAGCAACAATGAAGTCGCCCAACCACTCCACTGTCTTCAGAACACTTCAAACATGCTCCACTTCAAACACAAAAGCAGCCATCTCCTTTGATGCCATTGTCAAAAAATGAGTTTTGTTCCATCACGTTTAAACTCCGCCCCCTCCGCTGAAGCTGAGACGTGTGAGGAACAGATTTGGAACATGAAAAGAGCAGCTGTGTAGTCTGATACAGCCCTTTATCCTTCTCCCCACGCCTCACCAGAGAGGAGCAGAACATAACCTACACTTTTATATACGGAGCCACTTGTGTTAATGTGACTTATATCTACAAAATAGAATATCTTTTAATAATTCACTAGAATCCATGAGTATTACATCTGCAGCCAGCATCTCTTCCTCCAGCTCCTTTACTAAACAGGACCTGGTTGCTGAGGCAGCTGGCTGAGAATGTCTGCCCCATGATGAAATCTCACCGCAGACACGGCCGCCTCATAATGACTATAATCACCGCAGATCAGCAACTAGTGCATGTGGAAGGAGGGTGGAGATCAGAGGGAGGAAGAAAGAGAAGGAGAGAAAACATAATTGAATCTTTTGGAGGCACATTCAGAGTAAAGCCAGTGGCTGTGTGGGAGATGCTTTTCAGGGGATGACATTTAGATTACAGAGGTGCCCTGTTCGCCATCACGGTCAATACCTCCTCCTTCACAACAGCACTCTGAAGTCTGCACAATAAAGAAGGTCTGTCAGCAGCGATGTGGATTCTGGTGATTTTTTACTGTGAGGTTATTGTCGGGATTCAGGAGGGAAACACTGGCGCTGCATTAAAATAGCTTTCATTATCATTTATACAGTCTGTAATCTGTTGTTGCATTCAGATGTAAGGATATAGGTTCCATCTGTGAACCTTCATTTGAAATATTCATCCATCCACCTTATCAAAATGGAACCCACGGCGACGCCATCCGCTTTCATCCCTCCGATCTCCTGTATTGACACAGAGCAGCATATTCCAAATATTAGAGGGATCACATTTTGCCCCTGTGACACACTTCAAATGCATCTCAGATTAATGATATATCACGGCAGGGGATCTACAAAAACCATTAGTAAGCCTGACACATTGACATCAGATTTTAAAAAATTTCCAAGTAATCTTTTTGATTTATGAAAGTGTGTCCAGGTTCATCGGGAGTGATTCCAGATTTATCACATCCTGGTTAGAATTATTAATGATTTTCAATTTGTAAATCTGATGCCGCCGCGTTCAGAGGAGCTCTGTGGAATCACCAAAGGCTGATATCAGAGTCCGAGCTCTGCTCCTGAAGCATGATTACTTTATCAAAATATTGCTACCTATGACTTACATTTCACTTAATTTCCACTCTTGCAGAGCTTCTCCCGTCGCCCTCATTTCTCTCGCCTCACGTACGAGAGCCGCGCACATTTTTCACCAACGCCTGCTAAACACGGCTGCAGCTGATGTCATCGCTCGGCTAATCTTCTGAAGTTAGGACATTGCGCTATTAGTTCCGAGTTCCTGACACATGCACTTTTAAGGAGCCACTGTGTCAACATGTCAAATGGATGCAGCGCGCCGACAGCTGTACATTGCAATCTTTCTCAGTGCTGATGAGAAGCTAAGATCATCATCACTTTCCAAACACAGCTCCTGTGTGTTGCTGTTGAGGTTTGCTGTGATGTCACGTCGATGCATCGGTACCTGACGTCGACTTCACAACAGAGACTGGAGTCAGTCGTGTGTGAGGGGGGCCCTTTGTGTGGCATATGCCAACTCAGACATGAATGGGAATGGCACTTTGCATGTAAGCGCTATGACCTCATAACGAGATGTGTGACACGTTTGCTGAAATATGCATTTCCATTAAAACCAGTCAGAACAAACCAGTTGACGTGGACGATAAATATTATGACTTTAAATGTTCTACTCTGTAAATAACTCGAGGATGAATGAGGAAGAGGATGATTTGAGAACATTTTTTACTGTTTTTAAGGCACCGTTTACCCAAAATACAGTAAACTTTTGTTGCGTTGTTGTTTTTAAATTGTAAAATGTGAAATGTAAAAGTTTTTTTTACAATGTAAAGGAAAAACTTTTCTCTTTTCAGCAAAAACATTGAGTAAAGTAAAGTCTTCTAAGAAAATCAGTGGATGTGAGATAAATACAGGCTTCACCACTACCCACAATTCATAGCTGATCGTTACAGCATGAATTTGTTGGTAATAGTGTTTCTTTACTTATTCAAAACACTCAGTTGCATCATTTCCTCTGAATATTACAGACATTGTGATAAAGTCAACACATATAAATCATGTTAAATTAAGCAACAGCTCAAAATCAGCCCTTCTCACTCCCAGCGTGTCAAATATAGCCGCCTGGTCAGTGGCCCTTGGCGTCTGAGGATGACGCTGTGGTTAGAGCTGGAACATATCGTCTCTGGAGGCGGTCTTGGTGTTTAGATGGGTCAAAACCAGGATGACCTGCAGACCAGGGTTTGAGTCCTGTGTGTAACTAAATGTCAAAGTTAAGTAACAGAACCTACGTAAAGTAGCCTATTTTTACTCCAAGTGTTAGATTACCACCATGAAAATGTTTACCAGAGATTATGGCCCATATGAGCATTATGACCAACCCACACAGTCACGCTGCTTTTAAACGGTGATTAGAATGAAATGACTGAAAATGCGAGGAGCCAACAAGGAAACAGACAACTTGGCATTAACGTCTCAGCTGCGGTGCTACGACAGGAAACCCAGCCAGAACACAGCGTGTTGCACGTTGAAGCTGGACCAACTTCACTGCAGACCAAAATTACACAACAGTGTCTGTATCAGACCCAACGCTGCCCTGCTGGGCTCCTGGTCCTGGTTAGAGATAATAGAAAAATGATGAAGAGAATCAGCTGTTTTCTTTGCTGTCTCATTTCTCACGTCTGCTTTTCTGCTGGATCTGAAATAAAACATGCAAATATGAAGGTGAACCGTTGTAAAGAAAATAAGTTTCCAAGTAACATAAAATAATAATTCAAAGGCAGATGCATGCAACGCTGAATTTGTTTTATTGCTCTGGAAATCATTTTCCTGTCAAACCAATAAATGTTTAGTGAGATTTTGCACCTAACAATAAAGTGCTAAATTGTTCTACAATCTCCAAAAAACAGACAAAAAAAGGTCATGTTTTTTCTATTGCCCCTGTTTTAAAGTGAATAATCTAAAAGGTTCGAAATAAAAACATGATAACTGTCCTCCACAGACTTTATATTTGACTGCATGGTTTATAAGTTAGCATCTGACTGCTAATATGTTTTTGAAAGGGAACACAGTCATTGTGAGGAAAGACAACAACCTTATTTATACTTAGAATAACCTGCATTCTTACTTTTTTTCTTTTTACCATTAAATGCACCACAACACCAAAGGAAATTCCTCGCATGTGAAAACCTACTGAGCCACAAACTGTTGCCAATAAGGCCAAATGAGTTTTTCTGTTTAATTTACTCTAATACTTGAGTCTTTTTTTACCAGTTGTTTGCCAATTGGTGAGCCAGTGTGATCCACTGTTTATTGCTTTTTGGTAAAGAGCCCAGGGGAATATGAGTATTGCTGTGGAGGTAATTAATAGAGACTGAGCAAAAACAAAAACAGAAAAAAAATCAAGTGAAATCCAACTGTCAGACATTTTATTTTTTCTCTGCTGCTGTTTTTTTTTTGTTTCCTCTCCTCCTGGAGCGCAGAGAGTAATATTTATAATTCCACAGGACTCTTCTGGTAATATTCTCACACACTGTGCATCAGTTGTGTCAGTGAATTCCCAACCCTCTCATCCCATTTCCATTATGTGTGCTTGACTGGGGACATAAGGCTGTTAACCCTCAAGAGCTGCCCACAAGAAAGGCCATAATGTGCCTTCCTCTGTTTCACTGTGTTAAAGCTCAAGATGATTTAGACACGCTTAAGAAAATTTATATCTGCTCATTATCATGCTGGCAGAAGGAAAAGACAAGAGTCTGACTCACTTTTCACACCTAGATCTGTGTTTTCTGTGGCTAAAACCTTATAGGCCACATTTACATCAGATGTGATCTGGATCCAGACGCCTGATCCAGATTTAGAAAAATGTATGTTAATGCAGGGTGTGATTGGATCTGCCTGACCACTGTAGGTGTGAAAACAATCCGTACAACATGCAACACAAAATCAAATTAATATAACATTTGTTTTTAGCAAACATGAAATATGTTTTTAACTATAGAGAACAGAAGGAGCTTGGAGTCGAGCCTGTTGAGGAGATTCGGGCATCTGATGAGGATTCCTCCAGTCCGCCTCCCTTTGGAGGTTTTCCAGGCATGTTCAACTGGGAGGAGACCCCGGGTTGACCCAGAACTCGCTGGGGGGGGATTACATATCTCATCTAGACTGCGAACGTCCCATTATCCCCAAGGAGAGAGGTATAAGTATAGCTGTTGAGAGGGAAGTTTGGAATACCCCTCTTAGCCTGCTGCCACTGCGACCCGACCCCGGAATAAGCGGAAGAAAATTGATGGATGGATGGAGAGAATGAGCAAACGAGAGGCATGAAAGAGACACACCTCTAATTAGTGATTATCTGTTTATTCTGTGCCACAAAAGCACCAAAAGATGCTTAATTGAAAAGAACTGCATGTAAGATTAAAGAAATCAGGTGGGAAATGATGAAATAACCAGAACACACCAGTACGACCACAGGAGTCACCAGCTGGTGGGAGTGAAAGGTCTCCATCCAGACGGCGAAGCCTTTTGACATATCAGGAAAACAATGTTATTATCAGGCCTTAGTTAAAAGTTAATCATCTACATTCTTACTTGGATCTGCCTGAAAATGTAATCAACCTTTCCACAAAATTCCATCAAAATCCATCCACAACTTTTTGAGATATCTTGCAGACAAACAAAACATGTTGATCACATGACCTCCTCCAACTCTAACATCATCCTCAAACCCTGATTTCATAATGAGGCTCAACAGAACGCATTAAAAACACCAGGTGCGAGCAAAGAGGCTCGTTTATTAATAATGTATCCAGATACATTTCCTCATTTTCACAGCAGGTGTAAACAAACCCTGATTCAGTTTGCTAAGCTATCATCGGAGCTGCTCTTGAATGAGGGATGTGTTGTAAAAAAACCCTAAAAAAACCCAGATGCTTGGAGAAGAAACAGAGACGGACTGATTTCTCCTGGGGCTGAAACAACGGAGGAGGGAAACGTGTTCTCACCATCACTTAAATCCTGATTTTAAAGACAAAACGGCATCATCTTACAGTTTGGATAGTTCCTATAGCGGCATCCTCTGAGACTCCACTCCTCTTGGAAACATGCATATGAAGGGAGACTATATTTTACATTTTGGCTCAGAGGCAAACAAGACTTTTTGTAGACGTTCCCGAGTGTGAAAATCTCCCTCCTGCCGATCTGTGCCGTCCTGACAGGCTTTGACATCGGGGGGGCCTGTGAGCTAACAGACTTGACAACAAGTGCCTGCGACAACCATACAAATTAAGGATGACTTATGATGAAGTATTGTGGTCTGAGAGGCAAGACAGAAAGTACCAGGACTTAATTTGTGTCAGACTAGCACTGATGGTAATGAATTCCTGCGGTTGGGCTGGACTCCGTGCCAAGGTCTTGAAATTCATGCAGTGAAGATCCTGCATGTAGATCCTAAAATATGGTTATTGCCTTCGACGTATCCCTCTTGTTCTTTAACGTGAATCATTTCTTCGATTTTATGTCCTCGCTAATTTTGTAAATAACATTCTATTTTTTGCTTTGGCCACAATTTTCGTGTTCATTTTAAGCCATGAGGTTCTGAGGCAATGGAGGCTGATCATTTCATCCATACAGTAAATGACCTTTTATTGAGAATGTCAATAGGAGGATCTGGTTACCTATGTGGAGGGAGAGGGAGGAACTTAATTGCTCCCAGTGAGTGCAGTCTGAGGACTTGATTAGACCTTGAACCACTTCTCATGTTTTTCATTTGTGTGGTGACGACCTTCCTCCTGACTGAAATCAGCCCGAGCTCATTCCATGTCCACCGCTCTCTGGAGATTCATGCCCCAGTGGCTCCGACTGACTGCTGACTTCATTGTGGGGGGAAAATCTGTTAACTCTTTAAAAGGCACAGACTTCATTATAAACATTCAAAAGAAGGTATTTTAATATTTATCTCATGGCCAGCAGTTGATTCTGTAGAAAACAGGAACAATTATTTAAAATCTTACACTAATTTGGTACAATTTCACCTCTTTAAATAAAAAAGTGTGTTTTATTTTGGCATTTAATCAAACATCCAGTAAACCAAATGTATAAGCCTCTTAAAGTCTGAATGTTTTCACAGAAAATTTGCTGTTGAATCTTCCTAATTATATGATGAAATAACAAAAGAGTGAATATCAAGCTTTCTTCTTGCAATGCTGCAGTTTTTATTACATCAAGGAAACGACAGCCACAAGAAGGAGAGGGAGAAAAAAAAAGGAAATCACAATTATAGCGCTCAACTGACCCACCTGCCATTAGCAAGATGAATTAGCTGGGTCCATGCTAGTGACAACGGCTACAGAGGGAAAATGATCCTGGTGCCTTGTAGACCTGGTTCTCCCAGACACCACCAGGAAGCAGACAGGGGCCACACGGACCCCAGAGGCCCAGAAAGAGAGAAATAAACAAGATAAACACATTTTCTAAGGCTGTGATTGTGTGGAAGAGTGATAGGGGTTTACTTGTTTGTGCAATGAAATAAATTATGCAGCACAGTGGTGCACATTGTAGCACAGATCGACACAGTGGCGATTCCTCTTAAAGCACACTGAAGCTTAATGCAGAGGCATGTAGGGGATTCTGATGAATGCAAATGTACAGTGTTGTTTGATTGTAACTGATTTATCACTAAGCTTACAATTATTCCTTCTATGGGCTCAGTCATGATGAACCATCTGGATGTAAATGAAGTTTAATCTAAGCCTCCTTGATGATTCTTGTCTGATGCCGTTTTGCACAAGGTAAGTGAATAAAAACATGCAAATAAAATGTACAATTATATAAGAATTATATTCATTATTGAATTGTTTATGAGATCAGCTCTGTCTCCTTCAAATTACATTATTATATAACTAATTTGCAACAGCCAGAATGTCTATCAAGGAAATGTGATGTGGACGCTGAAAATATTGGGTTGGCACAGCAAAATCAAAGCCTAAATTTTTCCGTAACAATATATTTGCATATATATATGTATATATATGTATATATATATTTACATATATATATATATATATATATATATATATATATGTTAACAATTCATTGTTCTTCTAACAGGCTAGTTGTTCCTTTTCTTAAAAAGACAAATACACAGTTTTAAAGTTAATGAGTTCGTTGATTGTTAGGAATAAAACATTAACTGAGAACAAGACAGTGGTGGAGGGGTTAGCGATTGTGTCAGGGTGACTGTGGCCCTGCCTGGCCACCCCTTGGCTGCTGACTTACTTGTGGCCACAGTGGCTAATGCCCAGCAAAGAATGGTACTGTATGTGTTTGCCTTAAATGAGCAGGGCTCATCACAGATCCTCTAAAGGGGTCACTGCACTGAGGAGTGCGGTGGAAGATGTTCCTTAAGGCCTGAATTTTGCATATTACTGGATTAAAGTCCTGAAAATCCTGATCAGTACTAAAAATAAAACGTGAAAGCATTAATCGGTTTCCTCTTCAAGTGGTCGATATCTGTATGCTCATCAGGTCTGATGGCCAGAGGTGGTAGAATGACTGATGGCATGTAAAATATGACATCATGCCAGTGGGCAGCCTTTTTCAGCGCTGCACCAGTGAGGTCAGTTCTCTCCTAATGACGTCCTCAGGGGTTCAGACCAGCAGCCCCGCGTCTCTCAGTTCACCAAATACATAACCCAAGCCTCTCCGCTCTTAATCAATATTTGAGACTAAATTTATAAAGCAACAGAATATAACATTCTCTCTTTATTTTAAGCACAAATGTGATATTTATGCTTATGTAATGACATGCATCTTGGAGGATTAAATGTCACGTTCACGCCCCTGTGAGCGAAAACAGCTTGATGGTGTTTGCAGCTAAAACTCCGGTCGCTGGACAAATATGTCCTCGGTATAACTGCCTCGCATCTGTATTTGTTCTGCTCTGAATCATAGGTGGCCCAAAGCTGTCTTGATAAATAGCTACTCCAGGCAAGTATGGTGTATGCTCTCTGACACTATAGGTCACATAACCTTGTTGTCGGGACGAAGACTAATGCAATGTGAAGTTATTATACTGAAACTAGACTGTGTAGCAGAACCCGAGCCACTGCGGTGATAGCAAGTAGGTGAAACAAGGCAAGGTGAATGTAAAAAGGTCATAAAAGGAGGAGATAGTGAGCAAATGAGAGGGTAGGAGGGGAGGTATTTGACACTAAGTGGGTCTTGTTGGTAGTGAAAAGGGGCACCGAGGTTCTCGCTAGTCAACGTAAATCATAATTGGCTACGCAACACAAGACGGTGCAGACTTGGTAGTCGCACACGATGCCAGGAAGAGAATGTGTTTGTTTATTTCAGGAGAGCTAAATAATGCAGTAATAATCCCCCTCGCCATGTCTCCCGAGCAAAAGCCTCAGCACCTGTCAAGAATCTGCAGTATGTTGTCTATTGAGAGAGATGCAAGGAGAGAACATGTTATCATTACAAAGCCAAGTAAACTAAAGTAATTGTCTGCAGATGGCAAAAACAAGCCACAGCTGTTAATACAGTGTGAAACATAAGATATGAAATATAAATGCAGCAGCGAGGGACTGAGAACAAACTGCATCAGACCAAAAGCTAATGACTTCCCATTACACCATGTAGCCTATAGCCACACGGCACCAGGGCTGTAAAAATGAGTTCTTTCATATAATTATCAGAATCAAAGCAGCTTGGAATTCAGGTTTGGACATATTTCACTATTTTTTTAGTGTCAGTATCAGTTTCAAACAATGTGTGTGCTCCGATTATCCTGATCAATAAACTCTCAGTGAAGCCATCGCTTTGCCTTCATGCATAAAAGAGAAGATTATAATATCTGTCCTCTAAATCAGGGGTTCCCAAAGTGGGGGTCATGAGACACCACTGGTGGGGTCGGGAGATGATTTCCAGAAATCAAATTACAATTAAATTAAAAAATGATTAGAAATAGTCTATTTTAGCAGTAATTGTTACAATTTAATACCACTAAATATTTAATGGTATTTAATACTATTTAGTGGTATTAATTGTAGTAGTCATAGTACTAGAATCAAGTAGTAAAATCAATTAGTATGAGGAATAATAATCAGTGTGTTTTGCACTACAGGTACAAACTGGTATCCTAGCAACAACAAGATGAAAGCCAACAGAGGTCGTGGTGTCATAATAACCTCTATTGGCTTTCATCTTGTTGTTGCTAGGATGGAGGTTAGTATGACATCATGAACTCTGTTGGCTTTCATCTTGTTGTTGCTAGGATGGAGGTTAGTATGACATCATGAACTCTGTTGGCTTTCATCTTGTTGTTGCTAGGATAGCCAATAGAGGCTTTGATGTCATGATGTCCTTCCTAGAATGCCGGGATGCTATAAAACAACCAGGTTCGGTTCAGACACACTGAAACTCTAAGACACAACAACAAAACTACAGAGATGAACAACCAACAAGGACAGAAGAGAAACTCTAACGTTCAACAGACAAACAAGCAGAAAGCTGAGAACAACCTCAGTGACATGGAGCAACAACTGAGGAGGGAGCTGACGGACGGTTCAGTGAGGCTGTCCGAAGGTAGACTCGTGGGGAGAGTCGTCGTCGAGATCGAGGTGGAGATGCTGTCGGTTTTCCTGAACAAGGTTCAACGACAGACAGACGGCACCTTGTGCCTCCAGGAGAAGGACCTGATGGAGACAGAGATCTCTGGTCTCAAAGCCCAGCTGGCTCAGACCAATCAGGAGAACTCCTCAGAGGACGTCAAGGATCTGAAGTCGCAGCTGGAAACCCTCAGTGAGAGGCTGTGCAACATGCAGACCAACCTTGGGCAGCAGACCTCCTACAGCTCGTCTCTCCTTCAGGAGACAGAAGCCCTGAAAAAGGGTCTCCTGGAAAAGGAGGAGGAGTGGAAGGTGAAGGAGAGCAACATGACGTCTCTGATGGAGAAGATTGGTGGATATGAGGCTCAGCTTATGGTGCAGAAGAAGGAGATGAACACTATTAAGGCTGCCCTGCAGCAGGCTGAGTGTCAGTCGGACACCAATCAGATCCGATGGCAGGAGGAGAAATCGTCCCTCCTTCAGGACACAGAGGCTTTGAAGAAGACTCTGCTGAAGAAGGAGCAGGAGTGGGAGGAGAAGGAGACCGACTTGAACACCCAGCTTGACAACACGGAGAAATCCAGATCTGTGGCTCAGCTCAAGGAGCAGAAACAGCTCAACACCCTTACAGCTGCTCTGAAGGAGGCTGAGGAACAGGTGGAGACCAATCGGGTCCACTGGGAGGAGGACAGGTCGTCACACCTTCAAGAGACAGAGAACCTTAAAAAGGATCTTCTGAGGAATCAGCAGGAGTGGGAGGAGAAGGAGAGGGTCATGACGTCCCAGCTGGTGGAGCTCGAGGCCCAGATCCAGAAGAAGAAGAAGAAGAAGAAGTGGTACAGGAGATTTTTCTAGAGGCCAGACCTGCAGTAAGGAACAGAGAGTCATTGGCTTTTGTATCTTCGTCCGGATGGACAGCCTAAACCGGGAAAAAAAACGGTTTGAGCGTCAAGATTTGGAGACACCAGAAAAGTCAGGCCAAACAAAGTGGTCTAACTTTTCAGGTGTAAACCCGAATCTGGTCTTCGTGAAGATACGAGAGCAGATACTAACCTGGTCCTGATCTGGGTCTGTAGGACTGAAAAAACCTCCAGCCACACAAATGTTCTGTTTTTAACTTCTGGACATAAAATAAAGAAATAGAAAATATAAAAAAAAAGTCCTGTTTGTTGTTGGGTTGTTTTTTTACTATCTAAAGTTATATTACAGTCATGTGTTTTATTAAATATGTTTGATGGAGACATCAGGGGATGAGGACTGATCAGTTCTCATCACTGAAAAAGTCTGAACACGTGACAACTTTCTGTTTCATGGCGAAACATCAAAATTTGATGAAAGTTGACACATAGCCGCGCCCACACCATCCAACGAAAACTTGGATTTTAACAACTTTTCACCCTCATGGGGTTTAGATAGTACTGAACAAAATCTGAAGTTGATCGCATAAAATCTCTTGGAGTTCGTTTGATTGTGTGATTTTCAAAAAATGGCAATGATGGTCACAAAACTCAAAAAAGACTTTCTCTTCCTGACTGAACCTACACTAGAGCTTCGTAAAACTGCAGCCTTCAGAAGGTTAGCTTAGTTTAGCATTAATCCTGGAAACGGGCTAATCTGGCTCTGTCCAGGGTAAATTAATCAGTTGACCAACATTTCTGCTCAGGACTAAAAAAAACATCTTGGTTTCGTCTTCATTGGGAAACGTTACATTCACTCACAGGTCAAAAGACTTTGCAGAAAGACACCAAACATGCTAATGTTCAGCCCTGTTTCTGATGCAGAGCTAAAAGTTCTGTACGTAAATACTTTTCCATCCGTCTCAAGCAACGTTCAGATGTCCTACAATCTGTGTTAAGTTTGAAAGAGACGGACTTGAAAGAGAAAGTCTTTGTTGCATGAGACACAGAAGGTGTCTGACACCAGAGCTTTCCTGACACAAAGTCTTTTTAACACCTGCTTAACGGAGAGACTGAAGCTAAAGATGGAAAAAAAACTAAACTAAACAAAACATATTGTCATTTGCCGTCATATCACTGCCCGGTTGTGATGTGCAGCTCTAAAACAGAGATGTGAAGGAAACAAGAGGTCTCACTCAATAGCTTCTATGAATAGCCATTTGTTAGTGCCAGGTTTTAAAACCCACCTTTACTCGGACCATTCACCTTGAATGCTAACAGCCTGAACGCCTCTAGAAAATTGTTTCATCAGCTTTGAAAATTTCTCACTGTCAAGCTCATTATAATAAAGAGACAATGTCTCTGTCGTCGACACATCTACAGCACAAAGAACAGAAAGAGACACAGAACAAACAGACAGACTAACAAATGCTGCTCCAACCTCTGTGCAAATAATGAAATAGATTCATTTGGGTTATGAACCTCAAACATAACTGCAGAGTTCCTCCAGTGGCTGCGCTGAATCCTCACAGAAGCGTTTGATAATCTTCATCTGCATGTTGTCATCCTCCTTTGAGTCGTCCCACCTCCAGCATTAGAAAACGTACCAAAGGATATTTAACAAGTCATTTTATGTTTACGGAAAAAAACCAACAACATCAGAGGCATCTAGTCGTAAACATGTTGTCACTTTAGGCAGACGTGTCACTTCCTGCCTTTTTGAAAGCTTGTAAATGAATTTAGTCTGTTGTCTGGTGTGTGCATTCGATGACCCACTCGCCTGCTCTGGAATAACAAATCGGTTCAGCCGCTTTATCTTTTTTCCCGAAGTTGACAACGGGATCATTTGTTTTTGGATGTCAGAATATAAATCCAGGAGAAGACGGGAGAAGAGAGACGCTGGGAGAGAGAGGAGGAAGACATGAGACGACATCCTAGAATTACATATTAAACTTTACATCTTTAAGCCACGTGGAGTCGTACTTTTTTTTATCACTTTAGAGGTACAGTTTTAGTTTAAATAATGATTGGACAGAGAATAAAATTCATAGATTTGTGTTTTCAACCCAGACATCTGAGTTTCTCTTTCGTTTGTCATCCTGTTTCATTTTTCCAGCTGAAGCTGCTTCGTTGTCCTCCTGGATCCACTTTCTTCACATATATTTTATTATCTTCATGCATCAGAACTTTTGTTATTGTAATCTGTGATCTTGATTTATTGCAGGTCTGTCTGTCCTCTTCCTGAGGTTTCTTCCACCTTTCCTCCTATTCTCTCCGTTTTATTTATTAGAGCAGTTTTTCCTCACTCAAATCGAGGGTTTAAGAAAAGACGGAACCATAAACTACAGATGGTAAAGCCCACTGAGGCATTGTGACGTGAGACTTTTTGATTATATATATATAAAGTCATGTGTTTGATCCTCCTGTCCTCTGCCCCTCTATAGGCACTTTCTCATGAAATGTGTCGCATTGTGCAGTTGCATCGCTGCATATTGACGTGGATGTGTTTCTGTCGGAGGTGCATCTCATCCAGACACAAAAAGGAGATGCAGAGGGATGTGACACCAGTATGTGATCAGCTGGGCTCAAATAGTTCACCACAACTCTCAATCCGCCCTCAATCCAGGGGCGGATCCAGGGGCGGGGCCAGAGGGGCGCAGGCCCCAGCTGAAATCTGATTGGCCCCTGAAGTGGCCCTGTCCTGTCACTTGTCTGTCTTTTTTTGTTTGTTTGTTTATAACTAGAATACTTGACTGTGTCAAGTTTTTCTCTTCTAAACTGTTGTGTATGCTGTAATATAGTTTATAAGGCTTTTCTTTCTTTAAATTATTTTATGTATTACATAATTGGAAAAAAAGTGTCTTATGTTTTATATTTATCTATGCATCCTAGTTTAAAATTCAATAATTGCCAAACTTTTTTGATGTACAAAATGTGCTGGAAAAAGGCACAATTTGCATAATATGTTCAATTATGTGTATCTTTACTAAAAGCTATGGAGCCAACAGCAAACAATGAATGACTGGTGAAATATTCTGTGTATACATCTTACTGAATAAGGAAATGTGCATGAATGTTGGACATATAGTTGGCCCCCCTGTGAAAAATGTGGCCCCTCTATGGCCCCTGATTTAGAAAAATTCTAGATCCGCCACTGCCTCAATCAAAAGGCAGTTTTTGCATTTTTCCCTTAAATACAGTAATACCCATTTTTTTACATTTAGTTTTTGAGATTCAATTAAAATCACCGAAACACAACTGTGGTATTTTTAAACCCTACATATCTGCGGTCTAAATGATTAATAGGTACAAAAAGTTTTGGAATGGGTCCAGGAGATCGCCTCAGCCAGCAGCTGCAAAATGGACTGCAGAATAATCCCTGGGGACAAATACGCCCATCATAGTACATCAACTAAAAGTGCTTGTTTTTGGCAGCGACAGGCTCACATTGTTATTCTAAGTGTCTGACACCATTATGGAAAGGATCCCTCCAGAGATAAACCAGAGTCAATCCTTTCTGTTTAACCACATACAGCCGTTAAATCTCTTTGTTCAAATCCTCCAGCGGTGATTTCACCATGCGGAACTTGGGGATTCGCTTTGTCTGCGTTATTGTGTGACTTTGGTGTTTTCAAACAGATCCAAACTCATTTAACACCCAAAATTTAACACAAACAAACAAATCCATGGAGGCAGCAGCAGACCAGCAACTCCCGTGAGGAGCTACACTGGACCAGTTCCAAATCTTTTTCTACCTATTTAGTCATTCAGACTGGAATTACCCTTTAAGTTTCTAAGTTGAGTGTAACTGACACATAAACCTCTGTCAAGCCCTGTTTCATGTTTGCTTTGTGTCAATGGAAGATGAAACATTACTGGTAGAAATGACACGTGTGTTAACATTTTCTTAATAACAGAATGGATCTGGTATGAAAGAGGCATCGAAAAGGGAAGTTTAAAGAGCAGACGCTGCCCTCCTATAGGTCAGATTATGTCACCATAATCAGTTTTGTATTGCAGAGCTTGAACCCTTCGTTGCCCTGTATGAGACTGAGCTCCATCCTGATCTGTCATCTGCCTGCTGATGTAAAGGCTGTTAGATCTGCACCTAAAAGGTTTAGCATGAGAAGAAAAAACACAAACACTGGGACAGACTTATGACAGTCAACACAGCAACCAGGTAAGCTGACTATGCTGAAGGAGAGCAGGGGTTCATATACTGCTGCTTGATGGGTGGATGGAGATCAGGTGTGTGGAGCCACACCCACAACACATACACACAAAACACACACACACAGAGAGACCAGAGGGGAGGAGTTACAGGGGAGAAGCAGGGAAGCACCAGGAGCTTCAGGTGAGCCGTGTCAGGTGAGCTGCATCTGCTTCATCAGCTGCATTTAAGTAACACGATGGACTCATTGATAAAGTCAAATGGAAGAAAAAAAAATCAATGCAGCTACTGATGAATAAATCCTCTGTAAAAATAAAACGAGCCACCGCTGTTTAAAATGAGAGAAAACTCCATCAAGTGTCTTTTTTTTCCACCTGAAATGTGATAAAACTATTATTTACTTTAGTAAATGAAACATTTATGATGGTTGTGTTATAATAAAAATCAGAATCAAATCTTTCTGCACTCGTTTTTGATAAATACTTTGTTGTTTCTTCATGCAAAATAGATTTGTGGTTTAAAATTAAATTAAAGCACTTTATTTTAGGGGTTTAGAAAAGTTGCTTAGAGGCTACACGATATAATTTTTTGAATTATGTGCATGAGAGATAGAAACACATAGAAAGACACACACTCGTTCTGTTTTTAGATGTTTTTTCTGACATGTCGGTGCTCCTCAGCAGCACAAAGGCAGCCCTTTCTTCCTGACACTCGTCTGCTCAGAGGTAAAGCAAACATCTTGTCTCCTGTTACAAACTTTAAGGCGCCGCTTTTAGCCCAACCAGCTACGATAAGCCACCATCGCTTCAGAGGCGACGCCGATCGTAAAGCAATCTTTCAGCACAAAAAAAACACCTGAATGGCTGGAAAATGAAATTGAAAATGAACTCCTGAAGATGGAAGTAGAGGTGAGATCAAGTGTTAATTAACTTCACTGTTTTCAGCTCAAAGGCCACTCAGGACTCATCTCTTAATAGAAGCCGGTGCTGCTGAAGGGATCAGTGCAGGAAGTCTCTGCTCCATTATCCTCCTGCTCAGTAAATCAAACTAACTGTATGCTCACGCTCACGTCTCTGACTTTATGAACAGCTCATGAAGCTCTAACGAAGCAAAAATCCTAAAGATCCAGCAGGACTGAAACAGCAAGTTCACCTCATCGGTCCTCTGGAATCCATCAGGCTTGTTTAAATTCATCATTAAAATGCAGTATATGATTTTAAACTGGCGGTTTGATTGTAGCGTCCTCATAATTAACTCAAATCAAAGATATATTTAATAGTAATGTTAAACATTTTACTGCAAATAGAAACTTAAATGAGCTAAAATACTACTGAGTTCATTTAAAGTCTCTCTCCAGTCAAAAATGTGTTTTTCTTTTTTGTTCCTACAGTTGAATGTTTGAGCTTCATGATGCAGAATAACTTGTATGAGTCTGACTCTGTTTCACGATGATTTGAGATATCAGAAGTTACAGAAGGCAGTCCTATAGTCCAGGATCTGAAAACCCACGTCTGACACTGCTGCACCTGAACCTGACATTCTGCATTCTGCATGCGTGTCTTCATACATGGGTGGAGGGGATCTTTAAGCATTTATAAACAGTACATATATTAGAATGGTTTATGACTAAATATATAGCTGCAAGCAGACATAAATATGAATATAATAGTAAAGCTGTAAGTCGTCCTGATGAGTGCAGGTTGGTGTATAAATAGATAATAACACAACATGTTTTTCTTTCTCCATGATGTGGCTGCATTCAGGTCATTTAAGGCAGCTTTAAATGCATCTGCAGCTGATTCCAGGCAGCAGTAGCAGCAGAGCTAAATGCTATTTTCCAAACTCAGGGCTGACTTTAAGGGCAGACTGTAGGAGTAAGTCCTGCGAGTTACACACAATATTTTCCTTTGTCTTTTTGAACGATATAAATCAGGAGGTGAGATGGAAGCAGACCAAGAATAGTAGTTGGTTAAATCTACTGGTGAACAAGGCAGACCACCAGAATCTGGCATACAGTGAGCAGTAGTGAGCTCATTTTAAAATTAAGTCATGTCATTGATTTTATTTGTTATTATTGTTATTGTTATTGTTATATTATTATTGTCACATTTGTTTGGTATATATGTTTGCTTTGATTTGTTATCCTAATTTCTAAATAAAAAAAACCTCATATTATTATTGACTTTTTGACTGCTTTCATTGGGTAATTTCTAAGACACTTATAAATAAAAGGTTATAATTATTATTATCTCCTTGGGGAAATACATGAGCTTCCACAATAACCTCAGATGACTGTAAATCTCCAAATCTCTCATCACGTATCAAGCTGGACGTCACCTTTTGTCTTGGTCTTATTTTATTCTGATCACATTCAGTTTTCAGAGACTAATAATTATTTAAATGAAATCTAAAGTTCATGATAAAGTAGCTGCAGACACTAATGTGTGTACACTACTGTGCATATGAGTCACATTTAAGAATGAAAAATAGCTTTGTGCCACTTTATGAATTTCTGTTTGAACCTCTTACAATCTAATTTAACAACAGTGTGATGCAATTACAGCTTTTTACATTTCAATATAAACGGTCTCCCTTTTAAAACACAGTATATAACATGGGTCTGTGAACAATGTGCTGCAAGCTATAAATCAAAAAAGGAAATTTCAGATTTCATTCAGTATGAACTCTCCCCTAATAAAATAAACGATATCTTTCTCTAATTTAATCGGCACTAGCTACGTGCACATTGCTAATGTAACTCTGCATTTCCATATTTAATGATGCGTGCCTTTCATGGCGAATTTTACTTAGAAAATGTCGTCTTTAATGAACCTTAGAAAAACCTCCAACGGGCATAACCTCAGAAAATTTAACTTCTTTATTTAAAAGGCTCTGAGGCCAATTTCGCTGAGTGCAGGGCTTAAAATCAAATCGCTGAAGGAAGGAAATGTGTGGATTTGTAAAAGTATAATGAGCAAAAAAAACATTGCAATCCAAATGCAGGGTGCAGCAGAACTGATCTCCAAGCTCCAAATGCTTTCATATTTACATATGCATGCTCCATTTTATTAGAAAAGTATGGTCTTCAGCAGCGTCGTCATGGAGAAAAGCAGCATGTTACACTAAATGTTTCATATTTACTGCAACAGAGTCAAAAATGTAGTTTTTACAATACATAAAGTTTCTTTTTTTGACTTATCTATTAAAACAAAAAAAGAAATGTGTGTCATGGGTGTGTGATATCAGGATAAAGATGTGATTTTCACAGAAAGGTGTTCGATGAAGTTCTGCACTGGTTGACTGGACAAATGTGTTCTCCCGGGAAACCGTCTGTGCTTTGCGCTTGAATTAAACTCATGCTATGCTGTTACATCTCTTTTCTCTTTTCCCTCTCCATCCACACTCATATGCTGAAATCCAAACTAAAAACTGCGGTTGTGTGCTGCAATGCTATTTCCATGACTAAGAGACACAAACACTGGACAGAAGCACAGGAGGAAGACAAGGAATGAAGAACTCTGCAGAGAAAATGAGGATAAATGGACGTCAATCTCCATGTGGAATTGGTAACCAATGATCCATTAAGGCAGCCTTTCCACAACAGACAGACCAAACAGCCTGAATTAGAAGTGCCTGACATTTCAGTTAATTGCACTAACCATGTCAGCTCCACAGTAGCTGCAAACCAGGTTAAGTCTTCTTCTGCTCACCATAGAAAACAGGAGCTGAGGCCTTAAACAGCTTCTATGTGCAGCGATTTCTGGACGCAGTGATGAATAAAATCCTCTGTCAGATATAATGCATGTTTTTATGATGCATGTGTTTCTGCATCAGTCTTTATTTTGTAAAAGACAACCAGGTGAGAAAACTGCATCCTCCTTAAATCTACACCTATGATGTGGATTTATATTCAAGCAACACATATAAATGCTAAATGCTAAATACATGCAAAATATGGCACTGAGCAGGGCGCACACCTCTGACCCGTGCCCCCCCCCCACAAAGTTCTGAGGAAATCAGTTCAGACAGTTTTTATGAAATACAGAAAAATTGTTTTTTTCCTCATAATATTAAAATATTTTCATCTCTCAGATCCTGATTATCCAGATCTGGATGAACATAATATTGGAATGGATCCTGAGTTGTTGATGGTCTGTAAAAAAAAATAAAAAAATAAAAATCTTATCTTGGAATGTTGAAGAAATCCAGAGGAAAAAAACAAAAAACACCTGGTGTTTGACCCTCAGCACCTCTAATCATTTCTCTAATAACACCCAGAGGAACAGAAAACACGGCCTGATGTCATGAAAGCAAAAGGTTTTATTCATGTTTGAAATTACACAACTACCACAAGGAAGACTTTTCAGTCCAGGGTGTAGTCTGGTTAGAAAGTAACACTAAACATCTTTAATACATTAGAATCACTGCCACAAATCATTTGTCATGACTTTTCAGTTTCAGAATCACATACAATAGAAAAAAGAGAAAAGAAGTATAGAACCCTGTTGAACAGAGCTGAGAATGTACAGTTCTGAATACTGAAACCTCTATGCATTACACTTTTTATACTCACTTTTTTCTTTTCTTTTTTTGCATGATTTAGTAACAAGATGAGCAACATTCAAAATGTTTTTTTTTTCTTCTTCCATATTTACAACAGTTTCACTGTTTGGTGTTAATTCGTCATCGTCGCGCCCCCCCCCATCCCCCCTCTTTAAAATCCACAGACAAACCTCCTCCCCCCCTTCCTCCCCCGCCCACTTCTCACGGTATTAATATTGTCATCATTTTTTTTTAAAATTTTTGTCATTTTAAGTTGCGGCACGGCAACGGCATTTTATTAAAAGATTAAAATATACATTAGATTACATAGAGAATGGAGAGTTTACAGTGTTACAGGAAGTAATCAAAGTAAATAGGTTAGAAACATGAAATAAAGAGGGTGAGAGGATGGCGCTGATATCGTTTAGAGGTAGTAAGTGAGCACTCTAAGCTACTGAAATGTTGGAAATGATTGGTTCGTATGATTCCAATGAGGTAATAAAGCTGCGTGTTGATTGGTGGGATGTATAATTACTCTTATATTATGTACAACTTCTCCTGTGTAACTGGGGCCATAAAGGAATGATCTACCGTGGGGGGGGGTTGTTAATAAGCAGTACAAAAAAATGTTTACATATGTACATACTGAACATCAAATTATAAAATATGGAATGGTGTCATGTTATAGTCGAGCAATCAATTACACTTCTTTATGTTCCATAGTTTGCGCCGTCACTTCCTTCTACTAATGTACACAGCTGTAAGGCGAGGATAAATCTTGAACGTAACCACGAAGCTGCCATTGAGCTGTCAGCGGTAGCATTGTCGAGCTGCTGGACAAGATTGCAAACGCATTACAGTCAAAGAAACAGCTGCTTTAAATCTATGCATTGTATTTACTGAGGGGGAACCCAATTATCAAAATGGAGAGTGGTAATTAAATCAAAAATCAAACGAATGGATGTTAAAAAAAATGTCATCCAGGTTCAGATCCTGAAAGGCTACTGAGAGTTGTGTGTTTCCTGTGTGTGTGCTTACCCCCTACGACAAACAAAATAAGAGCATGAGGATGAAAGTTTGTGAGGACAGAAAGAAAAAGACTGAACCACCAGGAGGATTCTGTGTGGATTCTGAAGGAACCTGTGGTGAGATGTTTGTCGTGTGTCCTCTTAAAAAGAGTCCATGCCCGGTTTGGGGTGAAGATGCATTAAAGAGCGGATCAGTTCGAGGTATCGGAGTGCACACTTCCTGGTCCTTCTGTCGGAGATATCACAGAAGATGGAGTCGTTGCATCTTGCCATCCCCCGTTAGCCTGGCACACAAATGGGAGAGGTTGAAAACACAAACGCTGCAACTGCAATGCAAAACGTTTTGGCATACGATGCTGCTGCTGATTAGCGCAGCATTCTTTAACATTACAGTAGCCATCAGCAAAGAAAGAGCAAATCTGCCTCGTGTCCCGACCAATGGGAGCGGTCCCTGAAAGCGGTGTCTAAGCAGATTTCTGCAGCGGCCGGCAGCTTGTCGCTTACATATTCTCCTGTCAGTCAAGAGGAGGGAGGGCTCGGGCCGGGTGAGGTGGGGAGAGCTGAGTGGAAGCGACAGGGCAGGGTCTCTCCAAGAGAGCCGGTCTTAACCAGCCTGACTTTGCTTTTGCTCCAGGCGTGACCTAGCCTTTACTGGAACCTTCTACGTCACCGCCAACAAAGCTAAAGGTTAGTCTATGCTAATATATCTATGAGGCGCTTTCAGGGTTGCTGCTGCAAAACAGAAGCTCTGCCACTGCTTACAGTGCTTCATGGGGGGGCATTCATTATGTATTATAATGCATTCATGAACACATAATCCTTCTATATCAACAGCCAACAAACATTATAGATGTGACTTATAATTAAGTATAGTGTCTTATGGATGCGCCTGACTGGTTATAAACTGACTGATTTGACTGATGGGCCTTATAATACATTATAACTACTTATGCATGCTTTATCATAAGGTTTCATTGTTAGTGGCAAGTAGAATTTTCATGCATTTAAAATAGTAGGTAGTCATAATGTATTATAAGCCCCTTTATGAGAGGATCCATACATTTCCTCATAAGGCACATCTATAATGTTTTATGAGTGTTGATATAGTGCATCAGAAAGCTTCATGTGTGAATGAGTGCAGTCATAAAGCGTCGGTGTCGTCACTTGCTGCCTCAGCAGTGATCTCTGGTGAGCCAGTAGGCACAGACCTACACTGTGCAGGGAAGTGAGAGACCTCGTGAGAAAGTGAAAACCACTTGATCCTGGTAGGAGCTGACACGTCTAAAGAGCTTATAGCGACGAGGCTTCAGCAAACACCGAACGCTGGCAACAGCCAATGAGATGTGTTCAATTTCCAGCAACACTGCTGTAAATATGAGACCTTACTTTTGAGGCTTGATGTTAGAATATGCACGTACCCAACAGGCATAAGACTATAAAGAGAGCAAATGCTAAGGTTCTGATATGAAGCAGGGAGAGCTGTCTGATGCTGTTTCTCTCTCTCTTCATCCTCCCTCATCAACAAAATTAATCTTTTACTCTGATAGCTCCAGATTATGCACTGCTTTCCAAAAAAAGGCGCCATATCAAACCTCATCAAAGAAGATGGAATTCATGTCTGGAAAGGGCTGCAGGCGATCACATGTTCATATTTTATCACCGAGATAAGGCTACGGAAAATTCTCTCCAGCATTTCAGAACCGTTAAACGCAGACGCCGGGTGGCAAAAAGCCTTTTTTCAGCTCATTTTTCAGTCAAACTAAGTATTAAAGTACGTTTATTAAAGTCAGGCTGCAGGTTTTACTCCCCTGCTACGTAATTTAGTTTATTAAATACAACTTTTATTCATATCAGGTACCAAAGTGACAACCGATACTAAATGTTTTACAGTTTTGGGAAGCTGAAAATCATGCTAGGTCATGTCTGTAATGCAATATAATGCAATGCTCCTTAATTAAATATAATTTAATAGTAACTAATACAACACACACATCCCTATCCAGGGGTGTGTCCAGAAGGAGGCCTAGGGTGCCACTGGCTACCCCTGAAATCTGATTTGCAACCCCATTATCCTAAATTATGATTGGCTTTCTCTTCAGAGAGAGGCGGGGCTTTTTGTTTGGCGAGTATTTTTGAATGTGGATCATTTTCTTTTGTATGAAGCCTCCTTTTGGAGGTATATATATAGTTTTTTAAGGTCAGTTTTACACCATATTGTCTGGTCCCACTCTGTTAAATACTATCCTCTGATTTTAAGTTGCTTTGGATTAAAGAATGTCATGTTAATAAAAATATAAACACAGGAATGAGAGAGAATGTAAGACACTGTAACATTTATGGTTAAAGTATGTGAGAAATAGTAAATTACTGCTATTCCAACATGTGTGTGCCACCCGTTATGTCCCGCTTGGGCCACCCTGGTCAAAAAAGTTTGGACACGCCCTGCTTTTTGTCTCCATCTACTTACATTCAAGCCATGTTGACTATACATCGTGTTTCCCCCAAGAGCATCATTGTATCCTGCCGTCTGACTGATAACATGGCGCAGGGTATCCACCTGAGGGGACAGACAAGGTGGATAAGCTGGTCAGCTCAGTGTCTCGAAGCAGGCCGACACTAACTGTGAACATGCTCAGTGAAGCAACAGATACTAAAGAGAACCCTGAGACAGAAAATGTACCACAGCTGTAATTCTAATGAAAAAAAATAAAAAAAAATACTAGCATGCTCTAATCTACTGCATTTTCTACAGTGGAATAACAAAAGACACAATAATGTAACAAACATACTATGGCTGCTGTAATTAGCTTTTATTTGACCTCAATCATGAGTGAGCATAGATTTGTTTTTATACAGTATGCATGGTAGCGGTTGTGTTGTGTGGCTGCATTAAAACTAGAATGGAAGACGTCAACGACACACGATAACGAGATGAGACAGGGATATAGCTATAGAGAGTACAGAAAAAAAGGGGAAAACACGGTACCAAAAACCCAAATACCAACCCAAGAGTTCAAGTCAAAGCCAAATGCATTCAGAAAATCTTTACTTTGGAAAACCAGTAAGTTGTTTAAACCGTTGGTGGCGTGACAGCAGTGGGGTGGGATTATATTTTGGTTGCCAAAATATTCCATCCAAAGCGAAATAGTCCGTCAACACGTTAGTCAATCGGAGGTTACATTTGCATTTTCTGCATTTTTCTTATTTTCCGTTTTTTTTGGGCGTGCTTCAGACTGCACTGTGGATGGCTCAGTACACAGGCAAGACAAGGACAGCTCTCTGCACTGGTAGTCAGGACCTGTCCCTGATTGTTGGTCCTACCTGTGACTGTACATTGGCTCCGACTTGTGCCCCTTGGTAAGAATCCCCATTCAGACTCTGCATGCTCAAGAACATGTCCCCAGAGTTTGGGAGGTTAAAAGAACCTGAAGAACCTGGAAAGGGAGGATGTAAGTAGCTGAATAAGTGAGAAGGCTATAAAGGAAAGCACAGACACACAGACACACACACACAGACACACACACCACGTCTGTATACACAGACCCAGAATAATACACTAAGGAAAGACTCCCATAAAGCAAGCAACTACGAGGGAAGGAAAGGGAGGGAGGCAAAGGAACGAACAGACGGGATGCGGAGGATGCGGTGGACACAAATGAAATGACGATCACATGACACAAGAGGGACCGGTTCTATATGCGGTTTGGTTGCTTAAGCTCCCAACTGTTCCACATCACCTACTCCCAATCTAACGTTGGCAAGGAGGCATCACATGGTAAATGACAAGGACAATAAGAAGCTTATGAAAAGACCAGTACCAGTAAACATGTTGGTTAAAAGAGTGTTTTTGCTCTCTGCAGAATCCAGCTGAAACTCTTCATCTTTCATCTGGAAGCCTGGGTGCAAGAAAAAGGGACCACTTCATAAGCTCACTGCAGGCCCGACGCAGGTCAAACCTAGTCCAAACTCAGCATGACATCACTCAATACACCGGACTAAACATGGCCCTTTAGGCTTTATGTGGCTCTTATTCAGTATGAACGTCAGAAATCTACAATACAGTAACTGGAGGTAAAAATGATCCCAGCAATTATGTTTCACTTGATTTAGCAAAAAAAAAAAAAAAAGCACTACCATTCAGTGCGACTACATACCATTACATTACAAATGACAGGAAGTTGACAGTAAGTCAAGGGAAAACAAATCCCGTGGCATCCTTCTGGATTTATTTTTTTATTTTTTATTTTTTATTTTGCCAAAAATACAAATGTTCTCGGTTCACAAGTCAGGAACGCTCTCTTTATGCATGAGTTTGCTTGGCATCAGCTTGTCTTATAGACAGGAGCCGCTGTGATCCCCAAGCTGAGAGCAGAGCCTGTCACTCCTGCCTGAGTGAATCGTGCATGAGAGAGTGAGGCAGCAGGTTAGGGGCTGAGGCAGAGGGCACATTGTTGTTGTTGTTTTGTTTTTTTTGTCTGTATGCAGGAGTGCCTACCGGAGTTAGGTGTGGTAGGGGAATTGGCCTGGCTGTTCTGCACTGCAGCGGCTGCAGCGTGCGCTGCATTTACAGCGGTCTTGGCGGCATACAGGTTGGCTTCTTCCTGAAACTTGCCGATATTTTTCTTGTACCGGATCCTTTTGTTGCCAAACCAGTTGGATACCTGCGTGGGGAGAGCAGAAGGAGGAGGAGCAGAGGAGTCAGACGTCAAGCAGCCACAGCACCGTGCACTGAGCGGTGTGATTGTTTCAAGATGTCACGTTTGGGTCCATCAAGTACCCAATTCCCAGCCCCCTGCAGTAATGTCCGCCGGGTACACAAGCTAATTAAGCCATAATCAGGAGCCACTTGTGTCTTCTCATGGATGGGAGCCTGACGCGCTCTCAGATCCGTCTCCTGACAAAACTAAAACACAAGGGGCTCCAGTTTCACACACACTACAGTCAATCTATTATATACATTCCTCACAGCAGGGCTGGTTGTAAAAGTTACAAATCCCTCAGTGAAGTTTATGTATGCTGATATTTTACCCTCTAAAGAATACTCACTGATTCCAGATCAGTGAGTCCGGGTGATTGGCACCTTGTGTGAAAACATAAATATGAAATTTTAGATCAGCGTCACATTTTGATGTTAGCGTCTTGTTCAGATGTGCTAAGTAAGAGCAAATAAAATCAATAGGTATGTTTAACATTTTTACTAAAAACAGAGATTTAAATAGGATAATAATCATTCCTTCACTGTGCAGAATGAGGATGTTTCCACATTAAATTTCTGAAAGTGTCAAATTTCTCTGCTCATTGCAAAATTCTGATTTTAAGAGACGGGGCCTACGGGCTTCATTTGTGACATCACAACTAGTTTGGAAGCCAATCCTGGCCCAGTATTCAGTGGACATAAGAGTGATGTAGATGGACTTTACAGTCAAGTGTCCAACTGTTAAACTTGTCAAATGAAAATCTGGAGAAGTAACTATTTTAATGTGGTAATTAGACAAAACACCTGAGATCATTTTCATGTGTAAATTAATACATGTGTGGATATTAAATATTATAGAGCAAGGTTGCAAATGTAGTCTGAAGGTTTTTATTTAATGTAAGCTGCATGTCATATTCAAAAGAGAACATTGTTTTCATATATGTTTAAAACCTTGTAGTATAATAAACAGTCATAGCTGTTCAATGCTCAGTGATTCTGGAAGCAACTTTTTATTTGTAATTATCAAACACAGGAGTTGGAGGGTAGAGACCTGCAGACATGTGAGGCAGTAAACACAGACTGGATAGTCTGTGTTCACCGGCGTGTGAACAACAATGAAATATTGCACACAGTGAAGTAAAATGGAACTCTAAAGGCACCAGGAGTTCAAATGAACGTCTGAAACTATTAAGATTTAGCATCCAAATGATGACACCCCAACATTTGTCAGACACAGGAAGCTTGCAATGAGGGGTGAACCTTATGTGTGAATGCTGGCTCTGCAATAACCGTGGAATAATAATGAGATGGTGCTTGTTTTTAATGGTTCTATAAATTAGAGTGTCTTGTCGCTGTGCTGCTGCCCCCCCCCCCCTCTCAGGCCCTGCAGCCCACGGCTGGACCAGCCAAAGAGCAGCTGCCCCTAATGACGCTTTATTTAATTTCCACCCATGTGCTTAAATTTTAATATCCCCAGC
The DNA here is from genome assembly GCA_037577475.1 of Chaunax sp. Z400. Taxonomy (NCBI): domain Eukaryota; kingdom Metazoa; phylum Chordata; class Actinopteri; order Lophiiformes; family Chaunacidae; genus Chaunax; species Chaunax sp. Z400. Next base: position 3,179,261 of record CM075187.1, read on the forward strand.
AGCCCGCCGATGCTGCGGTGTAAAAAAAAAAAAAACTGACTGGATTTGCAGGACATCAGATCATTTCTATCCTGCACGTCTCTGTGCTCTAAATCTTTAATATCTAGGCAATTAAAATTAATGACCATTCAGGCGAGGCCCACTGTTGGCAGGGTTTCCTTGACATCAATTGTTTGATGGGTTTACCTAGAGGTTAAACTAACAAGCAAGGTTTAATTGGAAGCAATGAAAGCCCCGGCCATCATCCTTTTTACTTAACCTGCTTATAGTGGATTGTGGAGCCGAAGACGATGCGATATTCTAGCTGTTTTCGACAGCTCGCAAAGTGGCCACAAACCCCAGGAAACCATAGAAAATGTTTGCTGAAGCTCATCAGTTGGTTTAATTTAACAGAATTTCCATGCAAACAGTGAATTAAACCAAACGGCATTCATTAACATGTCACTTGTGGTGTTTCCAGACATATCTGTATCATGAGTGAGGTAGATGCATGCTAATTCTAAGTTTAATACTAAAATGGGATTATTTCAGGAATCTATTTAATGTTCTGATGAAGTGCATCATGTCTGGACAGACTCTGCAGGGTTGGCATCAGATCCTCTGGACGTTTCACCACACATTCCCCTCCTGCCCACTGAACTTTACTGATTCCAGGGTTCAGCTAAATATTGAACAAACGCTGTAAGTCGTGGAGCACAACCCAATCTGCAGAACTAATTCCCTTTTATCTTGTGGCTGGCCATGCATTCAATTGACTCCTATGTGTGGTGAGAGTCAGGTTGTGAGATTGAATTACCTGACATCAGCAGCCTCAAAGGCGGCGATTGTATAATGACCATGCAGACTGCTTGCGAGAACACGATAGCGTTGCCTTCCACACTGCCCACTAAGGAGGCCGTGAGCCCTGGTTAATAATTCAGACTTCTTCGCCCTGTTTCAGTGATCCGTCTGTGATACTAATATATCTGAGGTTATAATCCCCTACACCTTAAATACACATGCAAGCACATAGGTGGCCTCACTAGCTGTGATATCATCAATTATACAGGCCACATTAATATTGAATAAAAATCGTAGCTTCTCTAAATTCACTTTGATCTGAAATATTGAAGAGTGTCACTCAGAAGAAAAATGGAGGCAGTACAAAGGACGAGCACTAGAATCTGTTCAACCACTGATGCCAGTTAGATCAAATATGGCCAACACAAACCTACAAACCAATCCTGGAGTTCTGCACAGCGCATGTATTTATGACACAGTCAGATAATAGATTTTTTTTGTTCATTGCAGCGTATTTGAAGTGCAGGAATCTCCTGCGGTAAAGAGGCTGAGCTCTCAGCGACGACGCCTGTGCATCACTTGCATTTTAAATGATTCCTGCTAAAATGATGCAGGGCGTTTCGTCAGCAATGATGTATTGAGCGAGGCTGCGGAGCGATATTGGCATACCATTAACGACGGATGGTTTTTACTTAATGAACTGCTTGTGCAATCAACAAAGCGCGCAAAAAGTATTTTGGGTGTGGGTGAAAAATGACTTTGCGGAGCCCTCGGTGAGGCCACAGCGAGCGCTTTGTGCCTCTGAAAGGCACGGACCGATGACGGATAACACACTCAGGCTGCACTCGGCTTCATGTCGAGCCTCCGACTTTGTTACTTACTTAAAATGAGCCAAAGCACTAAGAATAAGTCAATAAGAATGTCTGCCGTGGCCTCCGCTTATCGAAGAGTACGGCACTAATGGGGCCTGAGATGAGTTCAAGTGAATTTTTAAAAGCCCTCTAATTTCTGCACAGACTAATTTGTTCTCGTGGGAACAAGTACAGAAGTCCGTTCTGCAGGGCAGTCAGATAAAGTGAGTGAGGGTCTGTGGCCGTGTCTTTAAACCAACAGCTCACCCAGAAATTAAACTTCAATCAATATCTCCCCACACACATGCTGATGGAAAGTTAAAGTTTTTTAATCCATGAAATAGTTCTGGAGCTTCACAGCAAACACAGATTACTTCTAAAAAAAAAGAAAAACAAAAAGAAAAAGATGGGGACTTATTCTAAACAAACAAACAGGAACATAAGAGGAAGTTTCCAGAGATCCAAAATTGATTTGAGACATTATTTATACCCTTCACCGTGTGAAGCAGGTGCACAACTTTAAACGTGTACATTTGCCACAGGACGACATCCCTGCGTACTTCGGCGTTTCATATACATTTATGCTCAATGTTAATGACGGATTTAGACAAAGTCTTCCGTACATCTTCTGTGTTCATTTCGACGTAGAGGACGTACGGAAGTACGGATAGACTGTTTACGGACGGATGTCTCCGTTTACGTACTGTACATAGGAGAAGCATAAATGGGCCTTTAGAGCCGATTGATTGTACGCTAACTCTTTTTAGCATCGCAGCTACAGTGAATTTTTCAGCTTCCAAAGCAAATAATGTCATTTCAAATGAATTCGGGATCTTGGATCACACCAGACGAGATGTAGGGACTCATTCTATGCTTATATTGTTGTTTTATTTTACGTTTAAAACAAGTCCTCATCTTCTTCTGTTGTTTAGGAGAACGCTGCGACGCTGTGAGGCTCCAGAAAGAGAAACCTCACCCGACTTTGCATCAGCATGAGGCCGAGTAGGTAATACCTGAATTTTTATTGTTTGGGAGAACTGTTGAACAAAGCACACAGAGATCACAGGGTGGCTGGATCGGTCAGTTTGAAGACCACACAATTAGCTCTACAAGAAACACAAAATAATAAGAAACAATAGCCAAAAAAGTAAAAAAAGTCATGTGACACATTTGTACACACATAATATGGTGATAACATGGGTGTAGCTTACAAATGTGAATCAAAAATCTGTGTTCTTGTGTGACTTTAAGGTGGGATGTGTATTCTTAAAGTTCTAATCTGCTCTTTTTAAAATCCAAACCTTTAATTCATGATAGCATTAGCACTGAGGTGTGAGGGAGGGAGGTTCTGTGCAGTGGGAAAACTGTGAGGCTATTACATACATAAAATACAAAGGAGGTACAAAAAAAAATGAAAACAGTGGATCAGGAGAAGTTATGACATACCTGTGATACTGTGATGGTGCTTCCCACCCCCTGAAGGCAAAAAAGAATGGGCTTTTACAGTATCTGACTCTTCATGACTACACCCCCTCAACACCCCCTCCCCACACAGATATAAAAAAACACTGCAGATTATTGTATAGATTCATGTTTCTCTGATATTGTGTCTCATGAGGACAACCATAGAACAATAGAGTATCAAAAGTCTAGACAGTCATAGCAGAGAAGGAGAGCACAGGGTAATAATGCTGTGGATGTGGGGGTTAGGTGTGAGAGATATTGCCTTCAGGTTTACCCAACAAGGAGGCCAGGCTAGTGGGAAATTATTAAAAATATAAATTAGCAGACGATATACAGATAAATACCAGGTATTTTCCAGTGTTTTGAGGCACCAGACAGGCTTTTCTTAAAGTAACGGATGATTTTTCTTCCCATCTTATGACCTGGGCGACTGACCAAAGAGAGCACACATGTTGGATGGGAATGAGGGGGTAAAATGACAGGGGACCCAGCATTGGGGCAGCTAAGGAAGGACAGAATAGTGCCTTAACTGAGGCCTCCCCTCCCTGTGGCCCTGCTCTGACTGGCTGGGATCAGCCTTGACTGAAGCATCATTAGGCAGCCACAGTGTCAAGGTTAGCTAAGGACATTGTGTCTCAGTGCTGTGACCTATCCCTCTAGGCTTTCCCACCCTGATTACCCACCAGCTACTGTTAGATGAGCACTACCCACCTGGGAAACTGTGATGCTGCACTTCTTGGCCAGCTCCTCTTTAGCCTCCTCGCTGGGATACGGGTTGCTGAGGTGCGAGTAGAAATATTCGTTCAAAATTTCCGTCGCCTGCTTGCTGAAGTTTCTCCTTTTCCGTCTGAGTGGGGAGCAAAAAAAAAACAACAAAAAAAAAAACGAGAGAGCGAGCCTATTAGCGGGACCAGCATTAACTCATCCATTTGGATTGCACAAATTGCACAATCAATCTCACACATAAATGGTGAAAATAATGAGGAATGGACTCTAAGGGGCCCCTCAGGAGCCGAATATCGTGTCTCACTCAAAACGCACACAAAGACCAGACTCGGACCAATAAACTGACAAGCACAGAAACACGCTCACAAAACACATACAATGTTTAATTTGGTCTGTTGGTCTGCAATCTCCAGTCCAAGCGTGTAATGTGTGGAGTTTAGTGCAGCGGATGGGTGGGCTTTGTGATGGAGCGCGAAGCCCAGTCGGAGTGCATCTCGGTACATTATAGAAATCACGGCATGCACAGTTGAGCATCGTTCCTGAAGTGCCACAGCCCCGGGGATCTCCAGCAGAAACAAGCAAACTCTAACTAGATCTGGGTCCCCCTTCCCTCCCAAGGGCACTACTTATCATTGCTGTTGAGCATTTGCTTATTTTGCCTTGTTTACCACGTTCCACACAGGCAGTGGGCAGCAGAAATGTGCTTCCACTTGGCTTGTTTGGCCCCAACTTGTGCTGCAGAGCTCCACACTGCATCACACAGTTAATGATTAGAGTAATCCACAGCACCTGCTGATGACCTCCCCTCCATCCATTACACATGACTCCATTCCATTTGGTCCTAACTGCTCTCAGGTGTGGGGGCATGATTGTCTTGAAAATGGATAACGCTAGAACGTAGCCACAATTAAAATCATGCATCTCCGCTGTGCTCACACTGTGTGTGCCAGAAAAAAAGTTTGGGGATAAAACAAACTTCCGACCTGCACATGGTCTAAAAATGACCTCACCCACTGGATTTGCTTATATGGGTCATATGGAAGCAATAAAAGTTTGTGGATGACAAACACACACACATATATATACATACTACACACCACTGACCTGGCATCAAGGAATCTGGAGCGCAGGATCATGACAGCCTCACAGGTGCTCTGCTTCAGTTGCATCTGGATGGAGCTGAATTTACGGTGGATGATTCCCACCATGCGCTCTATTTCTTTGGGGGAGATGGGCCGCGTGCGAGACTGTTCCCTCAGCAGGTTCATCACATGGGTGGTGAATTCGTTACATGCCTGCCAAGTGACGAGAGAGACAGAAAAATGAACAAAGTGAGTTTATTACAAGAACGGTTCATCAAATACTTCAAATTCACTCGTTATCTTCTCACATCCATGCTAACGGAACATATATTTTTTAGTCCACAAAACATTTCTGGAGCTTCACGGTAAAACGGTGAAGCAGCATTGTCCTGAACAGCTGACGACAAACATAAAATGACTCCATGCAGCTGGTACGGTGTAATCCAGGTCTCCACAAGCTGAGAGATCCCACTCTCAAATGCAAATTGCAACTGCGGCCTGAAATACTTTGTTAAAATAATACACTGAGTTATGGGACCTGAGTGATGCTACTTACTGCAGCGAGTGCTAATCAGCTAATCAACTCCAGCCGGTGACGAGCACAGAGCCTCGGAACGTAAGGAGAGATTCGCATTAGACCAGACCGTCTCTTTTAACAGTGGTCAATGCAGCCTGGCCTTTGCCGACTGCAGTCGACGAAGGACGAGACTTCGTAGACCAGGTCCTTTGAAGGATGCGGCCCCTGAATTTGGACACGGCTCAAGTTGAGAGCCAAGAATTAAATCCTGAAGTCTGTGGGCCTGTTTTTTTTGTTTTGTTTGTTTTTTCAGGTTGGAAGTAACAAAAAATTGCATGTTGTAAATAACAAAATGATCCAGTTGTTTTGTGTTGATGAAACGAAATAAAATGTCGGCATGATTATGAAATCAAATAACAACATATCACTCCGTTTTTCAACTCACATGCATTTTTACCATTTATTTTTGGTTACTTCCATCCGTCATATAATCTGTGATCTAAAAGAATTAGTGCATGCCCCTCTGCAGAAGGTGCACAAGCTGGAACTCGTATAGATGCGCCGCTAGACAAGATGTACGAGAATTTGCGATCTCTGCATACCTGAGTACCGACGCAAAACAATGAAAAAGGGAAAGTTAGATCTGACAGAGGTTGTTGCTATGATATGCAGAGATCATGAGATCTTGTCTAGCGGTGCATGTACTTTATTGTACTTTACACATGTTCGAGCTCATATGGGGTGCAAGCTAACGCTTTTAGCTTACATTGAAGATTTCAGTTTTAAAAAGGGTCTAAATAACATCTTTTTAAATCAATTTTTGGATCTCAGGGATTCTGGAGACTTGGATTTTTTTAATTTTTTTTTTTATTAAAAACTAGTCCCAGAAATGTTTTCTCCAGAAATGTTTTGTGGACTAAGAAACTTCACCCGACTTTAAATCATGGAGGCGAGTAGATAATGACTGAATCTTAATTTTTGACTGAGCTGCTCCATCCATTCCACAAAATCTTGAACACATCAGGTTTTTTTTTACAAATTACAACTTTTGACTGATAGTCTTGGGTTTTATACATTTTCCATTTAGGAAATGAGTCGATTACATGCAACCTCTTTTTGTTAAAAGCTTCTACGGAGCTTATATATTACTCTGCTGAAGGTGAAGTCATCTTCTAAATGCAGATCTGTCTTGGCCTAATGCAGAGCGAATTTAAACAGCTTTTCGTTAAACCGGTAGTTCATACATGATTAATTAGAATTACTCATTTACGTAGTGCACACTTTAGCTCATTACTCTGAGTAAAATTCGTTAAGTATTTACATTTAGATAATTAAAACCTGGAAACACCCTTAAGAAAGATGCATTTACTCCAGGCGAAGTGTTGTGTGTGCCCCGCATATCCACCTCCTCTCTCAGAGAGCACCGAGTAAATTAGTCTAATTTACCTCACCGGCTTGCTGAGGCATCACTGTTACACCTTCTATTTTCACCCATAATGCCTCTGTGTTTAATGGCGGGCTCAAAGAGCGAGGTGAAGGAGCTGATCATACTTTCATTTAACACAGACGACTCAGGCGCTGCTCTGGATCTCTATAATCAACTACAGCGCAGTGAATAATACTGCAATACTGAGTCTCCCAATCATGCATATTCTCTGCAACGATCCTGCTAATGCTAATGAGCTCTTCTGAGAGGATGTGAAGTATGAAGTACAAATTAGCAGGTCGTCATATGGTTATTTAAACCTTTTTTTTATGGAGAAGACAGAACAGAATTCATGTTATTCTCATTTCTTTGGGTTTAGAAAAACCTTTTGGATACCTGCTCGTATTTCTCCAGCTCCGTGTGGTAGATCTGTCTGATCTGGGTGAGTTTGGCTCTGTAGTCGGAATGTTCGATGGAGTTGTCGCCCGCGCCGCCCGAGGCCGCGGCTGCAGCAGCGGCGGCCGCAGATCCGCCGCCTTTCTCCGGTCCCGCCACGCCCTCTGCCAGCAGCATGTTGTCTAAACGCATGAGCTGGGGGTCCGGAGGGTCCTCCTCCTGGGCACCGCGGATGCTGAGACCTGCAGCGACACACATAGGCGGAGACAGGAGGTGTTAAGACGAGAAGAAATCATCCTAATAATGATAATAAAACAGATCAGATAGGCCCAAGACTGTCTGCTGGAGTGTCATGTTTCCCCCTGCAGGTATGAACCGGGTGCCTCTTGTGTATGTGCTGTTGTTCCTGTCGCCCATGACTATGCCTGTTCTCTTTTATTTACACACTGCGCTCCACACTGTGTGTACGAGAAGCCTGACATGACAGCAACATCCATAAACTGACAAATGCTCAATGGTGAAGTGACACTTCTACTCTGTGAAAGGATGCTAAACAGAAAAGTATACCTCTAGCAAGTGTCTCTGACTTTGACACAGTGAATGCTGGGAACTCTAAAAAAAAGTGAACTCCGTTTTCCTCGAGTCTCAGGTTGGAATCTTTTTCTTTTCTTATTATTTTATTTTTTTACAATCCTGATTTTGCATAAGTAATAAAAAAATACGGCAGAGTAGAATGTGTGTAAAGCAGGCGTTGGTGAATTCTGTTTGTTTCCTCTGGTTTTTCTGTTTCACCTCTCTGTCAGCACGTCATAATCACCCAGCAGATAGCAACATGCACACATTAATGCATCGGCAACCACAACGCAGGCTTTACAGAGAATAAACAAAAAGAAAGGAAACACTGCAGGTCAGAATTAGAACAAAAAAACAAGCTGGAGCAATCCACTCTAATAAGTGGATAAAAATGTGCCTCAATGGGCAGTAAATACTGAGTGGCCACTCCAACGTTATGATTACCAGAGTTGTTTCAATTCAATAATCCCTCCCGCAATTCGGGGATTTTCAACAGCTCATTACAGCTTCATTAAGATATGGCCGGCCTCTGGATTCTAAATAAGAAGATTAGTGGCTCTATTGTGTCAGCCAGTAGGCATGCAATCAGAGGAGCCCTTTCACCACGCTTTGACCGACTGACCCTGCAAACCATCCACAGGAGGAGGCGCTAGAAAGAAAACACTTCTATCTGTCTTCTACACACATTCCTGGAGTAGGATGGAACACGTGTGTCCAGCTCTTGTAATAGAGAAATCTAAGAAAAAGGGAAATGGTCTGATAACATATAAATGTTTAACACAGTTTTTCAGCATTCATAAAAGACAAGGTGGCTTATTGTTTTTCACTCCTAATGACAGATGGAGTCTGGATCTGCACCACACTATACACACTCATAGATATCAATACCATAAATATTTTTTTACATAAGGTTTTATAGGAAATTAAGGAAAATCTTATAGTCTTATAATAAATAAGACTTGTTTATATCAAAAGACCTTCATATAAGGTTTGTTTTTGAGTTTTATTTTTATTTTTATTCTTAATTGTTTTGATAACACTGTATTTTATTATTGATGCTGCACTTAAATATTACACTGCTCTATTTCTTCTGTTGTCTTTACATTTGTGTCCTTGTGCTTTATTTGCCGTTGATTCATTGGTTTGTTTGTCAGCAGGATGACACAAAAACAGATGGATTTCCACTAAACTTGGCGGAGGGACGGGGCATGGACCGGGAAAGAAGCCATTTTAATTTGGTGTGGATCCGGATAAAGCGACTGATCCAGACATTTCTTTTGCACTTTCACTATAATGCCAAATGTATCATACTTGATACATGAGTTTCTGAGACCTCGACATCATCGATGTGACAATTTACTTCCTGAAAAACCTAATGTATACAATCAGATACATGCAGGGCACAGATAATCCACCAGAGGGCAAAATGCATGCAAATGCATGCATGCAGGTTTCAATTGAGCATTCAAATTGTTAGTGATATATGAATTATTTAAGTAAACCAATTAAAGTTTTAAATTACATCATGAGATACATTTAGTGTAGAAATTGAGATACATAGTTTTGGATCAGTTGCTAATAATTGGGTTAGCTCATTGATTATATAAAAAAAATTATAAATGAAGACGATTTTGAAGAAGAAATACACAATAATTTGTTTTTGGTGTGTATTTTTGTGTGTGTGTTGCAGATGCCCTGACAGAGATGCAAACACTGCACAATCACTGATTCCCATGTTTTAACTTTGGAATTACTTGAAAAGTTTAAAGGAAACTCAAAGAGTTTAAGGGGTTAAAAAATGTTGTGTTCTGTATGTTTTTGTTGGTTTAGAAAAAAAACATGCTGTGTGCAATATATTGTAAAAAATGCCGGATGTATCAAATATGATACAAAACAAAACCCATATGTGCGAAGTGCTATTAACATTTTGTTATTGTCAGAGGGTCCAATAAGGAGTTTCAAAGAATCAGAATTCTCTGGCAATTATTTAACGGTTCAAACTTTACAGGGTTGTGTTTTACGACATTATGCAAAAAACTACAGGACAGATTTCCACAAACATCAGGTGATCTAAACAGACTTGAGTAGGACTGTCTGGCCTTGGTACAGGGATGTAATCTACTGAGTTTCATTCTAGTTACCTGAGATATTAGGGGATGCAAATGCAAAATAAAGCCATAACAATTATTCCAGGATTCATCCCTCTATCTGGATCCACACCAGAATGAAATGGATTCCTGGGTGACCCCCATGCTCCACACCTCCATAAAGCCTCATAGAGAATCAAATCCACAAACAGACACAGGTGACACTATAACCTGTTTGACAGAGGTAATAATAAAAAAAAACAAAGCATCACACTGTCGCCGCTCCTCTGGTATTTTCACCTCTGCTGGTGTTTTGTTGCTGCACTGAAAAACAAATTTGCCTCTATTTCTGGATGGTCTGCCTTTTGAGTCTTTTAGGTGTAATGGTGTGAGAGGAGTGGATGAATGTGGCTATTTGTGTTGGAGACGTCGAGATGTTGGACAAGGCTCCATCAGGCTTTTGCAGAGCCAAGCCATCCATGTGTGCAATGCACCGCTGCTCCACTATCCCCCCCCCCACATCCACATCGCACTTGCATCTGCACAACTCACTCCACCCAAAACCCTGGTTCTGGACTGGTTTTCTACTCCACTTTCTGCAGTGAGCGATTTAAACGTTGCCGGACCAGATGTGTGGCTCCGTATCTCCATGTACTCTAAAAAGCTGGTGGTCTGTCTGCCACTGCAGCTCTTCTTTTTTTTTTCCTAATTCAGTATTAACTCCCACTCTGTGATTCAACACAAGCTCAGCAGGCTGCGCTTTTCCTTTGTGCTGTGGGAGGTGGTAAAGTAGGTAGGCATGTTTTTCATGTCACGTATATTAAATATAACTCTGGGACACGGCGTACATTTCCACACCAAAACCCACTTGTCACATTCACTCCACTCACTCTGTGTCCAGGGGAAATGCAGCTGGGGGAATTTACAGGGCTTTTCAGCTAAATGGGCATAAATCACTGGTTTCATTCAAACTAAATAATCACAGGCCATAAACAGCTACTCTTACCATGTATTACCTTAAAGTTCCCGTGTGCAATAATGTGGCCGTTCATGGCGGAGGAGAGCAGAGCGAGGCCCTTAGAAAGTGGCCTGTAATGCTGTTTAGCCCACTGACATGTGGAGTGGTCCTGACATTTTTATCATACACGTCCATTTCTATTTGGGAAATCAGCAGGATAAAAATGATTACTGAGTGAACACGCGGCCCTGCAGGGAGTCCACCAGGGTGTATTTGTGCCACAGCAGCTACAACCGGCCATTCATAACCCACATGTTGGGAGGGATGACGTCTCCAGTATGCTGAAAATAAAAAATACAAATAAAATAAGAAACCGGCCTGCAGAAAACAATGGAAGACGGGTATCTCTGTGGGCCTTTTGTCGGAGGAGCTAAAGATTCACTGTCTAACCTCAGCATCATCACACAAACTCCCACAAAATAGGCTGCAGTGAGATAATATCTTTAATTTGCTGTGCGGTTGACAAATCTGCGTTGTAACTTGCAGAGCCGCAGTCACATTCTAGCACTGCTCAAATCCTTATCCTGTTTTTGTCTGATGATACGGGTATTAAAACAAGTTTCAGCGCCCGAGTTTAGCTCTAATCCACCTCCGCAGTCAAAGTGGGATTAATCTCAGAGCAAAAAGGGAAGTCACCTTGGTGAAAGCCTACGAGCAGCAGCAGCAACTCAAGAATGAAAAATCTACGCCAGGTATTTCATATAGCTGCGATGATGCCGGCTCACTTAATTATCGGGACGAATTTAATGATGTTAAAAGGAAAAAATATGTGGAATTGTAATAATAATGTAAGCTTAATCTGCCTCATTTGTCATTCAACAATGCAGGTGGAGCAGCGGAGGAAAAAAGCACTTGCCTTTTATGATTGTTTCTCATTTCTCCTGTGTGACGGAGACAAAAGGAGGCGCTGTGATTAATCCATCCCTATCAGTCAGGGGTGGCTCTCCTTTTCATTTTTTACAGGTTTCACCGCGGCTATCAGATCCAAGGAAGTAACAAATTTGACAGATAAAGACAATGCAGCCCCTTTTCTCTCATACACTCTCTCCTGTTCCTCTGTTTATAATCATTTCCGGTCCTGGGCTGTTGTCTCGTACATCATTCCCTGCTTGAAGCCCCTGACAGTGATCTGAGCACCGCCTCGGGCCGCTCTCCTTTTTCCTCCCACCTCTCCCCCCCCTGTGCCCTCTTTTATTCTGTGGGCTTAGCTGACCTTTGGCCCGCTGCTTGTTTACTCTCATCACTGAAGTGTGAGCAGGAGAGCCATAAAGGCAGAGCCCTGCTGGGTTAATGTGGCCTGCTGAAGAGGGGGTGGCTCTGGGCTTCTTCACCTTCATTCTGCTGCTCCTGACTGCGCTGTCAGACGCCAGGCAATGCGGTGGAAGAGCAGCGCTTCTCGCAGATAAAGCTCGAAATGTTTTCTGTTCTGAGAAAGCGGAATGTCCATTACAGTGAACCGCCCTGCAAAGGCAAACTGCAGTAAGTGTGTTAATGATGAAACATAGGAAAAATGGCCTTAAGGTTTATTAAGGTAAAGGTATTATGGGTAAAATGTTCCTTATTAATCATGTATTCTTTAAGTATCATGCCAAAATGCTGTGACAATATCCATTGCTTGACAATGAAGAAGCATCTATCATCCTCTATTATGCTCTATTGTTTATTTTGTTTTGTCACAAATCACCTGTTTTACATCCGTGTTGTGGCTGAGAGACAGGAAGCAGCTCTTAGCCATGTCGACGCTTTAACGACGAGACAAACGAAACGAACTCAGACATCTCTGGTGAGATGTGTCAGGATCTAGTATGACATTTTATACATACATAAAGGCCCATTTCTGCTCTACGTTAAAGACGGATATGGCCTCAGCCTTCTGTACGTCTTCTGCGTTCATTCCGTATGTAATCGGATACTTTCCTCTTCTTCGTTGTTTCCGTACATATTTGTCGTGCCTTGCTTGAACTGTAGCTACACTGCTCTCAACCATTTCTGGTGGTATTTCTCCGTTTTGTCCATCCATCTCTAAGCTCTCCGAAAACGTGTCGGATTACGTACAGAATGAACGCAGAAGCGTCCCGTCTTTATCGTAGAGCATGAATGGGCCTTTAAGGTTCTCCCGGACGTCGCACTGTGTCCTGGTTTGGTTGATTTTCTTCTTCTTTGCAGCGTTTACACAGGACGGTGGGGCGCAAGAAACAAATAACTGCGGGAGAAGCACCAACAGATCAAGACAGAGCCGTAGACTGATTGAGCTTTGCCTTGTTTTTTTGGCCGGATATTATAGTTACTGCAATTTTTTTAAATTTTCATTGTCTCCGAGATAAGTTGTCACAAGGTAAAACAGATTTATAAGTTCAGTTTGAGTCATACCTCAGCTTTGAGCGGAATTGTAGTTCCTGTTATTTGGTTTTGTGGAGCAGTAAAGCGGTCGTGTCTGTATGACGATCACAAAACATCCTGTTCATTATGAGTCTCCCTGACCTCCTGCAGCTCCTCTCCTCACCGGTGCCTCCAAGCGAGCCGCTCCAGCCACATATCGACACTCTGTTCATCTAATTGCATTGATCCGCAAAGGTCTCCTAAAGCTAACTAATCGAAACAGAATTTATTTTCTGTCAATATTTGCAAAGGTCATCTCTCTTAAAGCCGTGGAGTTAGACGCTGTGAGCAGAGGAGGAGGAGGAGGAGGAGGAGGAGGAGGAGGACCGCGGCATCTAGCCTGTTACTGAGGCTCGTCCAAGGTGAGCTTCAACTCCGGCTTGGCACTCAGGATCCAAGGCTTCTAATCCACCGTGTTATTAAAACCCGCTGCCAAAGCAACACACCAGAGACTCCAGAGGGCTCAGAGTATCCGTTTCACAAAGAGGCCAGTGTCGCTATACCGCCGCGTTCCACGTCTCCTTTGACTTCATATCATCTCCTTTGTCGTGGCGCCTGCTGGATCAGTGACTTTCAGCTCCACAAGCGGAGAGCTGGATCAAATTACCATTGGAAATCTTTTGTTCTGACAAATCAAACATAAGGGTCCTCTTTCATCGATATTCTTTAAGGCTTTTTTTTTTTTTTTTAAACTTGGCCGACATCCACGTGGCACAAAGAATCTGAGAGAATGCCTGCAGGCTCTCTCTAGCATGTACAGTAATTAACATGCCATTAACACATTAATACACATTAACTATTCCCATTGTTAATGGCAGAGTAATTACCATACCTGATGCCACACTGTGTGGGAAGCCAGAGCACATTTTCCACTTTGTGTTTCTTTGTGGAGTGAGCTCTCCTCCACAAAGAACATATCAGTGTCCATATATGTGTCTGCAATGCAGTGGTGGAAAATAATAATAATACGTTTACTTAAAGGAAGAGTTCACCAAAAAGTATCAACAGTCTGTTAAGATGACCTCAAGCATCTAAAGCAGTGAAATAAAACATACACATTAATAAAAAAAAAGTAATTTAAATGCAAAATCTTCAGATATAACAGTAAAATATTTACTGCAAAATGGGTACCTTTACTTTGAGTACAATTTGCTACTACATGTGTTTACTTTGTGGTATTAGTACTTGAATAAAGGATCTAATCTTCCATCCCTGCTGCAACAAAGAGTAACCTGTCTCAGAAGTGTTCAAACTGGGGTTTGCAGACCAGCTGGGGACCTCTAATAGGTTGTGCAGGGTCCCCGGCAAAAGGATGAATAGAATAACTTTTATCACATTCATTGGAACTAAATGGAGAGGATGGATTTTATTGACTGACACTTTCAAATTAAATCTTAAGGAACATGTTCATCACGTCTTTATCTCATCTTTTTTACTTGATTTATCTTTTAACCTTCCAGTTGTTTCATCCTGCTGTTCTAATTCTAATTCTATTCTATTATTTGTCTTTGTTTTGGTCATAAATATAATGATTGACTGCATTTCAATTATTTTGTGCTGCATTTTATGCATGAATTGTGTGATATATAAAAAGGTTTATTATCACTATTGTATAACTAAAAAGGAAAGAATTTGGGTTTGATCATTGATTGACAATGAAGACATTTTTATAAGCTGTAAACCTTAAAATGAAAAAAAAAATCACTCAGAGGGGATTTCTTAAGACAGAAATCGTCTTTAAAGAGCTCCTCTGATTTTTAGAATAAAGTTCTAATATTAAAGCTTTTTAGAATTGGCTTCAGAGGTGAGGCTGAAGCACTGGAGGAGATTAAATGTGGAATAAAAGGAGGCATTAACAGGCCCTAAACTGGGGAATCCCTGTCTAGAGCGATGATGTATTTCCACCCGGTGTGGTGAGTGATAAGCTAATCAGCCACGTTGACAGTGAAGTGTTGCAGCCCCTCAGTGCTGGGTCAAGACTTCTCCCATCATACACCACCAGCACACTAAACAGACAGCGGATGGAGGTGGTGGTGGTGGTGACAAAAAAGTGGCTCTGCATGGTCAGAAAAGAAGATCTCTGTCAGTTCAGGTAGCCTTTGTCCCTTGATGATGATGAGCAACCCCCCCCCCCCCCAAAGAGGAGGAGGAGGAGGATGTGACAGCAGTCGACCCAAGACTCCGAGACACGCGGGGGAGTGGGGATGGGGGGGTGGGCGAGAGGGTGGGAGGAGACAACCCCAAACAAACATCTTGAAGACATTTTGCCGAGCACACCAAAATTAATCACTGTCCCACGGTGGCACTGACATTTGTGGGAAGTGACACACAACATGACAGACTAGAGGGAGAGGATGAAAGGTGGGTGGGAGGGCTGGGTAAACAAGAAGCCACTGTCACCCGCCGCCATCACGTGTGTCTATATGTGGACGTGTGAGCGCCGCCCGCTTTGTTTCCTGCCCTCTTAAGACTCAAACGTGGGCAAACGGCCAAGTGGTGCAGTGATGGCTGACCAGGCCTGGCGGTGGCGGGCGCACGCGGCGGTTGGGGAGCGTGGCCAAATGAGTGGACAGGACCTCCGCCACAGATCAGCACTCCGACTGACCCGGCAGAACACATACAGGCATGGGGGTCCGGCGGAGGGATCACATGGTCTGCTGGTCACAGAGTGAGATCTGGAGACACTCTGTGTGAATGAAAATATACTCAACAGAAGAGTCAAAGAATATTCAATCTCTCTGTTTAGACACTTATTGAGTGTTTCGATATTAAATTTCCCCCCCCCCCTCATATTGCGTTAGCATGTTGTGCTTTTCTTCACTTTCATTTTATATTTCACGTATTGATGGTCTAGCTGCTAGCCTCAATTTGCTGCAAAGGTAGGCTGATTTGTTATTCAGACCCCAAGCATATAATGCAAATGTGGCACTGAAAGCCACTTATGAAATACCCAAAGGCAACTAATCACTCCTCCTCTCGTTCCAGCCTTTCTGCAGCCTCCTAATTAGAAGATGGAGATTGCATGAAACCAGGTCACACAGCAGGTCTCGTACACACCGATAACCAGGCAAATACACGGGGCAGAACTTCATCCAGACAAGCCAAGCATGCATTATTTTAAAAGCTAGAGGTGAGAAAAAATAATGCTATTCATGTTATTAATCCCATATATTTCACTGTATGCTCCCAGAGAAAGGATTTAAGCTGGAAGCATTTTGTGTGTTGCATTTATGTGTGTGTGTGTATCTGTGCATGTCTGCATGCGTGCGTGTGAATACTACATGCTCACATAAACAAAGAAACGGCATTGGTAGCATACAGCCAGCCATGATCCACTGCCAGAGAGATTATTCTTTGCAGTGGCATTTCTGCACGAGAGTTGACAGTCCATCATTTAGATTTTGCAGTGTATCCACGAAAAGGCTGCATAGCCTGGAGCAGAAGGAGCTGCTCTTTCCTTCAGTGTCTTTTATGGAAGAGAATTCAGCTCCAAATTGTAAAGCCAGAATCTTTTACTTAGCAGCGCTGCTAGCGTGTAAGGACTCTGCTACGAGGCGACTGAGGGCACGACGCTGGAATGAGACTGCCTGACGTGCCGATTCTCCGAGCATCTCTTGCTGAGGACTGATGAAGCTAACAAAAACACATCCGAGTCGAGCGTCTCGTGTTTGCACGCACCTGTGCAAAGAGCGCTGTCTGTGCAAGAATCGTGAGCCTGATGTTGCCAGTTACTGCTAGGTCTTGCAGAGTGCGGTGCGAGGAGTGGAGGGGCAGATCAGGTCCAGGCCAAACAACAGCTTGTGACAGAAGCAGGCCAAAAGAGGATGTTGAGACACGCAGAAACTGAACAGGCAGCCGGCCTGCCATCCACTCTTTTTCAGCTCTCCTTATACTCAACACATCACATCGGATCCATCTCTCAAAGAACACGGCGAGGATAAGAGTTTTCATGTTACCATAAGAAAGGAGAGAAATAACTGTGGACGATTGCTGGGAGAATATCGTCTCCATCATTTCATCTGACCAGCTGATTCGTTTTATTGTTCACCTACAGATGATACTGCACCGTTTTTTTGTTGTTGTTGTTGAGAACAAGGTAGCAAAAAAAAAAAAAAAAAAAAAAAAAGGTTATTTGGTGCTAATTATTCCCAGCATGTACTTTACACACCATTTAATGAGTTAGACTGGAGGCATGGCCATCGGCTGTGACTTGCTCGCCCAGTTATCCAAGATGAACCATGCAATCTCCCTCACGTCACCCCCCCTGTCATGTGCACCCAGTCTCTCCCCCCCCGACGCATCCAATTCCCGGCTAAGGCTTCACTGGAGCAGAGAAGAAGAAGCGGCCACTGAAGCAACACAACAGCTCCCATAGCGTCTCTGCACACCGGCGAGGGAGGGGCAGGAGTTGGGGTGGGGGTAGCGTGGGGGGGGGGGGGAGAGATGGGAGCTCGCTCTCATAATTACAATAATTAACAGTTGCAGATTTAATTGGAAGGGAAGGCATTAACAGGACGAACATGGTGGCGGCGCATGCAGAGGGAACCTTTGCTGCACCGAGCTTTTGTCTCCTCTGTACCTAATGGCGCCGTTGCTGCGGTTGGCGGGTGCTGACACAACAACACAACCGAGCTGAGGGTTCAGACGGGCTTGTCAGGACTCAGACTTGGAGGCAGATAATTAGGTGCCAGGTTAATGAGAGCACAGGCTCTTGATGGCATTTGGTTACTGTATGTGGGCAATTAATGACTTTGTTTTTGTGTTTTTATTGCCCACTTGAGTGGAAAGCATACTACATTATTTACCTCAGGCCTGAGCGTTGTTGTAGTTTGATGGACTCTATTCATCCTGGTGAATGGTGGAAACAATACAGGGCCACACATGGATTCAGCGACGTGAAATCTCAGTTCACTCGCGGCTGCAGCGCCTCGTGACCTTTTCAGACCGTATCGCCTCGTGGTCGATGTCAAGCAGGTCAGGCTGCCACAAACACACACCAGAACAAAGAGGCCGAACCCCCGTGGCCATGAGTGTTCAGTTAATTCAGCGTATCAGGTTTCATAATGTATTTGTGAAATTCCATACCCCCTAGAAAAGCCCCGCTTTCATTCCAGAGGATTTATCGGCAATGAATCCACTGAGAGGTCTTTTAGACATCCTCTTCTTTAGCCCTCGACCACTCAACGCCTCCTATTTTGGACTTAGTTGTTCTCTTCCCTGTGGTGGCCAATTAGAGTGCACTAAGATAAATGGGCACCCGCAACTTTGATGTCCATCTTTTTAATAAGCTTTGGTTAAGATGACATCTATGTGAAAGAGTTCAATATCTTCACAGTGGGAGAGAAAAGAGGTTTATTCTAAAATGAAATATCATCTAAATACTGCTGGAGGTTTAGGCCGGGTGGGGGGGGGGTGGAGGTTGGGGGGGGGGTCGTAGCGTCGGCTCCAATTCTGGTGTTGCATTCATTATCCTCCACTGCAGTTGTGCAGATTAGTCAGCGAAAGATTTTTTTTTTTAGAGCCTCGTGAAATAAATGCTTTTATACTGAATCAACTCCAGAAGGGATTCTGCTTAAAATATGCTCAAACACAGAATGCAAGTTTTTGGTGTGTTTTTTTCCCCACATTTAAAAGAGGAAAAAGCTAAATTTATTAGCCCACACGACTAAAGAAAATATTGGGGAATATGAATCTGTAATAGAGGGAAAGTACAGTGTAATAATATCTAAAATGGTGGTCTAATAAAATGGTGCATGAGAGAGTATATATCTGAGCCTGTGTGTAACTCAAGTCAGGAATAATGTAAATGTCTGGAGACTCTTAAGTCTGAGCCGGCCCGTATAAAAGCGCCCTGTTTCAGGGCTAGTAAAACAAGTCAATAAATAGAGCAGGGAAGCCGCTGCTTGTCTGCTGCACTCTGCTGAATGAAAACAGAGGTGAACTGCTTATTTTCAGTTTGGCACCAGAGGTTGACGGCGGCATAATGGCCGCTCATACGTTCTGACTATCACTCGTCACAAGCCATATCTGTCAATATTACACTGAAGTGCGTTTCAGATGTAAAACAAGCGCTCCCTGCGAGGACTGTTTACGGCTGGACGTGGTCAGACGCTGAAAGACTCCTCTCTTCCTCGCTCGATGCATCAGTTTGTCTTTTTGTTGATTCTGCCAGAGCAAACACTACAGGCTGAGCCGCACCAGAGCGACACACACTTTATGAGGAGGCAGATGCTCCCCCCCATCCACCCCCCCCCCCCCGGATGACACAGACTCACACAAAATGGAAACACCATTAGGTAGGCAAACACTCCACTGCGATAACTGCTACCTGATTACAGCAGGAAAGTGCAGCCATGGTTCTGCTTTTTTTCTTTTTTTTTCATACTGTGTCAACACTTTAGGCAAGCAAATATTTCAGTGACTACCCTGCTTGCGCTTTAATCCATATGGTGAATTCTGTTTGTCGCCACAGATGTTACACTCCCAGGTTGTTGTTTTTTTTTTTGGAATAGGAAGAACTACTCCTGTACAAGCTGCGGCTCACCTGCTCCATCCTACACAATGAATACACAGAGGTCACACACCGTATCACACCGGGGCCAGCGTCAATCCTTTATTAAATTACCTGGCTATCTTCTTTTCTGTCACCGCGCTGATATGAGGGTTATCTTTTTCATTTACGTAGCGGATTTCCAAGGGATTATGCATTAAAGATTAAGGGTGTGTATTCCTAACACCTCAGCACAACAAAATGCAATACCCTCAGACGGGCGCATAGCTGATGTGTGTGAGGCACAAAAAAAAAAGAAAAAAAAGGAGGTGCTATGAAACAAATCTTCGGCAGCTAGAATCGGACAGGTTCTCCTCTCCTCAGACAATACAAGCTGTGACTGTACGGAATGTTTCAACCCTAAAATACTGTGGTAAGCAATACAAATCCCTCGGACAAAATGAAATGTATTAAACATGTGGATTTCATAAATCTCCCTTTCCTCGGTCTGGGTCAGAGATATATTCACTATAGAGCTCAGCAGGCACTTCAACCCCCCCCAGCATTGTTACTTTGAGTTGCAAGTGGTTTCAAAATGAATGTCAGCAAAAGCTGCACGTGTACAGCAAACAGCAGATCCTCACGGTAAAACAGTTCAAACCACTTACCCCTGCCACTTTATAAGAGCATTACACTTGTGTCAGGGATGTAAAGGTCTGCTGTAAGAAATATTAGAGTTTGAATAGTGAGCTCGGATCTACATTGTAGATGTGAAAGGGCCTCAGGATCACTCCCCTCTGTGGCGGAAAAGAAAGATAAAGCCATTCAGATCCACACACACACACACACACACACACACACACACACACACACACACACACACCACCCAGCTGGGATCCCTTTAACCTTGACTAGCATAGCAAAGGTAGAGGGAGCCTAGGGCGATGGGGGGACTGGCTACCACAGCTCCCAGTGCCATGCTGCTCCACAGTGGGGGCCCAACATGGCCAGATTGCCGACAGAGGTGGTGCTGCAGACTATGCATTCATCTGCTGCGACGTTCTCTTAAGTTCACTATCTGTTTTGTTTTCGAACCTTTCTTCTCGGGTGCATCCGTGATCACCTTGTGAACGTTGGAGCATCTGTCACTGGCATTCCTGCTAATTATTTAGCACGACGGATAATCTGTGATCATTAAAGATCCAAAGAGCTGAGGAAAAAAGCATTAAAGCTTTAAAGGAGCAGTTCACCCTAAAATTAAAATTCAGTCATTATCTAGTCAACCACACGCTGATGGAAAGTCAGATGAAGTTTATTAGTCCACAAAACATTTTTGGAGCCTCACATATAAAAAAACAACATAAAATGACTCCATAAAGCTCTTAAAGTTTCCAGAAGGCCAAAAAGATCCAAAACTGATTTGAGAAGATTGATTTGCACCCTTTTTAAGCTGAAATCTTCACTGCAGCCACCTCAGACAGGGCGCATGCTAATACGTTTAGCTTAGTAGCTGCAGCAGTTTAGGATTTCAGGGCTTCTGGAAGCGTGGATTACAGCCTAGGAGCAGAGAGGAGTAATTTTGTTACACTGTTTGGTTGTTTTTTTTCTTTTCTTAAATAAGTCTCCATCTTTTTCAGTTGTTTAGGAGAATGCTTCATCGCTGTTGTGCTGTGTAGCTCCAGAAATATTTGGTGGACAAAGAAACTTCCATCGGTATGAGGGTGAGTAGAAAAAAATGTCCATTTTCGTTTGAACTGTCCCTTTAAATTTTCTGTATCTGTCTCCAGGATTTTTCATTTTTATCTCCCTCAAACTAAAGTGTAAAAAGTATGAATGATGCATGAATGTTACACATAGTTCTGCTTTGTGTGGGGGGTCTTGGAGAAAAGATGAATAAAGATGGAAGATAAATTAGCGTGTGAAATGATATTCCTCCCCTCAAGCTCCCGTTACAGCTGAACCAAAACAAATAATGAAGCCTACAACCTATGAGTCACTTCAGTCCCATTGTAGAGTTCAATCATTTTGGTGACAGCTGACGATTACTTCATCATCGCATAAAGACAGATTAAAAAGTTGTCAAATTAAATATTAAAGAGGGGCTGCAGGCAGCGGTGAATTTTTAAAGGAATAACACAGATTGTAGATGAAATGAGGCACCTATATGCATATTTTATGCCATAGGGAATGAATGCATATATTTTCCTCTAGGCCACCTACTTTGTAATAAAGAATAGTGAGTGTATAGATGTGGTAATGCAGCACAGCAGAAATGATATGAAAGAGAAATTGGTTTTACATAATGATGTCAAAAGGAATATGGCTCTGCGTGGTCATGCGGAATAAAGATAAGATTCCCTTTCTCCGTGAGTGAATATTTCGCTAATGGTTTCTTCATTTCCTAAAAGAATAAAGAAGTCAGCTCTGAATGAACCCGGAATGAGGTTTCTATTGAATGAAGTTAACATTTATCTTTCAATAGCAGAAGAGATCTGTTGAAAACACCCGCGTGTGGAGCAGAATACCGAATGTAAAAGCTTTGTCATCCGTTGAAATAAAGAGAAAGTGACAAGTGACAGCGGTGCTATCAGCTGAAGGAAGGTTTGAAGGGGAGAACAAAGCAGAGCGAAGAGGGTTAAATCTCTATGAAGAACACAGAGGAGGGCGCGTTGCACAAAGTCAGCATCGATTGGAGTAAACAATGACTGATCAATACACACGAGAGGATGCTTCTCACAAAGACGACATGGAGATTTGATATATCTCACAAACAGATAGTGTTTTCTCAAGCCTGTTGCATTAGCAGCAATGTTTGTATAACATGTTGTATTTGCTGCATTTTAATATGTGTGATTGGCTGCTACTTTTAATCTCAAAGAGACTTCCCGGTTAAATAAACGTAAAATAAAAATAAATAAAAAATAAATAATGCTTACCAGCTACAGTGATGAATTTTTTTTGGCTTTAAAAAGGGTGTAAATAAAGTCTTTTCACATCTATTTGAGATCTCAGGGCTTCTGGAGACTTTGATTATGCAGGAGAACCTGAAGTAAGTTTTGATTTTAAGTTTGTTTTTAGATTTTTTACATTTTAAAGCAAGTCCCCATCTTCTTTAGTTGTTTAGGAGAATGCTGCAACTCTGCTTTGCCATGTAACTCCAGATATATATTACACGGATGAAGAAACTGCACCTGCCTTTTCCATCAGCATGGCGGTGCGTAAATATTGACTGAATCTTCCATCTTTGGACCAACTATTCCTTTAAAGCTGTTGCTTTTTGTTCTATTGGGGCGCAGACACGCTCCTGTGTCCGCACACACTTACTCATGCAATAAGCATCATTGTCACAGAGGCTTCCTTTCCAAATGGTTCAGCCTCCACCATCTGCAGGCGTTCCCAGACACACCGCTTTGAGTCTGCCATAATGATGCATGACTAAGTACAGTTAAAGTGTTGCAGTCTGTTGGCGAAAAAGCAGTCGAGCACTTTGCTATAGTGTCACAACGGATAAACCACACAGCTGAAGGTTGACGATGGATAAAAGGCAGTGACAGGCCTTAGTGATGTGACTCTGTGTGTGCTAGTGTGTGCGTTCTCACATGTGTATGAGAGGTTGGAAACCATGGCACAGCAGATTTGTAAGTGTACTTAACTAGGATGTGAAATAGGGTTGGACACAGTCACATAAAATGCTGTGCTGGAGTGAAACTGGGACACGGTTTAAAAGTTATTCCCTCTGCCAATAAGCAGGCATCGCTCCCTTCTACTGAGGTTTGAAGGGATGGATTTGTGAATATTGTTTGTCACACATGCTTTTGAATATTGTTAGCAGCACAATATGGATTCTTACCCTAACAGTCTTCTTTTCCTGCAGCATTTGAATCCTGTCTTCCAAAGAGTATTTTAGTATTCTTGTGTGCAGCCAACTCCAGCCCTTGCAAACTAGTTTATTTGTCTTATTTGGCCTTCTACACCAAACTCTTTTGCTTGAACTTAGCAATAAGGGACTCCAGACTCCCTCTCAGCTCTAACCCCCTCCTCTTTGCTCATTTCGCCGTCTCCTCCACTTCTCTCTAGGGTAGATACTCAGCCTACAGTGAATACAGAGGAGACAAAGAACTCTCCATTATACTGTACTCTGTTTGGCAAAGTCTTTCGTGTCAAAACGTTCCGCAGACTTCGCTGCAGCTTTGCCGAGCTCACCGCTGCAGCCGCTTTCATGTAAATGATCTTGAATGGGTTTTTTTGGGTTGTTTTTTTTAAAGAATGCATTTTAAAAGCAAGGGATTCTCATTTCTGTCTCTGCATCTTGTCACAAACCCTTTTCTCTCCCATCTCCTCCCCTTCTCTCCCGCTCCCTCCTGCCGCAGACTGCATAATTGATGCAAATACTGTCACATGTGTCAGGAGTGGAGGCTCTTCTAGTTTACTTCTGTGCAACACTTTATCGGAGAACATTAAGTGGAGAAAGCAGCCTCATGCCAGGGGTGAAAAATCAGCTTGTCATGTGGTCTCATTCATGCAGCCATTGCTCCGGGATTGTTTCATCAAGGTGATTGAGAACAAAAAAGTGCGGCAGCAAATTCCAGCTTATGTTCAGGCGCCCTTGCCACATACGTTATTTATATTTGTTGCCCACCCTCGTCTCTCCAGTCATCTGACTGCATCATTGCGTAATTCTCAAATATTTCTTCAGATTTCCCCCTATTTGTGCTATATCCTTTCCACATCAACCACGCCAAGCCATTAGGCTTGTAGAGCACACTTTCTGTGTGTGTGACACAGACCTGAAATTATAGATAGCAGCTTTCAAGGAGTGCTGGGGAAAGCCGTAATGGCTGTTGAGTGACTGGAGTGCAGTGAGAGACAGAAACAGGATTTCATTTACAACAACGATACAGGAGGAATTATGTAAAATGGTAACATTCCATGCCATTTAATGAGCCATATTCACTAATGTCTATGGTCTAGCGGTAATAAAATGCACCGCCTGCCAGAGCTCGACTGCTACACTGTTTCTGTCTATTTCAAGCTCTGTATGAAACAATGGTGCATAACAGAGCAGGCAGACATTTGCAGTTCTTTACCCCGCTCTGCCCTCAGACGACGGGAGTGAGGCGCTTGTCTGCCGCTGCCTCCCTCCTCCTTCTGCCATGCTCTCCCTGTCCCTCTTTTTTCCCCGGCCCTGCTCTGCGCTACAGATTAAGTGACTCGATCCTGCAAACATCTGAAGAATTCCACTCCACAAAGGGGTCAGACAAAGGCCAGGGGATAGCCTTACAGGTCCCTCCTCCATTAGCAGCTCCACAGAGGTGTCATCAGGAGGGCTCTGCAGGCAACAAAGACGCCTCAAAAAGAGCAGATTGCCAATTGATGTTTATCTCCGGACTCATTATTAAAAAAATAAAAAATAAAAAACCTCACCGCCTTGCGTATTCTCGGACATATGATCTCTGAAATTAATGGGAAAATTTGATAAGCCTTGCACTGTGCACATGTCATGTGTGATGAGTTAGAAAAAAAATCCATTCTTAGATGGCTAAATGGAATCCTACATCTTCGCTCGATGTCAAATCTTCACAGGTTTTTTTTTCTACTCTCGCTGGTGAACCGCAGTACTCACGCCAAAGTAAGCTGCAAATGCTGACTGCCTCTTTGTTCACACGCCTCTTGATATAGCAAACAAAAAAAAACAAAAAGAAATACCCCATATTTTCCAGCATTCACAAAGAATATCTGGGGCTCCTAGCAAAACATTTCAACCGTAATAAGCTTTCTCCACGAGAGTCTGAAACATTTCAGAGGGCCTCTTTGAAGCTCTCACTGTGTTGACTGTTCACATATAGACAGTGCTTGGAAAGCCTGAGCGCCGTATCGCTGTAACCTCTCAGCGCTTCTGCATTAATAATTAATTGCCAATGTGAGTAAACACCAGTGCAGATACAAGAATGCCCCTAACAACACAAACCGCTGCTCCCACTTAAAGCTGTACGCTCCACGAATTTCCACATAGACGCTAACGTTGCAAATATGCTGTCAAATTTATTATGGTAAAGTTAGCCTCTGCGTGCAAAATTCAGCTTTGGCCAGATTTCCTTGGAACGGCTGTGGAAGCCTCCACAGAGGAGCTGCGACTCCAGCAGGTGGCTCGATCCTTCAAATCTGCACGCTCCTGTGCAGGTGGAGCGCTCAGGAGGAGCTTTTGGAGGCGTTGCTCCTGTGCGGTTACCCTTTAGCTTACAGGCAACATGCTGCGAGTTTACGGCTAACGCAACCTCATTTATATTACTTATAGTGAGGAACGTATGTGCGATGCCTGTAGAACATGCTGACCTTGTCAGTGTTAGCAGCATCTCCCCGTGCCGGTGAGGAGCCTTGCTGGTGCTCAGGTACTGTTATCACTCAGTGGCTCCCCCTGCTCCTGTTATTCATAAAGGAGGACCTAAGGGCTCCAGAGTGTGACAGCTGTATGGCTGAAACATAACAGCTCTGATTACACGAGTGCATAAGAAGATCTGCTGCTTATTTCTGAATACAGGAGAAACATCTAATGGAATGCAAAGAATAATTATATTACTGTGGCAGTGCATCACCAATGAGGTGGTGTAATAGGACCGGGTTAGGATTCAAGGGGGCAAAAGAGAGCATCTTTTACCTCACTATAAATCCTCATTACTCCTCCTAGCGCTGGTGAAGGCTAAAAGAGTAGAGCGGAGCATGTTCTCTTTATTCTGCAGTCACAGACAGACACGGCCAAGCACGTTGGGTTAATGTAATATCACAGTTGGATGCCTCCTCAACTCACTTGCATTCCCTGTTAGCTTAAAAGTCCTTAAAGTGGAGTTAAAAAGAACAAGTGTGTGACGCGTGAGAGGAGGTGATGACAGAGAGGGAGGGCCCGAAGAGAAGTCCCAGTGAATTACTGCGAAAATAATCCTTTCACAGGCCTCATAAGTGTTTAAATAAATACATGGTAATACTGTCTATGGAGACCACATCATGCACATGATGCACATAATGCGTAAAGGGTTCATAATATGCTATAATAGTCCATTCTTGCACATAATAATTAGTTAGGATGCAGCATAGATGCTTTTTTAAATGGCTGAAAGTGCATTAGGCTTTACAACCAGCAATGAAGTTTATAATGAAGCATCATCATACTTATGAATTGTCTTGATAACTCCTGATACTCCATAGACTATTATAGCATAGTACTCACTACATTTGACGCTCAGGTGTGTATAGATAGTCATAATGTATTCATTCATTTGGGGAGGGCAGGTCACCCCCCCAAAAAACAAAAGGCACAAATTATTTTATTTATGGAATTTAATTAAATTTTATATGTGCACTCCTTTGATTTCAGCAGAGCATACGAGTGTTTTATGTGTTTTCGCTGTCCTGATCGAGGACTCGACTCTCCTCTGCTCTGGTCTGATGTTCCTACCAAAGGCATGGTTTGTTCATGCAGGGTGAAGCAGCAGAGACAGGTAGAGAGATAGTAAACTGAGTCGAGGATGAAGTCGTTACAACGCAATAAAAACTTCCTCAAAACCAAAAGACGGGTCAAACGTCGACCTCAACGAGCAAACCAGGACAAAACATCTGCGTTTTTCAAACATGCCTCTACGTCACCTGTCGCTGTGTTACCCACCGATGGCTGTCCGAGAGGAAATACTGGTCCTACTAGACAGATATAGGTAAGGTTTGGTGTAAAAGTAAATAAAAATGTATAACTAATTACATCATACATCATGAAGCAGTCACACCACAATTAAAGTCAAGGCAACGGCTTCACTATGTGGCCAGGATGATGAGGAGAACTGATGGAAGACTTGTTTTAATACATCTCGTCTATAATGTTTTATAGTGCATCAGAAAACGTGTGTTCACTGTTGTATGAGTGTAGTCATAAAGCATTATAATCACTACAATAGATGTGGTCTTCATAGAAAGTGATGCCAATGTTGTTGTTTTTTTATTTAAATGCCTTCAATTAAGCAAAACTTTATTATAATGTTGTAAAAACAACATCTGAGGAAAACAAAAGATTAAAAAAAATAAAAAATAAATCTGTGGTATCCATAGTTCCATTTTGCCACGGGGAAACGTTAGTCTAAGAATAGAAAAATGGACTGTAAGAAGTCCATGGTTCATCTGCTGAGACTGGCATATCAATTAGGATTGTGAATAAGAGTGTAATTGAAAGCAACAGGAGCAGAAAGAAGCGGAAATTCATCAAGGCAAGCATGGAAAAGCACAAATGAGTTCCGAGCGAGACGCAGAGAGTCCCTGGTCTCCTCCTCCAGAACAGACCCACCTCTTCTCCCCTATAACAAAGCAACCAAAACAGCTCCGCCCGCTGCAGTTTCCTTTAATAATTCTAAGCAGGCTAATTGTTTTATTAGAGGCAAACATTTCTTAGACCGCCTCTCCTTCCAGCCACAGCAGATTCATAAACCTGGTGTTAACGGCGCGTCGGGTGCTAAAAGTCTTGCAGCTTCAGGGGCTCCAATAAGTGGTAAATCTAGTTGTGTAAAAGTGAGAAAAGAGGAGCTCCATTGTGTAGCGTTAACCAACTACTGTTAGCTCATCAGTCACAACCTGTTGGAGGGGGTCTCACCGCCTTTTAGCGGGTCATTTTGGAGCAAACTAAGAGGTCAGAGGTCATCTTGCTGGGACGTTTTCATCGGTGGTTTTTATTGGGAGTGCTGGTGCTCGGTGCGTGGGATTGCTTTGGCTCACCGGCCAGCAGCATCTGTGTCTTCCTGCACTCTTATCTCTGCTGGCAAGCAAGGCCCGCCGCCCAATCATTGTGCACCACGGCTCCACTGTCACTAAATGGCACGTTCTCTCAGCCCCAGTCCTCACTTTTCCTCGGCGCAGGCTTCTCCAGCTGCAGCCTAATTTCCTGTGACTTGCCTAATTACTGTAATTAAGGATTAATTGCCATTAATTATTCACACATAAGCTCATCGCAAATCATGGGGTAAATGTCTTATGAAAGCTGCCATACAAGCCATGTATAAACACACTAGGATGCTCCAGGCTGCTGAATCGATCACTCAGCCCTCCAGCAAATCTCCACGCCACACTTAGGAAAACAGCGATAACTCTCCCCCCCCCCCAAAAAAAAATCAACAGCCTATCCAGGTGATGGAGGAATCAATCCATGCGCTTTATTCACGTCAGATGCATCCTGCTGCCGGGATCAAGCAGGCAGAGAAAGATGTCTGCGGAGCGTGGTGCAAAGTTCAGATGTAGGGAGTGATTTCTGTAAAAACACACGATAATGGAAGGATAAGTAAAGGCTAAAATCTGCCGGCACCTTATGACATCATTACACCAAGTTTCCACCCACGTGTTTGGTGGTCAGAAGAAAAGTCATAAGATCATCTTTTGATCCAGATATTAATCTGTTGGACCAAACTATAACCTCTGTAGCTGTAATTTAAAAGATATATGTAATTAAGAGCCAAAAAAAGTCTTGTCATGTCTACTATTTGTGACTTACAATGTTTTATGACAGATCTAAATACTTTCGCATCACTTCCCATTTTTCTTTTGCTTTTCTAAGACTGGAGCCAGACAGACGTGAGGGATTGTCCAGCCTCGTCATTCTAATTTTTCATGGTTTCTCTCAAATCTGGGACGTCCTCTTAAACCTGAACGGCTGCTGCTCTTGTGTGGAGGAGAAACACGTAATTAACCTTGGTCCCATGAGAAAAGCTTTTATCACTATACTTTTTATCACCATGATGACTCAGTCTGGCTTTTGATATAGAGCAGACAAATATTTACACTCGCCAATACTCTGACGGTTCCCAAGAGTGTTTTGGGGAAATAAGTTTTTTAGGGCTTCAGCGTCGTAAAATCATAAAAATGGCTGTGATGTAAATGTGCTGAGTAAGAAATGTGTTCCGTGCAAACAGCGTTTAAAACCAGACGTTTTTACAAGGCTTTAAATCAGCAGTGGAGCCACATGTGTTGATAGAGAGGGAAAGAAGAAGAAGAAGAAGTAAACCGTCTACAGCTTCAGGACCTCACAGCAACGCCACAAACTCCATCATGATACACAAGACTGACAATTATTCCTCTGGATCCTGGTGTGTGTGTGTGTGTGTGTGTGTGTGTGTGTGTGTGTGTGTGTGTGTGTGTGGGGGGGGGGGGGGGGGGGGGGGTCCCTCTGGAAGCTGCTGCCTCAGCAGTGACACACATCCGCTACCCCCGCCCCGAGTGTCTTCGCTTCTAATCACAGGACGCCGAGCGAGTGCTGGACGGGACAGGGAGGAGGCTAATTGTTGGGCAGCTGTGGCAGATTAATGCAGGGAACGTCTTCATTTTGGGTGCATAAGTTTGTGCGTCTGATTTAAACATTTATGTTAATGGGCCGTCTGGCGGCGCCTTAATGCTCCACGTTCTCTTGTAAACAGAGTCTTTGCAAATCCATCATTGGGCCGTCCTGCACCAGAAGAAAGAGGCTGCAGCAGGAGAGGGGGACAGATAACACCGCTGCACATCAAGACAAGGGGATAACAAGACTTCAGACAAACACAGGCGGCTTCAGCCAAGGCTGACAGAATTACACTGCAGAACAGAGTTACATGTTCAGAGCTGCAGTCCTGTTTTATGTTTGTTAGATTCATGTGCAGCGCCGTACTTTTTCTTTTCTTTTTTTTTTACAGCTATAGTCTTTGATCAAGTTCAATTTATTAGGAGTTACCTGAAGTTCAAGTTATTTCAAGTTATTCTAAGGATTTTCTCCAGCTGTGACTGAGTTTCTCTTCTTAACAATTAAAGTTTAAACTTGTCAGATCTCTCCTCTGCCATTATAACATCCGTGCCATTCTTTCTTCTTATTTTGAACTCATTTTTATACCCTTTTTGTCTTCGGAGCGTGGCCCCCTTAGATTAGTAAGTGTTAATTGTCACCTTAAAAGCGGTGCAGTGCTGTGATAAATACCACTTTTCACTGAGAAGGGCCTGATTGTGCTGTCGTGTTAATACTTAAACGTGCTGCACGGCCGACGTGTCGCCGCTCTGCGTGTCACCTCATGAGTTACAAGACCCCACAAGCCTGTGTGCAACTTTCCACTGCCCACCCCACGCATTTCACACCCCCGCCTCCCTCCGTTGCAACACCTCCCAGCGCATGCATGCATCACCGCGTCACTGATGTCTAATTGATACTTCCCTTTTTTATCGTCACCTTCCCCTCCCTGTCAGCTGACTCGGTTTCTCCTCGTCGCTTTGCATTTATGGACTCCCGGCTGCCTCGATCTCGGTAATTAGAGTTTATGTGCTAATTGGTGTAAATACAAAGATGGGAGTTGCAGGCGAACACTTCACACCACAGCTATAAATTGTGTCTCTGATAAGTGTGGGCTGTAGTGCTGAGGGGGGATCGCAAGAGTGTCTCTAGGAAACTGATATTTCTGTCCTTCTTTACACATTCAAAGTGCAGCACAGCCTGGAACACGTTTGGACAGACATGTTTGCACGTTCTGGCTTTCAAATGTCACAGTTTCCATTTCGAGGCCAAGTTGTCGACGTTTCCATGCTGAATTAAATGTGGACATATGACGATGACAATCCTGCACATGTTGCATAAACCAGATCTGGATCCACACTAAAAATCATAAATAAATCATAATCATGAGGATGTCATTCTAAAACTGTAAACCCCATTATTTTAGCTACGCATTAGTGGTAGTTGCATGTTTCTGTACAGCCACTGAATAAAAATCACTCTCTACAAACACTTATTTTGAGTGAGATAATGATCTGGACCTGTGTCACATTACACCCACTCATAGATATCAACGCCTTAAACAAGTGTGAGCGCTGGCATCAAGATTTATGGATTCAGGAGTTCAGGAAAGTATTTTAAAAAACGTCTCACAAATGTTGCAAAGTGAAGTTATATAAGTGTGGATCTACAGCACCATGTAACCAGGTCAGCCCTCCACACAGTCACTTTCACATAATTAGGGAAAATGTAGAAAAACGTCCTGACTTGCAAAGTTACGTAAAGTTAAAAACAATTCATCCTGCTATTCAGATCTGCACCAGAGTTTAGGGCTAATGTCAATTCAGTGGCTTTTATGTCATCCCTCCAACAAACAAACAAACAAACAAACAAACAAACAAACAAACAGATGAAAATAGAGCCTCCACGGTGGAGGTAACACTATATTTCATATTTGTGGCATTGAAATCAAAACCATGTGCAACAATTAATCACTTGTGCATCTTTACTCAGCAGGGTCTTGTTTAAGGTAACAAATATGATCTTATTTAAAATGGTGTATAATCATGTAAACTGCAGTCATGAATGGTGTCTGATGCCACAAAGTCTCTCTGGATAAGAACAAAGAAATGTTACAGAAGTTGATTTAGTCAATAATGGAGCAGATTTCCTTCATTCTAGATATTATTTATTATATTAGTTCTTACTAAATGCAACCTGTAAGTGTAAACAGAAGTGAATGAATTATTTTAAAAAATGAAATAGCTTTTAGCGATGACGTTAAAGGGGTTACACGTTTATATTTTAATCTAATTTTACACAAACTGTCACAGTAAAAAGAACAAACCCTGTTGTGCATAAAGTCTGAGTAAAAAAAAAGTTGAGTAATTCATGAGATCTGATTAGTTTGTCTTCATCGCAGTCACATCCGACATCGTGGAGAACTTTCGAAGGCTTTATATGGAGACCAGGGGAAAACATACCTGTGATTTTTACCTGTCAAAATCAAACCTGTTCTTAATGTGACGACTAAAATAACATTATCTCAAAGCCAAACCATCAAACGACTGTCTGCGTGATTCTCTCCATTACTGTTATAAAACCAGTCTTAAACCATCTGCTCCAGAAACGTGGGACAAATCATGCAGATATCAAAAATAGCAAAACTTTGTCACTGATTAAAATCTGGCTTCAGTCGTGTGCTTTTCACATGCAAACACACAGATGCACGTTCCTTTGCCTCCTTTTGCTTCTCTTTAAACTCCGTGTTGTCAGCAGATGTCCTTCCAACGGAGACAAAGAAAATGAGAGGGGGGCTGGATATCATCAGCATAGAAATGAGCCTCCTCTCGATGCCCCTTCTAAAGGCGCCGCTCCAGCCACTGCACTACCTTTTCAACTTGCAAATGACAGTGTCACCGAATGCTATCCTTCCATCAATCAAGTCGAGAGGGTCATGAATATACAAAAGGCGAAAAGCGGAGACTGGCTGCCTCCCGCAGCTCTACTTGGCCCAATTATACCGGCTCAGCTTTCTCCTGCGAGCTCCCACTTTTTGTTTCAGTCTAAAGGGTACAGTCCTATACGGAGCCCCGGGCTTCATCAAGGTAGGTCACGCATACAGGACCTCTCAAGTGGACTGCACATGCAAGTTAAATGTGGACACCAAATGTCATCTTTCTTTTCCATCATTAATGCTGCAGGGGCAAAGACAGCAGGGGTCAGATCCGCACCCCCTTTTCTCCCTGCACCCAAGTCCTTCTCTTCACCCGAGCCAGGCCCAGACCGCGAGGCCGCTACATCCCCCCACCTCCCCTCCTCTCTCTCTCTCTCTCTCTCTCTCTCTCTCTCTCTCTCTGCAGCAGCCTGCTCGCC
The DNA here is from genome assembly GCA_037577475.1 of Chaunax sp. Z400. Lineage (NCBI taxonomy): Eukaryota > Metazoa > Chordata > Actinopteri > Lophiiformes > Chaunacidae > Chaunax > Chaunax sp. Z400. The sequence goes on from CM075187.1 coordinate 3,212,677, forward strand.
CCTTTCTTTACCCCAGCTGTCAGATCATAGTAGCAAATTAGCATTCTAACGGATTCGCCTCAAACGTGGGGATGAATTAGCACACGGGAGTAAGTAATGACCTCCCCGCTGAAAGCAGAAAGTATGGCTGATCAATACTTCTGCTTCAGCTCAGCTCTCTTTCCTCTTTTGCAGTTTTCACTGAAACCGAGTCAGAAAACACCAAATGAAAGCAGACGATCAGAGCAGAATAAAAAAAACAAGCTTGAAGCTCATCAATACACCTGAACGCTGACTGCCAACCACAATGCCTCATTGTTACGCATTCATTATGATGGAGAATGTAAACAAGACAAATCCTCGCGTTAATGTAAGCTATGTCACCTGATACCATCAATCACTCAATACAGGATTGTGCTCTTGCGCCTCATCGCTAATCAATCACCTCATTAAAGCCGATGATTCTAATTGTTTTTGATGAGTGCGGCTCTGACGCAAAGGTTAGGACCGTTCTGTCACGTTTGAAAGCCGCGCCACGCCGTAAATCTGTCGCGTCAAATCGCGACACTGACGGACTTTTGTCGCCACGGCGCTTAAGAGCGACTTATTTCTACATCACCCAGAAAGTGGAGTGAATGAAGGCGTGTGCTGCAGAAACCATGAAAAGGACTCGCTCTCGATTTCGTTAAGTCGTAACTTAGCACCTTTCTGTAAGACAAATTCACGGATAAAATATGTTCTTGAAATAGATGCGACAAGTTGTTCGGAACAAGCTTTGATGGTTTTTTGGTTTTTTTATGTGTTAATGTGGCGGCGAAGGAGCAGCAATCAAGCCACACAATACGTCTCAGAGGAGTGTGAGGAAGCAGCGGGTTAATGTGGGCCTACGGCTGGGAAAATAAATTACTCTAAATATGGAAGCGGACGTCGGAATGGACGCCGTAAGAGCAGAGAGAAGAGGGTTTGGGTAAACCAACGGTAATTTATAGACAGCTATGATGAATACTATTTGTCCATGACAGTCACATGAAATAATAAACCAAGCATGGTGATAAAAAACATTACTGAATCCTGACACTATTGATTTATAATGTCTAACAGTGACATCAAACCAAACAACTGACAGAAACAATGCCAGGGCTTTAGGAGCAGTTTGTCAACTATTAATTCTGTCAAAGGGGGTTTCGCTCTGAGCTGAGAGGGCTCGTCTCGCATGTTGTCAATCCCTTCGCTTGGAAACGACTGCAGCACGTCTGCAGGCGAGGCCCCAAAGCACTGCTCCGTTAGCCCTAATTACCCCCATCCCTGCTTTGGCAACGACAAGACCAGCCTCTATTTAAAATGCATGTTAATTATGCAAATTATTAATTGGGCTGGTGCTTGAGGATTTGTGTTTATGCCCGGATTAGAGTTAATAACTGGATCAAGCTACGTTTTAAGCCTGACCTATGACAAGTAATGCTGAGGTGCTGAAAGGGATATTTTCCAATACATTACCCTCTCTTCTCTTCCAAGTCTATTCCCCATTACTGAGGCTGAATAAATGACACAGTTTGGATCTACGCTGTAGAACATCATACAGCCCTGCTGCACCACAGCGCAACGTTAAAGCATCCTGAGGACCTCCAGCAGCTTATATTTGCAGATAACTCCAGTGTGCACAAGACCAGACTCCTAAACACACAAAGTCACACAAACAGATGAAGGTCTTATTTCAAGGCGATCCAGGACTAGCTGTCAGGCTAATTGCACACACCTGTGATGGGGACCAGACATGCGCTGTCACCACCTGCCATGGAGAACAGTCAACAAGCAGCCTGCACTCTGGTCATCCAGTTATCATCAAACTCAAGTAGATGTCATAGGAGACCCAAAGGTCTTCAAGTCATACGATCCTTTAAAAAAACATGCAAATTGGCGATACTGTTTAATGGTGAACATCACACGCCATGCACCTCGTTCCTCACACATCCTTTTCATGCATATATATGGATATGCCCCATAGTGACTGTATGTCAATTATGGATTTGCATCAGCTCCACACAGTCCTCCACATCCTGTCTGAGCTTGCCAAACCGTTTGGAGCTCTGGGAGCGCTCCCTCAATAGGGTTAAGGTTGAGTTTGTGTGCAGACAGTCATGCATGAACAGGGAGCTGCTGCACAATGCCCAAGAGGTACGGTCGGCATATCAACTGCCAAACTTTGGCATTAGAGGACCAGATAAACACTTCATTTATCATTGTGTTCTCTGTTCTTTAGGTTGTGACATTGTTTTTTGCAGGTCACAACAGAATGATGTAAAAACAGTGAATGGTCGCCGAGTCAAATGCTAGCCTTGTGCTGTTTACATTTTTAATGTTAGCAGTTAGTCCTTGCTATGAAAGATACAAAACAGAGTGTTGTGATGTTGTCAAATCAGTATTACCATGAGGTTAGCTCATTGTATTATGACCAAAATATTCCACAATTTCATGCTTACATCATGATCTCCATCACAAAGTATACCAGCAAGCTAAAATAGCTAAATTACCAAAAAAACTAGCAAGCTAAAGCAGTTAGCTTACTAAAAACAGCAAACTTGCTAAGCAATTAGCTTAAAAAAGCGCAGTGGTTCCAAAACCTTTTCATGTGGACCCCTAAAGTTACACAGGCCATAGATTTAAAACCACTGCATTAGCTGACTAAATCAGCTAGCTTATGAAAACAACTGGTTTAGGAAAACAGCTGGCTTATGAAAACAGATTACTAAAACAGCTGGCTTACCAGAACAACTAGCTTGGTAAAACAGCTCAGTTAGCTCAGTGGTTCCCAAATGTTTTTCATTTGAAGGACTAATAAACTGACATAAAGTAGACTATGGACCTGCATTTGATAAGATTCGGAAAATATTAGCTTTTAGATGTTTTATTACAGAAATATTTTATTTACAGATATTGTATTGCATGATATCACTGTTTTAGCTTACTTAAACAGCTATCTCATTAAAAAAGCTAACTTACTACAACAGTTAGCCTACTAAACCAGCTAGCTTACTCAAACAGCTATTAAACATAAAACTCATGGTCTCATTTCCATCCTCTCTCCTTTAACACCCGCTTTATGAAACAAAAACAGACTACAGGAGGGTTTCAGCTCCAGTGTGAGCCTCAGTCAGCAGTCTTATCACTTCCTGCCACAACACAAATGGTTAAGGGTGCATTAAGCTGCTTTGCTCAATGGCCCTTGACCAATATAAAGTAGTGAGATAGCATGCTCTGATTTATGCCCTGTGAAAGACATTATAAATGCATGCAAGCACATGCAAGAACATGATAGATAGATAGATAGATAAATAGATGGATAGATAGATAGATAGAAAGACAGACAGACAGACAGATAGCTAGATAGATAGATAGACAGATAGATGGATAGACAGACAGACAGACAGACAGATAGATAGATAGATAAATAGATGGATAGACAGACAGACAGACAGACAAATAGATAGATAGATAAATAGATGGATAGACAGACAGACAGATAGATAGATAGATAGATAAATAGATTTATAGAAAGATAGATAGACAGACGGACAGACAGACAGACAGATAGATAAATAGATGGATAGACAGACAGACATACATATAGACAGACAGACAGACAGACAGACAGACAGACAGACAGACATATAGATAGATAGATAGATAGATAGACAGACAGACAGACAGACAGACAGACAGACATACATACAGATAGATAGATAGATAGATAGATAGATAGATAGACAGACAGACAGACAGACAGACAGACAGACATATAGACAGATAGATAGATAGATAGATAGACAGACATATAGACAGATAGATAAATAGATGGATAGACAGACAGACAGACATATAGACAGATAGATAGATAGATAGACAGACAGACAGACAGACAGACATATAGATAGATAGATAGACAGACAGACAAATGGATAGATAAATAGACCATATAAAAGACAAAACCTTTTCTTTGTTGGGTCTAAATTACAGCTTGATTAAAGTCTAACAGGCAGCTACAGTAAATCCTGTGTGAATGTTTGCTGCACTTCCTCTAAAATGGGAAATATTGATCAGCATGATTTCCCTGGGTGGTGTGCAGCTGTAGAGGAAGAGTGAGAGACATTATTTAAGGGACATGGAGCCTAAGTTGAAAAAGGAAAAAAAGAAAAAAAGGTGACATTATGGTCCATGCCTGAAACATGGCTTCGTCTGAGTGGCCTTTGATGGTAAGGCATAAAGGTAGTTCATCACTGTCGGCATGGGAACCAGGGGGGTGGCTGTCTTGTGTTGATTTTACATTATTAATTTGAGGCACACAAGGTCAGTGGGGCCGCTACAGTCATGAGAACCAGTTGTTATCTTAACACAGCTGTCGGCCTGAACCTGCATTGACTGATTATGCCATTGATTGGTAACGGTGGGAGAAGGGAGCCTTTGGGACAAAATTCAGAGCCTTTTCAAAGCCACGGCTGCATTTTTGGTGCAGAAAACATCTCATCACAACAAGCCTTGTTATTTGCATTCTACAAATGTTCTACCGTGTATAGCTTTACTGTACGACCGTCTCTCAGACACCTTCAATCTGCTGTAAGCGAATCAAACGTGGACGTCAAATCGTTGCAAACATATGCTAATGCAGGAAAAAACACTGATGTGTGAGGGAAGAAGAAGGAGGGGAGGGGGGCAGGAACCAAACAGAAAATAAACATTACAAAAACTGTGAAATCTTTAACAAAAGGGGTTGAATCCTGAGCAGCTGGCATGGAATGAACTCTTCTGGAGAGGGAATGCCAGTTTCAGAGCGCCCCGAGCATCGATTTGGAGCCAAGGCAGTAAACAGCTTTTATCAGCAATAATGATGGCATAATCCCAGCTAAAGAGGAAAGTAGCATATGGTGCAAAGCTTACAACTGCAATCCCAACAAAGTAGGGGGGATTTTCATCACTTTGTCCACTTGGAGGACTCTGCCAATTCATTTTTCCTCTCTCCTTCCTCCTTGTGTAAAATACAGACATTTGTTCTCATCTGTTGAATCTAGATTGGTGTGATTTATGGGGCTATGATGCTGCATGTCTCCAAAATGCTAAACTCTAGTACATGATATGCACACATTATACTACATAGGCTCTATAAGGTGGCAACTACTGTTCCTACAAGCTAGCAGAGTCACTGCATTGCAATGCATGAAATATGAACACATGAAAATAATCTGCAAAATGAAGAGGGATTTTCAAACAGTGCAGAGCTGCTACCTCTATCAGTTTCATCCTCCTTCATTAAACACACCAGGCTCTCCTTTTGATCAGACAGGCAGGGGGACAGCTCTTTTTCCAGGAAGAGCGTAACACTGCCAAGTAGCACTCCAGACCGGCCTCAACCTCTGTCATTGATTTTCCTCCAAGCTGTGACCATTCATTGTTTGTGACATTCTCCTGTCGGCTCTTTAACACCCTTCAACCAAATCAATTTCATATTTTTGTCAATGCCTTGCAACTTGGATGAGCCAGATGGGAAGGGACGTCACATGATTTAGGATGTCGATTTTCTGGCAACAGTTCTATCTGCAGTTTTTTGCGAGACTTAGGAGGCTGGCAGGATGGGTTCATTTAATAAATATAATGGAGGGACAGCAACAATAATTTGATTGAAATAAAATTAAAAGCCAGGTATTTTACAGGTTCATTCATCGTTTCAGTCATTTTTAAAGCAGAAATGCTTAAATTATCTCTGTCTATACTGTAAAATATGAGGAGTTACTGCTTTTCTTTGAGTTACATCTTAGTAAACTGAGTATAAATGGAGTTTGGACAGTGATACTAACCGATGAATATTTAGTAAATGGTTTATAACACTATAATCTAGTTGTAAGTATACATAAGGACATTTGTCAATTTGAACTTCTATTATGATTACATCTTTTAATTAGTACAATTGTACTTTACTATTTCTATTATCTGTTTATTAGCCTTCACATACAGGAGTTATAGTTGATGACATATACATTAATAAAGCTGTGGTTCACAAACTTTTTCAGGTCAGGGACCCCTAAACTGACCACAGACCCTATTTGATGAGATTTTTGTCTCAGGGTTCTCCATCAAATTTTGCTTTCAGAGGATTTATTATAGAATTATTACTCCCCTTTTTTGCTAGGGACTCCCTGACAACCCCCCAAGGACCTCTGAGGGTCCGCACGCCCCACTTTGAAAACCGCTGTTCAAACTATGTATTCAGTGTTTACTACTCATGAACATAAGAAGACTTTAAAGGCACAGTATGTAATATCTGCCGGTCTTTCAACAATGACGGAAGATGTAGCGTAGCGTGGAATGATGGGACTTCCTGTTGTAGACATTTGGGAAAATGCAAATACACAAGAAAACATAAAGTATAAAACAAAAGAAGAGTGTTTTTTAGACATTTAAGGTGAAAAAGTATTATTATTATTATTATTAATATATCTTTAAGGAAAGGGTTTTTTTTTCCTGAGAATTTAAGGTAAGTTGGAAAACTAATCTGCATTCATGGGCGGATGCATGGACAGAGCCAGAGGGGCACTGGCCCCAGGTGAAATCTAAATTGGCCCATAAATGCCCCTGTCCTGTCAATTGCCTTGTTTTCTGTGTCAAGTTATAAATTTCTCTGTTTAAATTGTTGTATATGCTGTAATAACATACTTAAAAAGATATATATTATTTTAGAAAAGTATTTAAAAAGTATTTTATAAAAGTATTTTATGTTTTACATATTTGGAAAAAAGTGCAGTAAATATATATATCAGTAAATATAAAAAATATTTTTTATTGCTAATTTCTGACGTACACAATGTGCTTCACCAAGGCACAATTTGCTAAACATATTCAGTTATGTGTGTTTTTGCTCAAAGCTGCAGAGCCAATGGCAAACAAGGAACACCTGTTAAATATATATATATATATATATATATATATATATATATATATATATATATATATATATATATATATATATACACATACATACACATCTTACTGAATAAGGAAATGTGGATGTTGGACATACACTTGGCCCCTCTGTGAAAAAAGTGGCCCCTTTATGGCCCCTGAGTTAGAAAAATCCTAGATCCACCCCTGTCTGCATTAATAATGAAAAAAGGCATTTGTTAGCACGACTGTCACTGATTTAACACTTAATAACTATTTTTTTTTACATCTGAATCCAGTCAATCTAATCTTTCATCTTGAACAAACACCACAATACGACACTGGTATTATTGACGATGATGCTAATTGACGATCAGTGCGTTATTATTTCATTTAGCAGCAGCAGTTTTACTTACGCCCAAACAACAAACCACTTCTTTCTTCAACTCTTGACTAAATGCATTATTTGCCTCTTCATAAGCCTAGAACACCACATGGCTTTGCCCTCTATTATACTCTCAATATCACACACCAACAATGACAACAATAATAGCATGAGTGACCTTGACTTCCTGTCTGGACTCCTAGAATAATATTTGATAGCAATATTAAGTGCAACAATAATGAGATGAATATTCCCCGTTTAGTGCCGACAGCTTTAGGACAAATTCTGAAGGGAGAGCTGCCTGCTGCAGCTACATGCTGGTCACTCTTAGTTGTCAGGGCTGATTTATTGCCTCCTAGCTGTTCAATTTCACATTTTGTCCTCGTCATATCCCCGACTCATGATCATTCTGCACTGACCCTTGTAGGGCAGGCAGGGAATATTGATAAAACAATTATCTGCTTGCCGTTCATTTGATTTTCCATTTCAATTACGGATTGGAGGAGGCAAAAAGAAAATATTGCGGCATTGATTTTTTTTTCCTCCTACCTTACAACAGGATGGAGGGCAGGCTTTGATGGGATGCTTTGGTGACATGGAGCTGAGGCAGGAGGGGGAAGCTTCAGGCACTATTCTGCTCCTTTAATGCTTTGCTTTATGGACTGTTTGTGAATTCAGTATGATTTAGCATGGCCAGCTAATTGCATGTTAAAATGTAGAAAGAAACAGACTCTGCACCCTCTGTTTTATCTCATCCCAGACACATGCATCCAATCTATGTTATTATTGATTTTGATGATTCAAATGTGATGAGTGCAATAGGCAGGGCTTTCCTGTGGGGGTGGGGTGGGGGTGTTCACACTGCTGACCTGAGGTAAACACTGTATGTGCCTCACACTCTGGAGGCCAGAGGACCCAAAGGTCATAGCAATTTGTCAGTGACACCATTCCACTCTCTCCCCCTTTCTGATGGTCTGCCACTGTCTATTTGTCACTCTTAAATGACAACAGAGTTGCATCACACTTTTGTCCCCCCCTGCAGCAGTGCCACGATGCTCCACCACCTCTACAATTGTGCAACGTTGCACTGTGATGGGATGCATGGTGTGGGATTTGAAGGCATGCACGAGACGACCGCTGCCGTGACAGATAGAAACAAACCAGAAACACAGTAAGAAGTGCGTGTTGAGTGTTTCAAATGAATCCATTACCACATAAAGTCAATAGATTCTTATGTAAATGATTTGGAACATTGGTAATGGGTAAAGACCTAATGGGAATCCTGGTGGAATAGCCGTTGGGGAGCCTGGGAAAATCTGCCTCAGAGAAGTGGCCGGCTCTTGGCCAAAGCCCTGAGTAGAGGGGAAGGGAAGGGAAGGGGGGGGGCATGGACTCCAGACATGACAGCATGAGAAAGGCAGACATAGACGGGTAAGAAAGAGAGAGACTCTCAAGGAATCTCCACCCATGGATGATGTTAAGTTCCACTTTTGAGCATAATCGCGTAAAAACGCTGAGGACTTGAAAGGGCTGATGATAATGCTATTGCTGTCCAGTGATCCAGCACGGTCACAGGCGGCAGCAGCAGCAAGGCACAGCGCTGTACGACTTCCTATACTGCAGTCCGCTTCGGCGAACACGCCGTCTCTCCGGGGATTTCACATGGCTGACCTTAAATAAGTTTGGCTTTGATCAAAGTTTAGCGCCTTCGGTCTGCTCGCTGCTACAGATCAGGGGGGATCAGGGAGAGGAGACCCGGGCTTGGAGGTCCTGGCAGAGACTCCTTCCTAAAAGCACCCTTCCAACACCGGATTATGTCGGGCAATTAAGGTAATGAACTGGCTAACGTAACAATGCATAATGACCCTTTTTATCCTCGTTGTCTCTCTCTGTATCGCCTCAGCTTCGCCTTCTAATTTATATCCTGCAAGGTTCCCGGTGATGTCACAGGTAATTCAAGACAAAAAAAAAAAAAGAAAAGAAAAAAACACAGCGAGACACATTTGTGAGTAAAACATACAAGTGGAACAGTGGAGCTCTTGTTTGGCCTGATAAGACGTAGCGCAGGAAGAGTTAGCGACTCGGCATCGCGTCTGTGTGGCAGCGAAAGCCTGCATTCCAGTTCACCCAATCAACCTCCCACCCCATCAGCGCACAACTTGTCTGCCTGCTCCCTTTTCATTTGAACACATTTTCTAGCCAAAAATTTCACTTCAATCTCACCTCATCTCTCCATACTACATTAACCCCTGGCAATTGCCTTCCAAATGACCCCATTAAGCTGTAATTGCCTCAGCAGGCCTGCTCCCTCGCTTGTAATTCTGTGCAGCGAACCCACCAGACGTTCCCCCGGCATTGTTTCATGTTCTGGCTCCCATCAGCCAGTTCAGACACTGACCCCCCCCCCCCATACCTAGCCCCCTTTACTCCCCACCTCCTCTCTTCAGTCATGGCCGGAGCTGTTGATGCTCACCACTGGCAGCGCCACCGGCAGATACACCTCACAGAGGAGGCGCCGCGGCCTCCTGCTCACCATCAATTACATAAGCACATACATTAAGTTAACAAAATAAACCTGACTTTTTGTTATGTCACTCCTCGTTACGTAAACACACGTGCACAGTGCGTGTGTGACATGCACTGTGGGACTTCATCAGGATGCTGTTGGGTGCGGCGAAGACGCCCACCGTGGCATCTCCCCGCACAACTTCACCTTTTTCCTGTTCCCACCAGGGAGTCCACGTCAAGACCGCTCAACTTTCTGACGACGGCCTCGGCGGATGACTAACGCACAAATGCGGCTAGGAGGAGAAAGCGATCCTGACAGTGATGTATTGCAACTGGTTGCAGGTGTCAAAAAGAAGATGCTCTGCCAGCCATTGGCGTGCATGCTCCGCATCCATGCATGCATGCATGCACACGTCCGTGGCCCTGCGTGTTTTTTCTCAATGCTCTGCTCATTGTCTATGTGTATACGACTCTGCAGACGTTTGATGTGTGGGTGCACATGTTCATGATGCCTCTAAGCCTTTACATGTGACCTGCTATGGGAGGACTCTGACTAATAATCCATTCAACACTCCCTCCGTCTGAAGCAGCACATCCTCCCTGCTGCCCATAACAGACTGGTTGGCTCATAAAGGCTCTGCTGCTACAGACTCAACCTCAACAATCACACCATCGTCTAATATACTTCTTTTTTAAAATTCATTTAGAGAATCTCTTTAGGAAGTATTGAAGAACATATCAACTACAGTAGCATTGATTTTCCTTTTCTCTACAGTGCTGCAGTGATTTTGAAATGTAGCTGCTAAATAAATTCCAAGCCTGAGATGCACCAGCTTCCTCTGAACCTTCAGAAGCGCTTTAGATCATTTCATTCTCTCGTCGCCCGTTTATTTAAATTCATTCTCTCTCCTAAGCAAATGTTCCCAGGAATATCAAGGTGTTTTTGTTGCAAAGCTCTAACTGATCCGGGGGGATTTGCTTCCAACAGCCTGTCTCTCCCTCGCCTTTCAACACAAAACTCTGCGCTCCAATCAAAATGAACCACCAGGGACCCCCCCTCCCCTCCCCTCCACCCTCCCCTCCCCTGAGCTACGCCTGCTCCGACTGCTGTGATAGCAGCCTCTCTGCCATTGATCGCGGAGTTTAGCACAGAGCATGCATGCCACTGTTAGCAGAAAACAAAGACCTCTCTCCCTTTAATAGCGACGCGCGCGGTTAATGCGGCTAACGTCTCCAGCTCCCCTCTCCCCCCTGAAGAATGAATGAAAGAAAGCAGATAGCAATTAAAAAGGTTAACGAGGGTCCCCCGTCTCGTCACAACTCATCTTTTTCACACAAATCTTTTTACCTCATAAACAGATTGATATCTTTCGGGGGTTGGGGGGTGGGTGGGGGGGTGTGCACACTCGCTTGCCACAAGTGATAAAAACACGCATTCATGTCTTACTTCTAATTGTGTTTCAACGTCGCAAATCTAATTGTAGACACTAGATTCAAAAAGGAAACACAGCTTTATTGATCCACCTAACACAGACCAGGAGGATCTCATGAATTAGGAATGAGATAAATCACCATTAACCCCAGAGAACCCAGCTTGTGGTCGACCACTGACATACCGCACTCATCTTTTTTTTCTTTTTTTTTATAATCAGGGTAATTCTTCCTGGCAAAGTATAAATATTACTGTTCAATGAATACAGCATGTGTCTGTTTATCTAATCAAGGGCTGATTTACTTGTGACAGAGAATAAATTCTTCTATTTTCCGTGAGCCTCTATAAAATTGCCATCATTTTTAATTAATTCTTAATTAAAATATATTACACCACAGCTTCTACCCATCTCTCTTGATATTCTAACATAATCAATTCAGAACCATTTACATATCATTAATTAAAAGCTTTCCTCTCTCATCCTTAAAATCATAATGAGGGCCGATTCCTCATTAGTAACCTATAAGGGAGAAAATAACAATACAGTGGAGAATGGATGGCGCGTTCCACAGTGACTCCTTTGTCTCGGAGTTTCTGAAAAGCATTTTTTTTTTAATGCTTCTCAATTGGATTTAAAAATTACTGAGTCAATTTTGTAGACTCAATGAAAATAAGTGGAGCAACACAGGCTGTTAGTGTTCATTTGTGCCTCCATGCTGCTTTAAAAGGGGAAAACTGAGTCAATCAGTGTCATCAGTCGGACTGGATTTGGATTCACTTCTATTTTAAGGAATTTACAATCAGCTTTTTGAACACTGCAACATACAGGAAGCTAGTTTTCTCATTTGAATCCCACCCAGTTACTGTACATGTGAATCTGAGTGCGTTCTCTAAATAATACACCTGTGAACAACGACGCTGGACCAGAATAAATAAACGTCCTAACCTTGGACTTTGTTTACAATGAGCCTGGAGACAAATAAACATGGCAGTTTGGCTCCGAGTAATAAACAACCCTGCATGAATAGAAAAGCCAGCTCAGTACTTGTTGATATCCCATCCGGCTGCATAATTCAATTTCACTGCAAAATTCAAGCGCAAACAACGACCTCAGATCATTTATTACCCAGACTTAAAAAAATAAAAAAATCCAACACGTGCCTATCTCTCCATCCTGATCTCTCTCTCTTAAAGAAGAGCCATAATATCCAGTAATGATAGGGATTGTTATGCCGAGGATCAGGCATATCCTGATTTTTATCGCCCGTCTCTCACAGGTGCTCCGGCGCTACTTGTCAGGACTGCATGTCTGGGTCTTCCACATGTCAGATAAAAATCGCTGCACTTGGTGTTCCGGCTGCCTGACAGCAATTTATTTGAATGTTTTGTCACACTGGTGTTGGTGCATTTTGTGTGGGCTGCTCACCGGAATGGCAACAGCTCGTAGTTTCACACACACACACACACACACACACACACACACACACACACACACACACACACACACACACACACACACCTGGGCTATGCTACAGTTGCATATTACATGTCTACTTTGGATAATTAAAAATGGTGCATGTGCAAAAAAATTAAAATAGTGCTGGTAAACTGAATGTGTTCATTAATATTCAACACCCCAATAAAGCAGATGACATTACATTGTTAGCACTTGTTATACATTTACACCTCTATAGCCCTATATGAACCTTATGTAGAGTCACACCAGCTGCTGAACCGGCTATAATAAGAGGAATCCTCAAATAATGATTAAAAATAAAGCATTTATTAATATGTGATTTTTTTTCTTTTCTTTTTTCTGTACTTTCCTATTTTAAATAAATAAATCCAAGCCTCTCTGTGATCTCCTGATCCTCTGAGCTGACATGGAATATTGAGCAAGTTAATGAAATCCTCTCAAAGACAGGAACTCTATTTTTACACCATGATAATTAAAGTACGACACAGTTATAATTTACAGCCCTCGCTTAATTGCGTAGGAAAAGTAAAATGGGGAGCGGTTCGTATGAGAGGAGATTAAATGTGTGTGTGTGTGTGTGTGTGTGTGTGTGTGTGTGTGTGTGTGTGTGTGTGTGGAGACGAGTGTGCATTAAAGAGCAGCATCTAAACAACAACAGTATCTTTTAGCATCGTGGAACGTATCAAAGATTAGGTAATGAAATATGCACTGTCCTATTTTCCTGCTCGCAGCCTCTTTGACAAATCGAGTACAATCCAAAATCTCCATAAATCACTATTAAAGACAAGTATATCATCACCGGCGCATATATCTTCCCCAGCATGACCTGTAGACTAATGAGAAAAGGCCCAGACTATCTTGTCTGATTAATTAATTCAAAATGTCGGCTGTTATTCAAATGTGAGGCTGGTGTTATTTGAATAACACTTGACAGCGACGCCTGAAGAAATAATTTCTGGTTTGTGAGGCTGCTGCGGCATTACTGATGATGGCTCATGGAAATGTTAGAAGCCGGGGAGTATTTTTTTTTTCTTCCCTCTTCTCTTTCCCTCCCTCACCTTCTCAGTCATGATAGCTCCAAGAAGTATTTCATTACTTCAACCACTCTCCCCCCCCCCTCCCCCTGCTCCTCCCACCTTCTTCACAATTATTATGGCTCTTACCGTTTTTTTCCACTGTCTGTCCTCTCTCTGTGTTTGCATCCCCTCCCACAGCCGGCCCAGATCTACAGGGCAGCGCTCTGGCTCTGGAGGAGACATGCTGGCAAAGAGGAAGGTCATGGGTTTTTACAACCACAGCTCCCCCAATGCTGACAGGCCCGTGCTGCCAAAGTGACACACTCTGTTTGGCTTTCCCACGTTCATAGAGCTCCACGGCACTTTGTCTTTATCACGGAGCAAGCCAAGCACGCACACACACACACACACACACACACACACACACACACACACACACACACACACACACACACACACACACACACACAAACGCGCACATTTAATCAGCCTCAGAGCTGCTCGTCCCGTCGCTGCAACAAAACGGACGTCATCGCAAAATATCGCAGCAGAGAGAAGCGAAAATTCAATTCCTTCTTTCCCCTTTTTTGAATTTATTTTGTTTTTTGCAAAACCCAGTGGATTGGAGGCAGGAAAAAAAAAGACAACTAAGAGGCCTAGGGGCAGCACACCCCCCCCACCCCCTCTATCGCTTCCCTCATCAAGCATGGATTCTAATCAGGGCTGGGGAGATATAAGACGCTCAGTCATTAAATAAATTAACTCTGCCACTCCATGCTCTCCTTCAGCACCCGCAAGAGGCCCGCCGTGCTCTGCATACATACAGAGGCTCACACACCTCACCTTCAACACACACACACAGGTTCATAATAATCCTGAATATTTAGAGAAGGAGAGGAACCACGCCTCCTGTCTCTCCACACATTCAAAGCTTTTACACATCATGGCTTTAAAAGACCAACACGTCCCACGAAGGGAACCTGAGCACATGACTGATATATAACCTCTGAAGGCCAGTGCTGATTCACAGCGGTGGCGAGACGGCGCAGAACAGGAGTTTTGCGAGGATCTGGTGCGGCGTGCTGCCATTCATCAGGAGGCAGCGGTGACGAACAGTAAGAGAGCTCAGTGTCGCCTCGGATCACTGACACAAACAATCAAAGCTGACACAGTCTCCGTGCAGCACCTGCCACTCCGCCTGCACAAATAGATCAATATGAGGGGAAGTCCTTCACTGTTTAAAACTCATATCCTCGCACCCGCGTCATCCTGCAGAGTAAAAAGCGCATACTTAATACGTATCAATCACCCTGACAGAGGAAATGCTTATTTGAGGGGCCGACGTGAGGCGAACACGCCGCGTCAGCAGAACGTCCCTTGTCAAAAGTTGCCATTTGAATTTTTAACCATATTGCGCCGAGACAAACGTCCTTAGAAATCCCTTACATCGCAATTCATATGATTTTTAATGCAACGCTTTAATTCTCCATTACTTAGAGAGGAAGTACCTGGGAGGGTGGAAACGCATTAGAGGAAGTCAGAGAGGAGCAGAACGGTCTGGGGATCTCTCTGCAGACACAATTAAATATTCATGTGTCTCCTCCTAGGACACAACAGATACACATCATTATCATGGCAACAGCACACGCACCCTCCATTTTGTTCACACGTTTTTGGGCTCTGAAGATGATCATCACAATTAGAGCTGCGCCTTTTTTTTTTCATCCTGCATGAGTTTTATAAAATTATAATGTGTTATAAATATGAGGTGTGCAGGTATTAGTCACACTCCTCCTCTCCTGCCTCCTGCATGAGGAGAACATGTACTCTGGATGACCTCCACTTAAAAAGAGAGGGGAGAAACCAGCCTTATTTTTATTTTTATCTTTTTTTTTTTTTTGCTTTTCAGTCCCCATCAAGAGCAGCAGAAAAGGAGGGACAGCATTCCCCTGCTCGCCGTCATTAATCATGGCTTTCTGGGAGCAAGCGCATATTAATTTCTGTCATCCCAAACATCATTTGGTATTGTTGTGCCACGGCTTAGCCCTCATTCAGCAGCAGACGCCGGCCGCTCCTCCCGGTTTTGAGGGGAGACAGGGCCTGTGTGGCTGTGTTTCAGCGCGAGAGGCCTTTATCCCCGGGGCTCTGACACCAATTAAGCCGTTTCACCGGGAGACGAAAACAGGGCCGCCGTTTTCACTGTAACATGAGCCAGCACGTAGCCGCTGGCCCCTCGCCATCTTTCCACTACTTCAGGCACAAAAATGAACTTCACGGGCTTAAGAAAATAAAAAAGATGCTAAAGGTCATACTTTGCTGACAAAATTACAAAAGAGGGGAGTTTTCAGGTGTTTGGCTGTGATCGGCAGCAGCAGCAGCAGCAGCAGCAGCCGTCCGGGTTTCTCTGCCGGCTGCACGGTTATTCAAAACGATTTGAAATAAATATTTAAATCCAAGACAATATCAAAACATTGTGATAGCATTATGCCACAAGTGATAAGAAAAATGCTCAGCGTGCAGTTCCCTTTCTGCCTTTTTTGCTCCTCTCATTGTTGCCTTTTGGCAGGCAGCAGAGAGCAGCATGTCTCAGGGCTACAGCAGAATAATGCAAGGTTTGCTATGAATTAAATATTAGAAATCTTAACACAGCAGCCAATAAGAATTATTTGCCTTATTAAAGCAGCAGAAGACGCTGATTAAAATTTCATTGCATTGCAGTCTTTTTTCCCCCCATTTCTGCCTTCGATACATCATTCTAATGTATGAAACACGTGGAACAATGGCAGACGGAACAATGGGAAGAGGGGCTTCATTCTCCGGCTTGCAAATGAGGAGCACGAATTCCCTTTTTTGTTCTGTTTTTGGGAAGAAAAAAAAACTTGTGTACAGAAAAGAAAAGGTGACAACAATGGGTGTGTTTTTTTGTCAGGTAACACACTGCTCTGGTGTCAGAATATTTCAAATGAAGCTTTTTTTTCTGCACAAATCCGTCACCTGTAGGAGTAACAGCTCCACACACAGTGGTAGCCTAAAATACTTTAATTTGCCTACGGAATTATTTTAAATACAGAAAAGGTTGCAAAAATCACCACAAAGGCTGGACTGTTTTGGGCGTTCTTGCACTCACAAATGAGAGGTCATTTAGTCGTCCACATGTAATGTGTACAGAGTAAATGAATATCGTGGTGTCCACAGTCCCATGAGGAGAACTCTTCCCTGAAACACTAGAGCTAATGAAATAGGGGCCTATAAATAGCAGAGTCATTACTGTGAGAGGACTTGTTTTGCACCAGTCTTTCACTGTAACCCTTTTTACACTAATAACCAGCTCTGTGGCATCACAGCGACAGAGGAGGCTTGTTTCAAGGAAAATAAATATATAGAACATAGAGTAAATAAGTTATAATGCTCTCCACACTAACATACACTATACACCAGTTTTTATGTTAATTTCTGACAAAAAAAAGACAAATGAAGCACAAGTTTGACTTTTTTTTTTGCACATATGAAAAGTGAGAAATATCAAAAACTTTATTTAAATCAGTGAAAACTACCTGAAATAAGAGTTGCAGCCTGTAACAAAGACTAAGTCTGGCAGGTCAAAGGTCTTTTTACTGTTTTGACAAGAGTGCAGCTCCGCGATACGTTCAAAGAAATCCTCGCTAACTCATGCTGACAACAAGTTGTGTCTCTATTGGTGTAATTTCTTGAAATGGGCACAGAGGTGCAGTCTGTTTGTTTCTACTGGAGGTCACAGCGTCTCCATCTCTGTTCCAGGTTGACTTTTTTTTACCCTCAGCGACAGACAGGAGTCTCAAAAAGCAAAAAAAAAAAAAAAAAAAGGGGGGGGGGGATGAAAAGCCATCAGCAACGCTGCTTCTGCTGCAAACTCATTTCAATCAATCCTTCCTTTTTGCATCCCAAGCAGCCTCTGCTGGCTGCCACCACCGCCTGAAGATAACTATTTCACCACCTCTGTCATGCCTAATTAACAACTCAGATGTACAATTCAGAAATTTCGCAATTAACCTACTAAAATATTGTTGGAGGATGCTAATTGTTATGCCAGTTGCCATAAAGCCTCATTTGCATAACGTATGTGCAAAAAACAATTATGAGCTGTTGATCGCGCAGGAGACTGCAGAAAACGCTTGGAGCGACGGAGGGGGAGCGAGGGAGACGTTTGCAAGATGGGGTGCTGGCGTGCAGATGGAGGGACAAGCACTGAATCATCGCGCAAAAACCAGGTTTGAGGAGCCGTGTGTGCTGATAGCAGGCAGCACCGGCGCAGAGGCATCTATCTCCACACTACAAAAGCAAATGAAACTGATATGTACACTCTTTGTTTTTTTTCTCTCTCTTTGTCTGGCTCTCCCTCTTTTCATCTTTGCTGATGATGGGGTATTTGGGAGCTACTTAGATAATAGCCACATCTTCCCCGGTCCCCCTTGTGCTTTAGAGGAGGAAGCGCTGGTGTCCCTGCCATTGAGCCGGTCAGGAACCCAGCTGTGCGCGAGCTATTCGGCACGACACTATCTAGTCAGTGCAGCTGCGTCGCTGGGGCTCGCTGAGACAAAAAGCAGCCAAAGTCAATTGTCTCTGCTGCTGAATAGCTTTCTGTTTTCTGTCATGCATTTACTGGAGCTTCTTCTTTTTTCTTTTTTTTTTTTGGGCATCAAAAAAGGTATAAAAAATAAAATCAAATAAAGCAATTTGTTCCCTGGCTTGTAAGAAAAATTCTATTTTATACCTGCTATAATAATAATAATAATAATAATAATAATAATAATAATAATAATAATAATAATGATTTTAGATAAATATCAATAACCCAATTAGAATGAGATGGGTCATTATCTTTGTCAGGAAGCATTGAAATGAATATTCCCTGCAGATTTCAGAAATGCTTACCTCCTCTGTCCTAACTCTATTTAGTCCAGGTAATGCTTTTAGTCAGCCTTGCATGTGGTTAATTACAGGCTCATCCTGAACTGTATTTAATTAATCCAGTCTTTCCTGGTGGAGCATTGCACATATCACAGACAAACCAGTAAACATGTATGAAAGCATGTTTTTCCAGAGGCCAAATCAAACGTGTGCAACAGAACGTCGACATTGGCTCGGACTGTGAGTGGAGTCCCTCCCTAATCCACTGCTATAAACACTGGGTCGGAGCATTCATCAGCCTGAACCCGCCACACTCTTGCTCCCTCCCTCCCTCCCTCCCCGGCCTCTCCAGACCCCCTGTTTCTGAACCTGATGAGTCAAAGGTCAGGAAAACAACAAGTCAATACGCAGCCAAAAGAAGCAGCATGCAGCTGAGAGAGCTGTGGAGAGGGCTGAGCCTCTCTGTGGCACTCTGTGATTTAGCCTGTAATAGTTTTCTGTAATCTCTTTCTATTGATTAAACCTCACATCAAAGAGGAGTCCTGCTACAGAACCTCTCTTTTCCTGGTCAGAAATACCATATGGAGGTAATCTTTCACCTTTGTTATTCTTGCCGCTCCCGCTGCTGCTGCTGCTGCTGCTGCTGCTGTTGCTGCTGTTGCTGCTGCTGCTGCTGCCTCTCATCCAAAGCAAGACAAGGGGAGTATAGCCAGCAGGATAAAACAAACCCAGCACAGAAGAATAACTGCAAAACTCATCTGAATCGCACACAATTTTCTCTCAATGCATTCATTGTCCTCTCCTGCAGCCCACAGGGAAAAAGGTACAGCATGAATGTAGCCTTTGTCCTGAAACGGATGGACACGGGGGGGAATGAAACATTTTAATTTCCTTTTTTTTTTTTTTATGTGTGCAGCAAAAAGAAAAACATCACACGCTGAAGGACAAAGACGTCCAAACCAATCTCATGTTTGACTTATCTCAAAGCAAAAGCAAGAAATTTGGAGGGGGGAAAAAAATCCCTCCTGCTAAAAACACTCAATTTAGTGACAGGCAAATGACTTCATGCTGCCACTTAATCTCATTTCTTGCATAATGCTCTCTAATTAGCATATCAAAGTGAATTAATACTTCTAGGGCATTAGCAATGCAGAAATATGCTGTGGCTCTACAATAATAGTTAGAAAAGAGACAGGAACTTCCAAAAGTCTTTAAAATACCTCACTATTACTAGAAAATGCACTTCTGTAGTTCTTCTTGACAAAAAAAACAAAAACATAAAGAGTCAGGTCGCCCCTCACTACTTTGATTTTAATCACAAAATAATAATTCTAACAGGAACACTTTGAAGCTGAAGCCTGGAATCCCTCTTCGTCAGAATAACATGATGCATGCGCGCCATAATTACAGCCGCGATTCTTGGACCGCTGTCAGATTTATTATTAAAAGTCGTTTTCAGTCTAAAATACATCTGAACGGACACGAGAGGGCCGAGGAAGAGGAGGAGGAGGAGGAGGAAGAGCGATGCTGGAGCAGCCAGAGAAAGGCTCAATGTGTGCTGGAAAAACAGAGCGGTCAACAAGGCCACCGGACCAGCTGAGCTCTGTCAGTGGCTAAGAGGGGGAGGCTGTGACTCTAAACCACAGGTTAACCATGCACACACACACACACACACACACACACACACACACAGTTCTCCCTCTCCTCCTCCGTCTCATCCCTTTCTCACACACACTCTTTCACACATTCACTTGAAGTTACTTTCTCCTTCTCCTCTGAGCATTTTTCAGCCTGATCCCTATCCCCAGGACAAGATCACATATGCAGAATTAATCAGGAAAAGCTCCCCAACCTTAAGGCTCATTATATGCATATTTCTTTTCTCATATGAAAGTTAAGAAATTAATTAATAAGAATGAATTTCTCTGTGTCTCTGTGGAGATGCAAGAAAGAAAAGTGAAGATTTTCATCCTCGCCTGGTAAATTTTTTCAAATTTCAAAAGCTTCATAACCACGATTTCCTGAATGATGTTGCAACTGGATGTCTTCAAGACTTTGACCACAGTTGTGACTCTATATTTAATGAAAATACACTAAAATACAACATTTATGACACACATTCTTAAAATATACTCAAGCTCTCTCCATGTTTCGGCCACGTTTGACTTCAAACTCTGATTTCTTTTCATGAGACCATGTTACAAATCTACCCAAAAACATTGAAATAGTAATAAAAACAATGAATATTAAGCTAAATTCTACATATCTGAAGAGCTCCAGGCAGGTTAGAATGCAAGAACTTAGCTCACAGCAGAAACACACAAGAGTCGACATCCAAATGATAAAACACCTGATGACGCTGCAGAGTAACTTTGACATCTGAAGCAGATTTTTATACGACTAAAAAATATTTTCAATTTGCCTGCAATGCTTCAGGACCAAGAAACAACTTTGACATCGAATCAATGATTGCATACGGAATAATCGGGAGTGTGGTTGGTCTCTGTGTTTCCTGTCTGAACTCAACAGGCAGGAAGGAGGACGCCTCGGCTCGACTGTGGACCCTCTGCCTGCCCCTGTGGACGCCATCTGTGTTGGGGAAGTTCATAAACTTTTATGATCCTTCCCAAGATAATTTACTCATAAACTGCTCAGAGGTCACAAACCTGACAAGACCTCAGGTTTGGTAAATTAAACCAAACACAGTTTTCTTTGTATTCTTATTTTTTAAATAGTGATGTGTGAATATATGAAGCATCTGGTCACTTTGTCTCCAGAACAGAAAAAATTGACATAAAGCATAATAAACATGCACTATATAAAAAAGCTGCTGTAATTAAAAATGATTTATTTTAGGTGTGGTTAGTAATGTGTCCGATACACACATTTGTATCCTGAGTGCACAAAAAGGTGACTTTTAAAAAAAAAAGCATCATAGCAAATACTGAGAAAAGACATAAGACACAAAAATATTATCTATAATTTCAGCTGCCTCTCATATATGTGTGTAAATGTGCACACACACACACACACACACACACACACTGAAAGTTTTCATCCATGGGAATAGAAATGTGCAGATTGATGAAAAACAACTGCACAACATGCAGTAAAAATATCTCCTCATTTATTCTTCCTTTCAAAAATTTTCAACTGATTCTATTTTTTGGTATTGGCAGGAAAGAAGGCTGCACTCAACTGTGATACGATTATTGATTATGAGTGTTTTCTTATACAAATGCATGCATTCATTGTGATCTCAGCTATGGGGAGCATATGCTGTGGGATTTCCCCTCATCGTGCTCAGTTCCAGGGCAGTGAGGGTGAAATCTGCACTTAAATCCAAGCAACCGGTGCTCCTGCAGAAGCAGCTTGAATGAAAACCCCTCTGACTGGTTCTGTGTGGCATAATGGCGTATTTTAAAAAGTGATTGATTAATGTGGGCAGAGGTCCCCTGTAACCTGGATGCAGGCTGCCATCAGGTCACCGGGAGCTAAGAAAAGAAACGTCTGCGCGTCTTTGCATCGAGGCTCCAGGATTCTTTTCTTTTTTTCCCTCTGAGTTCATGTTAGATTTTCTTACCTGTCTTTTCTTTGATTTCACAGAGAACGCTGAAGAGTGCTGGTTTCATTCTGTGACAGTTCAGTCCATGTTTCCTGTTTCAGTATAAGACAAGACATAATACTGACATAAATTCACTGATAAATCACATGTTAACATTAACTAGTTCCCACAGGTAGCTCAAAAGTTACCATTTGTATTTTACAGCTGGAAAACAAATAAATGAAATATAATAATATATAAATATAATTTCCTGTGATTTATAGACTGATCCTTCTGACATTAATTTATTTTTTTTAACACCACTTTCACTTTTGCAGCTATATGAGCATTTAATGTGAACACAAAGTTTTGGAAGAAGCTCATTCATGTTCAGACACTTTAAATAAAATGCTGCTCTTCCCTCAGTGACAACTTTCTCGTGTTTTAAGACACACCTGAGTGTGAGCCACTACAGCCACTCCAGCCTATTGTTATGCATGAGGGAGTTAAATTAAGCCACATCTCAATAATGAAGCGTTCAGCGATTTGGGGAGGGGGGGTTAACTTAATAAAACATATAAATCAACCAACTTTGCTTGCGCCTCGTCCAGACTCTGATCGGTTATGGTCATGATTTGATGGAGAATGTCACCAATGTCTTGTTTCCTCCCGTCTCCGTCTGTCCCATCGTGTCCATGTGGAGGCGGCAGTGTCATGCCTCCTTGTACCGAGTGGCCAGCCAGACTGACACCGCCGATCGACTGCATGATCCGGGCTTGTTCGTCCATGCTAGACGCCAAAGAGTCTGTGCACTGAGCCACACAAATTGAAAAACTCATATACGAAATCGGCTACAACATGTGCCGCAGACAAGAGGGATGCACGGCTGCGTGTGTTTCTTCACGCGTTTATTACAAAAAATACCTGCTAGCGATGTTTCTTTTGCGTAAATCTTGTGTCCAAGTTCTCGCTGATCCTCTCTGTTTTTTACGCGCGGTCCAAAGTGCCAAAACGCGAGAGCGTGTTTGTAGAAAAACGCATAAATCTTATTTCTTAACACTTCAGCTTTGTCAAAATTGAAGGTCCATCGTATCCCGCACGGATCCTCATGCCAATCTGTCTTTTCTCGGGGATTTAACGGGTGGTAGAGACAGAAACGCTCCTTGGTGATCTCTCATTTATTAGCGCTCTTCGTGGGATTCCCGGCGCATTTCCTCTCCCAAAAAAAAAAAAAATGTCCAAATCCACCTCGTGAAGCACAAAAATATCCAGTGTGGAAAACAAATAAAGAATCTCGCAGATGTGTCCAACTATAAATGTGCAGAATGATTCCCGCGACAGCTGCTAAAAAAAACACACACAATCTGCGGCGCTAATGTGTCCAAATGTGACTATAAAAATATGAAATGTACAAAAAAAAAAGTTGGGAGATTTTCTATTTAGAAAAAAAAAGAAGGCGAAATTAATGAGGACACAGCGCTGTGTGAAGGCGATGCGCAAAAAAATATCTCGCCCTGCTGAAATTTATGAGCTCCAGCCTCTGCCTGTGTGTGTTTTATGTTGTTTGATGGCAGCAGTGGTGAGCGATTGACAGTGTGCCAATGCCACTCACTCAGTGCAGACGTGTCAGAGCAGGGAAACAGGGGTAGAAAAAAAATAAAAAATACAAAATACGAAATGAAAATGCACGCTCCGCCCTGCAGAGGAGGGGTCTGTGGTCTTGTCACTTCTCGCCTGAACACCGAAAAACAAAATGTTAAGAGCTAGTACTTAGGATGGTGATTATAATGATGAAAGCGCGGCAGGGTCCCCTCTCTCTTCCTTGCAGCAGCTGTAGCAGGGTATCCTCGTTTCCTTACGCGTGCACGTGCAGCTATGTGCATATTCCTACCAATAATAAAGCTTCAATCCTGCAGCAGCACAGGCAAATTCATAATGAGAGTTTTATACAGTTTGATGTAGAACTGCATGGTCCCTTACGAGCCTTGGTTCAAGCCAGGCGAGCAGTAGACATGTTTATATTATTGGACAGTAGAGCTCCTCGACCAATCACGGGCCAGAATGACGAAGACTGACGATCCGCGCGTCCTATTACTGGCAGATGCATGACGCCGAAAGCCCACCCACTCCATCCCTCCATCTTCACACGGCTTGTACAAAAGGTTGGGAACTTCTGATTGGTCGTTGCTACGAGTGACATCCATTGCACAAGCAGGCGGCGCTGCTCTGTGCTCCTCCGCAGTTGCTATGGCAGCAGACAAGTTGTTGAGCTGGATGCGAGGCAGCAGATATACTGTGCAGCCCTAAAATAAGCATGTAGATCATGGATTTGTAAAGAAGGAGGTAAAATAAAGGTTTGGCTTTATTTTTGTTTGTTACATGGTGATAATGTGGGACTAAAGAGTGGAGCTGGTTGTTTCACACACAGAAAGCACGTTTTTCATGGAAGGGAGAAGCAAATAAAGGTGTTAAGGCTGAACTTTTGATGATGACAGTTGAATTAAAGTTGAATTAAAGTCAACATAAACAGTATTAAAGGTCGATCTTCCTGCTTCGCTCTTGGCTATGCTTTGCTCACAGCATCTAAAATGACCAGTATGGATGGGAGTTCTCCAGAACTAGTTGCGTTAAACTTTGGCATCGATTTACACTCAAAGGATTTCAAAACGCGCCAATCATTTTGTGGCCCAAAATCAGAGAAAGCCATTTTTTAAAATCGGTTGTACATAAATATGTAGGTTTTGTGGTCATTCTCATGAGGTTTGGTCACATTTGACTGATTTTTGTGAGCAGTCTTTAGTCTGAAAAGACCATTTTTTAGAGAAATAGCCTTTTTCCAACTAATCCCAAACAACCACTGTTAAACTAACTCACTCCTATAAAAAAGGCATAAAGACTGGGGAGAAGATGACGTCAAGAATGCCACGGCTGGGGCAACGTGACGGGGATCGTGCCATCGCCCTGCTGGATGAGGGGCGTCTAGTTGCTCGGGCGGTGCATTGATGCCAGAGTTTTGTAGCCATGGGAACGACAGACCAGCCGCACTCTGGACCTCTCAAACAGGTTCTGACCGACCACTGGTTCCCATAATAGGCCTGGACATTAATTACTGTTTCTGGTCCTAACATTAGTTTTTTCTTGTCTCTTTTAAAATCAGATAATCATTCAAAGTTAATCAGCACATTATAGGTAAACACATTGGTGTGAGACACTTCTTCCATGAGGTAAAAAGTACTTGGCACCTGGTACTATTTTTTAGTGCCAACTCCATTGTACTTAAAGGTCACGTGAAACGTTCCAGACCACTGATTGGTCAATGCCATGGCACGTACAGAATATCCTGTACAGCACAAATCAATGGCCGCCTTAATCAAACAGCTAAGCTACTTCAGCGACCGTAGCTTTTTTATTTCGGCCGCTACATTGAGGAGGTGCAGACGTTCCTGTCTTAAACAGCTGATGAGAGGATCACCAGAGGTGTGTGTCTCGTTGAAGACTACGCCACAGCAGTTTTGTGCGTTGCCCATCTACCCTGAGGAGAAAAACAACCTGTAGAAAAGTTCCAGATACCAAGGCGTGCCGCTAATACGCTGTGGAAATATGGCTTAGGTCACTGAAAGGTCCTCAAAGAACTTCGATCAACCCTCGTTCTTACGATGTGGTGACAATGAAAAGGACGGTTCTTAGAATTGTTATAAGAACCATCAAAAGGTTCCTCCTGTCCAAAAAAGCTGAAACATGATCTTTTCCTAAGTAGCCAAGTAGTTTTTGTACCTTATCTTTCTCAGACTTTGAGCACAGCAGGAAAATTAAAGTATGAATTTGAAATGTTTCAATATATCCATGGTTTACAGAAATGCACCATTCCAACATTTACTCTGGTGGATGGGTTGCAGACGCTGTGATTACAGACGACGGTGCATTCAAGTGTAAGCCAGGCCTAGAGAGTTTTTGTGATTCGTGTGTTTAAATAATACATTATGGACAACGAGCAGAGAGGCTCACCAGCTGCATGAATTCTGCATTCAGTGTCAGTGTTTGATCAAATAAAAATAATGAAGGTGTGATTTGGAATGAAGTCCTAGTATTTAGTTGCACTTTATGAAGCTGTTCTCACAACTGTGACACACATGGATGATAATGAACACTTTCATTAAATCTCATTAATTACAAGTCATTTCAAAAGCATCTAACTTCATCAGACTGTTGAGTTAAATGTATCCATTAAAATGTTGTCCTGGTATTAAATCCTGTACGTTAGAGGATGGATCATAATTCATCATCATCCCCAGTCAGAAACAGAGGTTTAGGTTAAGATCCAGTGATTCATTACTTTAAATACGCTTTACTAGAAAAGAAGAAACATCACTTTACTGTTAACCATCTTCATCATTTAAATCAGGCCTAAAACGTCACTGTTTACTGCGGCTTTACAATAAAATAGATACATAACTACTTTTTAATCTGCATTTTAATCTGAGTTTTGTTTAACATCTTATCCCCTCCACCGGGGAGGTCGGGATGTTTTCGGCCGTGTCCGTTGGTTGGTTGGTTTCGCTGTAGGATTACACCAAAACTACTGAACCGGTTTCCTCGAAACTTTGTCGAGGGGCGGGGCACGGATCAGGAAAGAACCAATTAAATTCTGGCTTTCTTGAATTTTTCATAAAATTGCATCATAGAAAATGTTTTTTTGAGGGGTGGAGCTTGGGTCAGGCGAGCTAACCAGAAGTGTGTAGGACTGTTTAGCCTTAGCGGAGGTTAGCGCTCTGCTGAACGCCAGTCTAATTTTCTTCATGTATTTCTATGCTCCCTGTAAAACACTTTAAATCGCCTTGTGGGGCTGTAGCAACCTAAATAAACTTGCCCTGAACATAACGGAGGAATAACATACAATAATCGCAGTAAATTCACTTTTATAATCAATATAGATTAATTCATTAAAAAAAAATCAGAATCATATATTAAGATTAAGGTGTTAAATTTGTCATTAAAATGCGACTAAATGAGGCTGAAATATCTTTGATTCTACATGACTGCAAATGATAATGCACAAAATTGCAATACATGAAATAAAACACAGTTCGTCTTCAGCAGGTCTGTGTTCTCCTGCTCATTGATTTGACCTTGAAGTATGGGAGCAACACACTCTTGAGTTCAGTGACTGGGAGTCCCAGGACTACTGCATTTATCATGGAAATACTGAGCTGTCAAGTCACACTACATACCTGTCAAGAAGGGCTCAAAGGTACAGCTCCGGCTCCTCTCCTCTGTTGCAGTGCATGATTCTTCATTGCATTGCATAGCAGGCCTATCCACCATTGTTTTCAGCCATATGTCAACATAATTCATTTCCTTATGTGACAGCTCCTTACAGTGAGACACTGTGGTGCATGCTAGTTCACAAAGCCTTGTTTACATAACCCAGAGTTTGTGCTATTCGCCGTTTTCTGCCTTTCAAAAAAAAAAAAATCACATCGCTTCAAGAACCATGCAGGTCAATATTTTGTGAGTGAAATAAATTACACCTGACACCTTATTTCCACATGTTTGGTGCATTAGGTTAAATAAAATGACAATATTTTTACAAACGAGCTGAGCGAGGCACAGGAATTAGCGCCTGCGAGTGCAGAGACAACACTTTGTCATCATGCTTCTCATTGTGACATCTGAAAAGACCCACAGGTGCTGTAGAAAGTGACTGTGTTGTCATATTTCATTTAGGCATCCTTCTGCAAAGCTGTAATTGCCTAATTAGCTTGTTAATTAGGAGATTAGCATTTACTGATAGAGTGGCTTGCTCTGTTGTGATGAGAGTAATACAGATTAAGTGAGAAGTTATGGGTGCATGATTTCACAATTTCACTGTCCACAATGGGGTCACAAATCATTAGAACACTCGTGAAACTGCTGCGTGTTTCACATCTGAAGATGGGGCTCGTCTGCCTCCGTCAGGGGTGGTGCTGAGGACGTAGCTCCTGGTTCGACTGTCGCCTGTATGAGCCACGGTTGCTCGGGGGAGATTAGAGGAAATGACCGAGCAGACGGTGCCAGAGACATTACTAACCCAATTATGAACAGTCTTTCATTTGGTTTGGATACTTTATTCTTATTTATTTCCTGGTATTTGTCGCCAGTATGCACGCACTCTGTCTTCATTATGGTCGCACATGTGGAAGCAGAGAGCATGAATATTTGTTGAATGTGCTTCTTGGTTTTGTGCAGTAAACTGATATCCGAGAAATGGTGCCTCTATGCTATTGTGTGTTTGCAGAGCTGATATTCATAGAACAGCGATCAGTACGACACAGACCTCCACCGACGTCGAACAATCCGGCACATGCATGTTAAACTCTGACACAAAGTTGTGTTTGTGGAATCAGGGAAAATGTTGAAAAATGCAAAGTTTAAAAGAGAGGAAAACATTCCTGGATCTCAGATCTGCACCAAAATGGAATGGGTTCTTTCCTGGCCCATGTTCTGTCCTTCCACCAAATTTCGAGGATATTAATGCCGTATTTTTTTATGACAAATCAACAAACATACGTGGGTGAAAGTACAACCCTCTTTGCAGAGGTAAAGATCAGGTGTAATCAGATCCTTAACTTAAGTAAAAGTATCAGAAACACAGTATAAAAGAAGTATATTCATAAGAAACTCAGCAAAATTTAGTTAATGTATCAAAACTAAAAGATTATGGATATGATTCATCAGGTCTACATGTTGTACTGTATTGTATTGTATTTGTTCCAGGTACTGATTTTAATCTAAGAATCCTGACTTGTTTTATAAATGAATATGATGTGTCATATTTAATACAGAAGAGGATCAGGGCCACATGAATTCTGACTCTAAAGTAAAGGAAAAAAAGGTTTTTTTCGTTTTTAAAGTCAGAAGAAAAGTCTGAATTATGACTTCATTCTAAGAATTATGACTTTAATCTCAGAATTCTGACTTGTTTTATTATTTGAATTTAATGTAAGTTATATTCAATTAAAAAACAATTAAAATATTGGCAATAATATTGGTGGTGTAAAAAGTTCAATATTTTCCTTTGACTTGTAGTAAGTAGGAGTAAAAGCATAAAGCAGCAGAAAAGCAAAGTACCCTTTAAATTGTACATAAATACTGTACTTTTGAGGTAAGTATTTCCATTTTTGTTACTTCCAGGCAAATATTATGTTATTTTACTTCACTACATTTATTTGATAACTTTATTATGTGGTTACTTTGCAGATTTCTGTATCTCCCTCCTCACTATTTGGTTTTCATGCCTGTTCATCAAGCCTCTCTTCACTCACCTGGTCTTCCTGCTCATCTCATCACCTGCAGCTCATTTTCCCTCAATCAGGCCTCAGTAATCAGACGCCTTCTTCCACTAACTCTCTGCCACATTTAAAAAAAAAAAAAAAAAAAAAGTGCATCCTTGTTATCCAGCAAAACCAGTATTCCTTTTCTAAAACTTTTATTTCTCATTTATTTATTCTATTTGCATTTTGTTTTTAAATCTTACTTGGATCAAGTCAACAGAACTTTATTTCTAGTATTTTCAATACCAGAGTTGTTATTTTGGGTTTATTTGTGTGTTTCCTCTGGAGGTCAACAGCATCAGTGACAAAGTAGTGCATTTCTAATTAATTTATTTAATAGAAATAAAAAAACACAGCCTCCAATAATCAGAAAAATGCTGAGTATCACATCCCATAATCAATCGATCCCACACAGCATATCTATACATGTATATTATCTATTATTGACTTGTGCTTCTGATACCAGAGTTTATTTCATGTCAGATAATTTGACTTTACCCGGTGGGCGACTGGTGATATTTTAGTGGAATGTATTTGTTTGTATGACTTTTGGGTCTGTTTTACAACACAGTTTAAGTGCCCACCACAGATTGCACCAACAGTTGTGTGCTTGAAAGGTGGATAACTATGCAGAATATATTGCATCTGCTAATGAGTGTTGTTAACTCCCCCTGCAGTTATTAAATCATTTCAAGTGTTAGTGTGGGAGGGAAACTAATAAACTGTTTTAAATGCACAATTAGAGAGCTGATGCATCTCCGCCGTGTTTGTGGGACAGGAGTGGATTTACCTGCTGACTGCTTTTGATTTGTTGCTCTGAGAAAAATGTAGGTAAAAAGTCTCTTTGCCTTTTAAATAGGCAGCATCTACTGCAAACACTGCTGTGTACGCTTCATCCATGTGTATGGCTGCACAAACGGGAAGCGGGATGTTCCTCAAAAAAGTCAACCTTTTGACAGATTTTTAATCCCCACGAGTGAGAAGTATCACATCGAAGGAATCTTTTTAGTCAAGACAGATGTGAGGGATCAGGAGCAGGCAGTAATCAGTGGGGGAAGGTGAGAGGTACACAGCTATACTGCTCACCACGATCAATCATACTATACTTGTCCTCCCTCGACTCTCTCGCTGCTACTGTCTCCACTGGATGCACTTCTCTCTTTGCTTAAAATTATTACACAGGCCATAAACCCAGAGAGGTGAGCGTCCTGCTAATGTGGGTACATGTAGTGGTTGCAGTAACCTTTAAGATGGGCTAGCAGGCGGCGGCGGCGGTGGCTTGGACACGGGCCATATATTGTGGTCAATACCAGAGACGCGGTTTGACTCGAGGGAGGCACTTTAAGGCCTTATGTTTTAATTGTCATCCAGGCTGCAGAGCAAAGTGATTCTCCTCAGGGAGTAAAATCCTGATTGCAAAGTTTACGATTATTTGACATATTTCAAAAGGATGAAGGGGAAAAAAATCAGTGGATAGATATAAAAAAATATATATTTTAATACAAACTGTAAAAATCAACTAGTGTTCAAATAAAGCTCCTCATTTTTTAAGTCAAAATTTAAATTCAAGCTATGTGCAAATTTAGTGAATCTGAACTGTTCATCAACGTAAAGCAGGCTCACACCATATCGACTTTTATCTCACTTGCTTTATATATTGAAGTGTAAAGATTTAAACATTAAATTTTAC
Source organism: Chaunax sp. Z400 (assembly GCA_037577475.1). Taxonomy (NCBI): domain Eukaryota; kingdom Metazoa; phylum Chordata; class Actinopteri; order Lophiiformes; family Chaunacidae; genus Chaunax; species Chaunax sp. Z400. The sequence continues at coordinate 3,243,832 of CM075187.1, forward strand.
AACTTTTCTTCTCCCTTCAACATCAATTTGTCTGGTAATGAAGAGAAAATCTCCACAGAGGTCAGGCTGGAGTGTGTCTAAATCACTGTGGCCAGACTGCCCTCAACTCAGCTTGAGTATTGACATTATGCCAGCTATGACACCATAACTCAGCCCACTGCGATGGTCATTTGATAAATGGTATCATAAATTGTTGACAAAACAATTTGTGATGTATTACGTTACCGATGGGTTGTACTGCTTATCAAATCAAGTAATCTGGCAGGGCTCTCCATTCATCAGCAAAATGCAAGCGCTCGCTGCAGATAGTGATGACTTTGTTGCTTTGTCGACATGCGGCTCAAATGTAGTGTTGTTGGAAGCAGAGGGAGCAGCTAGCATCAGTTTTATTATTACTCTGAGGCTCTTGTAGACGTGGAGTTTTCTACTATCTTTCTCCTCAGTTGAGGGAAGGAGCAGAACGGGGCGCATTTTTCAAACGTGGCTTCTTTTATCCAAAACTGTCATTATATTGAAAATTCCTGGTGCCTGTGGACTGCAAAAAATAAATAAATACATTTTTAAAAAGTCACATTTTGGATGGGAAATTGATAAATAATAGCAAAAAGGAGAAAAACCTGAAAATGTTTTTGCAGAGACAAAGTTTGAAATGAAAGTTTGAGGTAAGTTTATTTAGCTTCTTTCAACAAAAACACAACTTAAAGACGGCAGTAAGGTGAAAAAACAAGGCGACATAAAAAGATTTAAATGTGATATAAAAGACTAGAATGAGATGAAACAGGAGGATATAAAGCGTCGCCACCTTATAGGACAATAAGCAGGCCTGTCCCAGATGATCTAAGACGTCTGGTTGTTTCATGCTGCAGATCAGGAATGCATTTTGGCCCCAAACCATTCAGCGCCTTATAAACCAACAGTAGTATATTTAAAGTAATTGCTTTGACACACAGGAGACCAGTGTAAATAGAGAATCAGAGTGATGTGATCCGCCGTCCTGGTCTTAGTTACGTCTCTGGAAACAGTATGAATCAGACTTTTTAGAGAGGCCTGTAAAAACAGTATTAAAGTGTCTGAGTCTCCTGAAGATAAACACATGCACACATATTTTCGAGGCAATGATTTTGCAATTGTGTTAAAGGAACAGGTCATAGTTTTTTCCCACTTACCTATTTTACTATTTATTCATCTGGGTTGTTTTGGTGTGAGGTTAGGAGACGTCTGCCTTCTTTCTAAAGAAAGAAACAAGTTATTTTTATAATGGTGCTTAAAGAACCAACAGCAGCGTCTCTTTCCAGACATCATGACCTGGTTACTGGAGATGATCCACAGACCCTGTTCTGGGAAGTTTCATCTATTTTCTTTCCACCCAAATTAGACCGAATCCCAGCAGAGAAGGAAGCATGCATCTACTCATGGAAGAGAGGCTGGAAACCCTACTGGTGCCGTTTCTGGCTGAGCTGGTAATGTTAGGTTAGCTTAGCTTATCTTTTCGTCCGTGTGTGTAAAATGTGTTTCTACTATCCCTTAAAATAGCTGTTTGAATTCAGTCCATGACGACACCAAGCTTTCTATCCTGGTTTGTGTAAATGTTAACAAATGAAGTTGAACACTGGCTTTTAATTGTTGTTGCCCTCAGAAATATATGTAAGTTTTAATAACTACCAATCACCTTGACGCAACCTAGAATGCTACATCAACTGGTCCCAGACCAGCACATGCACAACAATTTGTAAAATATGGTTCATAGATTTTTAAGTAATCCTGCTGACAAACAAATGAACAACAAACAAATGGACACTCGTTCCTGGAGTTGGGCTAGCTTTAAGGCTAGCCTGCAGTAGCTTCCTTTTGCCTGTACAGTTTTAAGAATGGTTTTATTCTTCCCATTTAATTCGATTAAGAAATTAAAAGGTGCATTTAGCAAACATGTCAAATTATTTCTTGACATTTAACAAACTTAGTGCTGCAGAGTAAAAACAATCGCTGTGAGCTAGTTTGACACAAACAGACGTTTTTCCAAATTGTTCAAGAATAAACTCCAAAATATACGCTTGAAATGTCTTTTAACAATAATAAGGACTTTTACCTTTTAATGTCTTATTTTGACACGCTGACACAAATGTCAGCCAGTAGTTAAGAAAGTTGTTTTTCCCCTTTCCAAACATTTGTCATCCTTTTATTTCTCATGAAAACAAGTCGGGTGTAAAATAATCCTTGTAGCCAACAACTCAACGGTGAGTTCATTAATGTTGGAGAGCTGACAACTCGTGGTGCGAATGTGACCGTCCTCACCAACAGCTGTCTTCTCCTCTCTTAAGTGTCCTGTATGGACAGCTCAAAGAAAAGAAAAGGAAAACAGATCAGGTGCATCTGAGCAGTCTGCCTGGTCTGTGTAATCAGGAGCATTTTAATAAATGCTAAAAGCAAATCTTTATTTTTAGCCTCTATGAAGTCAGAAGATTACACTTTTTATTGTCAGCTTCCTTCAAACGTCTCCAGGTGAGAGTGTCTGTCCCGCTCGTCTTGTTAGCGAGGCGTTGGCGTGAAACATGCAGTACAATATTTATGAAGAAGCTGCAGCCAATTTCCAGTAGAAATATTTGATCTTAAAAGCCAACGCAATAGAAGCATCATGCTCTTGATCAAGAAACAATGTTGTGTCTTTTCATCTTCTTTGCAGGAAGTCGCTTGTCCGTCCTTTCTCTGACGGCGCCGTGTCTGTTTGGTTGGCAGTGGGCGACCCCCCGGGCTTCAAAGACACGTTCAAGATCTGCAAATAATCTGTCCACATCTTAACAAACCTGCTCATGAATGCACCGTTTGTTGTTGACATGATGGCGATGTTTGTTGTCATCAAGAGTATTTTAGCACGGCGAAGGCCTCCCAACACCCCCGCCGCTGATTCCTTATCATTGTTTTAATGCCGTTTGTGGAGGAGAAGGGATTAGATGACCCACTGGTTTGTGACATTTAGTATCCGCTATCTCGCTGAGGAGGCGACGGGATTTATGAAATGGGTCATACACGCGCACATGAGTCTTACTTAAGCCTCCTGTTAGAGTCACATGACCTTAAGAGAGAGGGAAATGTATCACTGGAAAATGCTAATGTGGTGCATTTGGTGCACATTAATTCTGGGCACGGATTGGGCATATTTCACCGCAGGAAAAATAAAAATGGAGCTTTAGACTGATGCATCCTTTTCTCTATCTTTAACATTAAGGGAATCTGCTCTTCAGCAATTAGGCCTGTGTGTGTCATCTGTTAACTCCTGATATCATCGTGGCTGTAATTATTTTTCTTGTGATGATATGCGAATTAGGGAGAATTGCTGATTTGAAAGGTTTTCAGCGTGTCAGCGAGAGCATCGTGGAATCCAGTAATTATGCTGTGTTCGTGTTTGTCCGTCCCCCGGAGGGCCAGAGGGAAGTCAGTGAGCGTTATGAGAGAGAGGTGTTCAGGTTTGGTTTAAACGGCGGCATTAAAACAGCAGCGACTTGATGTGTTTGGTCAATTTTGCTCCATATTTTACCTCAGCAGCACCGGTGTGTCTGTAAAGTGTACAACACTCTGAAGGTTAATGCTTCTCTGGAGCCGTTACCTTTGACCCTCTGTGCAGATCAGCGCAATTAAGCTTTTCACTTGTGAATTAAAGCGGTTTGAAAGGAGGAGGTCAGCCTTCATCGCCAGACCACGTGGCCCCAGAGAGTTCAAAGGTGTCCTGTTACAGGTCTGGGATTAGAACAACGTCATAATTTGATATTCATGCTGCTTTTCCTGCAAATATGTTTGTCATCTCAAAAACAACCACATCTCCTGTATATTTAACATATATATACAGTATATATATATAATCTGTATGTCCCCATTAACGTTTTGAGGGAAAAATAATTGATGAGACGTTCACTGACATGTACTAAGAATGGTCATTTCTGTTGTTTGTTGTTCATTGTGTTTCAGATTTAACTGAATTTTTGTATTTTACAGCTAAAATAAAATGTAATGCGTTTGTTTACTGCTATAGTAGTTAATATGAACATCACACCAACATGTGAACATTTGATTGTATTCAAGGTGAATCCATCAGACCTAATGGTAGTGGTTTATTCTTAATTCTAACAATAAGAGAAAATGTACGAATTTGGCTCATTTGTAATAAAACTGTTACTCTGAGCAGCTTCACACACATCGCTGCAGGTTAATAGCAGGAAAAAGGTGTTGAAAGGTCAACTGTTTACACATTTTTTAACAAATGATGTGTTCCTTTAACCATTGTTTCCTCCTGATGGGAAAATCTAGCACTTTAATTAAGTTCACTAGCTATTTGCTAACACCGTCTATGTGGTTTGGTGTTGGGCATTTTGTGTACAGGGAATTTTTAAAGCAATTTTAAAGCAATTTAGAGGAACAGTTCACCCAACAATAAAAATCCAGTCCACCCCTCTGCTCTACTCACCGCCCATGCTGATGGAGTGTTGTGTGAATATCTTAGTCCACAAAACATTCACGGAGCCTCATAGCAAAACACTATTGAAGTGAAAAGATGTTATTTGCACCATTTTTAAGCTGAAATCTTCACTGTAGCCCCTAAGCTAAAAGAGTTAGCATGCACCCTGTCTGAGGTATGTAGGTGTATAAGGAGTTGCTACCTGCTGTAGAGCTCTGTTGAAGCTGATTCCATCCAGCGGTGCACGTATATATTTTTGAAGTTGTGTGCTTACCTAACGCTTTTAGCTTATCTTCAACGATGACAATTCTGTCTTAAAAAAGCTCCAGAAAACATTTGTGAACAAAGAAACTTCATCCCATTTTCCATCAGCCTGGGGTTCATAAGATAATGACTGAATTTAAATCTTTGAGTGATCTATTCCTTTAAAAACAGAAAGCATAGCTCATCAGGCTGCATTTAAAATGAACAAAGATGACGTCTTTGTCGGAGAAATAAAAGAAAACGTACTAAACGACGACGTTAATCAGATTGATATTCTCAGAAAATGGTGTACATTGCAGCAGAAAGTATTAGAAAGCTACTCCGGAGCAGAAGATGGAGGGATGTTGCCTGAGTGAGGAGCGATAGCACAAACAGTTCTCTTGATCAGGAACAATTTTTTGCCATTTAATTGTACTGTGACATATCTTTCATTAAGGTTTAAGCATTAGATTAAACTGGATCCAGTATCCAATAGTAATTAACTTGAGTATATAGGGAGGCCATTATTCACATTAAAGTAACCTTTTAATAGCTGAGCCTTTAACTCCACTGCAGGTAATGACTTTAAAGAGTGCTTATTAAAAGAGAAATGGTAATGAGCTTTAATAAAGCAGAACAACTTTGAAATGAAGAGCGCTTTTCAATAGAAAAGGAGAGAAGGATTGGACCTGTGATTCCATTAACGAGACTAATGATTCTTTATCAGCCCTCTTATGTGTACATGGAGTTAACATTAACAGTGATTGAGGACGGGTTCAGTGGAAAGATGGGCCTTTTCATTGCCCTTTAAAAGATCAGATAAGAGAAAAAGAACTTTGGTCATTTAAATCATTGTGAACTGATAACACGAGTCCCACGACCTCAAACGCAGCGAGCAGAGACGGAAATCTCCTTCAGCACTGATGGTCTGTAACAATACAGTACATCTGTAATTATGAAATGAATCTCTCTCATTATGTGTGAAAATGAACCGAATTAAAGGAAGTAGATGAACTGATGGAAGAGTCTCAACTGGGTGCAGGAAATGGGAGTGTTTTTTTCACTTTAAGGGTTATTTTTTCACCCTTTGTTTATGTTTTCATCACCTGTTTGTTTGTTAGTGAATATCTCAAAAAGTTTTTGATGGATTTAAATTGGCAAGATTAGAATTTGAGGCGGATCCAGATCAAGGCGCAGATCCAGGATTTTTTTTCTTCCTATTTTTGATATTGTGATATCTGACAGACTTGTGTCTGTATTTCAACAAATAATATTGCTAATTAAAGCTGCAAGCAGCATTGAACGGGCCTTCGCACACCGGCGCCTGACGGGGCGTTGGCGTGTCCGTCAGGGCGTGTGCCCGTTGGGCCTTGAGCCATCGTCGGCCTCACGACTGCACACCTGGATAAATGCAAGGCTCTGTATTTGCATGCATTTTGGACACTGACAGATGGATTATGATGTATCTTATTTTGTCCACTATGTGGCGCTAGACACTACCTAATAATTTTGACTTATCTTTGATTATCTCATGTGAAGGCCACACCATGAAAATGTAATCAAAATCAAACAAAAATTGTCACGAGACATTTTTGCATTTGCCCGCAGGTGGTGCTATGACTGTTACTCAATATTGTTGAGTTGATGTCTTCAGGGTGGATCTTTAAACATGTCTACCAAATTACATACATGTAGGTTAAACACAGACTCTGGGATGCTTATTTGAAGTTTTACAGGGGGCGCTGTGGAGCCAATAACCGATCCTGTAAACCATATGAGATTGTAAGTAGTACGACCTTTGACGAGTGTGTCAATTTTGGTGAGCATCTGAGCTTCCCTGGCCTCTCAACACCAAGTTCCTGTTTGATGGCGAACATCAAACATCACAAAGCCGCCATTAGACCCAAACTCACAATATTCACAATAATGACTCATCAAGGCCTTATGGCTTTACTGACCAAATTTTAGGTCACACGCTTTGTGCTCGGGCCCTAATAATTCCTTGCAGTACAATAGGGTCCTCGCACGCTTCGTACTTGGGCCCTAACGCATTTTTGTTGGAAAAAATGCATTAATTAATCGCTACCTTGTATTTTGAAGTAGCATTACTCCACAAGTACAAAGTATAAGTACTTCATAATAATTGTACATGTAGTGCTATATACACTCGAACCACACATTTCAGTGCCATGAAGGCACTATCAATGATAAAAGTTTTTATCAAACATCAAATTTGCAAAGAAATGCATTTTTGTTGGAAAAAAATGCATTATTTGATCGTTAAATGGTATTTTGAAGAGGGATTACTCCAAAAGTACAAAGTAAAAGTACTTCATAATAAGAGTAATTATAGGACTCTATGTCCTGTTACAGAAAATTTGAGTATCATGAATGCACTATTGAAAATTAAGGTTTTATTACACATCAAAGTTGGAAAGATATGCATTACCGGAGGAAAAAAGCATTATTTTGACCGTTAATTGGTATGTCAAGGTAGGCTTACTCGAAAAGTACAGAATAACAGTACTTCATAATAAAGGTAATTGTAGGTTTCTATGTACTCAAACGGAAAATATAAGTATCATTAATGCACTGTTGAAAATTAAGTTGTTATTACACATCAAATTTGGAAAGAAATGCATTATTGGAGAAAAAAAGCATTGTTTTGATCATTACATGTTATTTCAAGGTAGGATTACTCGAGGAGTAAAAAGTCAAAGTACTTCAAAATAAGAGTAATTGTAGGTTCTTATGTCCTCTAACCGAATATATAAGTGTCTTGAAAGCAATATTGACAATTAATATTTTATGACACATTAAAGTTAGACAGAAATGCATTATTGGAGGAAAAAAGCATTATTTTGATCGTTACATGGTATTTCAAGGCAGGATTACTCAAAAAGTACAAGGTACAAGTACTGCATGATAATTGTACCTGTAGAGTTATATTTCCTCTACCTGAAAATATAAGTGTCATTAATACACTATTGAAAATAAAGATTCTATTGCACATCAAAGTTGGAAAGAATTGCATTATTGTAGGAAAAAAGCATTATTTTGATCGATACATGGTATTTCAAGATAGGATTACTCTAAAAGCACAAAGTAAGGATAATTCATAATGATTGTACATGTTCTGCTATATGTCCTCTAACAAATGATATCAGTGGCATGAATACAAAACTGAAAATAAAGTTTTTATTACACATCAAATCTGGAAAGAATTGCATTATTGTAGGTGGAAAAAGCAATATTTTGATCATTGCATGGTATTTCAAGGTAGGTTTACTCCAAAAGTACAAGGTACAAGTACTTCATAATAATTATACTTGTAGTGCTATATGTCCTCCAACAAAAGATATGAGTGGCATGAATACACTATTGAAAATAGTGTGAAGGTTAGGGCTGGGGTTAGGGTTGGGCTAGGGTTAGGGTTATGGCTGGGGTTAGGGTTGGGCTAGGGTTAGGGTTAGGGTTGCACTAGGGTTAGGGTTAGGGTTGGGCTAGGGTTACGGTTAGGGTTTGGCTGGGGTTAGGGTTAGGGCTGGGCTAGGGTTAGGGTTATGGCTAGGGTTGGGGCTAGGGTTAGGGTTACGGCTAGGGTTAAGGTTAGGGCTGTGCTAGGGTTAGGGTTAGGGTTGTTAGGGTTAGGGTTTGACTAGGGTTAGGGTTAGGGTTGGGCTAGGGTTAGGCTTTGGCTGGGGTTAGGGTTAGGGCTGGGCTAGGGTTAGGGTTAGGTTAGGGTTAGGGTTGGGCTAGGGTTAGGGTTAAGGGTTAAGAGGATAAAAACTTAATTCAGTACCCCTACTGAATTCTATATCTCGGGAACGGAAGGTCATAGAGACTCAGGACCAATGTCCATTGGGGGTGTTTGGGGGTCTCTAAGGACGCCAGTCTTTGTCCCGAGTCTCTACGACCTTTCCTTCCTGAGATATGACATATCAAGTAGGGGGGTATACTGAATATTTGTATCTCGGGAACGGAAGGTCGCAGAGACTCGGGGACAAGTCTGGCGTGTTCAGCGCCCCCGAAATATGGCAAATGGATCAAGGTTCCAAGTTGCTCCGACCTTCGGTTCCCGAGTTATACCTAAATTTATTTTCTCATTGTAGATGAACGGGGCAGGGTCTAGGGTTAGGGTTAGGGTTATGGCTAGGGTTAGGGTTATGGCTAGGGTTAGGGTTATGGCTAGGGTTAGGGTTATGATTAGGGTTAGGGTTAGGGTTATGGCTAGGGTTGGGGCTAGGGTTAGGGTTACGGCTAGGGTTAGGGTTAGGGTTATGGCTAGGGTTAGGGTTACGGCTAGGGTTAGGGTTAGGGTTATGGCTAGGGTTAGGTTTAGGGTTAGGGCTAGGGTTAGGGTTAGGGCTAGGGTTAGGGTTAGGGCCAGGGCTAGGGTTAGGGCTAGGGTTAGGGTTAGGGCTAGGGTTAGGGTTAGGGCTGGGGTTAGGGTTAGGGTTATGGCTAGGGTTAGGGTTAGGGTTATGATTAGGGTTAGGGTTGGGGATAGGGTTAGGGTTATGGCTAGGGTTAGGGTTAGGGTTATGGCTAGGGTTAGGGTTAGGGCTAGGGTTAGGGTTACGGCTAGGGTTAGGGTTAGGGTTATGATTAGGGTTAGGGTAAGGGTTATGATTAGGGTTAGGGTTATGGCTAGGGACGGGGCTAGGGTTAGGGTTACGGCTAGGGTTAGGGTTAGGGTTATGGCTAGGGTTAGGGTTAGGGTTACGACTAGGGTTAGGGTTAGGGCTAGGGGTAGGGTTAGGGCTAGGGTTAGGGTTAGGGCTAGGGCTAGGGTTATGGCTAGGGTTAGGGTTAGGGCTAGGTTTAGGGTTAGGGCTAGGGTTAGGGCTAGGGTTAGGGTTATGGCTAGGGTTGGGGCTAGGGTTAGGGTTACGGCTAGGGTTAGGGTTACGGCTAGGGTTAGGGTTATGGCTAGGGTTAGTGTTAGGGCTAGGGTTAGGGTGAGGGTTATGATTAGGGTTAGGGTTGGGGCTAGGGTTAGGGTTACGGCTAGGGTTACGGTTAGGGTTATGGCTAGGGTTAGGGTTATGGCTAGGGTGAGGGTTAGGGTTATGGCTAGGGTTGGGGCTAGGGTTAGGGCTACGGCTAGGGTTAGGGTTAGGGTTATGGCTAGGGTTAGGGTTAGGGTTACGGCTAGGGTTAGGGTTAGGGTTAAGGCTAGGGTTAGGGTTAGGGCTAGGGTTAGGGTTAGGGTTACGACTAGGGTTAGGGTTAGGGTTATGGCTAGGGTTAGGGTTAGGGCTAGGTTTAGGGTTAGGGCTAGCGTTAGGGTTAGGGTTAGGGCCAGGGCTAGGGTTAGGGCTAGGGTTAGGGTTAGGGCTAGGGTTAGGGTTAGGGTTATGGCTAGGGTTGGGGCTAGGGTTAGTGTTACGGCTAGGGTTAGGGTTAGGGTTATGGCTGGGGTTAGGGTTAGGGCTAGGGTTAGGGTTAGGGTTATTATTAGGGTTAGGGTTGGGGCTAGGGTTAGGGTTACGGCTAAGGTTAGGGTTAGCGTTATGGCTAGGGTTAGGGTTAGGGTTATGATTAGGGTTAGGGTTAGGGTTATGGCTAGGGACGGGGCTAGGGTTAGGGTTACGGCTAGGTTTAGGGTTAGGGTTAGGGTTACGGCTAGGGTTAGGGTTGGGGTTAGGGCTAGGGTTAGGGTTAGGGTTAACAGGATAAAGACTTAACTCAGTACCCCTACTGAATTCTATATCTTCAGAACGGAAGGAGGTAGAGACTGGACACCAACATCCGTATGGGGTTTTTTGGGGTCTCTGAGAACGCCAGTCTTTGTCCCGAGTCTCTACGACCTTCCCTTCCCGAGATATGACATACCCAGTAGGGGGGTATACTGAATATGTGTATCTCGGGAATGGAAGGTCGCAGAGACTCGGGGACAAGTCTGGCGTGTTCAGCGCCCCCGAAATATGGCAGATGGATCAAGGTTCCAAGTTGCTCCGACCTTCGGTTCCCGGGTTAATTTCTCATTGTAGTTGATTGGGGCTTGGCGCACCTATACTGAATATGTGTATCTCGGGAACGGAAGGTCATAGAGACTCGGGACCAACATCCGTCTGGGGGTTTTCGGGGTCTCTGAGAACGCCAGTCTTTGTCCCGAGTCTCTACGACCTTCCGTTCCCGAGATACGACATATCAAGTAGAGAGGATACTCAATATGTGTATCTCGGGAACGGAAGGCCGTAGAAACTTGGGGACAAGTCCGGCGTGTTCAGCGCCCCCGAAATATGGCAGACGGATCTTGGTTACAAGTTGCTCCGACCTTCGGTTCCCGAGTTATACTCAAGTTTATTTTCTCATTGGAGATGTATGTGGCTTGGCGCACCTATACTGAATATGTGTATCTCGGGAACGGAAGGTCATAGAGACTCGGGACCAACATCCGTCTGGGGGTTTTCGGGGTCTCTGAGAACGCCAGTCTTTGTCCCGAGTCTCTACGACCTTCCCTTCCCGAGATATGACATATCCAATAGTGGGGGTATACTGGGTCTTAGACTAGGGTTAGGGTTGGGGTTGTTAGGGTTAGGGTTTGGGTTGGGCTAGGATTGGACTAGGGGTAGGGTTGGGGTTGGGCTAGGGTTAGGGTTGTTAGGGTTAGGACTAGGGTTAGGGTTAGGGTTAGGTTTGGACTAGGGTTAGGGTTAGGGTTTGAGCTAGGGTTAGGGTTTGAGCTAGGGTTAGGGTTAGGGTTTGAGCTAGGGTTAGGGTTTGAGCTAGGGTTAGGGTTAGGGTTTGAGCTAGGGTTAGGGTTAGGGTTTGAGCTAGGGTTAGGGTTAGGGTTTGAGCTAGGGTTAGGGTTAGGGTTTGAGCTAGGGTTAGGGTTAGGGTTTGAGCTAGGGTTAGGGTTAGGGTTTGTGCTAGGGTTAGGGTTAGGGTTAGGGTTTGAGCTAGGGTTAGGGTTAGGGTTAAGGTTTGAGCTAGGGTTAGGGTTAGGGTTAGGGTTTGAGCTAGGGTTAGGGTTAGGGTTTGAGCTAGGGTTAGGGTTAGGGTTAGGGTTTGCGCTAGGGTTAGGGTTAGGGTTTGAGCTAGGGTTAGGGTTAGGGTTTGAGCTAGGGTTAGGGTTAGGGTTTGAGTTAGGGTTAGGGTTAGGGTTAGGGTTAGGGTTTGAGCTAGGGTTAGGGTTAGGGTTAGGGTTTGAGCTAGGGTTAGGGTTAGGGTTTGAGCTAGGGTTAGGGTTAGGGTTTGAGCTAGGGTTAGGGTTAAGGTTTGAGCTAGGGTTAGGGTTAGGGTTAGGGTTTGAGCTAGGGTTAGGGTTAGGGTTTGAGCTAGGGTTAGGGTTAGGGTTAGGGTTTGAGCTAGGGTTAGGGTTAGGGTTTGAGCTAGGGTTAGGGTTAGGATTAGGGTTTGAGCTAGGGTTAGGGTTAGGGTTAGGGTTTGAGCTAGGGTTAGGGTTAGGGTTTGAGCTAGGGTTAGGGTTAGGTTTAGGGTTTGAGCTAGGGTTAGGGTTAGGGTTAAGGTTTGAGCTAGGGTTAGGGTTAGGGTTTGAGCTAGGGTTAGGGTTAGGGTTAGGGTTTGAGCTAGGGTTAGGGTTAGGGTTTGAGCTAGGGTTAGGGTTAGGGTTTGAGCTAGGGTTAGGGTTAGGGTTAGGGTTTGAGCTAGGGTTAGGGTTAGGGTTTGAGCTAGGGTTAGGGTTAGGGTTAGGGTTTGAGCTAGGGTTAGGGTTAGGGTTTGAGTTAGGGTTAGGGTTAGGGTTTGAGCTAGGGTTAGGGTTAGGGTTTGAGCTAGGGTTAGGGTTAGGGTTTGAGCTAGGGTTAGGGTTTGAGCTAGGGTTAGGGTTAGGGTTTGAGCTAGGGTTAGGGTTAGGGTTTGAGCGAGGGTTAGGGTTAGGGTTAGGGTTTGAGCTAGGGTTAGGGTTAGGGTTTGAGCTAGGGTTAGGGTTAGGGTTTGAGCTAGGGTTAGGGTTAGGGTTTGAGCTAGGGTTAGGGTTAGGGATTGAGCTAGGGTTAGGGTTAGGGTTTGAGCTAGGGTTAGGGTTAGGGTTAGGGTTTGAGCTAGGGTTAGGGTTAGGGTTTGAGCTAGGGTTAGGGTTAGGGTTTGAGCTAGGGTTAGGGTTAGGGTTAGGGTTTGAGCTAGGGTTAGGGTTAGGGTTAGGGTTTGAGCTAGGGTTAGGGTTAGGGTTTGAGCTAGGGTTAGGGTTTGAGCTAGGGTTAGGTTTAGGGTTTGAGCTAGGGTTAGGGTTAGGGTTAGGGTTTGAGCTAGGGTTAGGGTTAGGGTTTGAGCTAGGGTTAGGGTTAGGGTTAGGGTTTGAGCTAGGGTTAGGGTTAGGGTTTGAGCTAGGGTTAGGGTTAGGGTTTGAGTCAGGGTTAGGGTTAGGGTTAGGGTTTGAGCTAGGGTTAGGGTGAGGGTTTGAGCTAGGGTTAGGGTTAGGGTTTGAGCTAGGGTTAGGGTTAGGGTTAGGGTTTGAGCTAGGGTTAGGGTTAGGGTTAGGGTTTGAGCTAGGGTTAGGGTTAGGGTTTGAGCTAGGGTTAGGGTTTGAGCTAGGGTTAGGGTTAGGGTTTGAGCTAGGGTTAGGGTTAGGGTTTGAGCTAGGGTTAGGGTTTGAGCTAGGGTTAGGGTTAGGGTTTGAGCTAGGGTTAGGGTTAGGGTTAGGGTTTGAGCTAGGGTTAGGGTTAGGGTTAGGGTTTGAGCTAGGGTTAGGGTTAGGGTTTGAGCTAGGGTTAGGGTTAGGGTTTGAGCTAGGGTTAGGGTTTGAGCTAGGGTTAGGGTTAGGGTTAGGGTTTGAGCTAGGGTTAGGGTTAGGGTTAGGGTTTGAGCTAGGGTTAGGGTTAGGGTTTGAGCTAGGGTTAGGGTTAGGGTTTGAGCTAGGGTTAGGGTTAGGGTTAGGGTTTGAGCTAGGGTTAGGGTTAGGGTTTGAGCTAGGGTTAGGGTTAGGGTTAGGTTTTGAGCTAGGGTTAGGGTTAGGGTTAGGGTTTGAGCTAGGGTTAGGGTTAGGGTTAGGGTTTGAGCTAGGGTTAGGGTTAGGGTTTGAGCTAGGGTTCGGGTTAGGGTTAGGGTTTGAGCTAGGGTTAGGGTTAGGGTTTGAGCTAGGGTTAGGGTTAGGGTTTGAGCTAGGGTTAGGGTTAGGGTTAGGGTTTGAGCTAGGGTTAGGGTTAGGGTATGAGCTAGGGTTAGGGTTAGGGTTAGGGTTGAGCTAGGGTTAGGGTTAGGGTTAGGGTTTGAGCTAGGGTTAGGGTTAGGGTTAGGGTTTGAGCTAGGGTTAGGGTTAGGGTTTGAGCTAGGGTTAGGGTTAGGGTTTGAGCTAGGGTTAGGGTTAGGGTTAGGGTTTGAGCTAGGGTTAGGGTTAGGGTTAGGGTTTGAGCTAGGGTTAGGGTTAGGGTTTGAGCTAGGGTTAGGGTTAGGGTTTGAGCTAGGGTTAGGGTTAGGGTTAGGGTTTGACCTAGGGTTAGGGTTAGGGTTTGAGCTAGGGTTAGGGTTAGGGTTAGGGTTTGAGCTAGGATTAGGGTTTGAGCTAGGGTTAGGGTTAGGGTTAGGGTTTGAGCTAGGGTTAGGGTTAGGGTTTGAGCTAGGGTTAGGGTTAGGGTTAGGGTTTGAGCTAGGGTTAGGGTTAGGGTTAGGGTTTGAGCTAGGGTTAGGGTTAGGGTTTGAGCTAGGGTTAGGGTTAGGGTTAGGGTTTGAGCTAGGGTTAGGGTTAGGGTTTGAGCTAGGGTTAGGGTTAGGGTTAGGGTTTGAGCTAGGATTAGGGTTTGAGCTAGGGTTAGGGTTAGGGTTAGGATTTGAGCTAGGGTTAGGGTTAGGGTTTGAGCTAGGGTTAGGGTTAGGGTTAGGGTTTGAGCTAGGGTTAGGCTTAGGGTTAGGGTTTGAGCTAGGGTTAGGGTTAGGGTTTGAGCTAGGGTTAGGGTTAGGGTTAGGGTTTGAGCTAGGGTTAGGGTTAGGGTTTGAGCTAGGGTTAGGGTTAGGGTTAGGGTTAGGGTTTGAGCTAGGGTTAGGGTGAGGGTTAGGGTTTGAGCTAGGGTTAGGGTTTGAGCTAGGGTTAGGGTTAGGGTTTGAGCTAGGGTTAGGGTTAGGGTTAGGGTTTGAGCTAGGGTTAGGGTTAGGGTTTGAGCTAGGGTTAGGGTTAGGGTTTGAGCTAGGGTTAGGGTTAGGGTTAGGGTTTGAGCTAGGGTTAGGGTTAGGGTTAGGGTTTGAGCTAGGGTTAGGGTTAGGGTTTGAGCTAGGGTTAGGGTTTGAGCTAGGGTTAGGGTTAGGGTTTGAGCTAGGGTTAGGGTTAGTGTTAGGGTTTGAGCTAGGGTTAGGGTTTGAGCTAGGGTTAGGGTTAGGGTTTGAGCTAGGGTTAGGGTTAGGGTTAGGGTTTGAGCTAGGGTTAGGGTTAGGGTTTGAGCTAGGGTTAGGGTTAGGGTTAGGGTTTGAGCTAGGGTTAGGGTTAGGGTTTGAGCTAGGGTTAGGGTTAGGGTTAGGGTTAGGGTTTGAGCTAGGGTTAGGGTTAGGGTTAGGGTTTGAGCTAGGGTTAGGGTTAGGGTTAGGGTTTGAGCTAGGGTTAGGGTTAGGGTTTGAGCTAGGGTTAGGGTTAGGGTTTGAGCTAGGGTTAGGGTTAGGGTTAGGGTTTGAGCTAAGGTTAGGGTTAGGGTTAGGGTTTGAGCTAGGGTTAGGGTTAGGGTTTGAGCTAGGGTTAGGGTTAGGGTTAGGGTTTGAGCTAGGGTTAGGGTTAGGGTTAGGGTTTGAGCTAGGGTTAGGGTTAGGGTTAGGGTTTGAGCTAGGGTTAGGGTTAGGGTTTGAGCTAGGGTTAGGGTTAGGGTTAGGGTTTGAGCTAGGGTTAGGGTTAGGGTTAGGGTTTGAGCTAGGGTTAGGGTTAGGGTTTGAGCTAGGGTTAGGGTTAGGGTTAGGGTTTGAGCTAGGGTTAGGGTTAGGGTTTGAGCTAGGGTTAGGGTTAGGGTTTGAGCTAGGATTAGGGTTTGAGCTAGGGTTAGGGTTAGGGTTAGGATTTGAGCTAGGGTTAGGGTTAGGGTTTGAGCTAGGGTTAGGGTTAGGGTTAGGGTTTGAGCTAGGGTTAGGGTTAGGGTTAGGGTTTGAGCTAGGGTTAGGGTTAGGGTTAGGGTTTGAGCTAGGGTTAGGGTTAGGGTTAGGGTTTGAGCTAGGGTTAGGGTTAGGGTTAGGGTTTGAGCTAGGGTTAGGGTTAGGGTTTGAGCTAGGGTTAGGGTTAGGGTTTGAGCTAGGGTTAGGGTTAGGGTTAGGGTTTGAGCTAGGGTTAGGGTTAGGGTTAGGGTTTGAGCTAGGGTTAGGTTTAGGGTTTGAGCTAGGGTTAGGGTTTGAGCTAGGGTTAGGGTTAGGGTTTGAGCTAGGGTTAGGGTTAGGGTTAGGGTTTGAGCTAGGGTTAGGGTGAGGGTTAGGGTTTGAGCTAGGGTTAGGGTTTGAGCTAGGGTTAGGGTTAGGGTTTGAGCTAGGGTTAGGGATAGGGTTAGGGTTTGAGCTAGGGTTAGGGTTAGGGTTTGAGCTAGGGTTAGGGTTAGGGTTAGGGTTTGAGCTAGGGTTAGGGTTAGGGTTTGAGCTAGGGTTAGGGTTAGGGTTTGAGCTAGGATTAGGGTTTGAGCTAGGGTTAGGGTTAGGGTTAGGGTTTGAGCTAGGGTTAGGGTTAGGGTTTGAGCTAGGGTTAGGGTTAGGGTTAGGGTTAGGGTTTGAGCTAGGGTTAGGGTTAGGGTTAGGGTTTGAGCTAGGGTTAGGGTTAGGGTTTGAGCTAGGGTTAGGGTTAGGGTTAGGGTTTGAGCTAGGGTTAGGGTTAGGGTTAGGGTTTGAGCTAGGGTTAGGGTTAGGGTTTGAGCTAGGGTTAGGGTTAGGGTTTGAGCTAGGGTTAGGGTTAGGGTTAGGGTTTGAGCTAGGGTTAGGGTTAGGGTTAGGGTTTGAGCTAGGGTTAGGGTTAGGGTTTGAGCTAGGGTTAGGGTTTGAGCTAGGGTTAGGGTTAGGGTTTGATCTAGGGTTAGGGTTAGGGTTAGGGTTTGAGCTAGGGTTAGGGTGAGGGTTAGGGTTTGAGCTAGGGTTAGGGTTTGAGCTAGGGTTAGGGTTAGGGTTTGAGCTAGGGTTAGGGTTAGGGTTAGGGTTTGAGCTAGGGTTAGGGTTAGGGTTTGAGCTAGGGTTAGGGTTAGGGTTAGGGTTTGAGCTAGGGTTAGGGTTAGGGTTAGGGTTTGAGCTAGGGTTAGGGTTAGGGTTAGGGTTTGAGCTAGGGTTAGGGTTAGGGTTTGAGCTAGGGTTAGGGTTAGGGTTAGGGTTTGAGCTAGGGTTAGGGTTAGGGTTTGAGCTAGGGTTAGGGTTAGGGTTAGGGTTTGAGCTAGGGTTAGGGTTAGGGTTTGAGCTAGGGTTAGGGTTAGGGTTAGGGTTTGAGCTAGGGTTAGGGTTAGGGTTAGGGTTTGAGCTAGGGTTAGGGTTAGGGTTAGTGTTTGAGCTAGGGTTAGGGTTAGGGTTAGGGTTTGAGCTAGGGTTAGGGTTAGGGTTTGAGCTAGGGTTAGGGTTAAGGTTTGAGCTAGGGTTAGGGTTAGGGTTAGGGTTTGAGCTAGGGTTAGGGTTAGGGTTTGAGCTAGGGTTAGGGTTAGGGTTTGAGCTAGGGTTAGGGTTAGGGTTAGGGTTTGAGCTAGGGTTAGGGTTAGGGTTAGGGTTTGAGCTAGGGTTAGGGTTAGGGTTTGAGCTAGGGTTAGGGTTAGGGTTAGGGTTTGAGCTAGGGTTAGGGTTAGGGTTAGGGTTTGAGCTAGGGTTAGGGTTAGGGTTTGAGCTAGGGTTAGGGTTTGAGCTAGGGTTAGGGTTAGGGTTTGAGCTAGGGTTAGGGTTAGGGTTAGGGTTTGAGCTAGGGTTAGGGTGAGGGTTAGGGTTTGAGCTAGGGTTAGGGTTTGAGCTAGGGTTAGGGTTAGGGTTTGAGCTAGGGTTAGGGTTAGGGTTAGGGTTTGAGCTAGGGTTAGGGTTAGGGTTTGAGCTAGGGTTAGGGTTAGGGTTAGGGTTTGAGCTAGGGTTAGGGTTAGGGTTAGGGTTTGAGCTAGGGTTTGAGCTAGGGTTAGGATTAGGGTTTGAGCTAGGGTTAGGGTTAGGGTTAGGGTTTGAGCTAGGGTTAGGGTTAGGGTTTGAGCTAGGGTTAGGGTTAGGGTTAGGGTTTGAGCTAGGGTTAGGGTTAGGGTTTGAGCTAGGGTTAGGGTTAGGGTTTGAGCTAGGATTAGGGTTTGAGCTAGGGTTAGGGTTAGGGTTAGGATTTGAGCTAGGGTTAGGGTTAGGGTTTGAGCTAGGGTTAGGGTTAGGGTTAGGGTTTGAGCTAGGGTTAGGGTTAGGGTTAGGGTTTGAGCTAGGGTTAGGGTTTGAGCTAGGGTTAGGGTTAGGGTTAGGGTTTGAGCTAGGGTTAGGGTTAGGGTTTGAGCTAGGGTTAGGGTTAGGGTTTGAGCTAGGGTTAGGGTTAGGGTTAGGGTTTGAGCTAGGGTTAGGGTTAGGGTTAGGGTTTGAGCTAGGGTTAGGGTTAGGGTTTGAGCTAGGGTTAGGGTTAGGGTTAGGGTTTGAGCTAGGGTTAGGGTTAGGGTTAGGGTTTGAGCTAGGGTTAGGGTTAGGGTTTGAGCTAGGGTTAGGGTTTGAGCTAGGGTTAGGGTTAGGGTTTGAGCTAGGGTTAGGGTTAGGGTTAGGGTTTGAGCTAGGGTTAGGGTGAGGGTTAGGGTTTGAGCTAGGGTTAGGGTTTGAGCTAGGGTTAGGGTTAGGGTTTGAGCTAGGGTTAGGGTTAGGGTTAGGGTTTGAGCTAGGGTTAGGGTTAGGGTTTGAGCTAGGGTTAGGGTTAGGGTTAGGGTTTGAGCTAGGGTTAGGGTTAGGGTTAGGGTTTGAGCTAGGGTTTGAGCTAGGGTTAGGATTAGGGTTTGAGCTAGGGTTAGGGTTAGGGTTAGGGTTTGAGCTAGGGTTAGGGTTAGGGTTTGAGCTAGGGTTAGGGTTAGGGTTAGGGTTTGAGCTAGGGTTAGGGTTAGGGTTTGAGCTAGGGTTAGGGTTAGGGTTTGAGCTAGGATTAGGGTTTGAGCTAGGGTTAGGGTTAGGGTTAGGATTTGAGCTAGGGTTAGGGTTAGGGTTTGAGCTAGGGTTAGGGTTAGGGTTAGGGTTTGAGCTAGGGTTAGGGTTAGGGTTAGGGTTTGAGCTAGGGTTAGGGTTTGAGCTAGGGTTAGGGTTAGGGTTAGGGTTTGAGCTAGGGTTAGGGTTAGGGTTAGGGTTTGAGCTAGGGTTAGGGTTAGGGTTAGGGTTTGAGCTAGGGTTAGGGTTAGGGTTAGGGTTTGAGCTAGGGTTAGGGTTAGGGTTTGAGCTAGGGTTAGGGTTAGGGTTTGAGCTAGGGTTAGGGTTAGGGTTAGGGTTTGAGCTAGGGTTAGGGTTAGGGTTAGGGTTTGAGCTAGGGTTAGGTTTAGGGTTTGAGCTAGGGTTAGGGTTTGAGCTAGGGTTAGGGTTAGGGTTTGAGCTAGGGTTAGGGTTAGGGTTAGGGTTTGAGCTAGGGTTAGGGTGAGGGTTAGGGTTTGAGCTAGGGTTAGGGTTTGAGCTAGGGTTAGGGTTAGGGTTTGAGCTAGGGTTAGGGATAGGGTTAGGGTTTGAGCTAGGGTTAGGGTTAGGGTTTGAGCTAGGGTTAGGGTTAGGGTTAGGGTTTGAGCTAGGGTTAGGGTTAGGGTTTGAGCTAGGATTAGGGTTTGAGCTAGGGTTAGGGTTAGGGTTAGGGTTTGAGCTAGGGTTAGGGTTAGGGTTTGAGCTAGGGTTAGGGTTAGGGTTAGGGTTAGGGTTTGAGCTAGGGTTAGGGTTAGGGTTAGGGTTTGAGCTAGGGTTAGGGTTAGGGTTAGGGTTTGAGCTAGGGTTAGGGTTAGGGTTTGAGCTAGGGTTAGGGTTAGGGTTAGGGTTTGAGCTAGGGTTAGGGTTAGGGTTAGGGTTTGAGCTAGGGTTAGGGTTAGGGTTTGAGCTAGGGTTAGGGTTAGGGTTTGAGCTAGGGTTAGGGTTAGGGTTAGGGTTTGAGCTAGGGTTAGGGTTAGGGTTAGGGTTTGAGCTAGGGTTAGGGTTAGGGTTTGAGCTAGGGTTAGGGTTAGGGTTTGAGCTAGGGTTAGGGTTAGGGTTAGGGTTTGAGCTAGGGTTAGGGTTAGGGTTAGGGTTTGAGCTAGGGTTAGGGTGAGGGTTAGGGTTTGAGTTAGGGTTAGGGTTTGAGCTAGGGTTAGGGTTAGGGTTTGAGCTAGGGTTAGGGTTAGGGTTAGGGTTTGAGCTAGGGTTAGGGTTAGGGTTTGAGCTAGGGTTAGGGTTAGGGTTAGGGTTTGAGCTAGGGTTAGGGTTAGGGTTTGAGCTAGGGTTAGGGTTAGGGTTAGGGTTTGAGCTAGGGTTAGGGTTAGGGTTAGGGTTTGAGCTAGGGTTAGGGTTAGGGTTAGTGTTTGAGCTAGGGTTAGGGTTAGGGTTAGGGTTTGAGCTAGGGTTAGGGTTAGGGTTTGAGCTAGGGTTAGGGTTAAGGTTTGAGCTAGGGTTAGGGTTAGGGTTAGGGTTTGAGCTAGGGTTAGGGTTAGGGTTTGAGCTAGGGTTAGGGTTAGGGTTTGAGCTAGGGTTAGGGTTAGGGTTAGGGTTTGAGCTAGGGTTAGGGTTAGGGTTAGGGTTTGAGCTAGGGTTAGGGTTAGGGTTTGAGCTAGGGTTAGGGTTTGAGCTAGGGTTAGGGTTAGGGTTAGGGTTTGAGCTAGGGTTAGGGTTAGGGTTTGAGCTAGGGTTAGGGTTTGAGCTAGGGTTAGGGTTAGGGTTTGAGCTAGGGTTAGGGTTAGGGTTAGGGTTTGAGCTAGGGTTAGGGTGAGGGTTAGGGTTTGAGCTAGGGTTAGGGTTTGAGCTAGGGTTAGGGTTAGGGTTTGAGCTAGGGTTAGGGTTAGGGTTAGGGTTTGAGCTAGGGTTAGGGTTAGGGTTTGAGCTAGGGTTAGGGTTAGGGTTAGGGTTTGAGCTAGGGTTAGGGTTAGGGTTAGGGTTTGAGCTAGGGTTTGAGCTAGGGTTAGGATTAGGGTTTGAGCTAGGGTTAGGGTTAGGGTTAGGGTTTGAGCTAGGGTTAGGGTTAGGGTTTGAGCTAGGGTTAGGGTTAGGGTTAGGGTTTGAGCTAGGGTTAGGGTTAGGGTTTGAGCTAGGGTTAGGGTTAGGGTTTGAGCTAGGATTAGGGTTTGAGCTAGGGTTAGGGTTAGGGTTAGGATTTGAGCTAGGGTTAGGGTTAGGGTTTGAGCTAGGGTTAGGGTTAGGGTTAGGGTTTGAGCTAGGGTTAGGGTTAGGGTTAGGGTTTGAGCTAGGGTTAGGGTTTGAGCTAGGGTTAGGGTTAGGGTTAGGGTTTGAGCTAGGGTTAGGGTTAGGGTTAGGGTTTGAGCTAGGGTTAGGGTTAGGGTTAGGGTTTGAGCTAGGGTTAGGGTTAGGGTTAGGGTTTGAGCTAGGGTTAGGGTTAGGGTTTGAGCTAGGGTTAGGGTTAGGGTTTGAGCCAGGGTTAGGGTTAGGGTTAGGGTTTGAGCTAGGGTTAGGGTTAGGGTTAGGGTTTGAGCTAGGGTTAGGTTTAGGGTTTGAGCTAGGGTTAGGGTTTGAGCTAGGGTTAGGGTTAGGGTTTGAGCTAGGGTTAGGGTTAGGGTTAGGGTTTGAGCTAGGGTTAGGGTGAGGGTTAGGGTTTGAGCTAGGGTTAGGGTTTGAGCTAGGGTTAGGGTTAGGGTTTGAGCTAGGGTTAGGGATAGGGTTAGGGTTTGAGCTAGGGTTAGGGTTAGGGTTTGAGCTAGGGTTAGGGTTAGGGTTAGGGTTTGAGCTAGGGTTAGGGTTAGGGTTTGAGCTAGGATTAGGGTTTGAGCTAGGGTTAGGGTTAGGGTTAGGGTTTGAGCTAGGGTTAGGGTTAGGGTTAGGGTTTGGGTTATGGTTAGGGTTAGGGTTAGGGTTAGGGTTTGAGCTAGGGTTAGGGTTAGGGTTAGGGTTTGAGCTAGGGTTAGGGTTAGGGTTAGGGTTTGAGCTAGGGTTAGGGTTAGGGTTAGGGTTTGAGCTAGGGTTAGGGTTAGGGTTTGAGCTAGGGTTAGGGTTAGGGTTTGAGCTAGGGTTAGGGTTAGGGTTAGGGTTTGAGCTAGGGTTAGGGTTAGGGTTTGAGCTAGGGTTAGGGTTAGGGTTAGGGTTTGAGCTAGGGTTAGGGTTAGGGTTAGGGTTTGAGCTAGGGTTAGGGTTAGGGTTAGGGTTTGAGCTAGGGTTAGGGTTAGGGTTAGGGTTTGAGCTAGGGTTAGGGTTTGAGCTAGGGTTAGGGTTAGGGTTTGAGCTAGGGTTAGGGTTAGGGTTAGGGTTTGAGCTAGGGTTAGGGTTAGGGTTTGAGCTAGGGTTAGGGTTAGGGTTAGGGTTTGAGCTAGGGTTAGGGTTAGGGTTAGGGTTTGAGCTAGGGTTAGGGTTAGGGTTTGAGCTAGGGTTAGGGTTAGGGTTAGGGTTTGAGCTAGGGTTAGGGTTAGGGTTAGGGTTTGAGCTAGGGTTAGGGTTAGGGTTTGAGCTAGGGTTAGGGTTAGGGTTAGGGTTTGAGCTGGGGTTAGGGTTAGGGTTTGAGCTAGGGTTAGGGTTAGGGTTAGGGTTTGAGCTAGGGTTAGGGTTAGGGTTTGAGCTAGGGTTAGGGTTAGGGTTAGGGTTAGGGTTTGAGCTAGGGTTAGGGTTAGGGTTTGAGCCAGGGTTAGGGTTAGGGTTTGAGCTAGGGTTAGGGTTAGGGTTTGAGCTAGGGTTAGGGTTAGGGTTAGGGTTTGAGCTAGGGTTAGGGTTAGGGTTAGGGTTTGAGCTAGGGTTAGGGTTAGGGTTTGAGCTAGGGTTAGGGTTAGGGTTAGGGTTTGAGCTAGGGTTAGGGTTAGGGTTTGAGCTAGGGTTAGGGTTAGGGTTAGGGTTTGAGCTAGGGTTAGGGTTAGGGTTAGGGTTTGAGCTAGGGTTAGGGTTAGGGTTAGGGTTTGAGCTAGGGTTAGGGTTAGGGATTGAGCTAGGGTTAGGGTTAGGGTTAGGGTTTGAGCTAGGGTTAGGGTTAGGGTTTGAGCTAGGGTTAGGGTTTGAGCTAGGATTAGGGTTTGAGCTAGGGTTAGGGTTAGGGTTAGGGTTTGAGCTAGGGTTAGGGTTTGAGCTAGGGTTAGGGTTAGGGTTTGAGCTAGGGTTAGGGTTAGGGTTTGAGCTAGGGTTAGGGTTTGAGCTAGGCTTAGGGTTAGGATTTGAGCTAGGGTTAGGGTTAGGGTTAGGGTTTGAACTAGGGTTAGGGTTAGGGTTTGAGCTAGGGTTAGGGTTAGGGTTAGGGTTTGAGCTAGGGTTAGGGTTTGAGCTAGGGTTAGGGTTAGGGTTTGAGCTAGGGTTAGGGTCAGGGTTTGAGCTAGGGTTAGGGTTAGGGTTAGGGTTTGAGCTAGGGTTAGGGTTAGGGTTAGGGTTTGAGCTAGGGTTAGGGTTAGGGTTTGAGCTAGGGTTAGGGTTAGGGTTAGGGTTTGAGCTAGGGTTAGGGTTAGGGTTAGGGTTTGAGCTAGGGTTAGGGTTAGGGTTTGAGCTAGGGTTAGGGTTAGGGTTAGGGTTTGAGCTAGGGTTAGGGTTAGGGTTTGAGCTAGGGTTAGGGTTAGGGTTAGGGTTTGAGCTAGGGTTAGGGTTAGGGTTAGGGTTTGAGCTAGGGTTAGGGTTAGGGTTTGAGCTAGGGTTAGGGTTAGGGTTTGAGCTAGGGTTAGGGTTAGGGTTAGGGTTTGAGCTAGGGTTAGGGTTAGGGTTTGAGCTAGGGTTAGGGTTAGGGTTAGGGTTTGAGCTAGGGTTAGGGTTAGGGTTAGGGTTTGAGCTAGGGTTAGGGTTAGGGTTAGGGTTTGAGCTAGGGTTAGGGTTAGGGTTTGAGCTAGGGTTAGGGTTTGAGCTAGGGTTAGGGTTAGGGTTTGAGCTAGGGTTAGGGTTAGGGTTAGGGTTTGAGCTAGGGTTAGGGTTAGGGTTTGAGCTAGGGTTAGGGTTAGGGTTAGGGTTTGAGCTAGGGTTAGGGTTAGGGTTAGGGTTTGAGCTAGGGTTAGGGTTAGGGTTAGTGTTTGAGCTAGGGTTAGGGTTAGGGTTAGGGTTTGAGCTAGGGTTAGGGTTAGGGTTTGAGCTAGGGTTAGGGTTAGGGTTTGAGCTAGGGTTAGGGTTAGGGTTAGGGTTTGAGCTAGGGTTAGGGTTAGGGTTAGGGTTTGAGCTAGGGTTAGGGTTAGGGTTTGAGCTAGGGTTAGGGTTAGGGTTAGGGTTTGAGCTAGGGTTAGGGTTAGGGTTAGGGTTTGAGCTAGGGTTAGGGTTAGGGTTTGAGCTAGGGTTAGGGTTAGGGTTAGGGTTTGAGCTAGGGTTAGGGTTAGGGTTAGGGTTTGAGCTAGGGTTAGGGTTAGGGTTTGAGCTAGGGTTAGGGTTAGGGTTAGGGTTTGAGCTAGGGTTAGGGTTAGGGTTAGGGTTTGAGCTAGGGTTAGGGTTAGGGTTTGAGCTAGGGTTAGGGTTAGGGTTAGGGTTTGAGCTAGGGTTAGGGTTAGGGTTTGAGCTAGGGTTAGGGTTAGGGTTAGGGTTTGAGCTAGGGTTAGGGTTAGGGTTTGAGCTAGGGTTAGGGTTAGGGTTTGAGCTAGGGTTAGGGTTAGGGTTAGGGTTTGAGCTAGGGTTAGGGTTAGGGTTTGAGCTAGGGTTAGGGTTAGGGTTAGGGTTTGAGCTAGGATTAGGGTTTGAGCTAGGGTTAAGGTTAGGGTTAGGATTTGAGCTAGGGTTAGGGTTAGGGTTTGAGCTAGGGTTAGGGTTAGGGTTAGGGTTTGAGCTAGGGTTAGGGTTAGGGTTTGAGCTAGGGTTAGGGTTAGGGTTAGGGTTTGAGCTAGGGTTAGGGTTAGGGTTTGAGCTAGGGTTAGGGTTAGGGTTAGGGTTTGAGCTAGGGTTAGGGTTAGGGTTAGGGTTTGAGCTAGGGTTAGGGTTAGGGTTTGAGCTAGGGTTAGGGTTAGGGTTAGGGTTTGAGCTAGGGTTAGGGTTAGGGTTAGGGTTAGGGTTTGAGCTAGGGTTAGGGTTAGGGTTAGGGTTTGAGCTAGGGTTAGGGTTAGGGTTAGGGTTTGAGCTAGGGTTAGGGTTAGGGTTAGGGTTTGAGCTAGGGTTAGGGTTAGGGTTAGGGTTTGGGTTAGGGTTAGGGTTAGGGTTAGGGTTAGGGTTTGAGCTAGGGTTAGGGTTAGGGTTAGGGTTTGAGCTAGGGTTAGGGTTAGGGTTAGGGTTTGAGCTAGGGTTAGGGTTAGGGTTAGGGTTTGAGCTAGGGTTAGGGTTAGGGTTTGAGCTAGGGTTAGGGTTAGGGTTTGAGCTAGGGTTAGGGTTAGGGTTTGAGCTAGGGTTAGGGTTAGGGTTTGAGCTAGGGTAAGGGTTAGGGTTAGGGTTTGAGCTAGGGTTAGGGTTAGGGTTTGAGCTAGGGTTAGGGTTAGGGTTAGGGTTTGAGCTAGGGTTAGGGTTAGGGTTAGGGTTTGGGTTAGGGTTAGGGTTAGGGTTAGGGTTAGGGTTTGAGCTAGGGTTAGGGTTAGGGTTAGGGTTTGAGCTAGGGTTAGGGTTAGGGTTAGGGTTTGAGCTAGGGTTAGGGTTTGAGCTAGGGTTAGGGTTAGGGTTTGAGCTAGGGTTAGGGTTAGGGTTAGGGTTTGAGCTAGGGTTAGGTTTAGGGTTTGAGCTAGGGTTAGGGTTAGGGTTAGGGTTAGGGTTTGAGCTAGGGTTAGGGTTAGGGTTAGGGTTTGAGCTAGGGTTAGGGTTAGGGTTAGGGTTTGAGCTAGGGTTAGGGTTAGGGTTTGAGCTAGGGTTAGGGTTAGGGTTAGGGTTTGAGCTAGGGTTAGGGTTAGGGTTTGAGCTAGGGTTAGGGTTAGGGTTAGGGTTTGAGCTAGGGTTAGGGTTAGGGTTTGAGCTAGGGTTAGGGTTTGAGCTAGGATTAGGGTTTGAGCTAGGGTTAGGGTTAGGGTTAGGGTTTGAGCTAGGGTTAGGGTTTGAGCTAGGGTTAGGGTTAGGGTTTGAGCTAGGGTTAGGGTTAGGGTTTGAGCTAGGGTTAGGGTTAGGGTTTGAGCTAGGGTTAGGGTTAGGGTTAGGGTTTGAGCTAGGGTTAGGGTTAGGGTTAGGGTTTGAGCTAGGGTTAGGGTTAGGGTTAGGGTTAGGGGTTAGGGTTAGGGTTAGGGTTTGAGCTAGGGTTAGGGTTAGGGTTAGGGTTTGAGCTAGGGTTAGGGTTAGGGTTTGAGCTAGGGTTAGGGTTAGGGTTTGAGCTAGGGTTAGGGTTAGGGTTAGGGTTTGAGCTAGGGTTAGGGTTAGGGTTAGGTTTTGAGCTAGGGTTAGGGTTAGGGTTAGGGTTTGAGCTAGGGTTAGGGTTTGAGCTAGGGTTAGGGTTAGGTTTAGGGTTTGAGCTAGGGTTAGGGTTAGGGTTTGAGCTAGGGTTAGGGTGAGGGTTAGGGTTTGAGCTAGGGTTAGGGTTTGAGCTAGGGTTAGGGTTAGGGTTTGAGCTAGGGTTAGGGTTAGGGTTAGGGTTTGAGCTAGGGTTAGGGTTAGGGTTTGAGCTAGGGTTAGGGTTAGGGTTAGGGTTTGAGCTAGGGTTAGGGTTAGGGTTTGAGCTAGGGTTAGGGTTAGGGTTTGAGCTAGGGTTAGGGTTAGGGTTTGAGCTAAGGTTAGGGTTAGGGTTAGGGTTTGAGCTAGGGTTAGGGTTAGGGTTTGAGCTAGGGTTAGGGTTAGGGTTTGAGCTAAGGTTAGGGTTAGGGTTAGGGTTTGAGCTAGGGTTAGGGTTTGAGCTAGGGTTAGGGTTAGGGTTTGAGCTATGGTTAGGGTTTGAGCTAGGGTTAGGGTTTAAGCTAGGGTTAGGGTTAGGGTTTGAGCTAGGGTTAGGGTTAGGTTTTGAGCTAGGGTTAGGGTTAGGGTTTGAGCTAGGGTTAGGGTTTGAGCTAGGGTTAGGGTTAGGGTTTGAGCTAGGGTTAGGGTTAGGGTTTGAGCTAGGGTTAGGGTTAGGGCTTGAGCTAGGGTTAGGGTTCGCTTTACGACCTTCCGTTCCGGAGCAAGTCACTTCCTTTCACTTACATAGCTGTATCTCAAGAACGGAAGGTCGTAGAGACTCGGGGACAAGTGTGGCGTGTTCAGAGACGCCGAAATATGTCTGACGGATCATGGTTCCGAATCTCTACGACCTTCCGTTCCCGCGTTATACTTCAGTTTATTTTCCCATTGAAGTGAAAGGGGTTTGGTGCGCCTATAATGAATGTGTGTATCTCGGCAACGGAAGGTCGTACAGACTCGGGACTAATGTCCGTCTAGGGGTTTATGTGGTCTCTGAGAACGCCAGTCTTTGTCCCGAGTCTCTACGACCTTCCGTTCCCGAGATACGACGTATCCAGTAGAGGGGATACTCAATATGTGTATCTCGGGAACGGAAGGTCGTAGAGACTTGGGGACAAGTCCGGCGTGTTCAGCGCCCCCGAAATATGGCAGACGGATCTTGGTTACAAGTTGCTCCGACCTTCGGTTCCCGAGTTATACTCAAGTTTATTTTCTCATTGGAGATGTATGTGGCTTGGCGCACCTATACTGAATATGTGTATCTCGGGAACGGAAGGTCATAGAGACTCGGGACCAACATGCGTCTGGGGGTTTCCGGGGTCTCTGAGAACGCCAGTCTTTGTCCCGAGTCTCTACGACCTTCCGTTCCCGAGATACGACATATCAAGTAGAGGGGATACTCAATATGTGTATCTCGGGAACGGAAGGCCGTAGAGACTTGGGGACAAGTCCGGCGTGTTCAGCGCCCCCGAAATATGGCAGACGGATCTTGGTTACAAGTTGCTCCGACCTTCCGTTCCCGAGTTATACTCAAGTTTATTTTCTCATTGGAGATGTATGTGGCTTGGCGCACCTATACTGAATATGTGTATCTCGGGAACGGAAGGTCATAGAGACTCGGGAACAACATCCGTCTGGGGGTTTTCGGGGTCTCTGAGAACGCCAGTCTTTGTCCCGAGTCTCTACGACCTTCCCTTCCCGAGATATGACGTATCCAATAGTGGGGGTATACTGGGTCTTAGACTAGGGTTAGGGTTCGGGTTGTTAGGGTTAGGGTTTGGTTTGGGCTAGGATTGGACTAGGGGTAGGGTTGGGGTTGGGCTAGGGTTAGGGTTGTTAGGGTTAGGACTAGGGTTAGGGTTAGGGTTAGGTTTGGACTAGGGTTAGGGTTAGGGTTGGGCTGGGGTTAGGGTTGAGCTAGGGTTAGGGTTAGGGTTTGAGCTAGGGTTAGGGTTAGGGTTTGAGCTAGGGTTAGGGTTTGAGCTAGGGTTAGGGTTAGGGTTAGGGTTTGAGCTAGGGTTAGGGGTTAGTGTTTGAGCTAGGGTTAGGGTTAGGGTTAGGGTTTGAGCTAGGGTTAGGGTTAGGGTCTGAGCTAGGGTTAGGGTTAGGGTTTGAGCTAGGGTTAGGGTTTGAGCTAGGGTTAGGGTTAGGGTTTGAGCTAGGGTTAGGGTTAGGGTTTGAGCTAGGGTTAGGGTTAGGGTTAGGGTTTGAGCTAGGGTTAGGGTTAGGGTTTGAGCTAGGGTTAGGGTTAGGGTTTGAGCTAGGGTTAGGGTTAGGGTTAGGGTTAGGGTTTGAGCTAGGGTTAGGGTTAGGGTTTGAGCTAGGGTTAGGGTTAGGGTTAGGGTTTGAGCTAGGGTTAGGGGTTAGTGTTTGAGCTAGGGTTAGGGTTAGGGTTAGGGTTTGAGCTAGGGTTAGGGTTAGGGTCTGAGCTAGGGTTAGGGTTAGGGTTTGAGCTAGGGTTAGGGTTTGAGCTAGGGTTAGGGTTAGGGTTTGAGCTAGGGTTAGGGTTAGGGTTTGAGCTAGGGTTAGGGTTAGGGTTAGGGTTTGAGCTAGGGTTAGGGTTAGGGTTTGAGCTAGGGTTAGGGTTAGGGTTTGAGCTAGGGTTAGGGTTAGGGTTAGGGTTAGGGTTTGAGCTAGGGTTAGGGTTAGGGTTTGAGCTAGGGTTAGGGTTAGGGTTTGAGCTAGGGTTAGGGTTAGGGTTAGGGTTTGAGCTAGGGTTAGGGTTAGGGTTAGGGTTTGAGCTAGGGTTAGGGTTAGGGTTAGGGTTTGAGCTAGGGTTAGGGTTTGAGCTAGGCTTAGGGTTAGGATTTGAGCTAGGGTTAGGGTTAGGGTTAGGGTTTGAACTAGGGTTAGGGTTAGGGTTTGAGCTAGGGTTAGGGTTAGGGTTAGGGTTTGAGCTAGGGTTAGGGTTTGAGCTAGGGTTAGGGTTAGGGTTAGGGTTAGGGTTTGAGCTAGGGTTAGGGTTAGGGTTTGAGCTAGGGTTAGGGTCAGGGTTTGAGCTAGGGTTAGGGTTAGGGTTAGGGTTTGAGCTAGGGTTAGGGTTAGGGTTAGGGTTTGAGCTAGGGTTAGGGTTAGGGTTTGAGCTAGGGTTAGGGTTAGGGTTAGGGTTTGAGCTAGGGTTAGGGTTAGGGTTTGAGCTAGGGTTAGGGTTAGGGTTAGGGTTTGAGCTAGGGTTAGGGTTAGGGTTTGAGCTAGGGTTAGGGTTAGGGTTAGGATTTGAGCTAGGGTTAGGGTTAGGGTTAGGGTTCGAGCTAGGGTTAGGGTTAGGGTTTGAGCTAGGGTTGGGGTTAGGGTTAGGGTTTGAGCTAGGGTTAGGGTTAGGGTTTGAGCTAGGGTTAGGGTTAGGGTTAGGGTTTGAGCTAGGGTTAGGGTTAGGGTTTGAGCTAGGGTTAGGGTTAGGGTTAGGGTTTGAGCTAGGGTTAGGGTTAGGGTTAGGGTTTGAGCTAGGGTTAGGGTTAGGGTTTGAGCTAGGGTTAGGGTTAGGGTTAGGGTTTGAGCTAGGGTTAGGGTTAGGGTTAGGGTTTGAGCTAGGGTTAGGGTTAGGGTTAGGGTTTGAGCTAGGGTTAGGGTTAGGGTTAGGGTTTGAGCTAGGGTTAAGGTTAGGGTTAGGGTTTGAGCTAGGGTTAGGGTTAGGGTTAGGGTTTGAGCTAGGGTTAGGGTTTGAGCTAGGGTTAGGGTTAGGGTTTGAGCTAGGGTTAGGGTTAGGTTTAGGGTTTGAGCTAGGGTTAGGGTTAGGGTTAGGGTTAGGGTTTGAGCTAGGGTTAGGGTTAGGGTTAGGGTTTGAGCTAGGGTTAGGGTTAGGTTTAGGGTTTGAGCTAGGGTTAGGGTTAGGGTTTGAGCTAGGGTTAGGGTTAGGGTTTGAGCTAGGGTTAGGGTTAGGGTTAGGGTTTGAGCTAGGGTTAGGGTTAGGGTTAGGGTTTGAGCTAGGGTTAGGGTTAGGGTTAGGGTTTGAGCTAGGGTTAGGGTTAGGTTTAGGGTTTGAGCTAGGGTTAGGGTTAGGGTTTGAGCTAGGGTTAGGGTTAGGGTTAGGGTTTGAGCTAGGGTTAGGGTTAGGGTTTGAGCTAGGGTTAGGCTTAGGGTTAGGGTTTGAGCTAGGGTTAGGGTTAGGGTTTGAGCTAGGGTTAGGGTTAGGGTTAGGGTTTGAGCTAGGATTAGGGTTTGAGCTAGGGTTAGGGTTAGGGTTAGGGTTTGAGCTAGGGTTAGGGTTAGGGTTTGAGCTAGGGTTAGGGTTAGGGTTAGGGTTTGAGCTAGGGTTAGGGTTAGGGTTTGAGCTAGGGTTAGGGTTAGGGTTAGGGTTTGAGCTAGGGTTACTGTTAGGGTTAGGGTTTGAGCTAGGGTTAGGGTTAGGGTTTGAGCTAGGGTTAGGGTTAGGGTTAGGGTTTGAGCTAGGGTTAGGGTTAGGGTTAGGGTTTGAGCTAGGGTTAGGGTTAGGGTTAGGGTTTGAGCTAGGGTTAGGGTTAGGGTTTGAGCTAGGGTTAGGGTTAGGGTTAGGGTTAGGGTTTGAGCTAGGGTTAGGGTTACTGTTTGAGCTAGGGTTAGGGTTAGGGTTAGGGTTAGGGTTTGAGCTAGGGTTAGGGTTAGGGTTTGAGCTAGGGTTAGGATTAGGGTTAGGGTTTGAGCTAGGGTTAGGGTTAGGGTTAGGGTTTGAGCTAGGGTTAGGGTTAGGGTTAGGGTTTGAGCTAGGGTTAGGGTTAGGGTTAGGGTTTGAGCTAGGGTTAGGGTTAGGTTTAGGGTTTGAGCTAGGGTTAGGGTTAGGGTTTGAGCTAGGATTAGGGTTAGGGTTAGGGTTTGAGCTAGGGTTAGGGTTAGGGTTTGAGCTAGGGTTAGGGTTAGGGTTAGGGTTTGAGCTAGGGTTAGGGTTAGGGTTTGAGCTAGGGTTAGGGTTAGGGTTAGGGTTTGAGCTAGGGTTAGGGTTAGGGTTAGGGTTTGAGCTAGGGTTAGGGTTAGGGTTAGGGTTTGAGCTAGGGTTAGGGTTAGGGTTAGGGTTTGAGCTAGGGTTAGGGTTAGGGTTAGGGTTTGAGCTAGGGTTAGGGTTAGGGTTTGAGCTAGGATTAGGGTTAGGGTTAGGGTTTGAGCTAGGGTTAGGGTTAGGGTTTGAGCTAGGGTTAGGGTTAGGGTTAGGGTTTGAGCTAGGGTTAGGGTTAGGGTTTGAGCTAGGGTTAGGGTTAGGGTTAGGGTTTGAGCTAGGGTTAGGGTTAGGGTTAGGGTTTGAGCTAGGGTTAGGGTTAGGGTTTGAGCTAGGGTTAGGGTTAGGGTTAGGGTTTGAGCTAGGGTTAGGGTTAGGGTTAGGGTTTGAGCTAGGGTTAGGGTTAGGGTTAGGGTTTGAGCTAGGGTTAGGGTTAGGGTTAGGGTTTGAGCTAGGGTTAAGGTTAGGGTTAGGGTTTGAGCTAGGGTTAGGGTTAGGGTTAGGGTTTGAGCTAGGGTTAGGGTTTGAGCTAGGGTTAGGGTTAGGGTTTGAGCTAGGGTTAGGGTTAGGTTTAGGGTTTGAGCTAGGGTTAGGGTTAGGGTTAGGGTTAGGGTTTGAGCTAGGGTTAGGGTTAGGGTTAGGGTTTGAGCTAGGGTTAGGGTTAGGTTTAGGGTTTGAGCTAGGGTTAGGGTTAGGGTTTGAGCTAGGGTTAGGGTTAGGGTTTGAGCTAGGGTTAGGGTTAGGGTTAGGGTTTGAGCTAGGGTTAGGGTTAGGGTTAGGGTTTGAGCTAGGGTTAGGGTTAGGGTTAGGGTTTGAGCTAGGGTTAGGGTTAGGTTTAGGGTTTGAGCTAGGGTTAGGGTTAGGGTTTGAGCTAGGGTTAGGGTTAGGGTTAGGGTTTGAGCTAGGGTTAGGGTTAGGGTTTGAGCTAGGGTTAGGGTTAGGGTTAGGGTTTGAGCTAGGGTTAGGGTTAGGGTTTGAGCTAGGGTTAGGGTTAGGGTTAGGGTTTGAGCTAGGCTAGGGTTAGGGTTAGGGTTTGAGCTAGGGTTAGGGTTAGGGTTAGGGGGGTTTGAGCTAGGGGTTAGGGTTAGGGTTTGAGCTAGGTAGGGTTAGGGTTAGGGTTTGAGCTAGGGTTAGGGTTAGGGTTAGGGTTTGAGCTAGGGTTAGGGTTAGGGTTGAGCTAGGGTTAGGGTTAGGGTTAGGGTGAGCTAGGGTAGGGTTAGGGTTAGGGTTTGAGCTAGGGTTAGGGTTAGGGTTAGGGTTTGAGCGGTAGGGTTAGGGTTAGGGTTGAGCTAGGGTTAGGGTTAGGGTTAGGATAGAGCTAGGGGCTAGGGTTAGGGTTAGGGTAAGGTTGAGCTAGGGTTAGGGTTAGGGTTAGGGTTTGAGCTAGGGTTAGGGTTAGGGTTTGAGCTAGGGTTAGGGTTAGGGTTAGGGTTTGAGCTAGGGTTAGGGTTAGGGTTAGGGTTTGAGCTAGGGTTAAGGTTTGAGCTAGAGTTAGGGTTAGGGTTTGAGCTAGGGTTAGGGTTAGGGTTAGGGTTTGAGCTAGGGTTAGGGTTAGGGTTAGGGTTGAGCTAGGGTTAGGGTTAGGAGGGTTTGAGCTAGGGTTAGGGTTAGGGTTTGAGCTAGGTTGGTTAGGGTTAGGGTTAGGGTTTGAGCTAGGGTTAGGGTTAGGGTTTGAGCTAGGGTTAGGGTTAGGGTTAGGGTTTGAGCTAGGGTTAGGGTTAGGGTTTGAGCTAGGGTTAGGGTTAGGGTTAGGGTTTGAGCTAGGGTTAGGGTTAGGGTTAGGGTTTGAGCTAGGGTTAGGGTTAGGTCTAGGGTTTGAGCTAGGGTTAGGGTTAGGGTTAGGGTTTGAGCTAGGGTTAGGGTTAGGGTTAGGGTTTGAGCTAGGGTTAGGGTTAGGGTTAGGGTTTGAGCTAGGGTTAGGGTTAGGGTTTGAGCTAGGGTTAGGGTTAGGGTTAGGTTTGAGCTAGGGTTAGGGTTAGGGTTAGGGTTTGAGCTAGGGTTAGGTTAGGGTTAGGGTTTGAGCTAGGGTTAGGGTTAGGTTTAGGGTTTGAGCTAGAGTTTGGGGTTAGGGTTAGGGTTTGAGCTAGGGTTAGGGTTAGGGTTAGGGTTTGAGCTAGGTGGGTTAGGGTTTGAGCTAGGGTTAGGGTTAGGGTTAGGGTTTGAGCTGGGTTAGTTAGGTTAGGGTTTGAGCTAGGGTTAGGGTTAGGGTTTGAGCTAGGGTTAGGGTTAGGGTTAGGGTTTGAGCTAGGGTTAGGGTTAGGGTTTGAGCTAGGGTTAGGGTTAGGGTTAGGGTTTGAGCTAGGGTTAGGGTTAGGGTTAGGGTTTGAGCTAGGGTTAGGGTTAGGGTTAGGGTTTGAGCTAGGGTTAGGGTTAGGGTTAGGGTTTGAGCTAGGGTTAGGGTTAGGGTTTGAGCTAGGGTTAGGGTTAGGGTTAGGGTTTGAGCTAGGGTTAGGGTTAGGGTTTGAGCTAGGGTTAGGGTTAGGGTTAGGGTTTGAGCTAGGGTTAGGGTTAGGGTTTGAGCTAGGGTTAGGGTTAGGGTTAGGGTTTGAGCTAGGGTTAGGGTTAGGGTTAGGGTTTGAGCTAGGGTTAGGGTTAGGGTTAGGGTTTGAGCTAGGGTTAGGGTTAGGGTTTGAGCTAGGGTTAGGGTTAGGGTTAGGGTTTGAGCTAGGGTTAGGGTTAGGGTTAGGGTTTGAGCTAGGGTTAGGGTTAGGGTTAGGGTTTGAGCTAGGGTTAGGGTTAGGGTTTGAGCTAGGGTTAGGGTTAGGGTTAGGGTTTGAGCTAGGGTTAGGGTTAGGGTTTGAGCTAGGGTTAGGGTTAGGGTTAGGGTTTGAGCTAGGGTTAGGGTTAGGGTTTGAGCTAAGGTTAGGGTTAGGGTTAGGGTTAGGGTTTGAGCTAGGGTTAGGGTTAGGGTTAGGGTTTGAGCTAGGGTTAGGGTTAGGTTAGGGTTTGAGCTAGGGTTAGGGTTAGGGTTAGGGTTTGAGCTAGGGTTAGGGTTAGGGTTAGGGTTTGAGCTAGGGTTAGGGTTAGGGTTAGGGTTCGAGCTAGGGGTATCATGGTTAGGGTTAGGGTTTGAGCTAGGGTTAGGGTTAGGGTTAAGGTTTGAGCTAGGGTTAGGGTTAGGGTTAGGGTTTGAGCTAGGTTAGGGTTAGGGTTTGAGCTAGGGTTAGGGTTAGGGTTAGGGTTTGAGCTAGGGTTAGGGTTAGGGTTTGAGCTAGGGTTAGGGTTAGGGTTAGGGTTTGAGCTAGGGTAGGGTTAGGGTTAGGGTTTGAGCTAGGGTTAGGGTTAGGGTTAGGGTTAGGGTTTGAGCTAGGGTTAGGGTTAGGGTTAGGGTTTGAGCTAGGGTTAGGGTTAGGGTTAGGGTTTGAGCTAGGGTTAGGGTTAGGGTTAGGGTTTGAGCTAGGGTTAGGGTTAGGGTTTGAGCTAGGGTTAGGGTTAGGGTTTGAGCTAGGGTTAGGGTTAGGGTTAGGGTTTGAGCTAGGGTTAGGGTTAGGGTTTGAGCTAGGGTTAGGTTAGGGTTAGGGTTTGAGCTAGGGTTAGGGTTAGGGTTTGAGCTAGGGTTAGGGTTAGGGTTAGGGTTTGAGCTAGGGTTAGGGTTAGGGTTTGAGCTAGGGTTAGGGTTAGGGTTAGGGTTTGAGCTAGGGTTAGGGTTAGGGTTTGAGCTAGGGTTAGGGTTAGGGTTAGGGTTTGAGCTAGGGTTAGGGTTAGGTTTAGGGTTTGAGCTAGGGTTAGGGTTAGGGTTTGAGCTAGGGTTAGGGTTAGGGTTTGAGCTAGGGTTAGGGTTAGGGTTAGGGTTTGAGCTAGGGTTAGGGTTAGGGTTAGGGTTTGAGCTAGGGTTAGGGTTAGGTTTAGGGTTTGAGCTAGGGTTAGGGTTAGGGTTTGAGCTAGGGTTAGGGTTAGGGTTAGGGTTTGAGCTAGGGTTAGGGTTAGGGTTTGAGCTAGGGTTAGGGTTAGGGTTAGGGTTTGAGCTAGGGTTAAGGTTAGGGTTTGAGCTAGGGTTAGGGTTAGGGTTAGGGTTTGAGCTAGGATTAGGGTTTGAGCTAGGGTTAGGGTTAGGGTTAGGGTTTGAGCTAGGGTTAGGGTTAGGGTTTGAGCTAGGGTTAGGGTTAGGGTTAGGGTTTGAGCTAGGGTTAGGGTTAGGGTTTGAGCTAGGGTTAGGGTTAGGGTTAGGGTTTGAGCTAGGGTTAGGGTTAGGGTTAGGGTTTGAGCTAGGGTTAGGGTTAGGTTTAGGGTTTGAGCTAGGGTTAGGGTTAGGGTTTGAGCTAGGGTTAGGGTTAGGGTTTGAGCTAGGGTTAGGGTTAGGGTTAGGGTTTGAGCTAGGGTTAGGGTTAGGGTTAGGGTTTGAGCTAGGGTTAGGGTTAGGTTTAGGGTTTGAGCTAGGGTTAGGGTTAGGGTTTGAGCTAGGGTTAGGGTTAGGGTTAGGGTTTGAGCTAGGGTTAGGGTTAGGGTTTGAGCTAGGGTTAGGGTTAGGGTTAGGGTTTGAGCTAGGGTTAAGGTTAGGGTTTGAGCTAGGGTTAGGGTTAGGGTTAGGGTTTGAGCTAGGATTAGGGTTTGAGCTAGGGTTAGGGTTAGGGTTAGGGTTTGAGCTAGGGGTTAGGGTTAGGGTTTGAGCTAGGGTTAGGGTTAGGGTTAGGGTTTGAGCTAGGGTTAGGGTTAGGGTTTGAGCTAGGGTTAGGGTTAGGGTTAGGGTTTGAGCTAGGGTTAGGGTTAGGGTTAGGGTTTGAGCTAGGGTTAGGGTTAGGGTTTGAGCTAGGGTTAGGGTTAGGGTTAGGGTTTGAGCTAGGGTTAGGGTTAGGGTTTGAGCTAGGGTTAGGGTTAGGGTTAGGGTTTGAGCTAGGGTTAGGGTTAGGGTTTGAGCTAGGGTTAGGGTTAGGGTTAGGGTTTGAGCTAGGGTTAGGGTTAGGGTTTGAGCTAGGGTTAGGGTTAGGGTTAGGGTTAGGGTTTGAGCTAGGGTTAGGGTTAGGGTTAGGGTTTGAGCTAGGGTTAGGGTTAGGGTTAGGGTTTGAGCTAGGGTTAGGGTTAGGGTTAGGGTTAGGGTTTGAGCTAGGGTTAGGGTTAGGGTTTGAGCTAGGGTTAGGGTTAGGGTTAGGGTTTGAGCTAGGGTTAGGGTTAGGGTTTGAGCTAGGGGTTAGGGTTAGGGTTAGGGTTTGAGCTAGGGTTAGGGTTAGGGTTAGGGTTTGAGCTAGGGTTAGGGTTAGGGTTAGGGTTTGAGCTAGGGTTAGGGTTAGGGTTAGGGTTTGAGCTAGGATTAGGGTTAGGGTTTGAGCTAGGGTTAGGGTTAGGGTTAGGGTTTGAGCTAGGGTTAGGGTTAGGGTTAGGGTTTGAGCTAGGGTTAGGGTTAGGGTTAGGGTTTGAGCTAGGGTTAGGGTTAGGTTTAGGGTTTGAGCTAGGGTTAGGGTTAGGGTTTGAGCTAGGGTTAGGGTTAGGGTTAGGGTTTGAGCTAGGATTAGGGTTTGAGCTAGGGTTAGGGTTAGGGTTAGGGTTTGAGCTAGGGTTAGGGTTTGAGCTAGGGTTAGGGTTAGGGTTTGAGCTAGGGTTAGGGTTAGGGTTAGGGTTTGAGCTAGGGTTAGGGTTAGGGTTTGAGCTAGGGTTAGGGTTAGGGTT
Organism: Chaunax sp. Z400; assembly: GCA_037577475.1. Lineage (NCBI taxonomy): Eukaryota > Metazoa > Chordata > Actinopteri > Lophiiformes > Chaunacidae > Chaunax > Chaunax sp. Z400. The sequence goes on from CM075187.1 coordinate 3,280,236, forward strand.
AGGGTTTGAGCTAGGGTTAGGGTTAGGGTTAGGGTTTGAGCTAGGGTTAGGGTTAGGGTTTGAGCTAGGGTTAGGGTTAGGGTTAGGGTTTGAGCTAGGGTTAGGGTTAGGGTTAGGGTTTGAGCTAGGGTTAGGGTTAGGGTTAGGGTTTGAGCTAGGGTTAGGGTTAGGGTTTGAGCTAGGGTTAGGGTTAGGGTTAGGGTTTGAGCTAGGGTTAGGGTTAGGGTTTGAGCTAGGGTTAGGGTTAGGGTTAGGGTTTGAGCTAGGGTTAGGGTTAGGGTTTGAGCTAGGGTTAGGGTTAGGGTTAGGGTTAGGGTTTGAGCTAGGGTTAGGGTTACTGTTTGAGCTAGGGTTAGGGTTAGGGTTAGGGTTTGAGCTAGGGTTAGGGTTAGGGTTTGAGCTAGGGTTAGGATTAGGGTTAGGGTTTGAGCTAGGGTTAGGGTTAGGGTTAGGGTTTGAGCTAGGGTTAGGGTTAGGGTTAGGGTTTGAGCTAGGGTTAGGGTTAGGGTTAGGGTTTGAGCTAGGGTTAGGGTTAGGGTTAGGGTTTGAGCTAGGGTTAGGGTTAGGGTTTGAGCTAGGGTTAGGGTTAGGGTTTGAGCTAGGGTTAGGGTTAGGGTTAGGGTTTGAGCTAGGGTTAGGGTTAGGGTTTGAGCTAGGGTTAGGGTTAGGGTTAAGGTTTGAGCTAGGGTTAGGGTTAGGGTTAGGGTTTGAGCTAGGGTTAGGGTTAGGGTTAGGGTTTGAGCTAGGGTTAGGTTTAGGGTTTGAGCTAGGGTTAGGGTTAGGGTTAGGGTTTGAGCTAGGGTTAGGGTTAGGGTTTGAGCTAGGGTTAGGGTTTGAGCTAGGATTAGGGTTTGAGCTAGGGTTAGGGTTAGGGTTAGGGTTTGAGCTAGGGTTAGGGTTTGAGCTAGGGTTAGGGTTAGGGTTTGAGCTAGGGTTAGGGTTAGGGTTAGGGTTTGAGCTAGGGTTAGGGTTAGGTTTAGGGTTTGAGCTAGGGTTAGGGTTAGGGTTTGAGCTAGGGTTAGGGTTAGGGTTAGGGTTTGAGCTAGGGTTAGGGTTAGGGTTTGAGCTAGGGTTAGGGTTAGGGTTAGGGTTTGAGCTAGGGTTAGGGTTAGGGTTTGAGCTAGGGTTAGGGTTAGGGTTAGGGTTTGAGCTAGGGTTAGGGTTAGGGTTAGGGTTTGAGCTAGGGTTAGGGTTAGGGTTAGGGTTTGAGCTAGGGTTAGGGTTAGGGTTAGGGTTTGAGCTAGGATTAGGGTTAGGGTTTGAGCTAGGGTTAGGGTTAGGGTTAGGGTTTGAGCTAGGGTTAGGGTTAGGGTTAGGGTTTGAGCTAGGGTTAGGGTTAGGGTTAGGGTTTGAGCTAGGGTTAGGGTTAGGTTTAGGGTTTGAGCTAGGGTTAGGGTTAGGGTTTGAGCTAGGGTTAGGGTTAGGGTTAGGGTTTGAGCTAGGATTAGGGTTTGAGCTAGGGTTAGGGTTAGGGTTAGGGTTTGAGCTAGGGTTAGGGTTTGAGCTAGGGTTAGGGTTAGGGTTTGAGCTAGGGTTAGGGTTAGGGTTAGGGTTTGAGCTAGGGTTAGGGTTAGGGTTAGGGTTTGAGCTAGGGTTAGGGTTAGGGTTAGGGTTTGAGCTAGGGTTAGGGTTAGGGTTTGAGCTAGGGTTAGGGTTAGGGTTAGGGTTTGAGCTAGGGTTAGGGTTAGGGTTAGGGTTTGAGCTAGGGTTAGGGTTAGGGTTAGGGTTTGAGCTAGGGTTAGGGTTAGGGTTTGAGCTAGGGTTAGGGTTAGGGTTAGGGTTTGAGCTAGGGTTAGGGTTAGGGTTTGAGCTAGGGTTAGGGTTAGGGTTAGGGTTTGAGCTAGGGTTAGGGTTAGGGTTTGAGCTAGGGTTAGGGTTACTGTTTGAGCTAGGGATAGGGTTAGGGTTAGGGTTTGAGCTAGGGTTAGGGTTAGGGTTTGAGCTAGGGTTAGGATTAGGGTTAGGGTTTGAGCTAGGGTTAGGGTTAGGGTTAGGGTTTGAGCTAGGGTTAGGGTTAGGGTTAGGGTTTGAGCTAGGGTTAGGGTTAGGGTTAGGGTTTGAGCTAGGGTTAGGGTTAGGGTTAGGGTTTGAGCTAGGGTTAGGGTTAGGGTTTGAGCTAGGGTTAGGGTTAGGGTTTGAGCTAGGGTTAGGGTTAGGGTTAGGGTTTGAGCTAGGGTTAGGGTTAGGGTTTGAGCTAGGGTTAGGGTTAGGGTTTGAGCTAGGGTTAGGGTTAGGGTTTGAGCTAGGGTTAGGGTTAGGGTTAGGGTTTGAGCTAGGGTTAGGGTTAGGGTTTGAGCTAGGGTTAGGGTTAGGGTTAGGGTTTGAGCTAGGATTAGGGTTTGAGCTAGGGTTAGGGTTAGGGTTAGGGTTTGAGCTAGGGTTAGGGTTTGAGCTAGGGTAGGGTTAGGGTTTGAGCTAGGGTTAGGGTTAGGGTTTGAGCTAGGGTTAGGGTTAGGGTTTGAGCTAGGGTTAGGGTTTGAGCTAGGGTTAGGGTTAGGGTTAGGGTTTGAGCTAGGGTTAGGGTTAGGGTTAGGGGTTAGGGTTAGGGTTAGGGTTTGAGCTAGGGTTAGGGTTAGGGTTAGGGTTTGAGCTAGGGTTAGGGTTAGGGTTTGAGCTAGGGTTAGGGTTAGGGTTTGAGCTAGGGTTAGGGTTAGGGTTAGGGTTTGAGCTAGGGTTAGGGTTAGGGTTTGAGCTAGGGTTAGGGTTAGGGTTAGGGTTTGAGCTAGGGTTAGGGTTAGGGTTTGAGCTAGGGTTAGGGTGAGGGTTAGGGTTTGAGCTAGGGTTAGGGTTTGAGCTAGGGTTAGGGTTAGGGTTTGAGCTAGGGTTAGGGTTAGGGTTAGGGTTTGAGCTAGGGTTAGGGTTTGAGCTAGGGTTAGGGTTAGGGTTAGGGTTTGAGCTAGGGTTAGGGTTCGGGTTTGAGCTAGGGTTAGGGTTAGGGTTTGAGCTAGGGTTAGGGTTAGGGTTTGAGCTAAGGTTAGGGTTAGGGTTAGGGTTTGAGCTAGGGTTAGGGTTAGGGTTTGAGCTAGGGTTAGGATTAGGGTTAGGGTTTGAGCTAGGGTTAGGGTTAGGGTTTGAGCTAGGGTTAGGATTAGGGTTAGGGTTTGAGCTAGGGTTAGGGTTAGGGTTAGGGTTTGAGCTAGGGTTAGGGTTAGGGTTAGGGTTTGAGCTAGGGTTAGGGTTAGGGTTAGGGTTTGAGCTAGGGTTAGGGTTAGGGTTAGGGTTTGAGCTAGGGTTAGGGTTAGGTTTAGGGTTTGAGCTAGGGTTAGGGTTAGGGTTTGAGCTAGGATTAGGGTTAGGGTTAGGGTTTGAGCTAGGGTTAGGGTTAGGGTTTGAGCTAGGGTTAGGGTTAGGGTTAGGGTTTGAGCTAGGGTTAGGGTTAGGGTTTGAGCTAGGGTTAGGGTTAGGGTTAGGGTTTGAGCTAGGGTTAGGGTTAGGGTTAGGGTTTGAGCTAGGGTTAGGGTTAGGGTTAGGGTTTGAGCTAGGGTTAGGGTTAGGGTTAGGGTTTGAGCTAGGGTTAGGGTTTGAGCTAGGATTAGGGTTAGGGTTTGAGCTAGGGTTAGGGTTAGGGTTAGGGTTTGAGCTAGGGTTAGGGTTAGGGTTAGGGTTTGAGCTAGGGTTAGGGTTAGGGTTAGGGTTTCAGCTAGGGTTAGGGTTAGGTTTAGGGTTTGAGCTAGGGTTAGGGTTAGGGTTTGAGCTAGGGTTAGGGTTAGGATTAGGGTTTGAGCTAGGATTAGGGTTTGAGCTAGGGTTAGGGTTAGGGTTAGGGTTTGAGCTAGGGTTAGGGTTTGAGCTAGGGTTAGGGTTAGGGTTTGAGCTAGGGTTAGGGTTAGGGTTAGGGTTTGAGCTAGGGTTAGGGTTAGGGTTTGAGCTAGGGTTAGGGTTAGGGTTAGGGTTTGAGCTAGGGTTAGGGTTAGGGTTAGGGTTTGAGCTAGGGTTAGGGTTAGGGTTTGAGCTAGGGTTAGGGTTAGGGTTAGGGTTTGAGCTAGGGTTAGGGTTAGGGTTAGGGTTTGAGCTAGGGTTAGGGTTAGGGTTTGAGCTAGGGTTAGGGTTAGGGTTAGGGTTTGAGCTAGGGTTAGGGTTAGGGTTAGGGTTTGAGCTAGGGTTAGGGTTTGAGCTAGGGTTAGGGTTAGGGTTAGGGTTTGAGCTAGGGTTAGGGTTAGGGTTTGAGCTAGGGTTAGGGTTAGGGTTAGGGTTTGAGCTAGGGTTAGGGTTAGGGTTTGAGCTAGGGTTAGGGTTAGGGTTAGGGTTTGAGCTAGGGTTAGGGTTAGGGTTTGAGCTAGGGTTAGGGTTAGGGTTAGGGTTTGAGCTAGGGTTAGGGTTAGGGTTTGAGCTAGGGTTAGGGTTAGGGTTAGGGTTAGGGTTTGAGCTAGGGTTAGGGTTAGGGTTAGGGTTTGAGCTAGGGTTAGGGTTAGGGTTAGGGTTTGAGCTAGGGTTAGGGTTAGGGTTAGGGTTAGGGTTTGAGCTAGGGTTAGGGTTAGGGTTTGAGCTAGGGTTAGGGTTAGGGTTAGGGTTTGAGCTAGGGTTAGGGTTAGGGTTTGAGCTAGGGTTAGGGTTAGGGTTAGGGTTTGAGCTAGGGTTAGGGTTAGGGTTAGGGTTTGAGCTAGGGTTAGGGTTAGGGTTAGGGTTTGAGCTAGGGTTAGGGTTTGAGCTAGGGTTAGGGTTAGGGTTTGAGCTAGGGTTAGGGTTAGGGTTAGGGTTTGAGCTAGGGTTAGGGTTTGAGCTAGGGTTAGGGTTAGGGTTAGGGTTTGAGCTAGGGTTAGGGTTAGGGTTTGAGCTAGGGTTAGGGTTAGGGTTTGAGCTAGGGTTAGGGTTAGGGTTTGAGCTAAGGTTAGGGTTAGGGTTAGGGTTTGAGCTAGGGTTAGGGTTAGGGTTTGAGCTAGGGTTAGGATTAGGGTTAGGGTTTGAGCTAGGGTTAGGGTTAGGGTTTGAGCTAGGGTTAGGATTAGGGTTAGGGTTTGAGCTAGGGTTAGGGTTAGGGTTAGGGTTTGAGCTAGGGTTAGGGTTAGGGTTAGGGTTTGAGCTAGGGTTAGGGTTAGGGTTAGGGTTTGAGCTAGGGTTAGGGTTAGGGTTAGGGTTTGAGCTAGGGTTAGGGTTAGGTTTAGGGTTTGAGCTAGGGTTAGGGTTAGGGTTTGAGCTAGGATTAGGGTTAGGGTTAGGGTTTGAGCTAGGGTTAGGGTTAGGGTTTGAGCTAGGGTTAGGGTTAGGGTTAGGGTTTGAGCTAGGGTTAGGGTTAGGGTTTGAGCTAGGGTTAGGGTTAGGGTTAGGGTTTGAGCTAGGGTTAGGGTTAGGGTTAGGGTTTGAGCTAGGGTTAGGGTTAGGGTTAGGGTTTGAGCTAGGGTTAGGGTTAGGGTTAGGGTTTGAGCTAGGGTTAGGGTTAGGGTTAGGGTTTGAGCTAGGATTAGGGTTAGGGTTTGAGCTAGGGTTAGGGTTAGGGTTAGGGTTTGAGCTAGGGTTAGGGTTAGGGTTAGGGTTTGAGCTAGGGTTAGGGTTAGGGTTAGGGTTTCAGCTAGGGTTAGGGTTAGGTTTAGGGTTTGAGCTAGGGTTAGGGTTAGGGTTTGAGCTAGGGTTAGGGTTAGGATTAGGGTTTGAGCTAGGATTAGGGTTTGAGCTAGGGTTAGGGTTAGGGTTAGGGTTTGAGCTAGGGTTAGGGTTTGAGCTAGGGTTAGGGTTAGGGTTTGAGCTAGGGTTAGGGTTAGGGTTAGGGTTTGAGCTAGGGTTAGGGTTAGGGTTTGAGCTAGGGTTAGGGTTAGGGTTAGGGTTTGAGCTAGGGTTAGGGTTAGGGTTAGGGTTTGAGCTAGGGTTAGGGTTAGGGTTTGAGCTAGGGTTAGGGTTAGGGTTAGGGTTTGAGCTAGGGTTAGGGTTAGGGTTAGGGTTTGAGCTAGGGTTAGGGTTAGGGTTTGAGCTAGGGTTAGGGTTAGGGTTAGGGTTTGAGCTAGGGTTAGGGTTAGGGTTAGGGTTTGAGCTAGGGTTAGGGTTTGAGCTAGGGTTAGGGTTAGGGTTAGGGTTTGAGCTAGGGTTAGGGTTAGGGTTTGAGCTAGGGTTAGGGTTAGGGTTAGGGTTTGAGCTAGGGTTAGGGTTAGGGTTAGGGTTTGAGCTAGGGTTAGGGTTAGGGTTTGAGCTAGGGTTAGGGTTAGGGTTAGGGTTTGAGCTAGGGTTAGGGTTAGGGTTTGAGCTAGGGTTAGGGTTAGGGTTAGGGTTTGAGCTAGGGTTAGGGTTAGGGTTTGAGCTAGGGTTAGGGTTAGGGTTAGGGTTAGGGTTTGAGCTAGGGTTAGGGTTAGGGTTAGGGTTTGAGCTAGGGTTAGGGTTAGGGTTAGGGTTTGAGCTAGGGTTAGGGTTAGGGTTAGGGTTAGGGTTTGAGCTAGGGTTAGGGTTAGGGTTTGAGCTAGGGTTAGGGTTAGGGTTAGGGTTTGAGCTAGGGTTAGGGTTAGGGTTTGAGCTAGGGTTAGGGTTAGGGTTAGGGTTTGAGCTAGGGTTAGGGTTAGGGTTAGGGTTTGAGCTAGGGTTAGGGTTAGGGTTAGGGTTTGAGCTAGGGTTAGGGTTAGGGTTAGGGTTTGAGCTAGGATTAGGGTTAGGGTTTGAGCTAGGGTTAGGGTTAGGGTTAGGGTTTGAGCTAGGGTTAGGGTTAGGGTTAGGGTTTGAGCTAGGGTTAGGGTTAGGGTTAGGGTTTGAGCTAGGGTTAGGGTTAGGTTTAGGGTTTGAGCTAGGGTTAGGGTTAGGGTTTGAGCTAGGGTTAGGGTTAGGGTTAGGGTTTGAGCTAGGATTAGGGTTTGAGCTAGGGTTAGGGTTAGGGTTAGGGTTTGAGCTAGGGTTAGGGTTTGAGCTAGGGTTAGGGTTAGGGTTTGAGCTAGGGTTAGGGTTAGGGTTAGGGTTTGAGCTAGGGTTAGGGTTAGGGTTTGAGCTAGGGTTAGGGTTAGGGTTAGGGTTTGAGCTAGGGTTAGGGTTAGGGTTAGGGTTTGAGCTAGGGTTAGGGTTAGGGTTTGAGCTAGGGTTAGGGTTAGGGTTAGGGTTTGAGCTAGGGTTAGGGTTAGGGTTAGGGTTTGAGCTAGGGTTAGGGTTAGGGTTAGGGTTTGAGCTAGGGTTAGGGTTAGGGTTTGAGCTAGGGTTAGGGTTAGGGTTAGGGTTTGAGCTAGGGTTAGGGTTAGGGTTTGAGCTAGGGTTAGGGTTAGGGTTAGGGTTTGAGCTAGGGTTAGGGTTAGGGTTTGAGCTAGGGTTAGGGTTAGGGTTAGGGTTAGGGTTTGAGCTAGGGTTAGGGTTACTGTTTGAGCTAGGGTTAGGGTTAGGGTTAGGGTTTGAGCTAGGGTTAGGGTTAGGGTTTGAGCTAGGGTTAGGATTAGGGTTAGGGTTTGAGCTAGGGTTAGGGTTAGGGTTAGGGTTTGAGCTAGGGTTAGGGTTAGGGTTAGGGTTTGAGCTAGGGTTAGGGTTAGGGTTAGGGTTTGAGCTAGGGTTAGGGTTAGGGTTAGGGTTTGAGCTAGGGTTAGGGTTAGGGTTTGAGCTAGGGTTAGGGTTAGGGTTTGAGCTAGGGTTAGGGTTAGGGTTAGGGTTTGAGCTAGGGTTAGGGTTAGGGTTTGAGCTAGGGTTAGGGTTAGGGTTAAGGTTTGAGCTAGGGTTAGGGTTAGGGTTAGGGTTTGAGCTAGGGTTAGGGTTAGGGTTAGGGTTTGAGCTAGGGTTAGGTTTAGGGTTTGAGCTAGGGTTAGGGTTAGGGTTAGGGTTTGAGCTAGGGTTAGGGTTAGGGTTTGAGCTAGGGTTAGGGTTTGAGCTAGGATTAGGGTTTGAGCTAGGGTTAGGGTTAGGGTTAGGGTTTGAGCTAGGGTTAGGGTTTGAGCTAGGGTTAGGGTTAGGGTTTGAGCTAGGGTTAGGGTTAGGGTTAGGGTTTGAGCTAGGGTTAGGGTTAGGTTTAGGGTTTGAGCTAGGGTTAGGGTTAGGGTTTGAGCTAGGGTTAGGGTTAGGGTTAGGGTTTGAGCTAGGGTTAGGGTTAGGGTTTGAGCTAGGGTTAGGGTTAGGGTTAGGGTTTGAGCTAGGGTTAGGGTTAGGGTTTGAGCTAGGGTTAGGGTTAGGGTTAGGGTTTGAGCTAGGGTAAGGGTTAGGGTTAGGGTTTGAGCTAGGGTTAGGGTTAGGGTTAGGGTTAGGGTTTGAGCTAGGATTAGGGTTAGGGTTTGAGCTAGGGTTAGGGTTAGGGTTAGGGTTTGAGCTAGGGTTAGGGTTAGGGTTAGGGTTTGAGCTAGGGTTAGGGTTAGGGTTAGGGTTTGAGCTAGGGTTAGGGTTAGGTTTAGGGTTTGAGCTAGGGTTAGGGTTAGGGTTTGAGCTAGGGTTAGGGTTAGGGTTAGGGTTTGAGCTAGGATTAGGGTTTGAGCTAGGGTTAGGGTTAGGGTTAGGGTTTGAGCTAGGGTTAGGGTTTGAGCTAGGGTTAGGGTTAGGGTTTGAGCTAGGGTTAGGGTTAGGGTTAGGGTTTGAGCTAGGGTTAGGGTTAGGGTTTGAGCTAGGGTTAGGGTTAGGGTTAGGGTTTGAGCTAGGGTTAGGGTTAGGGTTAGGGTTTGAGCTAGGGTTAGGGTTAGGGTTTGAGCTAGGGTTAGGGTTAGGGTTAGGGTTTGAGCTAGGGTTAGGGTTAGGGTTAGGGTTTGAGCTAGGGTTAGGGTTAGGGTTAGGGTTTGAGCTAGGGTTAGGGTTAGGGTTTGAGCTAGGGTTAGGGTTAGGGTTAGGGTTTGAGCTAGGGTTAGGGTTAGGGTTAGGGTTTGAGCTAGGGTTAGGGTTAGGGTTTGAGCTAGGGTTAGGGTTACTGTTTGAGCTAGGGATAGGGTTAGGGTTAGGGTTTGAGCTAGGGTTAGGGTTAGGGTTTGAGCTAGGGTTAGGATTAGGGTTAGGGTTTGAGCTAGGGTTAGGGTTAGGGTTAGGGTTTGAGCTAGGGTTAGGGTTAGGGTTAGGGTTTGAGCTAGGGTTAGGGTTAGGGTTAGGGTTTGAGCTAGGGTTAGGGTTAGGGTTAGGGTTTGAGCTAGGGTTAGGGTTAGGGTTTGAGCTAGGGTTAGGGTTAGGGTTTGAGCTAGGGTTGGGGTTAGGGTTAGGGTTTGAGCTAGGGTTAGGGTTAGGGTTTGAGCTAGGGTTAGGGTTAGGGTTTGAGCTAGGGTTAGGGTTAGGGTTTGAGCTAGGGTTAGGGTTAGGGTTAGGGTTTGAGCTAGGGTTAGGGTTAGGGTTTGAGCTAGGGTTAGGGTTAGGGTTAGGGTTTGAGCTAGGATTAGGGTTTGAGCTAGGGTTAGGGTTAGGGTTAGGGTTTGAGCTAGGGTTAGGGTTTGAGCTAGGGTAGGGTTAGGGTTTGAGCTAGGGTTAGGGTTAGGGTTTGAGCTAGGGTTAGGGTTAGGGTTTGAGCTAGGGTTAGGGTTTGAGCTAGGGTTAGGGTTAGGGTTAGGGTTTGAGCTAGGGTTAGGGTTAGGGTTAGGGGTTAGGGTTAGGGTTAGGGTTTGAGCTAGGGTTAGGGTTAGGGTTAGGGTTTGAGCTAGGGTTAGGGTTAGGGTTTGAGCTAGGGTTAGGGTTAGGGTTTGAGCTAGGGTTAGGGTTAGGGTTAGGGTTTGAGCTAGGGTTAGGGTTAGGGTTTGAGCTAGGGTTAGGGTTAGGGTTAGGGTTTGAGCTAGGGTTAGGGTTTGAGCTAGGGTTAGGGTTAGGGTTAGGGTTTGAGCTAGGGTTAGGGTTAGGGTTTGAGCTAGGGTTAGGGTGAGGGTTAGGGTTTGAGCTAGGGTTAGGGTTTGAGCTAGGGTTAGGGTTAGGGTTTGAGCTAGGGTTAGGGTTAGGGTTAGGGTTTGAGCTAGGGTTAGGGTTTGAGCTAGGGTTAGGCTTAGGGTTAGGGTTTGAGCTAGGGTTAGGGTTAGGGTTTGAGCTAGGGTTAGGGTTAGGGTTTGAGCTAGGGTTAGGGTTAGGGTTTGAGCTAAGGTTAGGGTTAGGGTTAGGGTTTGAGCTAGGGTTAGGGTTAGGGTTTGAGCTAGGGTTAGGGTTAGGGTTTGAGCTAAGGTTAGGGTTAGGGTTAGGGTTTGAGCTAGGGTTAGGGTTTGAGCTAGGGTTAGGGTTAGGGTTTGAGCTATGGTTAGGGTTTGAGCTAGGGTTAGGGTTTAAGCTAGGGTTAGGGTTAGGGTTTGAGCTAGGGTTAGGGTTAGGTTTTGAGCTAGGGTTAGGGTTAGGGTTTGAGCTAGGGTTAGGGTTTGAGCTAGGGTTAGGGTTAGGGTTTGAGCTAGGGTTAGGGTTAGGGTTTGAGCTAGGGTTAGGGTTAGGGCTTGAGCTAGGGTTAGGGTTCGCTTTACGACCTTCCGTTCCGGAGCAAGTCACTTCCTTTCACTTACATAGCTGTATCTCAAGAACGGAAGGTCGTAGAGACTCGGGGACAAGTGTGGCGTGTTCAGAGACGTCGAAATATGTCTGACGGATCATGGTTCCGAATCTCTACGACCTTCCGTTCCCGCGTTATACTTCAGTTTATTTTCCCATTGAAGTGAAAGGGGTTTGGTGCGCCTATAATGAATGTGTGTATCTCGGCAACGGAAGGTCGTACAGACTCGGGACTAATGTCCGTCTAGGGGTTTATGTGGTCTCTGAGAACGCCAGTCTTTGTCCCGAGTCTCTACGACCTTCCGTTCCCGAGATACGACGTATCCAGTAGAGGGGATACTCAATATGTGTATCTCGGGAACGGAAGGTCGTAGAGACTTGGGGACAAGTCCGGCGTGTTCAGCGCCCCCGAAATATGGCAGACGGATCTTGGTTACAAGTTGCTCCGACCTTCGGTTCCCGAGTTATACTCAAGTTTATTTTCTCATTGGAGATGTATGTGGCTTGGCGCACCTATACTGAATATGTGTATCTCGGGAACGGAAGGTCATAGAGACTCGGGACCAACATGCGTCTGGGGGTTTCCGGGGTCTCTGAGAACGCCAGTCTTTGTCCCGAGTCTCTACGACCTTCCGTTCCCGAGATACGACATATCAAGTAGTTGGGATACTCAATATGTGTATCTCGGGAACGGAAGGCCGTAGAGACTTGGGGACAAGTCCGGCGTGTTCAGCGCCCCCGAAATATGGCAGACGGATCTTGGTTACAAGTTGCTCCGACCTTCGGTTCCCGAGTTATACTCAAGTTTATTTTCTCATTGGAGATGTATGTGGCTTGGCGCACCTATACTAAATGTGTGTATCTCGGGAACGGAAGGTCATAGAGACTCGGGACTAACATCCGTCTGGGGGTTTTCGGGGTCTCTGAGAACGCCAGTCTTTGTCCCGAGTCTCTACGACCTTCCGTTCCCGAGATACGACATATCAAGTAGAGGGGATACTCAATATGTGTATCTCGGGAACGGAAGGCCGTAGAGACTTGGGGACAAGTCCGGCGTGTTCAGCGCCCCCGAAATATGGCAGACGGATCTTGGTTACAAGTTGCTCCGACCTTCCGTTCCCGAGTTATACTCAAGTTTATTTTCTCATTGGAGATGTATGTGGCTTGGCGCACCTATACTGAATATGTGTATCTCGGGAACGGAAGGTCATAGAGACTCGGGAACAACATCCGTCTGGGGGTTTTCGGGGTCTCTGAGAACGCCAGTCTTTGTCCCGAGTCTCTACGACCTTCCCTTCCCGAGATATGACATATCCAATAGTGGGGGTATACTGGGTCTTAGACTAGGGTTAGGGTTCGGGTTGTTAGGGTTAGGGTTTGGTTTGGGCTAGGATTGGACTAGGGGTAGGGTTGGGGTTGGGCTAGGGTTAGGGTTGTTAGGGTTAGGACTAGGGTTAGGGTTAGGGTTAGGTTTGGACTAGGGTTAGGGTTAGGGTTGGGCTGGGGTTAGGGTTGAGCTAGGGTTAGGGTTAGGGTTTGAGCTAGGGTTAGGGTTAGGGTTTGAGCTAGGGTTAGGGTTTGAGCTAGGGTTAGGGTTTGAGCTAGGGTTAGGGTTAGGGTTAAGGTTTGAGCTAGGGTTAGGGGTTAGTGTTTGAGCTAGGGTTAGGGTTAGGGTTAGGGTTTGAGCTAGGGTTAGGGTTAGGGTCTGAGCTAGGGTTAGGGTTAGGGTTTGAGCTAGGGTTAGGGTTTGAGCTAGGGTTAGGGTTAGGGTTTGAGCTAGGGTTAGGGTTAGGGTTTGAGCTAGGGTTAGGGTTAGGGTTAGGGTTTGAGCTAGGGTTAGGGTTAGGGTTTGAGCTAGGGTTAGGGTTAGGTTTTGAGCTAGGGTTAGGGTTAGGGTTAGGGTTAGGGTTTGAGCAAGGGTTAGGGTTAGGGTTTGAGCTAGGGTTAGGGTTAGGGTTTGAGTTAGGGTTAGGGTTAGGGTTTGAGCTAGGTTAGGGTTAGGGTTTGAGCTAGGGTTAGGGTTAGGTTTAGGGTTTGAGCTAGGGTTAGGGTTAGGGTTAGGGTTAGGGTTTGAGCTAGGGTTAGGGTTAGGGTTAGGGTTTGAGCTAGGGTTCGGGTTAGCGTTTGAGCTAGGGTTAGGGTTAGGGTTTGAGCTAGGTTTAGGGTTAGGGTTAGGGTTTGAGCTAGGGTTAGGGTTAGGGTTTGAGCTTGGGTTAGGGTTAGGGTTAGGGTTTGAGCAAGGGTTAGGGTTTGAGCTAGGGTTAGGGTTTGAGCTAGGGTTAGGGTTAGGGTTAAGGTTTGAGCTAGGGTTAGGGGTTAGTGTTTGAGCTAGGGTTAGGGTTAGGGTTAGGGTTTGAGCTAGGGTTAGGGTTAGGGTCTGAGCTAGGGTTAGGGTTAGGGTTTGAGCTAGGGTTAGGGTTTGAGCTAGGGTTAGGGTTAGGGTTTGAGCTAGGGTTAGGGTTAGGGTTTGAGCTAGGGTTAGGGTTAGGGTTAGGGTTTGAGCTAGGGTTAGGGTTAGGGTTTGAGCTAGGGTTAGGGTTAGGGTTTGAGCTAGGGTTAGGGTTAGGGTTAGGGTTAGGGTTTGAGCAAGGGTTAGGGTTAGGGTTTGAGCTAGGGTTAGGGTTAGGGTTTGAGTTAGGGTTAGGGTTAGGGTTTGAGCTAGGGTTAGGGTTAGGGTTTGAGCTAGGGTTAGGGTTAGGGTTTGAGCTAGGGTTAGGGTTAGGTTTAGGGTTTGAGCTAGGGTTAGGGTTAGGGTTAGGGTTAGGGTTTGAGCTAGGGTTAGGGTTTGAGCTAGGGTTAGGGTTAGCGTTTGAGCTAGGGTTAGGGTTAGGGTTTGAGCTAGGGTTAGGGTTAGGGTTAGGTTTTGAGCTAGGGTTAGGGTTAGGGTTTGAGCTAGGGTTAGGGTTAGGGTTTGAGCTAGGGTTAGGGTTAGGGTTTGAGCTAGGGTTAGGGTTAGGGTTAGGGTTTGAGCTAGGGTTAGGGTTAGGGTTAGGGTTTGAGCTAGGGTTAGGGTTTGAGCTAGGGTTAGGGTTAGGGTTTGAGCTAGGGTTAGGGTTAGGGTTAGGGTTTGAGCTAGGGTTAGGGTTAGGGTTTGAGCTAGGGTTAGGGTTAGGGTTAGGGTTTGAGCTAGGGTTAGGGTTAGGGTTAAGGTTTGAGCTAGGGTTAGGGTTAGGGTTTGAGCTAGGGTTAGGGTTAGGGTTAGGGTTTGAGCTAGGGTTAGGGTTAGGGTTAGGGTTTGAGCTAGGGTTAGGGTTAGGGTTAGGGTTTGAGCTAGGGTTAGGGTTTGAGCTAGGGTTAGGGTTAGGGTTAGGGTTTGAGCTAGGGTTAGGGTTAGGGTTTGAGCTAGGGTTAGGGTTAGGATTAGGGTTTGAGCTAGGGTTAGGGTTAGGGTTTGAGCTAGGGTTAGGGTTAGGGTTAGGGTTAGGGTTTGAGCTAGGGTTAGGGTTACTGTTTGAGCTAGGGTTAGGGTTAGGGTTAGGGTTTGAGCTAGGGTTAGGGTTAGGGTTTGAGCTAGGGTTAGGATTAGGGTTAGGGTTTGACCTAGGGTTAGGGTTAGGGTTAGGGTTTGAGCTAGGGTTAGGGTTAGGGTTAGGGTTTGAGCTAGGGTTAGGGTTAGGGTTAGGGTTTGAGCTAGGGTTAGGGTTAGGGTTAGGGTTTGAGCTAGGGTTAGGGTTAGGGTTTGAGCTAGGGTTAGGGTTAGGGTTTGAGCTAGGGTTAGGGTTAGGGTTAGGGTTTGAGCTAGGGTTAGGGTTAGGGTTTGAGCTAGGGTTAGGGTTAGGGTTTGAGCTAGGGTTAGGGTTAGGGTTTGAGCTAGGGTTAGGGTTAGGGTTAGGGTTTGAGCTAGGGTTAGGGTTAGGGTTTGAGCTAGGGTTAGGGTTAGTGTTAGGGTTTGAGCTAGGATTAGGGTTTGAGCTAGGGTTAGGGTTAGGGTTAGGGTTTGAGCTAGGGTTAGGGTTTGAGCTAGGGTAGGATTAGGGTTTGAGCTAGGGTTAGGGTTAGGGTTTGAGCTAGGGTTAGGGTTAGGGTTTGAGCTAGGGTTAGGGTTAGGGTTAGGGTTTGAGCTAGGGTTAGGGTTAGGGTTAGGGTTTGAGCTAGGGTTAGGGTTAGGGTCTGAGCTAGGGTTAGGGTTAGGGTTTGAGCTAGGGTTAGGGTTTGAGCTAGGGTTAGGGTTAGGGTTTGAGCTAGGGTTAGGGTGAGGGTTTGAGCTAGGGTTAGGGTTAGGGTTAGGGTTTGAGCTAGGGTTAGGGTTAGGGTTTGAGCTAGGGTTAGGGTTAGGGTTTGAGCTAGGGTTAGGGTTAGGGTTAGGGTTAGGGTTTGAGCAAGGGTTAGGGTTAGGGTTTGAGCTAGGGTTAGGGTTAGGGTTTGAGTTAGGGTTAGGGTTAGGGTTTGAGCTAGGGTTAGGGTTAGGGTTTGAGCTAGGGTTAGGGTTAGGGTTAGGGTTAGGGTTTGAGCTAGGGTTAGGGTTTGAGCTAGGGTTAGGGTTAGCGTTTGAGCTAGGGTTAGGGTTAGGGTTTGAGCTAGGGTTAGGGTTAGGGTTAGGGTTTGAGCTAGGGTTAGGGTTAGGGTTTGAGCTAGGGTTAGGGTTAGGGTTTGAGCTAGGGTTAGGGTTAGGTTTAGGGTTTGAGCTAGGGTTAGGGTTAGGGTTAGGGTTTGAGCTAGGGTTAGGGTTAGGGTTAGGGTTTGAGCTAGGGTTAGGGTTTGAGCTAGGGTTAGGGTTAGGGTTTGAGCTAGGGTTAGGGTTAGGGTTAGGGTTTGAGCTAGGGTTAGGGTTAGGGTTTGAGCTAGGGTTAGGGTTAGGGTTAGGGTTTGAGCTAGGGTTAGGGTTAGGGTTAAGGTTTGAGCTAGGGTTAGGGTTAGGGTTTGAGCTAGGGTTAGGGTTAGGGTTAGGGTTTGAGCTAGGGTTAGGGTTAGGGTTAGGGTTTGAGCTAGGGTTAGGGTTTGAGCTAGGGTTAGGGTTAGGGTTAGGGTTTGAGCTAGGGTTAGGGTTAGGGTTTGAGCTAGGGTTAGGGTTAGGATTAGGGTTTGAGCTAGGGTTAGGGTTAGGGTTTGAGCTAGGGTTAGGGTTAGGGTTAGGGTTAAGGTTTGAGCTAGGGTTAGGGTTACTGTTTGAGCTAGGGTTAGGGTTAGGGTTAGGGTTTGAGCTAGGGTTAGGGTTAGGGTTTGAGCTAGGGTTAGGATTAGGGTTAGGGTTTGACCTAGGGTTAGGGTTAGGGTTAGGGTTTGAGCTAGGGTTAGGGTTAGGGTTAGGGTTTGAGCTAGGGTTAGGGTTAGGGTTAGGGTTTGAGCTAGGGTTAGGGTTAGGGTTAGGGTTTGAGCTAGGGTTAGGGTTAGGGTTTGAGCTAGGGTTAGGGTTAGGGTTTGAGCTAGGGTTAGGGTTAGGGTTTGAGCTAGGGTTAGGGTTAGGGTTTGAGCTAGGGTTAGGGTTAGGGTTTGAGCTAGGGTTAGGGTTAGGGTTAGGGTTTGAGCTAGGGTTAGGGTTAGGGTTTGAGCTAGGGTTAGGGTTAGGGTTAGGGTTTGAGCTAGGATTAGGGTTTGAGCTAGGGTTAGGGTTAGGGTTAGGGTTTGAGCTAGGGTTAGGGTTTGAGCTAGGGTAGGATTAGGGTTTGAGCTAGGGTTAGGGTTAGGGTTTGAGCTAGGGTTAGGGTTAGGGTTTGAGCTAGGGTGAGGGTTAGGGTTAGGGTTTGAGCTAGGGTTAGGGTTAGGGTTAGGGTTTGAGCTAGGGTTAGGGTTAGGGTCTGAGCTAGGGTTAGGGTTAGGGTTTGAGCTAGGGTTAGGGTTTGAGCTAGGGTTAGGGTTAGGGTTTGAGCTAGGGTTAGGGTTAGGGTTTGAGCTAGGGTTAGGGTTAGGGTTAGGGTTTGAGCTAGGGTTAGGGTTAGGGTTTGAGCTAGGGTTAGGGTTAGGGTTTGAGCTAGGGTTAGGGTTAGGGTTAGGGTTAGGGTTTGAGCAAGGGTTAGGGTTAGGGTTTGAGCTAGGGTTAGGGTTAGGGTTTGAGTTAGGGTTAGGGTTAGGGTTTGAGCTAGGGTTAGGGTTAGGGTTTGAGCTAGGGTTAGGGTTAGGTTTAGGGTTTGAGCTAGGGTTAGGGTTAGGGTTAGGGTTAGGGTTTGAGCTAGGGTTAGGGTTAGGGTTAGGGTTTGAGCTAGGGTTAGGGTTAGCGTTTGAGCTAGGGTTAGGGTTAGGGTTTGAGCTAGGTTTAGGGTTAGGGTTAGGGTTTGAGCTAGGGTTAGGGTTAGGGTTTGAGCTAGGGTTAGGGTTAGGGTTAGGGTTTGAGCAGGGGTTAGGGTTAGGGTTTGAGCTAGGGTTAGGGTTAGGGTTTGAGTTAGGGTTAGGGTTAGGGTTTGAGCTAGGGTTAGGGTTAGGGTTTGAGCTAGGGTTAGGGTTAGGGTTTGAGCTAGGGTTAGGGTTAGGTTTAGGGTTTGAGCTAGGGTTAGGGTTAGGGTTAGGGTTAGGGTTTGAGCTAGGGTTAGGGTTAGGGTTAGGGTTTGAGCTAGGGTTAGGGTTAGGGTTAGGGTTTGAGCTAGGGTTAGGGTTAGGGTCTGAGCTAGGGTTAGGGTTAGGGTTTGAGCTAGGGTTAGGGTTTGAGCTAGGGTTAGGGTTAGGGTTTGAGCTAGGGTTAGGGTTAGGGTTTGAGCTAGGGTTAGGGTTAGGGTTAGGGTTTGAGCTAGGGTTAGGGTTAGGGTTTGAGCTAGGGTTAGGGTTAGGGTTTGAGCTAGGGTTAGGGTTAGGGTTAGGGTTAGGGTTTGAGCAAGGGTTAGGGTTAGGGTTTGAGCTAGGGTTAGGGTTAGGGTTTGAGTTAGGGTTAGGGTTAGGGTTTGAGCTAGGGTTAGGGTTAGGGTTTGAGCTAGGGTTAGGGTTAGGTTTAGGGTTTGAGCTAGGGTTAGGGTTAGGGTTAGGGTTAGGGTTTGAGCTAGGGTTAGGGTTAGGGTTAGGGTTTGAGCTAGGGTTAGGGTTAGCGTTTGAGCTAGGGTTAGGGTTAGGGTTTGAGCTAGGTTTAGGGTTAGGGTTAGGGTTTGAGCTAGGGTTAGGGTTAGGGTTTGAGCTAGGGTTAGGGTTAGGGTTAGGGTTTGAGCAGGGGTTAGGGTTAGGGTTTGAGCTAGGGTTAGGGTTAGGGTTTGAGTTAGGGTTAGGGTTAGGGTTTGAGCTAGGGTTAGGGTTAGGGTTTGAGCTAGGGTTAGGGTTAGGGTTTGAGCTAGGGTTAGGGTTAGGTTTAGGGTTTGAGCTAGGGTTAGGGTTAGGGTTAGGGTTAGGGTTTGAGCTAGGGTTAGGGTTTGAGCTAGGGTTAGGGTTAGCGTTTGAGCTAGGGTTAGGGTTAGGGTTTGAGCTAGGGTTAGGGTTAGGGTTAGGGTTTGAGCTAGGGTTAGGGTTAGGGTTTGAGCTAGGGTTAGGGTTAAGGTTTGAGCTAGGGTTAGGGTTAGGGTTAGGGTTTGAGCTAGGGTTAGGGTTAGGGTTAGGGTTTGAGCTAGGGTTAGGGTTAGGGTTAGGGTTTGAGCTAGGGTTAGGGTTTGAGCTAGGGTTAGGGTTAGGGTTTGAGCTAGGGTTAGGGTTAGGGTTAGGGTTTGAGCTAGGGTTAGGGTTAGGGTTTGAGCTAGGGTTAGGGTTAGGGTTAGGGTTTGAGCTAGGGTTAGGGTTAGGGTTAGGGTTTGAGCTAGGGTTAGGGTTAGGGTTTGAGCTAGGGTTAGGGTTAGGGTTAGGGTTTGAGCTAGGGTTAGGGTTAGGGTTAGGGTTTGAGCTAGGGTTAGGGTTAGGGTTAGGGTTTGAGCTAGGGTTAGGGTTAGGGTTTGAGCTAGGGTTAGGGTTAGGGTTTGAGCTAAGGTTAGGGTTAGGGTTAGGGTTTGAGCTAGGGTTAGGGTTTGAGCTAGGGTTAGGGTTAGGGTTTGAGCTATGGTTAGGGTTTGAGCTAGGGTTAGGGTTAGGGTTTGAGCTAGGGTTAGGGTTAGGTTTTGAGCTAGGGTTAGGGTTAGGGTTTGAGCTAGGGTTAGGGTTTGAGCTAGGGTTAGGGTTAGGGTTTGAGCTATGGTTAGGGTTTGAGCTAGGGTTAGGTTTAGGGTTTGAGCTAGGGTTAGGGTTAGGGTTAGGGTTAGGGTTTGAGCTAGGGTTAGGGTTAGGGTTAGGGTTTGAGCTAGGGTTAGGGTTAGCGTTTGAGCTAGGGTTAGGGCTAGGGTTTGAGCTAGGGTTAGGGTTAGGGTTAGGGTTTGAGCTAGGGTTAGGGTTAGGGTTTGAGCTAGGGTTAGGGTTAGGGTTTGAGCTAGGGTTAGGGTTAGGGTTTGAGCTAGGGTTAGGGTTAGGGTTAGGGTTTGAGCTAGGGTTAGGGTTAGGGTTAGGGTTTGAGCTAGGGTTAGGGTTAGGGTTAGGGTTTGAGCTAGGGTTAGGGTGTGAGCTAGGGTTAGGGTTAGGGTTTGAGCTAGGGTTAGGGTTAGTGTTAGGGTTTGAGCTAGGGTTAGGGTTAGGGTTTGAGCTAGGGTTAGGGTTAGGGTTAGGGTTTGAGCTAGGGTTAGGGTTAGGGTTTGAGCTAGGGTTAGGGTTAGGGTTAGGGTTTGAGCTAGGGTTAGGGTTAGGTTTAGGGTTTGAGCTAGGGTTAGGGTTAGGGTTAGGGTTTGAGCTAGGGTTAGGGTTAGGGTTTGAGCTAGGGTTAGGGTTAGGGTTAGGGTTTGAGCTAGGGTTAGGGTTAGGGTTAGGGTTTGAGCTAGGGTGAGGGTTAGGGTTAGGGTTTGAGCTAGGGTTAGGGTTAGGGTTAGGGTTTGAGCTAGGGTTAGGGTTAGGGTTTGAGCTAGGGTTAGGGTTAGGGTTTGAGCTAGGGTTAGGGTTAGGGTTTGAGCTAGGGTTAGGGTTAGGGTTAGGGTTTGAGCTAGGGTTAGGGTTAGGGTTTGAGCTAGGGTTAGGGTTAGGGTTAGGGTTTGAGCTAGGGTTAGGGTTAGGGTTTGAGCTAGGGTTAGGGTTAGGGTTAGGGTTTGAGCTAGGGTTAGGGTTAGGGTTTGAGCTAGGGTTAGGGTTAGGGTTAGGGTTTGAGCTAGGGTTAGGGTTAGGGTTAGGGTTTGAGCTAGGGTTAGGGTTAGGGTTAGGGTTTGAGCTAGGGTTAGGGTTAGGGTTTGAGCTAGGGTTAGGGTTAGGGTTAGGGTTAGGGTTAGGGTTTGAGCTAGGGTTAGGGTTAGGGTTAGGGTTTGAGCTAGGATTAGGGTTTGAGCTAGGGTTAGGGTTAGGGTTTGAGCTAGGGTTAGGGTTAGGGTTAGGGTTTGAGCTAGGGTTAGGGTTAGGGTTTGAGCTAGGGTTAGGGTTAGGGTTTGAGCTAGGGTTAGGGTTAGGGTTAGGGTTTGAGCTAGGGTTAGGGTTAGGGTTTGAGCTAGGGCTAGGGTTAGGGTTAGGGTTTGAGCTATGGTTAGGGTTAGGGTTTGAGCTAGGGTTAGGGTTAGGGTTTGAGCTAGGGTTAGGGTTAGGGTTTGAGCTAGGGTTAGGGTTAGGGTTAGGGTTTGAGCTAGGGTTAGGGTTAGGGTTTGAGCTAGGGTTAGGGTTAGGGTTTGAGCTAAGGTTAGGGTTAGCGTTAGGGTTTGAGCTAGGGTTAGGGTTTGAGCTAGGGTTAGGGTTAGGGTTTGAGCTATGGTTAGGGTTTGAGCTAGGGTTAGGGTTAGGGTTTGAGCTAGGGTTAGGGTTAGGGTTTGAGCTAGGGTTAGGGTTAGGTTTTGAGCTAGGGTTAGGGTTAGGGTTTGAGCTAGGGTTAGGGTTTGAGCTAGGGTTAGGGTTAGGGTTTGAGCTAGGGTTAGGGTTAGGGTTTGAGCTAGGGTTAGGGTTAGGGCTTGAGCTAGGGTTAGGGTTCGCTTTACGACCTTCCGTTCCGGAGCAAGTCACTTCCTTTCACTTACATAGCTGTATCTCAAGAACGGAAGGTCGTAGAGACTCGGCGACAAGTGTGGCGTGTTCAGAGACGCCGAAATATGTCTGACGGATCATGGTTCCGAATCTCTACGACCTTCCGTTCCCGCGTTATAATTAAGTTTATTTTCCCATTGAAGTGAAAGGGGTTTGGTGCGCCTATAATGAATGTGTGTATCTCGGCAACGGAAGGTCGTACAGACTCGGGACTAATGTCCGTCTAGGGGTTTATGTGGTCTCTGAGAACGCCAGTCTTTGTCCCGAGTCTCTACGACCTTCCGTTCCCGAGATACGACGTATCCAGTAGAGGGGATACTCAATATGTGTATCTCGGGAACGGAAGGTCGTAGAGACTTGGGGACAAGTCCGGCGTGTTCAGCGCCCCCGAAATATGGCAGACGGATCTTGGTTACAAGTTGCTCCGACCTTCGGTTCTGGAGTTATACTCAAGTTTATTTTCTCATTGGAGATGTATGTGGCTTGGCGCACCTATACTGAATATGTGTATCTCGGGAACGGAAGGTCATAGAGACTCGGGAACAACATCCGTCTGGGGGTTTTCGGGGTCTCTGAGAACGCCAGTCTTTGTCCCGAGTCTCTACGACCTTCCCTTCCCGAGATATGACATATCCAATAGTGGGGGTATACTGGGTCTTAGACTAGGGTTAGGGTTCGGGTTGTTACGGTTAGGGTTTGGGTTGGGCTAGGATTGGACTAGGGGTAGGGTTGGGGTTGGGCTAGGGTTAGGGTTAGGGTTTGAGCTAGGGTTAGGGTTAGGGTTAGGGTTTGAGCTAGGGTTAGGGTTAGGGTTAGGGTTTGAGCTAGGGTTAGGGTTAGGGTTAGGGTTTGAGCTAGGGTTAGGGTTTGAGCTAGGGTTAGGGTTAGGGTTTGAGCTAGGGTTAGGGTTAGGGTTAGGGTTTGAGCTAGGGTTAGGGTTAGGGTTTGAGCTAGGGTTAGGGTTAGGGTTAGGGTTTGAGCTAGGGTTAGGGTTAGGGTTAGGGTTTGAGCTAGGGTTAGGGTTAGGGTTTGAGCTAGGGTTAGGGTTAGGGTTAGGGTTTGAGCTAGGGTTAGGGTTAGGGTTAGGGTTTGAGCTAGGGTTAGGGTTAGGGTTAGGGTTTGAGCTAGGGTTAGGGTTAGGGTTTGAGCTAGGGTTAGGGTTAGGGTTTGAGCTAAGGTTAGGGTTAGGGTTAGGGTTTGAGCTAGGGTTAGGGTTTGAGCTAGGGTTAGGGTTAGGGTTTGAGCTATGGTTAGGGTTTGAGCTAGGGTTAGGGTTAGGGTTTGAGCTAGGGTTAGGGTTAGGTTTTGAGCTAGGGTTAGGGTTAGGGTTTGAGCTAGGGTTAGGGTTTGAGCTAGGGTTAGGGTTAGGGTTTGAGCTATGGTTAGGGTTTGAGCTAGGGTTAGGTTTAGGGTTTGAGCTAGGGTTAGGGTTAGGGTTAGGGTTAGGGTTTGAGCTAGGGTTAGGGTTAGGGTTAGGGTTTGAGCTAGGGTTAGGGTTAGCGTTTGAGCTAGGGTTAGGGCTAGGGTTTGAGCTAGGGTTAGGGTTAGGGTTAGGGTTTGAGCTAGGGTTAGGGTTAGGGTTTGAGCTAGGGTTAGGGTTAGGGTTTGAGCTAGGGTTAGGGTTAGGGTTTGAGCTAGGGTTAGGGTTAGGGTTAGGGTTTGAGCTAGGGTTAGGGTTAGGGTTAGGGTTTGAGCTAGGGTTAGGGTTAGGGTTAGGGTTTGAGCTAGGGTTAGGGTGTGAGCTAGGGTTAGGGTTAGGGTTTGAGCTAGGGTTAGGGTTAGTGTTAGGGTTTGAGCTAGGGTTAGGGTTAGGGTTTGAGCTAGGGTTAGGGTTAGGGTTAGGGTTTGAGCTAGGGTTAGGGTTAGGGTTTGAGCTAGGGTTAGGGTTAGGGTTAGGGTTTGAGCTAGGGTTAGGGTTAGGTTTAGGGTTTGAGCTAGGGTTAGGGTTAGGGTTAGGGTTTGAGCTAGGGTTAGGGTTAGGGTTTGAGCTAGGGTTAGGGTTAGGGTTAGGGTTTGAGCTAGGGTTAGGGTTAGGGTTAGGGTTTGAGCTAGGGTGAGGGTTAGGGTTAGGGTTTGAGCTAGGGTTAGGGTTAGGGTTAGGGTTTGAGCTAGGGTTAGGGTTAGGGTTTGAGCTAGGGTTAGGGTTAGGGTTTGAGCTAGGGTTAGGGTTAGGGTTTGAGCTAGGGTTAGGGTTAGGGTTAGGGTTTGAGCTAGGGTTAGGGTTAGGGTTTGAGCTAGGGTTAGGGTTAGGGTTAGGGTTTGAGCTAGGGTTAGGGTTAGGGTTTGAGCTAGGGTTAGGGTTAGGGTTAGGGTTTGAGCTAGGGTTAGGGTTAGGGTTTGAGCTAGGGTTAGGGTTAGGGTTAGGGTTTGAGCTAGGGTTAGGGTTAGGGTTAGGGTTTGAGCTAGGGTTAGGGTTAGGGTTAGGGTTTGAGCTAGGGTTAGGGTTAGGGTTTGAGCTAGGGTTAGGGTTAGGGTTAGGGTTAGGGTTTGAGCTAGGGTTAGGGTTAGGGTTAGGGTTTGAGCTAGGATTAGGGTTTGAGCTAGGGTTAGGGTTAGGGTTTGAGCTAGGGTTAGGGTTAGGGTTAGGGTTTGAGCTAGGGTTAGGGTTAGGGTTTGAGCTAGGGTTAGGGTTAGGGTTTGAGCTAGGGTTAGGGTTAGGGTTAGGGTTTGAGCTAGGGTTAGGGTTAGGGTTTGAGCTAGGGCTAGGGTTAGGGTTAGGGTTTGAGCTATGGTTAGGGTTAGGGTTTGAGCTAGGGTTAGGGTTAGGGTTTGAGCTAGGGTTAGGGTTAGGGTTTGAGCTAGGGTTAGGGTTAGGGTTAGGGTTTGAGCTAGGGTTAGGGTTAGGGTTTGAGCTAGGGTTAGGGTTAGGGTTTGAGCTAAGGTTAGGGTTAGCGTTAGGGTTTGAGCTAGGGTTAGGGTTTGAGCTAGGGTTAGGGTTAGGGTTTGAGCTATGGTTAGGGTTTGAGCTAGGGTTAGGGTTAGGGTTTGAGCTAGGGTTAGGGTTAGGGTTTGAGCTAGGGTTAGGGTTAGGTTTTGAGCTAGGGTTAGGGTTAGGGTTTGAGCTAGGGTTAGGGTTTGAGCTAGGGTTAGGGTTAGGGTTTGAGCTAGGGTTAGGGTTAGGGTTTGAGCTAGGGTTAGGGTTAGGGCTTGAGCTAGGGTTAGGGTTCGCTTTACGACCTTCCGTTCCGGAGCAAGTCACTTCCTTTCACTTACATAGCTGTATCTCAAGAACGGAAGGTCGTAGAGACTCGGCGACAAGTGTGGCGTGTTCAGAGACGCCGAAATATGTCTGACGGATCATGGTTCCGAATCTCTACGACCTTCCGTTCCCGCGTTATAATTAAGTTTATTTTCCCATTGAAGTGAAAGGGGTTTGGTGCGCCTATAATGAATGTGTGTATCTCGGCAACGGAAGGTCGTACAGACTCGGGACTAATGTCCGTCTAGGGGTTTATGTGGTCTCTGAGAACGCCAGTCTTTGTCCCGAGTCTCTACGACCTTCCGTTCCCGAGATACGACGTATCCAGTAGAGGGGATACTCAATATGTGTATCTCGGGAACGGAAGGTCGTAGAGACTTGGGGACAAGTCCGGCGTGTTCAGCGCCCCCGAAATATGGCAGACGGATCTTGGTTACAAGTTGCTCCGACCTTCGGTTCTGGAGTTATACTCAAGTTTATTTTCTCATTGGAGATGTATGTGGCTTGGCGCACCTATACTGAATATGTGTATCTCGGGAACGGAAGGTCATAGAGACTCGGGAACAACATCCGTCTGGGGGTTTTCGGGGTCTCTGAGAACGCCAGTCTTTGTCCCGAGTCTCTACGACCTTCCCTTCCCGAGATATGACATATCCAATAGTGGGGGTATACTGGGTCTTAGACTAGGGTTAGGGTTCGGGTTGTTACGGTTAGGGTTTGGGTTGGGCTAGGATTGGACTAGGGGTAGGGTTGGGGTTGGGCTAGGGTTAGGGTTAGGGTTTGAGCTAGGGTTAGGGTTAGGGTTAGGGTTAGGGTTTGAGCTAGGGTTAGGGTTAGGGTTAGGGTTTGAGCTAGGGTTAGGGTTAGGGTTAGGGTTTGAGCTAGGGTTAGGGTTTGAGCTAGGGTTAGGGTTAGGGTTTGAGCTAGGGTTAGGGTTAGGGTTAGGGTTTGAGCTAGGGTTAGGGTTAGGGTTTGAGCTAGGGTTAGGGTTAGGGTTAGGGTTTGAGCTAGGGTTAGGGTTAGGGTTAGGGTTTGAGCTAGGGTTAGGGTTAGGGTTTGAGCTAGGGTTAGGGTTAGGGTTAGGGTTTGAGCTAGGGTTAGGGTTAGGGTTAGGGTTTGAGCTAGGGTTAGGGTTAGGGTTAGGGTTTGAGCTAGGGTTAGGGTTAGGGTTTGAGCTAGGGTTAGGGTTAGGGTTTGAGCTAAGGTTAGGGTTAGGGTTAGGGTTTGAGCTAGGGTTAGGGTTTGAGCTAGGGTTAGGGTTAGGGTTTGAGCTATGGTTAGGGTTTGAGCTAGGGTTAGGGTTAGGGTTTGAGCTAGGGTTAGGGTTAGGTTTTGAGCTAGGGTTAGGGTTAGGGTTTGAGCTAGGGTTAGGGTTTGAGCTAGGGTTAGGGTTAGGGTTTGAGCTATGGTTAGGGTTTGAGCTAGGGTTAGGTTTAGGGTTTGAGCTAGGGTTAGGGTTAGGGTTAGGGTTAGGGTTTGAGCTAGGGTTAGGGTTAGGGTTAGGGTTTGAGCTAGGGTTAGGGTTAGCGTTTGAGCTAGGGTTAGGGCTAGGGTTTGAGCTAGGGTTAGGGTTAGGGTTAGGGTTTGAGCTAGGGTTAGGGTTAGGGTTTGAGCTAGGGTTAGGGTTAGGGTTTGAGCTAGGGTTAGGGTTAGGGTTTGAGCTAGGGTTAGGGTTAGGGTTAGGGTTTGAGCTAGGGTTAGGGTTAGGGTTAGGGTTTGAGCTAGGGTTAGGGTTAGGGTTAGGGTTTGAGCTAGGGTTAGGGTGTGAGCTAGGGTTAGGGTTAGGGTTTGAGCTAGGGTTAGGGTTAGTGTTAGGGTTTGAGCTAGGGTTAGGGTTAGGGTTTGAGCTAGGGTTAGGGTTAGGGTTAGGGTTTGAGCTAGGGTTAGGGTTAGGGTTTGAGCTAGGGTTAGGGTTAGGGTTAGGGTTTGAGCTAGGGTTAGGGTTAGGTTTAGGGTTTGAGCTAGGGTTAGGGTTAGGGTTAGGGTTTGAGCTAGGGTTAGGGTTAGGGTTTGAGCTAGGGTTAGGGTTAGGGTTAGGGTTAGGGTTTGAGCTAGGGTTAGGGTTAGGGTTAGGGTTTGAGCTAGGGTGAGGGTTAGGGTTAGGGTTTGAGCTAGGGTTAGGGTTAGGGTTAGGGTTTGAGCTAGGGTTAGGGTTAGGGTTTGAGCTAGGGTTAGGGTTAGGGTTTGAGCTAGGGTTAGGGTTAGGGTTTGAGCTAGGGTTAGGGTTAGGGTTAGGGTTTGAGCTAGGGTTAGGGTTAGGGTTTGAGCTAGGGTTAGGGTTAGGGTTAGGGTTTGAGCTAGGGTTAGGGTTAGGGTTTGAGCTAGGGTTAGGGTTAGGGTTAGGGTTTGAGCTAGGGTTAGGGTTAGGGTTTGAGCTAGGGTTAGGGTTAGGGTTAGGGTTTGAGCTAGGGTTAGGGTTAGGGTTAGGGTTTGAGCTAGGGTTAGGGTTAGGGTTTGAGCTAGGGTTAGGGTTAGGGTTAGGGTTAGGGTTAGGGTTTGAGCTAGGGTTAGGGTTAGGGTTAGGGTTTGAGCTAGGATTAGGGTTTGAGCTAGGGTTAGGGTTAGGGTTTGAGCTAGGG
Source organism: Chaunax sp. Z400 (assembly GCA_037577475.1). Classification (NCBI taxonomy): domain Eukaryota; kingdom Metazoa; phylum Chordata; class Actinopteri; order Lophiiformes; family Chaunacidae; genus Chaunax; species Chaunax sp. Z400. The sequence continues at coordinate 3,306,177 of CM075187.1, forward strand.
TTAGGGTTAGGGTTAGGGTTTGAGCTAGGGTTAGGGTTAGGGTTTGAGCTAGGGTTAGGGTTAGGGTTTGAGCTAGGGTTAGGGTTAGGGTTAGGGTTTGAGCTAGGGTTAGGGTTAGGGTTTGAGCTAGGGCTAGGGTTAGGGTTAGGGTTTGAGCTATGGTTAGGGTTAGGGTTTGAGCTAGGGTTAGGGTTAGGGTTTGAGCTAGGGTTAGGGTTAGGGTTTGAGCTAGGGTTAGGGTTAGGGTTAGGGTTTGAGCTAGGGTTAGGGTTAGGGTTTGAGCTAGGGTTAGGGTTAGGGTTTGAGCTAAGGTTAGGGTTAGCGTTAGGGTTTGAGCTAGGGTTAGGGTTTGAGCTAGGGTTAGGGTTAGGGTTTGAGCTATGGTTAGGGTTTGAGCTAGGGTTAGGGTTAGGGTTTGAGCTAGGGTTAGGGTTAGGGTTTGAGCTAGGGTTAGGGTTAGGTTTTGAGCTAGGGTTAGGGTTAGGGTTTGAGCTAGGGTTAGGGTTTGAGCTAGGGTTAGGGTTAGGGTTTGAGCTAGGGTTAGGGTTAGGGTTTGAGCTAGGGTTAGGGTTAGGGCTTGAGCTAGGGTTAGGGTTCGCTTTACGACCTTCCGTTCCGGAGCAAGTCACTTCCTTTCACTTACATAGCTGTATCTCAAGAACGGAAGGTCGTAGAGACTCGGCGACAAGTGTGGCGTGTTCAGAGACGCCGAAATATGTCTGACGGATCATGGTTCCGAATCTCTACGACCTTCCGTTCCCGCGTTATAATTAAGTTTATTTTCCCATTGAAGTGAAAGGGGTTTGGTGCGCCTATAATGAATGTGTGTATCTCGGCAACGGAAGGTCGTACAGACTCGGGACTAATGTCCGTCTAGGGGTTTATGTGGTCTCTGAGAACGCCAGTCTTTGTCCCGAGTCTCTACGACCTTCCGTTCCCGAGATACGACGTATCCAGTAGAGGGGATACTCAATATGTGTATCTCGGGAACGGAAGGTCGTAGAGACTTGGGGACAAGTCCGGCGTGTTCAGCGCCCCCGAAATATGGCAGACGGATCTTGGTTACAAGTTGCTCCGACCTTCGGTTCTGGAGTTATACTCAAGTTTATTTTCTCATTGGAGATGTATGTGGCTTGGCGCACCTATACTGAATATGTGTATCTCGGGAACGGAAGGTCATAGAGACTCGGGAACAACATCCGTCTGGGGGTTTTCGGGGTCTCTGAGAACGCCAGTCTTTGTCCCGAGTCTCTACGACCTTCCCTTCCCGAGATATGACATATCCAATAGTGGGGGTATACTGGGTCTTAGACTAGGGTTAGGGTTCGGGTTGTTACGGTTAGGGTTTGGGTTGGGCTAGGATTGGACTAGGGGTAGGGTTGGGGTTGGGCTAGGGTTAGGGTTAGGGTTGTTAGGGTTGGGCTGGGGTTAGGGTTGAGCTAGGGTTAGGGTTAGGGTTTGAGCTAGGGTTAGGGTTTGAGCTAGGGTTAGGGTTTGAGCTAGGGTTAGGGTTAGGGTTAGGGTTTGAGCTAGGGTTAGGGTTTGAGCTAGGGTTAGGGTTTGAGCTAGGGTTAGGGTTAGGGTTAGGGTTTGAGCTAGGGTTAGGGGTTAGGGTTTGAGCTAGGGTTAGGGTTAGGGTTTGAGCTAGGGTTAGGGTTAGGGTCTGAGCTAGGGTTAGGGTTAGGGTTTGAGCTAGGGTTAGGGTTAGGGTTAGGGTTAGGGTCTGAGCTAGGGTTAGGGTTAGGGTTAGGGTTAGGGTTTGAGCTAGGGTTAGGGTTTGAGCTAGGGTTAGGGTTAGGGTTTGAGCTAGGGTTAGGGTTAGGGTTTGAGCTAGGGTTAGGGTTAGGGTTAGGGTTTGAGCTAGGGTTAGGGTTAGGGTTTGAGCTAGGGTTAGGGTTAGGGTTTGAGCTAGGGTTAGGGTTAGGGTTAGGGTTTGAGCTAGGGTTAGGGTTAGGGTTAGGGTTTGAGCTAGGGTTAGGGTTAGGGTTTGAGCTAGGGTTAGGGTTAGGGTTAGGGTTTGAGCTAGGGTTAGGGTTAGGGTTAGGGTTTAAGCTAGGGTTAGGGTTAGGGTTAGGGTTTGAGCTAGTGTTAGCGTTTGAGTTAGTGTTAGGGTTGGAGCTAGGGTTAGGGTTAGGGTTAGGGTTTGAGCTAGGGTTAGGGTTAGGGTTTTAGCTAGGGTTAGGGTTAGGGTTAGGGTTTGAGCTAGGGTTAGGGTTAGGGTTTGAGCTAGGGTTAGGGTTAGGGTTAGGGTTTGAGCTAGGGTTAGGGTTAGGGTTAGGGTTTGAGCTAGGGTTAGGGTTAGGGTTAGGGTTTGAGCTAGGGTTAGGGTTAGGGTTAGGGTTTGAGCTAGGGTTAGGGTTAGGGTTAGGGTTTGAGCTAGGGTTAGGGTTAGGGTTTGAGCTAGGGTTAGGGTTTGAGCTAGGGTTAGGGTTAGGGTTTGAGCTAGGGTTAGGGTTAGGGTTAGGGTTTGAGCTAGGGTTAGGGTTAGGGTTTGAGCTAGGGTTAGGGTTAGGGTTTGAGCGAGGGTTAGGGTTAGGGCTAGGGTTTGAGCTAGGGTTAGGGTTAGGGTTTGAGCTAGGGTTAGGGTTAGGGTTTGAGCTAGGGTTAGGGTTAGGGTTAGGGTTTGAGCTAGGGTTAGGGTTAGGGTTAGGGTTTTAGCTAGGGTTAGGGTTAGGGTTTGAGCTAGGGTTAGGGTTTGAGCTAGGGTTAGGGTTTGAGCTAGGGTTAGGGTTAGGGTTTGAGCTAGGGTTAGGGTTAGGGTTTGAGCTAGGGTTAGGGTTAGGGTTAGGGTTTGAGTCGGGTTAGGGTTAGGGTTTGAGCTAGGGTTAGGGTTAGGGTTTGAGCTAGGGTTAGGTTTAGGGTTATGGCTAGGAACGGGGCTAGGGTTAGGGTTAGGGTTAGGGTTTGGGTTATGGCTAGGGTTAGGGTTTGGGTTATGATTAGGGTTAGGGTTAGGGTTATGGCTAGGAACGGGGCTAGGGTTAGGGTTACGGCTAGGGTTAGGGTTAGGGTTAGGGGTTAGGGTTAGGGTTACGGTTACGGTTAGGGTTAGGGTTGGGGTTAGGGCTAGGGTTAGGGTTAGGGTTAACAGGATAAAAACTTAACTCAGTACCCCTACTGAATTCTATATCTTCAGAACGGAAGGAGGTAGAGACTGGAGACCAATGTCCGTATGGGGTTTTTTGGGGTCTCTGAGAACGCCAGTCTTTGTCCCGAGTCTCTACGACCTTCCCCTCCCGAGATATGACATATCCAGTAAGGGGGTTTACTGAATATGTGGGTTTACTGAATATGTGTATCTCAGGAATGGAAGGTCGCAGAGACTCGGGGACAAGTCTGGCGTGTTCAGCGCCCCCGAAATATGGCAGACGGATCAAGGTTCCAAGTTGCTCCGGCCTTCGGTTCCCGAGTTAATTTCTCATTGTAGTTGATTGGGGCTTGGCGCACCTATACTGAATATGTGTATCTCGGGAACGGAAGGTCGTAGAGACTCGGGGACAAGTCTGGCGTGTTCAGCGCCCCCTAGATATGGCAGACGGATCTTGATTTCAAGTTGCTCCGACCTTCGGTTCCTGAGTTATACGCAAGTTTATTTTCTCTTTGTAATGAATGGGGCTTGGCGCACCTATACTGATTATGTGTTTCTCGGGAATGGAAGGTCGTAGAGACTCGGGACCAATGTCCGTCTGGGGGTTTTGGGGTCTCTGAGAACGCCAGTCTTTGTCCCGAGTCTCTACGACCTTCCATTCCCGAGATATGACATATCCAGTGGGGGGGTATACTGAATATGTGTATCTCGGGAACGGAAGGTCGAAGAGACTCGGGGACAAGTCTGGCTTTTTCAGCGCCCCCGAAATATGGCAGACCGATCAAGGTTCAGGGCAGGACTCTTATCAAACGTGTGAAGTTTCGGGCAGATTGCATCATGGACAGCAGAGTTATAACAACTTCCTGCTTCACGGCGAAACATCAACATTCGCCACACAGCCACGCCTACAACTTTGAACGAAAATGCACAAGCTTCAGAATCCTACATTACCAACTTCTTATAGCTGTTCTCACTGAATTTGAAGGTAATATGCTCAACGGCCTAGTAGTAGTGTATCAAAACGTAAAATATGTCATTTCCTTGCCACTATGTGGCGCTATGACTATAGCTAGATTTTGTCATGTAGATGTCTTTAGGGCGGGACTCTTAACCAGCACGTTCAGTTTTGTACTGATTGGTCTACGGTCCTTAGACAATGAAGTTATGACTATTTTCAGTTTCATGGCGAAACATCAAAATTTGACAAAATGTGACGCCTGGCCACGCCCACACCATTCAATGAAAACTTTTGATCCTCATGGGGTTTAGATAGTACTGACCAAATTTGAAGTAGATCGGGTAAAATCTCAGGGAGGAGTTCGTTAAAGTACAAAGTCTATGATTTTCCAAAAATGGCAAAAAAATGGCCACAGAAATCAAAATGGCCGACTTTCTGTTTGTTTGAAGGCATTGCTCCAAGAGAGTCTTTTGTTGATCTCTGTCGGTTACATATGTCTACTGAGTTTCGTACATGTACGTTGAACTGGAGGCAGGGGCTGCAATTTAGGGGGCGCTAGCGAGGCGTTTTGCCACACCCATTTCCAATCACCATATCACACTAAAATTTCACACCCGACTAATTTTTCTGCCAACTTTCATGAGTTTTTGAGTATGGGCAAGTCCCCAAAAAGGCGATTCATTGGGGAAATAAATAATAAAATAATAATAAAAATAAAAATTCCTTGCAGAACAATAGGGTCCTCGCACGCTTAGTGCTCGGGCCCTAATAATGTAAACATTTTCTTAGATTTTTAGTAACATTTTTACATTAAACTATGACATACTATGATATTTATCACTAATATCTTCATATTTTTCTCCTCCTTTCATAATACAGTTCCTTATTTGTAGATAAATTAGTATATAAGAAATGAAACTTGGTGACATCACAATGTTTTCTAATAGATTGAGATTAAATATGTTTTACTTTGGTTATAAGGCAGACTGAACTAGAATGATTAAGCAGATTAACATGCAGATAATAAAGCTTGACATTTTATCAGTTTAACCCTTTTTCTGTGTCACAGTTCAGCCTTGGTGGAGATATCTGCTCTCTGAGTCCTCTTACTTACATGGTTGGTTGGTTAACAGGATTACACAAAAACTACTCCATGAATTTGCACAAAACTTCATAGAAGAATGGGGCGTGACCCAGAAAAGAAGCCTTTAAATTCTGGTGTAGATCCACTGTCCTTATCATTCGGAGATGGGACATTTTTCCAAATTATCCTAATACGAGCATTTGGAGAAACACAAACCTCCACCAAGGCCCAGCGATCCTGGACATAATTGATATTCCAGCACCAGTCCCATTTCTGTTTTGTTTTGTTTTTTTAGATACTGTATTCATCCCACAGGGGAAAATTCTTTCTCTGCATTTGACCCATCCCTGAGGAAAAGTGGGCTGCCACTACATTGTGGCGCCTGGGGAGCAAATTGGGGTTCAGTATCTTTGCTCAAGGATACTTCAACTTGTAGACTTGCAGGGGCTGAGGATCGAACCACCGACCTTTTGTTCCGTGAGCCACAGCCGTAAAACTCACCTATCTCACAATGTTAAAAAGAATCCTATAAAAAATCAGATCCTGATACGGATCATCACCAAAATTTCATCACCTCTAGGATATGCCAGGGTCCATCTTTGGTGAAAATTTCAGGCAAATCTATCACTTAGTTTTTGTTTAATCCTACTAACAAGCAGACAAACAAATAGAACCAATCACCTCCTTGGTGGAGGTAATTATGCACAAACTACTGAACCGCTTTCAACAGAACTTTGAGGAAGGATGGGGTCTGGGCAGAAAAGGAACCCTCAGATAAATGGGTAGATCCAGAAACACATTTCCTGAAAACGCTGCTGAAGGATGGGGCTAAACAGACATGTAGGATTATTCAGCTTCATGCTCCATTCAGGGACATTCTAGTATCATGCATGATATCACATGTGTAGAATTATACACATATAGATCAATAGACCTGTGTGTTTTAATCTCACCATGGAGTCGTGGCTGAGAGAGAAGCCAAAAGGCAACGAGGCAGAGAAGACAAAGAATTTAAGAAACACAGGGACAGAGAGAATGGAAATAATTAAATCAATCTTTGGCGAGCAGCTGGAGCAGGACTCCAGCTGACAGCAGCACCTGGGTGTGCAGCAGAGGCTGCCTGGGGCTGCGCTGGCCCCCCCACCACCTCTCCCCATCAACCACCCCCCCTCCCTTTAAAGCCCCCTAACGGCCCCCGGCCCCTGCTGGAGCTCTGGCTGGTGCCTCCATCCCCGTCTCCATGTTTTCAGACAGAGGCAGCGTCGTCACTCTGATGCTTGCAGACTAATTAAAGGGATGATTTGTGAAATGCCATTTTATTCAATTAATCACCAAAACAAAAGCTGTAAAAGCCATCATCTAAAAATATTCTTGTTGCTTTGCTGTGTAGCTAATAGATTAAGGTGCATTAAAGCAGCGACGGATGGGATGATCTATTTGCAAACATGGCGACCAAAAAAAAAAGAAAAAAAAAAAAAAACATTGGCGAGCCTCCCGATATTTTTAAGGCCTGTCAATCTGTTTGGCACGTCAACAATACAAACGACTCCCCCTCGCTATTAGTGACAACAACTTGCTCTGTGTTCGTACATCACTGTGCTTCCTTTAAACAGAAGCCAAACATACGTGTCTGAATGAATGACTGTGCAGTTCTCAAACAAATGCTTCCCTTCCTCCGTGTTCCTCCTCATCTCAACACGTTTTAATTAGTCATGAAAAATGAGTTCATTTGGAAGATAAATAACGTGAGGCGTTCATGTCTGTTTTTGGTTGGCAGGGCTAAAGATTGGTGTTTTTCACCCCGTTCTCTCACAGAGGAGAGACACCCAATTTGCATATCTTACAAGGCCACTTAAAGAGGAACGCCGATATAATCATAGAGTAGGATGCAAAACATTGCACTGTTTGTGGAGGGATTTATTGAAAAAAAAATTTTTAAGTTGACTTATGTGCAGTGTAATCATGTCCAAATCTGATCAAAATGTGAGCAAATGAATCTATGCAGGGACAAAAAGTGAGCAACAATCCTTTTTATTAACTTGTAGCTCACATTTCTAAGTTTTTGGAGTTTTCTGTTCTACATTAAGGTGAAAGAAGATATAATTCAAGACTCTAACATCCAGTATGATTGAGACACATAGAGGTGTTTGAGCTTTTAATTGTTCAGTTTCATCTTTCTCTCAGTGAAGTCTCTCAAGTTTTCCACCTTGAGGAAATGCCTTTGGCTCTTTTCTACATTTTGCCCAGAAGCGTCTTCATCATCTGAATTCATGGTTCCTTATTTCATCTTCAAACTTTTACCACATGCAGAAGAAATTACACATATCATCAATAAATATTTATTTGGAGGCTGTGGTGAGCAATGGGTGCGAACTCAGGTGTAATTTGGTTTCAGTCTATCAAGATTAATTTTGTGGGGAACGTGATGAATGCAACGCGAGCCAACGCTTCGATGCATCAGTGTCATTCCAGATGAGATTTTTCACGGGAGTTGAGAGTTTCCAAGATTAACGGCGGTATTAGTCAATGTTTTTGGGATAAGGCTTCACACTAATTTAGTGAAGAGCAACAACCTGCAGAGGAGGCTCCATTAGCAATGACAATGAACTACAGCTCTGGTGGGACAATCTGATTAACGCCGCTTGCTGGGATTCGTGAAGTCGTTTTGCTGGTTGGGCGATAATTCCACATTTGCAGGAATGCCAGTTCATAAAGAGTGTCTTTGTCCGAGTTTCTTTA